>CM053789.1:131415988-132615988 GCA_028749045.1 Cupressus sempervirens | reverse complement strand
TGTATCTACCATCTTTAGAGGCTCCCCATGTGAGTTTGTCTCCTCATTCTTTATGATTTACCTTTCTAATTTTAAGAATCTAGTCTAACATTTCTTCACCTTCTAGATCTGCTCCTAAATTCTCTAATGAATTCCATTACAAACTCTTTGTTCCATTTTCTTCCCTAAGTTGTCTTTAGTTGCTTACTTTATTACCCATTAAACTATTAACTTGTATTTTTAAACTTTTATTGGGATGTTTAAGCTATCTATTGATGGAAGACCATACCATGAATCTTCCCAAAATAGAGCTTGCTCTCCTAATCCAATATCCCAAGTAACATATCTACTAATTAGTGATTGACACTTGACTATAAACTTCCAACTTTTAGATCCTTTAGGAATGTTGCACATCCTAATGATGGATGTGGGATCACTAAGGTACTTCTTATATAATATTTTAGCCAACATTTTTTCCCACTCTTGATAGATACGTGATACCAGTTTTGCTGTTAGCGCTTCATTTTTCTAGTTGAGCTTTTCAATCCCTAGTCCCCCAACTCTTTTGGGTTACATATATTTTCCCATTTAATTAGGGTCATTTTCTTTTTGTCATCTATATCATTCTAGAAGAAGCTTCTTATCTTTCTTTCTATATTTTTATTAACTTTTTAAGATAAAGGAAGAGAAGACATATAATAAGTTGGAATTACTAATAGAATGACTTTAATTTTTGTTTCTTATATAGCTTTAGTTAACCACTTACCTTTCCAACAACCTGTTTTCTTATCAATTCTTTCTAAAATGTTGTTCCACCCTTTGTTATGACTAGTTCCTTTCTCTAATTCTATTCTTAAATAGTTACATAGAAATATTCAGAAATATTCCTTTTTTATATCCCATAATGTTGCATATGTGATATTCTATATCAAGTTTAGTGTCTAAAAAGAATATCTCAAACTTTTTTGTGTTCAATTTTTAACTTGATGCTTCCATATATTGGGTGATATTTCTTTTTAAAATTTTGAGCTTCTACTATAGAGTTCTCTCCAAGTAATATTGTGTCATCAACAAACTATTGATGAGTGATGTTTTGGATACTCTTTGTAATGGTTTTACCTTTAATGTTCCCTTCTAGCTTAGCTTTTATAATTATTCTCCCAAATGCTTTTGCCATAATGATAAAAAAAAATTATGGTATTGGGTCTCCTTGTCTAATACACCTAGATGTATTGAAAAAAAATTCTAGGGTTACATCCAAAAGAAGTGATATTTTAGGAATTGATATGCAATTAAAGATTATATTGATCAATTGACAGGAGAAACCAAAGGCTTCTAATACTTTGTGTAAGAATCTCAAGTCTACTACATCATATGTTTTTTGTATATCCAAATTCATGAACATACTAGGCTCTTTGTTCTTGGTGGCTAAATGAATAGTTTCTTGAATGATAATGATTCTCTCTAAAATAGATCTATCTCAAACAAATCTAGTTTGTTCCTATGAGATGAGTTTGGGGAGAAACAATTTGAGACGATTAACTAAAACTTTTAAGCAGATTTTATATATGGTGTTGGATAATGCTATAGGTCTATAATCCCCTGGTACATCAATAAAGGCTTTTCTAGGGATAACTGTTAAAAATGTATGATCCACTATTTCTTACTACTTCTATTACTTTCCATAAGTTTCTTCCTATTATATCCTATCACTTTTGGTATAAGAAAACCTAAAAACAATTATGCACTTGTGATTTGTTAGGATTCATTCTAAATAGTGTTGTTTTGACCTGCTCTAGAGTTATAGGTCTATTAAATATTTTGTTTTCTTCCATAGTGACTAAATTTGGAATGCTTCCTATCATTTTCCTTTGTGCAATTAATTTAGAATAGTCAAAATTGTTTAGGATAATTTTTTAAAAATCCTGCAAAAATTCTGCAATTTTTGTTGTTTTCTTAGTTATGTTTCCTACTCCATCGCTAATTTTTGAAATTTTATTTATTGATCTATTAAGAATAGTACTACTATGAAAATATTTAGTGTTTCAGTCCCCTTCTACTAACCATGTTTCTCATGATTTCCACCTCCAAACTATCTCTTTCTTTTGTTGAATTTCCTCTTATTTCAAAAGACGTACTTTTTTCTTTTAGATATCTTTCATTTTTGAAGTAGTTGATTGTAGCCAAAAAGATGGGGGTCTAACTATAGAATAAAAAAATGTTGAGAATTCAGCTAGAGGTTATCTCCTAGATATCTAACCTATACAAACTTTAAACATCAAAACCCAAAAAATTTTAAGAGCTTAATTGTCCTTAACCATAGTCCTTAAACTACTATGCATAAGAGATTAAATAATAAACTACTGGCATTTAAAGATGTCACTGATATTGGTCCACTTAATCAACTTAGTCTAGAAAACCCTGTGGGGTGTAAATTTCATAGACATAATCATAATAAAAGAAATAAAACACAATAAAACCTAGGAAAGATGCCATCTTCCTTCTCTTGGTTATTATTCTCCTACTCCTTAGGAGGTTCCCCTATTGCATCCTCTTGCTATGCTTCCACTACTTTGTCTAGGATGGTCTTTAGTGAATCCTCAGCTAAGAACCCATATATGGATTGGGTTTTCTTAGTAGTCTTTCCCATGTCCTATTCCTCTTTGTTGGCATGTAGGAAGTAGAGGGTTGTGACCATAGAGTGTATAGCCTTGGTAGAGAACTCAACTAGTGTTTTGAACCTATGGTTGATAGTGGTATGGTTATCCACTAAGTTCCTCATATCCTTCTCAAGCCTCTCCATCCACATCTTGGTCCGTTTATGTTTAGCTTTCTTCCTAGTAACCTTGGGGTTAACCTTTCTAGGATAAGTGATGTCTTCCTCCCCACTATGAGCCGAGGTAACTTCAAGGGTATTAGAGACATGGGATGAGTTAATAAAGCTAGGGCTAGGTTTGATGTCCTAGTGGAATCTTTTCTCTTTACTAGGTTCTCTTTCATTATTCGTCCAATTATTGGTAATTTCATTGTTTAGTGTTTTTAAGTTTTCCTCATTACTTAATTTTTGTATGAAATTTTTATTAAAATGTTCTTTGTTCTATTTTTTGATATTTTCTTTGACCATTTTCATTTTGGACACAAAGGAATACATATTGGATTCTTGAAACTCTCCTTCTGTCCAATACTATTTCCATAAGATTTGTATTTGAGAACCACATATTTTCACATTTAAAAGGATTTTTGGATAGTTTAAAGGACTCAACTAATTTACTTATAACTAGGTAATACTTAGATCTTGCTATGGGTAATATAGTTTACAGGATGTTCATCCCCATGTCTATTAATTCTCCTTTGAAGAAGATGATATCTAGGGTTTTACCAATGTAAGGTGAAGTCTTTCCTCTTTTTGTTCCAAGTAAATATTCTATTGTTAGTTTGGATATTTAGGAGTCAATTGTCCTCTACCCATCTTTTGAAGTCCATGGTTGAATGTGTCAAATTTTGTTGTCACCCATACTTTTCTTTCAAATTTAATATAACATTGAAATCACCCCCAATGAAGATGTTTTAATTATGGTTACCTATCAAAAATGTATTTAAGTCTACCCATAGATGCTTCTATTCAAATTTATAGGTGGGATGAATACTTCTGTGAGGGGGGGAAGGTGGGGGTGGGGGTGGGGTGGGGGTTAGAAGTACCCAACTTTAAGCTATAAAAAATTTAACTGAAATCAATACATGCATGAAACATTTACAATTAAGATGAAAGTAAAGGCATGCATGAAAATAGAAAACACAATATTTGATCACCTAGAAGCCCTCCAAAATTAGAAGCTAAAACTGAGGTTGGGATGACACCCACAACTTATCACTACAACAATATGTAACTTGTCAAGGTTACAAAGTTTGACCATCAGTAATGGTCTTCCCTATGAAAGGCCTACCCTCTTAAAGGGTCCAACACCCTATTAAAAGTGTACCTATCTAAAGAATTTACAAAACATTCACTTGGAATGTCACCCTGTTAAAGGATTTACAAAATGGTTGTTAAACCAACCCATCTTCATAGGATTTTCATTCTCCTAATACAATGGCTAGAAATTATGGTAGAATGTCTTGACCTTATAACTTACAATCTTCAATTGTTGATTTCAGATCAATGTTTAGTCCATTTTGATCTGATCTTCTTTGATCTGATATGATTCTATATTAGGTGCTCATACTCTATTATGATGTTCACTGATCTAGTAATTCCTTTGTTTTTCTAAGTCACCTTGAATGTACTCTTCACCCTTCTATTGTTCACTCTCTTTCACTATATCATTCCTCTCTTTAATTCTCTCCTCACATAGTCCCTCATGCATTCCCATAAATTTTTTAATTATGGGGTTTTGACCTCCTTAAAAAGGTTTCATGACTTAAGGTTCGGTACGAATCTACAATTGAGATTCATCCATCATTTTTGCTGAAATCTTTCTATTTTTCTTATTGTTTGCATGTTGATTTCAAAGGGAATCAAATAGATTTGATCTTATCTTTTAATCCTTTAAGATTTATCATATGTGAGTTCAAAATGGTTTACATCTTAGTTTGTGAGGGCACAAACTCTTATGTTGATTCTGTATTACTCGACACTTACAGATTACTGATGCTTGACACATATAATAATTTTATCTTGCTTGACACCTATGGGAATTCTGTCTTGCTCAACACCTATAGTTTACTCAATAGTTGAAACTTGCTTGGCACTTTCTATCTTCTCAGCATCTGAATGACTTGGCACTTGTTGAATTTTTGACTTGGCAAATACTATAACTGAGCATCTATATTATACTTGGCATCAACTTAGAAAATTTCTTAAGTGTATTGACACTCAATTGTCAAAACCAATCTAAGATTAGCAATCTCCCCCTTTGACATGAGTTTTAAAAACACTTAACTATACATGATGAATCTAATCTCTTTGAGTATAATATACATTCTATTTAGCATATATACAAAACTTCAAAATTGTATTTTTGTGAAGGATTTTATACCTCAAAATTTGTAACTTCCCCTGAGTTGATGTGCCTTTGTTGTATCCACAAATTTTCATTCCAGATTTGTCTCATGTTGATTCTAATACTCTTGCCTTGTCATTCTTTCTCTATCCACTCTATACTGACTCCCCCTTTCACACATCTTCCCTTGTGGTTATTGTTTACTTTTGGCTTTTCTATTTTTCCCCTTCAAAATTTACAAAATTTATCTCCCCAAAATTTATCGCCTTATCACCACAAAATTTATCTCCCCCTTCTTGACACTTATGTCAGAGGAGTCTATACATTAACTGAATATTTAGCAAAAAAGGATTTATTTACCTCCATTACTATCCTTAGAGAAACATCCCAATTTTCTAGTGCAATTTGTAGTGATTTAAGCCAAATGGTTGACTCTGCTGCAAGCTGAACTAGGCCTTCCAATGTAGAAAGATTGGGGCTTTTTAAAACATTTTTTCAGCATAGATCAATTCTTTTTGCAAGATATCCATGTGTGGAGTTATGGCATATTGAATTTGTATCAATTCGGCCTTTGTATTTGCTTCATCTGCTATTAATACAACTAGTTCCTTCTAAGTGTGAAGCATAGTTTGAAAATGCTTCTCACTCTGAGCTGGATCTTTAGGTATTTGCATGCTTGATATCTTTAGGTTTCTTTCCAAGCTCATTATTTGTTGGCTAGTTTCTTGTGTGAAAATTGATGGGTCACACAATTTTGAGTACAATGATAATATGTTCTCAAGTACTGCCTTTAGCATTTCAATCTTCTTGGCCAACTCCACTTGTGATAGTGCTATTTCACTTGATTTTCTTTCATTCACCTTTGCTTGAAACTTCTTTTAGACCATTCTAATAGTTTTGCATTTGTATCAAAGTCTTCATTCTATACCTGGTCCACTATACTGGATAGTTGCTCCATAATGGGCTTAGTTTCATTAGGTACCTACAAGCTAAATGTATCTAAAAAGATGTCTTTTATCTCAATTAATGTTTGCCTTCATTTATACTCATTTCTAAGTATCTCCTATTTCTTTTTCTTTTCTACTACCTCTTGGACTTCATTTATCTATTCAATGTTCTTGGTTATATAGTCATACTTAGGAATGACTATTTCTTCATCTAGAGTAGGGTCTCCATAATGAAGTACCCTTGCAACCTTTGTAGAGCTTGAGCCTGGAGCTGAAATTTGAAGTGGTATTTCTTTACTACTTAGCTTTTGAGATGTTCGAGTTGGAGTCCCTGTTGTATGTAATATTATCAATGTTTGTATTGCATCTTGCTCCTTCTCCTTAGGAATTTCCTTTTACTATTCAGATCTTTAATCCGTATCAATTACTATGATCTTTGGGGGTGTACCTTGTTCTTGTGCTATAGAGACAAATGTATCCATCTATCTTGTTTGATCTTTTAGTGGCCCCTGGGCAGTTGTAGTGACTAGTATTATGGAGTCAACCTTAGCTGATGTATCTTATGTAGTTTTCTCTTGGAGTTGTCCATTTGTAGCTTTTGGGATATGAGAAGGTGGTTCTTATGGATTCACCTTATCTCTTATGAAGTTAGCTACAACTTTTTGTAGTTCTTCCACACTCACTAAGATAGGATTTATACATAGTTGTGCTTGTAGGGTAGTCTGGTGAAGGATTCTTTTAAGATCCTTTGTAGTTAGCATATTTATGTTCTAACCATAATTGTCAGTAACATGTTTTATAGTTACTATATTTGTAAGTGTGGGAGTTACATGTGGCGGACTTGATGGTGGAAATTATATGTCTTGCACACTTTTTTCTATTTGTTGTTGTCAAGTAGTTGGCATATCATCTTTTTGTGTTTCCTTCTCCATTGTATTGTCTACCTTATCTTTTTCTCCTTCATCTTCCTTATCATTTTTATCCTCTTCTCCATTGTTTCTACCTTCAAAGGGATCTACCTCTCCTTTTTTTCTTAATCTTATTTTGTAGAATACTAAAGGCTCTATAATTGGGTGCAAATTTGCTCCAATTCTTCTTATTTGCCTTGCTGATTTTCCCTTTAGTGAGTTTAGGCATTACTCAAGCCAATGTTGACCTTCTTATTTATTTTTCAATATTAAGGCAATAATGCCATTTATTTTCTACAATGGAATATAACTCCTTAGGCATTGAATTTTCAATTTCAAGTGAAGTATTCTTGAACTTGGCCATCATAGTGTAGACTAACTCTTCAACTATGTTCTATTCTACTCTACTCAACTTATTGAAATCAATGCTTTTTAAGCCAGATAAGTCTTCATTTTCTCTAATGTTATCACATATATTTTCCAAATCAGACTTGGTGGTGTGACTTATGTTAGAAGTTGTAATCTTTCCTTGGTGTATTTATAAACCAAGGTTAGACCTTCTTTATTTATTATTATAATATATTAGGATATAAGCCAAGGTATCCTAATATATTTCTTTTTTGTCCTTTTTTCACTACATCTTATTTTGTCATCTAGTGGAATATGTGAGGACAAATATATATTGTAATTTCTAATTTTAGATTATTCCTCCTTAAGAGGAATCTCACACTTGGCCTCACACACATATGAATGGTGGCATTCATAGACATGGGAGTTACATTCTAACTCCTCTCTCTCATCTCTATTTAAAGAGATGACCCTCTTCTCTCATTCAAAAACAATGAGGTTTCTTCCTCTTCTCAAATATTGTATGAGCCATTGCTCTCTATCTCTCTCTCTCCTCCTTCTTAGGCTTTTGATGCCTCATTCATAATATCACAAGGGGTTTTCTTTGCTTTCCCCTTTCCAAACATCTTGTCTCATGGTGTTGGAGCTTGAAGCTTTCTCTCTCCTATTTTATGGTAATATCTTTCCATGCATTTACTCACTTAGATTCTTTCCTGGTATTGTTTATTTACAGATTTCTTTTTTCCATTTCTAACAACATACCACTCTAAATTGGCTTATGCCCATAGACTTTGTTCTTTCTTCATCTGATTCAAGAGGTGTAACATACTTTCTTTTCAGCTTCTTCTTGGTTGGACCTTCCTATGTAGTGGCCTTCTTCTTTTCCTACTCCTTAGCCTCCTCTTTTGTAGCTCTTGTATTTTCCCTTGTTGTAGGCTTTTTGGGCTTGGCTTAGCTATGTTCCTACCTTTGGGCTGAGTTGTAGGTTATTTTTGAGCTTTTCTCTTCTTTGGCTCAGGCTTGGTAGGCACTTCCTTGGCTTGCTCTTCCTCCCCGACACCTTCTACCCATTTTGCAACTTCTCCCATGCCTTTGGTCAATGCAAGTGGCTCCTAGCCCTATTCTTCTTCTTCTTCTTCTTCTTCTTCTTCTTCTTCTACTTCTGTTGTCCCTTCTCCAAATCTAGCCTTAAGCTTTTTCACCAATCTATATTTTTTCTTTAGGGCAGTGATGGTTTTCAATTCCATTTCCACTTTAGAATTAACAACATCAAAAGTGCCATAGGCTTTTCACGTTTATCAATATCTTCTGCAAGCAATGTTATGATTGATGTAGATGCCTCATCAATGTTAATTTCATATCCAAGTGGCCTTAGCCATCTCACCCTTGGTATTACTACTTGGAAATATGTGAAATAAATTCCCACTAAGAAATAAATGTCATTGATGTACTAGTCAACAAGAGAGATAGGTATTCTGAGTCTCTGTTTCATGGACTTCTTAAAGTCTTTGAAGTAGCTGGTCATTATAGTTTCAAAATTTTCCCCCATCTACTCTATATATTCATTGATCTATGCTGCTACTGACCTATTTGTTTTCCAATCTATCTTACCAAAGGAATGAAATTCATTTTAAACATAAAAGAATATGCATATCAAAATTGCTCCAAATTTGCATTGGGCACCCTTGGACCTTCTTATGACTCCCAAATTCTCCATAATCTATTGCAATTGTAATTCAGCTAGATCATATGTATGGTCCTTCTTGACAATTTTTTATCCAACATCAACTACAATGTAGGGTACACTGTTTAATCGGCCTGACTAGTGGAATTTATGGGATATGACTCTAACAAAAAATTCTACAAGAGGATCTTTGATTGTGTCAATTATCATCCCTCTCTTGTTCCATTGTTCTTCTCTATGGCTTCTTTAGAATCACTCCTTAGGGTCTTTGGTCGTTCTAGGGTTGAGTACCCAGTTACTCTATGTACAATTCTTTTTGACAATTTGATCAGTCCATCCTCCAACCATAGGCATCCATCATGGATTCTACTCACCACAATTCTTATCCATTCCATTTTAAATACTATAGGAAAATCTAGGGCACGAGTTAAGCCCTTCCTCTAAACAATTTGAAATTCTTCTTTCAATACCCCATTCTCACAAAGTTTATCATATGCTTGCTAAATCTTCATGTCACCAATTGCACCTATCTTACAATTATAGAACCTTCTAACATCTTGCACCATCTCAACTTTAGGTGGAATAACATTGGATAAAATGCTGACAGTGTCATTCTTATATGCAACTTTAGGAATTGGTCTAAAGTCTGGTTATTTTACTTCATTACTAAACAACTAAACCTCAAATAGTTCCTTGTTCTTCTGATTCCTAGATTTACATGCCATTTCTATAACCTAGGGTTTCAAGATATAAAAATGGCATAACTGCATAGCTTAGTGCTAGAGTAAATACCTTAAATTGATGAAACAATGTTGAATCTTTACTAAAATCTTTGCAAAAGCTTCAATCTCTTCTTGGAAATCATTTTTGTGCTCTTCTAGCTCTTGCTTTGAATTCATGATGATGAGAAATGATCAACAACTCAACCTTATACCTTTCATTTCATGGCATTTAATGCTTAGTGCATATAGTGTTGTCCACTCGACTCCTTATGTAATTCTGTTTCACTCAGCTTCTATTGATTTTCCAACACTCATCATTCACTAAAGTTTATGTTACTTGGCTTGAATAAGAATTTCCCTTTACTTGAGAACTACTACTAACTCAGCTACTACTAACTTTGGCAGATAACTCATCACCTGAAGATAGCTTTGCTTGCTCAGCAATAATGTGAAGATTTTAAAGATTTAACCATGCATCTTTATTCATCCTGATCTATCCTTTTTAGTGTTAATTTATTTTGGGAACTTATGTATAATAAAGTGTTTGAATATCAATCCCACACACCTCTTTTACTTAGTTAGATGAAGTGTGACCACTTGAGCTTTTAGGTGAACTAATCCCTCCATTGGATGTTCTACTACCACCTTTTCTTTTCAGTGTTCTATTCATTTCTCCTGTGATGTGTTCAACATCAGCTTTCCCTTTTCCTTTGTTGAACTTAGAGTTGGGTTCCTTTGATCTTGTTGGGTAATACTTGCTGATATGTCTGGTCTTTAGGTAGCTGAAACAAGTGGTTTGAATAAACTACCTATTGTAGTTCCCACTAGTGTTTTTTATGCAGGTCTCAAGAATGTGTCCATATTCTTGATAGTAGTTGTAGCTCTGCCTAGTGTTATAGTCCCAATCATAGTGATGTCTGTGACTGTTTGTCTTTGCTGGTTGGTTTGGTGTCCACATAGGCTTACATATGCATTCAAAGGCTCTATGTCCATACTTCTTGCAATTGTAGCAGTGTTCTTCAAATCTTGGTGGCATGATGGTTGTAGTCCTGTAGTCATGTGCTTGATAGACTTGCTTATTGCACTTGTGATAGTGACCCATGTTTTTAGATTTTTCAAGTTGATTGGTGTTCTTGTTCCTGCATACATTAGAGGTATGTCCCCTTTTACCACAAAAATGACAAGTGGGTTTTGTGTTCTTACATTTGTCACTTCTTTCTTCTCCTATCTTTGATGACTCTCCTATTTTCAGTGCTAGTGTATCCTAGTCCTAAAGTGTCATTACTGGATCTTGGTGATTTTAGTAGTTGTTCAAAGTACTTGATGGCTTCATTAATTTTTTTGAAGCTTTCTACAATTTATTTTTCTCTTCTCAAGTCATTTTGTAGTTGTTCATTCTACATCTTTAGTGTGGAGATCTCAATGTCCTTGACATTCAGCTCATGATGGGCATTCATCAAGTGGCTTAGGGTGTTTAGCTGCATATTGGAAACTCTTGCAAGCTCAATTGACTTTTCCTCTAGTCTTTTGGCAAGGTTTCTCTTGTCATCTTCTATCATAGCTTTATCTTCCATGCCTCTCTTATTCTATTCAGTCACTTCACAAACCATCATGGCTTGTGACTCTTGTTAATTCTTGAGGGATTTGATCTCTTTTTCTTGAGCTCTATTCTACTCCATCAGGTTTGTAATTATTGCATCAAACTCCTTAGAATCTTTATTGGAAAACACTTTTGTGTTGTCAATCTCCTTGTATTGTGCATCATTCCCAGCTATGGCAATTTCTTTTCTTCTCTTTAGGGATTTCCTCAATTCTTTACTAGCTTCTTCCAAAGAATGTAGAATGAGATGTATCTCAATCACTTGGTTCTCTATTATCTTTCCAAGCTTGTAGACCTCCATTTCTAGATCTTTTCTTCAAGTTGTGGGGCTTCTCCTTGTAAGAACTTGGCTCTAATACCAATTGTTGGAAATTATAAGTGGGAAGAATACTTCTGAAAGGTAGGGTAATTCCAAAGTACCCAACTTTAAGCTATAAAACTTTTAACTAAAATCAATACATGCATGAAACATTTCTAATTAACATGAAAGTAAAGGCATGCAAGAAAATAGACAACACAATATTTGATCACCCAGAAACCCTCCAAAATGAGAAGGTAAAATTGGGGTGGGGATGAAACCCACAACTTATCACTATAGTAATATGTAACTTGTCAAGGTTACAAAGTTTGACCATTAGCAATGGTCTACCCTATGAAAGGCCTACCCTGTTAAAGGCTCCAACACCCTATTAAAAGTGTATTTGTTTAAAAGATTTACAAAACATTCACTTGGAATGTCACCATGTTAAAGGATTTACAAAATGGCTATTAAACCAATCTATCTTCACAAGATTTTCATTCTCCTAATACAATGGCTAGGAAGTATAGTAGAATGTGTTGACCTTATAACTTACAATCTTCAGTTGCTAATTTCAGATTGATGTTTAGTCCATTTTGATCTAATCTTCTATGATCTGATATGATTCTGTACAAAGTGTTGATACTCTATTCTTATGTTCATTGATCTACCAATTCTTCTATTTTTCTAAGTCACCCTGAATGTACTCTTCACCCTTCTGTTCTTCACTCTCTTTCACTCTATCATTCCTCTCTTTAATTCTCTTCTTGCATAGTCTCTCATGCATTCCTATACATTTTTAAATTATGGGGTTTTGACCTCCTTAAAAAGGTTTCATGACTTAAGGTTAGGTATGAATCTATGATTAAGAGTCATCCATCTTTCCCACTCAAATCTTTCCATTTTTCTAATTGGTTGCATGTTGATTTCATAGGGAATCAACTGGATTCAATCTTATCTTTTAATCCTTTGAGATTTATCATATGTCAGCTCAAAAATGGTTTACATCTTAGTTTGTGAAGGTAAAAAATCTTATTCTGATTCTGTGTTACTTGACACTTATAGATTATTGATACTTGGGATATATTGTAATTTTGTCTTGCTTAGAACCTATGGAAATTATGTCTTGTTTGACACCTGTAGTTTACACTGATAGTTGAAACTTGGTCGACACTATCTATCTACTCAACATCTAAATGACTTGACACTTGTTAAATTTTTGTCTTAGCACATATTGAATCTTAGCATCTATATTATACTTAGAAACAAAATAGAAATTTTTTTAAGTGTGTTGACACTCAATTGTCAAAACCAATCTAAGATCAACAACTTCTTATCTATTTTTTGTATAGGTTCATATATATTTATTACGATGATTTGGAGGTTGTTTTTAATACCTTTAACTTTACATCCCATCCAATTATGATTTGAAATGATCAAGTCTAAAATATTTTTCCTTGGGTTCCATATTATACCTATCTCTCCTAATGCTCCATTAGATTCCTGAGTGATAGTTTTCCAACTTCCCAATTTCCTCCCTAATTTACATCCTTCTTCTTTGTTTAGTTTAGCTTCTTGTAATAGTATAATTTCATATTCAAATAGAGATATATCACACTTTAATAAGTGTTTTTCGCTAAAGGAATTTAAACCTCTAGCTTTCCATGTTGTAATTTTTATATATTGACAAGGGAAGGCTCTTCCCCTTCCCTACTTTTAGATTTTGGGAAAGTTTACCTTGTTCTCTTGCTTGACCATCTCCCTCTGTCAAATCTTTGAATAATTCTCTCCCTTATTTTTATTTTTTCTCCCCACATCTTAGTGTTTTGTAACCCTCCTAGTTCATTACTATTCCTTGATTTTTTGTATTCTTTTGAGTGTTGATAGTACTTGTTGTAATGCTTTCATCTTCCTTACTTTTTTTTCTCCTTAAATTTATTTAATAATCTGGTTTGCTAGATCCATCAGTTTCTAAAACTACTTTGATTTTTCCATAGTCTATAGTTTCTCTTCTTTTTTTTGTTCCCTATCTTTAGCCTATTGTAGATCCATCATTATTCTATGTTCTTCCCAATCCTACCATGGGAATGTTGGTTCCTGATTATTTCTAAGGATCTAATTATTTGTAGTTCTCAATAATGCTTCTTCTCCATCTAAGAGTAAGTTTTCTCCTATATTTCTATGTTCCTCTACCTTCTGGATGTCCTCAGTAGTTATAAGTTCAAATGGGTCCATTTCATTTGTTGGTATTTCCCAAAAGTTTTAACTTCTTTTTTTGGATCCTTTTTTTATTTTGATATTACTCCATTGAGTTGTTGATGCTAGTGGTATTAGCTCTTCTTCTTCCTTTTCTATATTATCTACATCTATGCGATCCATATTATTATTTCTGACCATATTTAGGACTTATTTTTACTAATCTCGCTACTTGTTCTTGAATGGAGTGTTTATACCTTCTTTTGGATAATTCCTTGTTGTAAATAGCCATTCATTTTCAATACCCTCAATATTTGGATTTCTCATGTCTATATGAGTTTGGGTCTCTATTTTCTTTTTCTAAAATGCCAATTTATCCAACTCCTTCCGCTATGATATTTTTGGCTTCTGAAGCTTATTTTATTCCTCTATCAGTTGTAATATCTCTATTATATTAGCTATATAATTAATCTTGAGTTTTATTTCTTCATTAATTTGCTTTATTCTCCTCATATTCTGATTAATTTTCTTCATTTCTATTTCTAATTTCTTTGAGGCTTCCTTTAGACTTGTAAATTTAATATTTAGTATATTTAGAAGATTGATTCCTTCCATATATCTATTTTGTGTAATCTAGTTGATGTCCTCTTCCTCTAATTTTCTAGTTTTCTTTTCAATACTTTTAAGAATACTTTGTATCACCTCTAGTTCAATAATTTGTCCTTCTTCAACCTCAATATTTATGATTCTAACAAGATTCTCTATATAGTTTTGTTGTCTGATATACCCTTTTCTAGAATAGTTGTGATGTTCTCTTTTACCCAATTTTGGATGTTGCTACTCTATATTGGTATCCAAGATGGCTTCCTCAAAATTTGAATTGCTTTCTATCATTCTTTTCTCTTGTTTAAGAAAATTCATATATCTAATTTCCCTTGATATTTAGACCAGCTTATTTTATACAATTATCTATTTGTGATAGTCTTTACACATTCTTGTTATTTAAGTTTAGTTTTTATTGTAACTAATATTTTAATTGATGAGGATTTGGTATGATGAGGCTCATAACCCTTAAGTCCTCCTAATGACTAGCCAATTTATATAAAGATTATAATATCACATAATTTTGTAACAAAATTTTCTTAAACTAATCCTTATTAGGATCTCATAAATGTTCTCTCGATTATGATTGAAGTTAGGTTTCCATTTTATAAATTTTAGACTATAACCACTAACAAAATAGAGAGAGTTTTTAAGTTTAAATAAAACTGTAAATCTTCACAATGCAGAAAAATAAGCTTATTTGAAATAAAAGTTATACTTACCTATTTCAAGCCATGGAGTTGAACCAATTTACTAGATTTGTTCTTTTTTATTTTGGTCTAGCCCAAACTATATACAAGACCCTTTCTTCACAATCTAACCATTTATATTCACTATTCTTATTAGTAATTATAATAGTATGAACTATGTTGTTTTCTAGCTTTTGATACAAGGGTCACTGGATTTGAGCTTTTATAGATCTATGTTGGAGAAATTTCCCAAATTGGAAGTGTTGATGTAGGATTGAAGAACACAATTTTGATGAAAAAGGTTTTGAAAGGTTCCTACAGTTAGGGTTAATAAGTACACTATTATCTTTTGATACATAGGAAGGGTTGGGTATAACCCATGTTATAGGATTATTAGCTTTATTTAGGGCTTCACTATTCTCAACATCACTCTTCTAGTTTGTATTGTTTCTACTTTCCTTGGGAGCTTTTTTTTCCTCACATATTTTATTTTTCTCAAAAGAACTAACTTGCTTCTTTTGTCAATCTTTATATCTTTGACTTTGAATCATATTACCCCATGATTCTCTGGTGTTTTCATGTTTAAGCTCTTTTATCTTCTAGATCTCCATCCTAGAATGAACTTTTTCCCATCACAGCTCTTGCTCATGCTTATGATTTCTTATAGTTGTCTACATTCAAGGTTTGGAAGATACTGACCTTCTCTATTTGTAAGGTTTCTCAATAATTTTTTTGTTTCATTCCTCATTTTGTTCTATGAGTGCATTAAATTGGTCATTTAGAGGAATCTAAAAAATTTCTTATCGTGAGAAATTTGTTGTTCTAGCCTGACATCTAGATTTAATGTGTTCCTTTTACCATTGAGAGGTAGGTTTTTCCTTTTCAAAGACTTTCTTTTAAAAAAAATATTTGATGCATTTCACCTACTTATTCATGAATTTTGCTTGTTCTACCATTTCTCTAGTTCGATTATCATAGATAGACATGTTATTAGCAGCCATTGTTGACACTTCCTTCTCACTTATATGGAATGAATCAATTTCTCTCTATGTATAAATAAAATAATTTTCTTAAATTTTTGTTTGTATAGTTATATTTAAATTTAAATTTAAATTTTGAGAAATTTTAATAAAGTTTAGAGTTGTTAAATGGTAATTCATTTTTATATACAAATATAGGGTTTTATATTTAAATGAATTTTAATGGATTGTTATATAATTTGAGATTCTTGTGAACTCAGAAACCTTAGTAAATCTGACAATTAGAAAAATGGGAAAATTTAAACCCTATTTGTAATTAGAAACCTTATTAACTGTAATGCTTCAGAAAGAAAAATGAAAACTTCAAAACCAATAGTGAAAATTAAAATTTTTTGTTTTCTAAACCTAATCAATTATGAAAACTACATTTTTTAAATACTTGATGTGATGTACGATTTACCGAGGTTGGTTTTAGGTTTGACTTAGTATGTTGATGAGTTGGAATGTTTACTAGAGGCTTCAAGGATTTTTTCTATGATAATGTTGTGGATTTTTTGGTCATGATATTTTATACCTGACCAATGTGATGTATTCACTTATTTCTATGATGAGTTTTTGATCAAATATTTGTTAGTGTCTTCTAGTTGCTTGAATAGAACTATAGTGAATGGCCTAGTGTAACCTTTGAGTTTGTTTTATCAACTGTTGTTTGAAGCTTTCCAATTTTTTTGTATAGAATTAAGGTGGTTTTTGTTATTTTCATGTTGTAACCTTTGAGTCTTTACTTGGATATCTTTTGGTGCTTTCTAGTTGATTATATAGAACTGAGGTGATTATTCTGATTTATCTTTAGGTTCTTTCAAGTTTCTTGTAAAGGACTAAGCTAAATACTATATTTTATCTATATGTTATTTCAATTTGCTTGGAAAGAAATGAGGTGAATACTATCTTTTATCTATAGGTACTTTCTAGTCGCTTGTAAAGGACTAAGGTGAAAATTGTGATTTTATGAGTTGTGCTTTTCATGAGCTTAGGATAGGTAATCTATGTGTACATTGGGAAGTAGCTTGCAACGGAGGCATGAGCCCTAAAGAGGCTACTAGGGTAAACCATTATAAGTTGTTTTAATAAGTGATAACATTTCATTAAATGAGTGTAAAATAAATTAATAAGAGTGGTTTTTTTTCCTTGCCCATGCCTTCAATGCTAGTATAAGCTAGGATGGGAGTAGCAAGAATTCTTGGTTGCAACCTTGCTTCATTAGTATGCCTTGTCTATACGAAAGGATATTAACTCCACATAAAGACACTAGGGGCCTTATGTCTAGAGATGCTACTAGGGTAACCTTAGAGTAAGCTCATGTGATGAAACTTACCCACTTTTATAGTAGATTTCCTATGTGTCTTTGTTGCCTCTGGAATTAGATGATATTAGTGTATTGATACCCTTTGAGATAGATTTCCATCAAGTATTTACTTGACCTAGACATTGGTTATGGCTTGTGAACTCATATATGTTTGGGACTTGAGAATTTCTCCTTAGCACTATGAGAGTGTGCCATTTAGGTTCCATGAGGTTGGGTGGTAGTGTTTCTTATACCATTAAGATTCCAAAAATAGATTTTGTTGCTAGATGTACTTGTGTAGTTGTTTCTTTCATTTTGATCTTTTGTTTCTTATGGATGGTTACATTCTATTATACCATACTTGACTATCAGATTTCTTATGAGATGATGTATTTATTTATGAATGTTTTATCTTTTCATACCCTATGACTTGTATAGTGGATGATTATGCATTTTAGGTATGGCAATTGGCATCTTATGTAATTATATATTATTTAATTGGATTCATACTTGTGATTATTCTATGATGTGGATTTTGGCTATGTGTTATATTTAATATAAAAAGACTTATACATCTGAATCAACATCAATGAACCCTTAAGATATATAATATGTTTTATGAATTGTGTTTATGTATGTGAGTTATTGCTTTTACTATATTATCTATTAATTTTATTAATTTTATTTAAAAATATGTCAGGCAAACTTACTGAAACTTTAAGTAAATTTCATTTGGGTTCCCTAGTGAGGTATTAGAAAAATATTGAAGAATATATGTATTCAGATTTCAGAGCCTATTATTGCTCATTTTGATAGCAAAAGTATAATTTATAATCAAAGAATCTAATATTACATTCAAAGACTAAACACATTCCCATACATTATCACCTTTTGAGAGAGACTGTAGCAAAGGAAGAAATTGGATTGGAGAATGTTAGTATAAAGGAATATATATAGAAGACATATTTATAAATTAATATCAAAGGAAACTTTTGGGTACCTTAGACACATGCTTGATATTTTTCCACAATCTTCTCCAAAATAGTTGATGCAAGATTTCATTTGTCCATTATATTTGGAGTGTTTTCTTACATGTGACTACATATCTTGTGATTCTTTTGTTGGGGTAGTAGCCACTTTCAAAAGAGTTATTGAAAAGTCTTGGGTAAGGATTTATGTGGTAGTGTATGTTGGCACTTGAAATTTACATTTTTGCAAATTACCTTGGAGATGATTGGAATAATGATAGAAAATCACATTATTATATTGGTATAATGTCACTTTTGTGATGTAGTGCAAAGTAGGAGAGTCCCAAAGGAGATGTCCTAGCCCCCAACTATACAAACACATCGTAGAAACACAACACCAAGAAACAATAATGCAAGATCTGATACCAAATACAATTCTTGATTCATAGATCGATAACTAATTAGCCCAATATTAAATGTGGGGTCAGTGGGTTAGGTAGCACATGGTTTATGTAATACCACTTGGTGGTTTTGTGGGACTTGCTACTATATAAGTAGCCACAAGGGTAGTTGTTGTAGATAGAAAAAGTGTGAGAAAGGCAAGAGTCAAGCGGTACAAAGCTTGACAGGTTAGCCAAGAGAGCATTTGTGAAGGTTGGAAGCATGGCATGGGATGTGTGGATTCATGCTTGTTCACATAGTTTGCTCGGTTGTGGCTATGGCCATGAAGGCTTCCATAGTTGTATGGCAATGGTATTTTTGCTGAATAATACATGGTGATGGATGCTTTTGGAGGTTGGGTTTTTCCCTCAATGAGGGTTTTCCAGGGTATATCTTGTGTCACAATTTTGTGAGTATGTTGTCTATTCTCTTGCATGTGGATTTTATTTCCATGTTTATTTCAGATCTATTATGGGTTATGTGGAAACGGTTATATTCTTTCTTGCCAAGTTTCCTTACAAGTGGTATCAGAGCTATGGTTTTATTATTGTAACCCTAGATTGAATCCATGGGAATGCATGAGAGGATAAAAGAAAGGGCAAGATATATGAATGATTTATTGCAGATCTGAGGGTTTTGAATTTGTTGTTATGATGGGATGTTAAAGTATTTGGAGATGTGAAATTGTTGAACAAAAGGATTTTTTTGGATGTTTCATTTAAATGAGGGTTTTGGGGGGTAGCTTGCAGAAATGACCTCCTGGGTAAAAATAGACCTCACCATTGGATCTGGGTTGACATTTTCATAAATTTTGATATATAATATGCCCTAGTTTGGCCATGTTCGGAGAAAATGAAAGAGTTTTTTAGTTTTAGCCCATGATGGCCATCAAATTTAATCTCGTCAGAATTTTCGTCATTGAAAAAATAAAAAATGAAAAATCGCACTAAAAATGGTAAAAAGATTGTCTTAGTAAAACGGCCATAACTTTGTCTCAAAATATCAGATTTTAGAGTTCTTATAGGTGTTGTAAAGCTAATTCAGAGCACTACAACATGGTATAGGTTTGGTTTTGTGATTTTGACATTTTGTTAGGTTTTAAGAGCCCTAAAGTCAGATGTTATTTATTTTGAGCACGGATTAGGGCATAACTTGGGCATACAAAGTCAAATTTTGGACTTCGAGTAGTCAACGAAAAGCTCTTGGAGAGCTCTACATATCGGTTCAGATTTGGTGTAGGTTTGGCATGGTTTATTTGTTGATATATTGATCTAAACAATTTATAGGTATATTTTGACTATGGTAACATTGTGATTTTATGGCATTGGAAGATTTAAGATTTGATGTCATTATATACTCAGTTCATATATTAGATTGGTCTCATGATGATATGGTTATCAGTATTTGGTTTGGATAGTATGATAACTTGTTGGATCTACAAGTTGTGCAGTGTTCTAAGTGGTCTATACTTATAGGTTGCATTTATAGCTTAGTTATGGGTTCTCTTTGCCCATTGATCTTTCATTATTGATGCATATTCAGATTGGTAGCTTGGATTTGAGTTGTCTATACCCCAAGTCACATGATTTTATGATTTTATGATGCAGAGCCCTCTGTATTTATCTTTAAGAAATCTTAATTCAACTCAAGGGATTCACAATAGGCTGGTACACCCTCAAGGAATCAAGAACATCTCAAAGATTATAACAAAGAACCCTGACATTATACATCGATAAAGACAACATCTTCACTCACACAATCAAATTTCTATGTCTGATTTCATTGTTTATAACTTCAGTTATATATATCTTCTTGAAAAAAACTTTGGAGAAGTTGTTCCAAATTAGTAATTCTAAAACATATCCAAATCTAAGACCAATCCAATAAGCAGATTATAAATTACGTACTCTGAACCAAGACCCATTTTCTCTGTCATAAACCAGAACCAAAACTGGTAACCCTGCCTAGGGCATCAAATATCTTCCTCAAAATAAATCTAAATGAAACCAAACCAATTAAAAATTATCCATTTGTGAGTCTAGTTTCCAAATCTGTAAGCCATTAATTTATCCAATACATAAATCAATCTATAAGAATAAATATTTGCCCGCAACGCCATTGAAGGCATTTAAAAACAAGTTTTCACTCAAATCTTCATAACTTTCACAAATCTATATAAAAACAACCCAAACCAAAAGGAAATGAAAGTTAATTCATGTATCTTTCCAATGAATATTTTTAGAGGTCTTTATTTTCCAAAATATTCCTGTACCAAACGTTTCAATCTGACTATAGTTGGTCATTCTCAAATCTGCAATTTACAAGCTTTGCCAAAACCTGCATAACTTCTTCATTTCTAAATGAAAAAAATCCAAACCAGAGAAAAATAAAATTTTATTGACTTCTCTATCCAAATATATAAAATTTACATGGTTTCCAAGCTGTACATGGTCGTACAAGACCTGGAACCAACACTAAAACTGAAAACCAATCAAAATAACAACTTAGGATATTACCAAATTTCTTTCAAAATGTATCACTTCCTTTCCTCCAGGCTTTGGTTCGACCTTACATATAGTTTTATAGATTTTTTGGTTGGTTATAACTTCCAAACCACCCTTTAAACCAACCCATTACATTCCTTTAACCCTTTTGCATTTTTGACAACATTTTATGCATTTTATGCATTTTTACATTACAACTTTCATACAAACCCAACCTAGACCAACATTATGACTCAAATGAATTTAGATGGATGTCAATAGATCCATTCACCAATTAAATAAACATTTTTACATTATTTATCATATTAAGACCTCCTTTGACAACTTATTACAAATGGCTTCTCTAGCTTTTATATCTTTGTCTTCTTGAAATTTAGGTGCCTCTACACCATACTCCCAAACTTAAAATGTTTCCAAGTCCCTTGGAAACATGGAATCAATAACCTGCAAGAAAAAATATTAGATCAAAATCCTCATCTTTTCCTTTGCCTCTTCACCATCATCACTGGATCAGTTTCTCCTCCACTTTCCTATCTCTTTCACTAATGACTCCCATCAATGGAGTTATGTTTGTTGCCTCTATGGTGCTTCTCATTCCTTAGTCCACTCCTCCATGCTACATCACAACCTCTTGTCCCTCACCTGGGAGTCCCATCATGCCTCTCTCCCCAGTCTATTGGCAACACACAAAGGACCATCCTCTCTGGCCCTGGATCATCTCCTATGATCCTTTGGTAGACCTCTCCTGTCCACCCATTGCAGCTGAGTGAACCGGCACCATTCTGCAACCACAAACCTCAGAACAAGAATCCAAAACAACCCAACACTGCCTGGTGTAGATCATCTTCCATCTACACGCTCAGAATCTTTTGAGCTCTAATACCAATCTGATGCAGAGCCCTCTGTATTTATCTTTAAGGAATCTTAATTCAACTCAAGGGATTCACAATAGGCTAGTACACCCTCAAGGAACCAAGAACATCTCAAAGATTATAACAAAGAACCCTGACATTATACATCGATAAAGACAACATCTTCACTCACACAATCAGATTTCTATGTCTGATTTCATTGTTTATAACTTCAGTTATATATATCTTCTTGAAAAAAACTTTGGAGAAGTTGTTCCAAATTAGTAATTCTAAAATATATCCAAATCTGAGACCAATCCAATAATAAGATTATAAATTACGTACTCTGAACCAAGACCCATTTTCTCTGTCATAAACCAGAACCAAAACTGGTAACCCTTCCTAGGGCATCAAATATCTTCCTCAAAATAAATATAAATAAAACCAAACCAATTCCAAATTATCCATTTGTGAGTCTAGTTTCCAAATCTGTAAGCCATTAATTTATCCAATACATAAATCAATCTATAAGCATAAATCTTTGCCTGCAACACCATTGAAGGCATTTAAAAACCAGTTTTCACTCAAATCTTCATAACTTTCACAAATCTATATAAAAACAACCCAAACCAAAAGGAAATGAAATTTAATTCATGTATCTTTCCAATGAATATTTTTAGAGGTCTTTATTTTCCAAAATATTCCTGTACCAAACGTTTCAATCTGACTGTAGTTGGTCATTCTCAAATCTGCAATTTACAAGCTTTGCCAAAACCTGCATAACTTCTTCATTTCTAAATGAAAAAAATCCAAACCAAAGCCAAAAGAAATTTTATTCACTTCTCTATCCAAATATACAAAATTTACATGGTTTCCAGGCTGTACATGGTCGTACAAGACCTGGAACCAACACTAAAACTGAAAACCAATCAAAATAACAACTTAGGATATTACAAAATTTCTTTCAAAATGTATCACTTCCTTTCCTCCATGCTTTGGTTCGACCTTAAATACATTTTTATAGATTTTTTGGTTGGTTATAACTTCCAAACCACCCTTTAAACCAACCCATTACATTCCTTTAACCCTTTTGCATTTTTGACAACATTTTATGCATTTTATGCATTTTTACATTACAACTTTCATACAAACCCAACCTAGACCAACATTATGACTCAAATGAATTTAGATGGATGTCAATAGATCCATTCACCAATTAAATAAACATTTTTACATTATTTATAATTGGTTATATAGGTACATCCTTGATGTTTATTAGCTTGGATTTTCTGATTTAGTTATGGTGGTATATCTTCTTCGTTGAGGATCATGGTTATTTAGTTTCTTTTGAGAAGCTCATGATGCGCACTTTGAGTTCTTTGATGGTTTGATGTCTTGGTTGATTCTCATGCTTAGAGGATGGATTTGTTCATCATATGTCATGGATAGCTTGGAAACACGATTTAGTGGGAGCTTGTGACAGTGATGAGGTGACAGTGCAGGATTAGTTTCTGGTTTGGTTTGGACCTTCATGTAGGAGATAGATTTTATGATGTCATGAGAGACTTGGTACCACGGTTGAGTGGGAGTTGTTGGCATTGATATATTTATTGAATGTTTGCAGATGTTGGAGGTTTGTCTTAGATCCTGTTGCTGCAGAAGTGTCTTTGCCATTTGCATGGTGCACTTGTTATCTTCATAGTGTATGAAGATGGTTAGATCTTGAGGACTCATAGAGTTCTTGGTTATCTTCATGGTATGTGGAGATGGTTCTTCCTGGTATGTGGAGATGGTTTTCTTCATGGTGTGTGGAGATGGTTGCATCTTGAGGACTCACAGGGTTCTTGGAAAATGTGTGGTTTATGCTTTTATTTGACATGTTATCCTTGGTATGAGGATGGTTTCATTATTATGTGATAGTATACTCTTGATATGTGTTTAGAGTTGTGACATGTTATGGTATGTTCATGTGGAGCATGTTATCTCTTTTGGTTGAGATGGTAAGATCATGTTGTCATGTTTTTGTTCCTGAGGCCATGGTTGGAACTTTGACATTGATCTTGATTTAGTTCCTTGGTATTGAGTACACTGATCATAAGCTGGATACTTCATGATATTGTTGCGTTGCATTTGGAGTTGGCATGGATTGATTGGTTACAGGTGCTCATGGATACTTAGAGACAGTGGTGATGCTAATTTCTCTTGGATTAGAGAAGTATTTTTTGGGATGGTTGATGGTTTCAACAGGAAGTCTGAGGGGTAGTCACTTGATATGGACTTGAGAGGAGATTTTTCTTAGATGAGTCTTGGTTGTATACTTGGGTATCTTGACGAGCATTCTCATTCCCCACTCTTGGTCTACTTGGCGATTTGCTACTTGAGAGGTATAGCCCATCATTTCTCTCAGTTGCATTATATTTATGCTTGTCTTTCATGGATATGGATCTTGAGCTATGGTACATGAGTTAGTTCTGGAGGGTTCATTTGAGAGATGGTTTAGCATTGGTTATCTCCATGTGCATATGTTGTTATGCTAGTTGAGTTTGGGAGATGGTTTTATATTAGGCATTCTCGTTGGATTAGGAATGGTTTATGAATTTGATCTTCTTGTGAGAGGCTTACATCCATGATTAGTTATATGGTATGGTTTGGGTGTTTTTGACGCTTCTTATTGGGGTTTTATGGAGGAGAATATACTTGCACAGTTTACATCTAGAGGTGTGTGTAGAAGGACATGATACAGGTTATGATTTGCATGATTTCTCTAGTCTTGGTTATCTTCCTAGATGTTCAGTTTTGCCTACATTGGATTTGAGATTGGTTGGAGATTGTGATCACTGTTTTGTGCTCATGCATGTCATGTGAGAGATGACATGGTTATTTCTTTCTCTTTCCTCTGTTGGTTGTGGAGAATTTGGGAGACTATTGGAGACTTGTTATGAGATTTTTTCTTGTAGGATATTGGTTTATGTATTGTGGATGTCCTTGATACTACATGGATTCACTTCTTTGAGATGTTGTGAGTGGATTGGTTATAGATTTGACATTATCTTTTGCAGTGGGAGCTTCTTGGTATATATGTGGCAGGTATTGCTCTTGAGGCTTGTGATTGCAGGTTATAGATTGGATATGTTAGTGATAGTAGATTCACTTGTTATACCTTTGAGGTATGGATAGTTGGATGGGTTTGACACTTTGTCGTGGGTGCTATTTCAGCTATGGATACTTTGACAACTACGGATACATGTGACTACCTTTGGATCAGGTTATTTGTGCTTGAAATTTTCAGTTGGTACAAGATTTTATGATCTTCTAATGTGACAGGTTGGGTGGCTTTCTCTTTGGATGGCTTCTATGTATGTCCAGTGGCAGTGGCATAATAGGAAGTGAGATCATTCATGTTTGAGATGCTGGATACTTTAATTTTTTGTTGCAGGTACCAGCATGGAGCACTTGGTATATTTTGATCCATGATGGTGGATGTGTTGGGAGGGATTGTTCCCTTGTTCATTTATGTGGCTACGGATTGATCCTATGCAATGTATACAACAAGTGGGAAATTGTTGAGATAATGGGTGTTGCACGCATTGCATAATATTGTTATATTTTATTATTTTATTTTATTGTGTAATGTTGTACCTAGATGGACGTGCAACATGTAAAGATTCCCATGGAATATTCTTGATGAGTTGTATTGTAATATTGTGAAAATATTTCATATAATTATTTAATATTGGGGAAAAGAATTAAATGCTCAATATTAAATGTGGGGTCAGTGGGTTAGGTAGCACATGGTATTAGCACATAGTTAATGTAATACCACTTGGTGGTTTTGTGAGACTTGCTACTATATAAGCAGCCACAAGGGTAGTTGTTGTAGATAGAAAAAGTGTGAGAAAGGCAAGAGTCAAGTGGGAGAAGGCTTGACAGGTTAGCCAAGGGAGCATTTGTGAAGGTTGGAAGCATGGCATGGGATGTGTGGATTCATGCTTGTTCACATAGTTTGCTCAGTTGTAGCTATGGCCATGAAGGCTTCCATGGTTGTATGGCAATGGTATTTTTGCTGAATAATACATGGTGATGGATGCTTTTGGAGGTTGGGTTTTCCCTCAATGAGGGTTTCCCAGGGTATATCTTGTGTCACAATTTTGTGAGTATGTTGTCTATTCTCTTGTTTGTGGATTTTATTTTCGTGTTTATTTCAGATCTATTATGGGTTATGTGGAAATGGTTATATTCTTTCCTACCAAGTTTCCTTACAAGTAGGAGAGTCCCAAAGGAGATGTCCTAGCCCCCAACTATACAACCACATAGCAGAAACACAACACCAAGAAACAATAATGAAAGATCTGATACCAAATACAATTCTTGATTCATAGATCGATAACTAATTACATGTAATATACCTAGCTGTGAGGCCTTCCGGGTTAGGGCCAAATACAGATAGAAAATTACAAAATCAGTTCTACAAGATCCAACATGATCCAACATACAACCAATCTTAGCTAGTCTAGATACACAAGTGGATAAGAACACCAAGAAGAATCCATACTTGTACCCATAGGTCCACCAAGAGATCCTTTAGTTCCTAAGCTCCAGCTCTAGGTCTACTACAAATTTGCATCTATTCCTCCTCTACAAAAGTCCATAATGACTAAATACTCTCCAAGATCCCTACTTTACAAATCTAAGTGACAAGTCAGCCCATAACACAAATTAAATACAAATGCATAAATTAAATGCCACAAGTTAGCCTGCAATAACAATTAAACGTTCAAAAATTGATATCCAAGTATAACCATGATATCTCCAAGCTCTAATTGAATTTGAACTCATGTTTCAAACCATAGGTTGAAATATAGGTCCTCTACAACCCCTTAGATGTGCAAAGGCTGATTCTCCAAGGAAAAGTGGATATCCATCTTGAAAGTCACCCATAGTAGATTGTCGTACAAAACTTACCAAAAATTGATGCTTTGGGAAAATTTCTATATCTCCCAACCTATAAAGAGTTAGAACTTGCACACTTGAAAAAAGGAAGTAGGCCCTCTTAAAACCTTGAAGTGTGCAACCTCTCATTCATTAAGGAAAATTACTTACATTCCTTGCAATAGGCACCCAAAAACTAGAAAAACATAGTTTCAACAATAAGGTTCAAACAGTTCAAACTTCAACACAATCCATCCAATCTCTATGAAATCATGAGGAAAGGTTCTCCAATGTGTTTCCAACACATCCCTAGCCATGAAAAAATAACTCCACCAAAATCTAAGCTCGATGCTCCTCAACACTTGACCAAAATCTCTCCAAATATGCAAGATTGCAGGAAAGCCTAGGATGCTCCTGCATCATTTTGTGATTGATGTCAATTGGGGTGATTATTACATAACAAAACCTTATGTATGTGCATGGTGTCAATTTCTTGTGTATAAAAGAGCAATACCTGTGTGGGGAGAGTATTTAGTACGTGAAGGATAGCGACTGTATGGGAGGAGGCAACTCCAAATCTATCAGTGAGTATTTTAGATTGATATTTTGGAATTAATAGTTTTTCATCATATGTTACCATCAATGCCAAAGGGGGACATTATTTATTCATAGATCGATAACTAATTACATGTAATATACCCAACTGTAAGGCCTTCCGGGTTAGGGCCAAATACAAATAGAAAATTACAAAATCAGTTTTGCAAGATCCAACATGATCCAACATACAACCAATCTTAGCTAGTCTAGATACACAAGTGGATAAGAACACCAAGAAAAATCCACACTTGTACCCATATGTCCACCAAGAGATCCTCCAGTTAGCTCTACTCCAAATTTGCATCTATTCTTGCTCTATTAAAGTCCATAATGACTAAAGACTCTCCAAGACCCCTATTTTACAAATCTAAGTGACAAGTCAGCCCATAACACTAATTAAATACAAATGCATAAATTCAATGCCACAAGTTAGCCTACAATAATAATTAAATGTTTAGAAATTGATATCCAAGTAAAATCATGATATCTCCTAGCTCCAATTGAATTTGAAATCATGTTTCAAACAATAGGTTGAAATATAGGTCCTCTATAATACATTAGATGTGCAAATGTTGATTCTCCAAGGAAAAGTGTACATCCATCTTGAAAGTCACCCATAGTAGACTGTCGTACAAAACTACTAGAAATTGATGCTTTGGGAGAATTTCTATATCTCCCAACCTATAAAGAGTTAGAACTTGCGCACTTGAAAAAAGGACGTAGGCCCTCTTCAAACCTTGAAGTGTGCAACCTCTCATTCATTAAGGAGAATTGCTTACATTCCTTGCAATAGACACCCAAAAACTAGAAAAATGCAGTTTCAACAATAAGGTTCAAACAAGTCAAACTTCAACACAATCCATCCAATCTCTATGAAATCATGAGGAAAGGTTCTTCAGTGTGTCTCCAACACATCCCTAACCATGAAAAAATAACTCCACCAAAATCTAAGCTCGATGCTCCTCAACACTTGACCAAAATCTCTCCAAATATGCAGGATTGCAAGAAAGACTAGGATGCTCCTACATCATTTTGTGATTGATGTCAATTGGGGTGAATATTACATAACAAAACCTTATGTATGTGCATGGTGTCAAGTTCTTGTGTATAAAAGAGCAATACCTATGTGGGGAGAGTATTTAGTACGTGAAGGATAGTGACTATATGGGAGGAGGCAACTCCAAATATATGAGTGAGTATTTTAGATTGATATTTTGGAATTAATAGTTTTTCATCATATGTTACCATCAATGCCAAAGGTGGACATTATTAGCATGAATGTTGAAGGTATATTAAAGGGAGAGATTGTGGGTATGTTGTAGGAGATGATAGAGTGGTTGACACCTATATTTATTGCTGATGTCTTGGATTCATTACCTTATTTCTCATTACTAGTGACATGTGTGTTTTTGGCTATGTCAGTTAGAATAGTACAGGTGGATTTGTTTGGTAACATTCCTATATTCTATGTCGATATATTTTAAGTATTGTGTGAGTTTTAGTAGAGTATGAGAATGTAGTTATAACTCCAAATCTCAAGCTGATTATGTTGAGAAGGTGTTGCAAAGTTTCTCTATGGAGAATGCTAAAGCTATCAGCACACCTTTACCTAGTCATTTGAAATTGACTAAAGAGATGTGTCCTAAGACACATGAAGAGGAGGATAAGATGTCCAAGGTACCCTATGCTTCACCTATAGGAAGCTTGATGTATGCTATGATATGCACTAGGCCAAATATTTCCCATGTAGTGGGAGTCGTTAGCAGGTATATGAGTCATCTAAGATTTGAGCATTGGAATGTTGTCAAGTGGATTCTCAAATATTTGAGTTGAACATCCAATAAGTGTTTACACTTTGGGGGCTATACTACTGATTTACAGGGCTATGTTGATTCAGATTTGGCAGGGGATATTGATACTAGGAAGAGTACTACGAGTTATGCCTTTACTATTGGTGGTGCAGCCATGAGCTGGGTTTCTAAGTTACAAAAGATTAATGCTCTATCCACTATAAAGGCAGAGTATGTTGCTGCTACAGAGCTAGCCAAGGAGATGATATGGCTTCAATTCTTTTTGGAAGAATTGGGACATCCTCAAAAGGATAATTATTTGTTCACAGATAGTCAGAGTACCATTCATCCTGCAAATAATTCAGCTCTACATTCTAAGACCAATCACATACAGTTGCGGTACCATTTCATTCGGTCAGTTTTGGAGGATGGACAGTTAAAGCTAGAGAAGATACATACCAATGGCAATCCAGCAGATATGTTGACAAAGGTTGTAACAAGGGAGAAGTTGAACTCCTCTTTAGCTTCGGTTGGTCTTTTAGACTAAACATGAATAAAAGAATAGCAGAGTCCAGGTTGGTTTGATCTAGTGAGAGCCCCATGTGGTAGTAGTATTACTACAGGATCAGTCTCCAAGTGAGAGGTTGTTGTTTAGTGTGGAGCCTAATCAGTCCTCACGTGGGAGATTGTTAGATTGTGGTGACTAATCAGGAAAGTATTGTGCATACTTCATAATTAAAAAAAAAAATTGGTACTATTCATAGATTCGCCATTTTTAGATTCGCCACTAAAGTTATGGCTAATTTATGGCCGACATGTTATAACCCTAAAGTAGTTTAATACTTGTATAAAAGGGTTTAGGGTTGGGTATTTTCATTATGTTGTGATGCGCAATTGCTTCTTGCGGCGGTATTGAGCTAAAAAGGATTACAAATTGTAATCAGGTTGTAATCACTAGATTGTAATAATATTGGACTTGCTGTTTGGTGGACGTAGCCCAGGGATTGGGTGAAGCATGCTAAATCTTGGTGCCTTGTGTTCATTTTTGTGTGATCTATTATTTTCTGTTATTGGTTATATTTGCATGTAGTTTTTATTTTTGTCCATGGTTTATCCTAACAGAGAAGACTGCTCATGGTCTAGTTTGCCAAAAACTAGTTACTAGTAAATTAATTTTATTTGTTAAGAGAGATGGAATTTGGCTTAGAGGGATTAGATTATGGTTGAGGATATGTTTTTTGATAATTTCTTTGAGATGACATAATCTATAGTTTATTCAGTGAAGGCTATTGAAGGTTAACATGTGATTTATTCATTGTTGATTAACATTTTGGTTATGTTATTTTTGGAAGTTATAGATTTAATGTAATATGTATTCTTAGTGAGGTCCTACATTATTCATTGTACATGGGGGAATCTTCAAAGAAAACTCAAGTAGTTTTTATGATAAGCTATAAAGAGAATATATTTTCCTTGGTTATAAGTATCATTTAGTAAGTGTCATTGTAATTGACGAATTGATGTTGAGGTTAAAAATTTGATGAGACTAGAGTAGATGGTAAAGGTGGAAATGTATTGAGAACTTCGAAGGAATTATATTGAAAAATGAGTTATTGTATTGGTTAGTTCACCCTGAATATGTTATCTTGGATATCTATGATGTCCTACTCATGATACATGGGTCAAGGGCTTTTGTTCAAAAAACTACATAGTTAAATCTTGATAGCAATATCACAATTTGTCTTACTATGGAAAATATCTCCCACTTATCAAAAATATAGATATTCAAATATATGTGAAATTTTTGTTTCTACAAAATAACTCAATATATTACATTATTTTGTCACTTCATTGGATTTAAATTTCTTTGTATTTATGACACAACCAAAATCTAAGGCCTTTGATTTTAATGTCGGACTAGATTTCGTATAATATAAAGCCTAGAGAAAAGGAAAGCCAAGCCTTTATGTAAATTTGATAACTTTAAAATATTCTTTAATCTAATATCTATACATTTTCTCAAATTTTCAAACATATTTTTATGATAAACCTTTCTTATTTAGTGCTATTATTTGCTGAATAATTTTATGATAAATATTGTAAATATTTTTTGTTCTCATTTTCAAAACTTGTAATTTACTTTTTTTATGAGGAGAGAAAGAAAATTAAAAAAATCATAATTTATTTAAAAATAAAGATTGCAAGCTTACAAAAAAACATTTTCTATGGGATGGTTTTTAAATAATTTTCTAAAATTTAATAGGGTCAAATTTATTTTCTATTATTTGCATGTCCACATACATACAATTATTACTTGCCAAATACAAATTTAGATAATTTTCTTAATTTAGATTAAAAATAGTAGTTTTATATGAATATATTAGAAACTGAAATACTAGATTATGAAATTAAATAAATTTATTTAGTTTTAAGAATTATTTTTGTCTGTGTCATAATTTAAAATTATAAATTTTTATGTGTTTTCAATGTAACATTTCTATAAATAACACATTTTAAAATTTATATTGCATTTGCATTTTACTTGTCATGAAATTTTCAAAGATGAGATCATAATAAAAGTTTAAATATTATCCAGGTGATGCTCACCTTTATATAAGATTGAGTTTATGCCACAAATATAATCTTAGGAGGACAAATAATGTGATGTGAGATTTAGGTGATTAGTAATTATACTAGGGTTAGTGTATGAATATATGAATAAATATTTAGATAATTATATCCACTTTTCTTCCTCATCAAACATATGACTTCTAATAGACTCCTTTACTAGACTTGTAGATCAAACATATCACTCCTAATAGACTCCTTTACTAGACTTGTAGATCTACCTTCCTGCCATTCTTCAAATAAATATTATTTCTCTCAATCTAAACACGTCAAATTACACATATAACAAATTTGAAATTTACCATAGAATTTTAAACGTGCTTGTTCAACTCGTTTGACTTCCGGCCTTGCGTTGTGAAATTCATTGACAAATCTTTCTACCAGAATCCTATATTCAGAAAAGGCCAAGTGTAAAGTGAGCTACAGATTTTTCAAATACGTAACCGACTCTGTCTTTTCAAGGCTCACATTTTCTCATTTTCGGGTCACGTACTGAAAGACATATTCAAATAAAACGCGATTAAGGCGTGCCCTAAACCACCTTCCGAAAACAACGCACGTCATTTCTTCTTACTAACCAAGAGTCTAAGTAAATATTGATGTTTTTCTATTTAATACAATAAATTATTTAACATGTTTGTTCAATTGCAATTGTCTTTCTTATTTATTTCAATAAAAAAACCTTTGCTGGAAAAAGTGGATACTCATTGTTGCTGGTTTAGTTACGACAGCAATGGCAGAGGGGAGGAGTGGAGCCTGTGCAGCCTGTAGAGTGCAACGCAAGAAATGCTTAGAAGATTGTGTTTTGGCTCCACATTTTCCTGCAGATGATCCAGATAAATTCGCAGTTGTGCCGAAAGTGTATGGAACCAACCATGTTATCAAACAGCTTCAAGTAATTTTTTGACCACGGGCCCATTTTCAGCTTTTGTTCAGTGCTGGCTCCAATTTTGTTTTGTGTTGTTATGGCTTTTGTTTTTGCTTGCTTATAACTTCGAGTTTCAAAGTTATGGTACCCAAGATTCCCATGTGCTTAACAGCCACCTAATTGATTTCTTAAACATAACAGGGTTTCATTATGATTTTACTTGTTTGCTTCATCTACATTGATTTTAATTGAAGTGTAAATAAGAAGGGGAGTAAGATAGGTACATTTCATTTGCATAGAATTCAACTATTTGGACAAGATATGTACATCTTGTTTCTATTACAGTTAGTTGTCTTCTACAAGAACTATAAGATCACATAAATCACATTTCAGATTTAAGTTTTTGTTTGAAATTAAGTATGAACATCTTATTTATATAGCATAATTACGTAACTCCAGTAAGAAACCAGTTGTAGATCCATATAGTTCGTTAAGTATTGTGAAAGTACTTTCTTTATTCTTTTAAACTATGAGAGCTTCATGTTTGTAACTTTTGTCAAGTGTGTGTTTTGGCACAAATTTAATACTGTTATCAATATGAAACGTTTTTGTTGGTTGAAGTGTGCTAATATTGCTATTGTAATATTTTAGGAGTATGATGTGTGCATTGTGCATTGAATTTTCTCCCAGTAAAACATACTAATTTGATTTCAAGGAGGAGCTGTAATAATGTAACGTTTCTTACAATCAAAAGATATTAAAATGAATATTTAAGTTATTACCATAGACGCTGAATTTTTCTTTTCTTTTTTCATTTATTTCAGATTGTTTTCTCATATTTAGATATTTATATTTTTAAATGAGTAACAATTAAGCTGTCTTGTGTAATAATATTTACTCTTCTAGTTTCTTTATTATTCCTCTTGTTAATTTATTTATTGTTTCTGATGATTTACTATTCTTTAGAGCTGCGATACATGTTCGGTTGTTCATAAGGTGCATAATGCTTTAGAAATCCTTCTTACATAATAAAAACTTTTTGTTTTCATTTAGAAAGCATGACATCTGAAATGTCTACTAACTGGAAGAAAAGAAAGCATGACATCTGAAATGTCTACTAAGAATCTGAAATGTCTACTAACTGGATTTTATTTTCTTCAGTTTAGATACTTGTAGTAGTTAACCATTTATCTTATAAAGCTAGTAGCTATTTTTGACTAGCTATTTCTCATTTCTATTGCTAAATGACTAAGCTTTTCTAGCCATACAATTCATCTTTATTCTGCTGTCAAACTTGACAAATAGGCTGAGGGAATTTCGCCACCAATCTTTCTTTCACTTCTTTCAAACAGATTTTTATGTATAGTCGGGTTTAAACAGCACACCTTAAGCTTTAAATTAATGTTTGTGGTTTATTAAAAATTACATCAACTTCTTTAACACTATCTACCTTTTACTCTGACTTCAGGTAGCCTATAGAAAGAAATCAAAGCTTTAAACACCTTTCTATAACATGTGATTGTAACGATTTTGTTTGTGCAGCCCATACTTACCCTATAGAAAAAAAAAATTCAACCTCTTGCAGTGATAGACCATACTCCAACCGTGGAGATATCGTTAAACAAGCTTCCATTTTTTTGTTTTTTCAGTATGGTGCCTAGGTATTCTACTCCTCAAAAACTGTATAATAACTTGTTACTCGAACTTGGCAACTTGATGACACTACATATTCTATAATTAACAGTGTGGCCATTCTTGTATTTTGAATATGGCAAATGCCTGGAATCATTTCAACATGTTGGTCATCTAGGAGAAGATGAATGCATGGTGAGTAAGTGCAGTAACCAAGTTTTCATTAATGGAAGGTGTTGGCAAGTTGTACTGTTTTTCTTTGTTTGAAGGTTCGTCAAATATTTTCACATCAATATCACAAACATCATAAAATCTCCACCGTATACTATCATGTAGCAAAAAGTGATCAAATTGTAGTGCTATTTATAGAATCAAGAACGCATTTGGGTTTGACAACTTGTTTGAATGGTACGAGACAATTTCTGAGTTCCTTCAGTTGCACGAATAACAATAGTTAAATTCTACGTACCATGTACAGCATTCTAAAAATGCAGTGGTGATCAAGTTGGTCTCACAAATTTCTCCTTTCTACTTTCTTATGGGTATCATCATTTCAATAGTGATATTTAACAATTTATCAAATGGGTTCTAATTATAATAACTCTCGCTGATGATGATTCAAGCAGTGTGATCAAAGGCTTTAACAAACTTTATCAAGAAAAGCTTTAGTACAACTTTATCAACAAACATAAGAATTAATTGTATGGTTGTGGAAGTCTGATATTTATGCAATGTTGCTTTAGGGTTTGGAGACTGAACAAAGAGCAGAGGCAGTAAGTAGTTTTGTCTGTGAAGCAAATGCAAGAGTGAAGGACCCCGTCAATGGAAGTATTAGTGCAGTCCATGAGCTACAAAAGCGAATAAAGGATCTGGAGTCTCAGTTGGCATCAAAGAGAAAGGAGGTCATGCAAATGTGTAATGGGCATCCTTGAATGTCCCAAAAACTAAACCAAATTTCTGAAAGGAATTATGTCAAACAGTTTGCATTCAACCTTTTATTTCTTCGTTTAATTTTTAAATCTCTTATAACTCCAGAATTCAAACGTTTATTTGTTTGTTGTGTTTTGTGCATGGAATTGGTATCCTACAACATAAACAAAAAAGAAACTACAATAATATGCAAAGTGGAAATGAACTGCTGCCAATAAAATGTTATTTTCAGAATTCATAAAACCAAATACATGGCATATTTATCAACTCACTAATTACTTCAGCATTATAGACATAATACTCCAGCCCATGCTTTCAAACTTGCTGCTACAGTGCTTTGTCCTTCAATCAGTCCACTACCTTCATAATATCATTCCCTCAAAGCGGCATAAGCGTCAGACAAGTAGTGAAGAAGATATGAGCAAAATACCAAATCTGCCTATAGCTGGAAATGCAATTAAACTGCCTAATAATGAAGCCAATAACAAAGAATTCCAAAGGCCAAACTCCAAGGGAATGACATCTAGAATGTTACAAGAGAGGATAAACATCCTCAAATGCCAAGAATGGAGCTGCAACTTACACACCAATTTCTTCTCATATACAACCTTGTCTAATGAAGCCAGAAATGCTTCCTTTTATTCTATTTCCAAGGGTCTGCTCAACTCATATGGGAAATGTGGGATAAAAGATGTGTAATATATAAAACATATATTAAAATACCTCTTATGTCTCCCTTGGGTACACATCCTCATAAAATAAATATTAAAGTAACACTTTAATATTTTACAATTAAATTAGACGTTACTTTAATAAACTTCAGACATTAAAATGTATTACAAATTGGACTCTGAATAATGCAAGTGATAGCTCATCGAAAAGCTCTCACTAAGGAGTATCAAATCCAATCACCAAAATTGACCTACACTGTGTCTTGCCAACTTACTAAAAATAGTAAGTATGCCTGAAACTAAGCAAATCAACTTTATTTTGGCCCAAACTGGAAATGACTAGGCCAAAACACTCCAGGATCCCATTAAACCCTTCGTTAGCCCTCGGGACCATGTAGAACAAGGCTAACGCACACACACTTGATCAACTGCTAAAATGAGGACATTACAAAATTCGTTCAGAGTATGATAAACTTGATTTCCTCCTATTTGTTGGATCTCCAGATGTTCAAGATGTGCACCACAATGATTTAGTTGATGAGATCTTGTATGAAGATCGTGATCCACTGCTATTGTGGGAGCCAATGGACGTATAGATTTACCAGGATGGGTTGATAAACTTGTTTCATTGGTGCCATATAAATTAACTGCTGTTGTGGAATTTCATATGTGATTTACACAAGAATTGTTTAATATCTTCTTGAAAACTAGAGGTGCAAACTAGCGCGATAAATAATATATTTACTAAATCTTATCAAAAACTATATTTTTGTATTGCCTAAAGGTATAATATATTGAAAAAAAATATACTATTGAGATAGAGATAATCCTTAAACAATTTTGGATATGATCAGGTCCGATAGCATTATAACACTAACAACATGATTCAACCAAAATGCAGCTTTAAGCGCTGCTTAAAACAAAAATCAAAGAGTTTGATATAAAAATAGTTAGATTAAAAAAATTAATAGAAATTAAGACAAATTATGTCTACTTTTGTTATGTTTGATCATATGTATTTAAAACATGAGTACAATGTCCGTTTATGACATCGTTATAGCATGACTTGTGAGATGTGTAGGTCTCACTTTGTTGTAGGCAGTTGTAGAGATACAAGAGGTGAGTAAATGTATGTTCAGCATGTTTAGTAAGTGTATGCACAGGAATAATTAGCTTTTTGATTAAAATAAATTCTTTTCAATGTTATTGAAAATCATAATATTGTATTTCTTTTGTATAGTTATATGATCAGTGAAGTTGTGAGTGTTTGTATTTATGTATTTTGCTGTATGATTTTCTGATTTGGAGTAAAGTATGGAGAATGTGTTGGAGCCTTTTTTCATATGCTCATGCTGCTGCTTAGTTTTGTTTTGTGCTAAAAATAAGTATTAAAGTGTCTCTGTATAATTTTCTAATCGGTACGAAAGAATAATTCAGATTTTCTTCGATTTTCATTATGCAGCTGCCGATTAACTCTTGGAAATAAACTGTTTAAAAAAGAAAGGGATATACTAAAGTCTCCACAACTCCAAAATTGCTTTCTTCCCTCCACTTTTTACATTTCCCTCCAATCTTCTCCCTCCAAAAACATGTGTAAAAATTATATTCAGCAAAACAACAGAATTAGTAATTTCATGGGTATACTGCTTCATAAAATATTCCTTAAAATGTGGTGTAACTACTATAGCCAAATTAGGTTCAGACATGGAGACCTTCTCTTATCTATATTGATAAAAAGACATCTAAAATAGATTTTCAAACTAAAATGTTAATAATAAATTTTATAGATAAATATTTTTAGGGAAAGGAGACATTAAAGAAATAGATGATATCTTGTGGACCAATAAGCAATGGTTTCTTATTGAAGTCCCTTTTATTTCAAAGTTTATTTTATAATTTTAAGAAGTGGCTCTCACAAAAGTATGCGTAAATTGCTTCTTAAGCTCAAGCACAAATTTAACTTAAGTAGCCCCATAAGAACATGGTATTAGAGTACTCACTTGTACTAAAAAAAATTCTTTTTTCTATTTAAAAATTTAGTACTCCCAAAGTTTTGTGTGGTTATTTAATTTGTCTATGTTGATAGTTTCATCTAAATCTTCAAGTTTGAAATGTCCATGTCATTTTTTGGTTGGATGGGAATCAGTTCAATTGAAGCTAATAGAAGGGTTATGGATTTGTAGATTACACCAGGAAAGAAAGAAAGGACATGAGTCACAATTTAATAAAATTAGAATTTAAGTTTTGAAGCACAAAAATTGTAACTTTCATCAACAAAAGGAAAGAAAAACAAATCAACTTCAATATCCAAGAAGCACTTAAACTCAAGTACAAATTTAATTTAAGCAGCCCCATAAGAAGGTAGATTAGAATATTCACTTGTATGAAAAAATTGTTCTTTTTTTTGAAATTTAGTACTACCAAAGTTTAGTGTAGTTCTTTACTCAGTCTATGTTGATAGTTTGGTCTAGTTCTTCAAGTTTGAAGCACATGTAAAAACATCTTTTTAATTTTACCACAACTCAAGAATAATTGAGTGAGTTATTGCAAAATTAAGGGTTTCTTTTTAATGTTTTGTAATTTACATATTTCAAAGAATTTCTTCTTAACTTTTAGAAGCTTTTTAGATATATTATGAAAAGGTCTATAGTCAAAAAAAATATTTTTGAAATATTTATATTTCGAGTGTTATCACAATCAAGTCACAAATCAGTGAATTTCACTTAAAAGTTTATGGAAAGCTTAGCATCTTTAATTTGAAATGTCCATGTCATTTTTGGTTGGATCAGTATTAGTTCAATTGAAGATAAAAGAGTTATGTATTTATGGAATACACCAAGAGATTAAGAAAAGAAATGAGTCACAGTTTAACAAAATTAATATATTTCTTTCAAAGCCCAAAATTCATAACTTTCCTCGACAAAAGGAAAGACCAACAAATCAATTTCAATGCCAAAGAAGCACTAGATTTTTGGGGAAAATTCATGGACCAAAAAGCCAAAGTGATGATATCTCATTATATATGATAACTTTTGTAATAACGCAATCAAAGGAAAGTTTTGAAGTTCTCTTGCAAAAGTCTAGTCGCATCCAAGTAAAAAGTTTGTTGAGCAATTAAAATTTAGAAAGCTAAAGAATAGCAAAGTATGATTCCAGATTAAATGTAAACTAGCTGTATATCTAGCATGGTTTTCTATGTATTTAATATTTCAATTTTCAGGCGTATCTTCCGAAGAAAGGTATCGAAAATACATATGGAGAGAGTCTAAATTCTGCCACAGTGAATAATCCTAGGAGCATATAAAAGTGAATCCAAGAAACCTAGAAAATGTAAACATGATGTGTGAAACCAAAAATGTTTCCTGCATATTGAAACTATGCCCAGCATTTTCGCAAGATAGCTTTACCAAAGATGAATTTTATTTCAATGTTGAAAGTTTCTTGTGCCTAGGGTGCTAAGAAATTTAATAAAATATTGAAGTAATTAATGTTCGGAGTGTTACTCAAGTAAACATACTAGGATATGCCAAACTTTCAAGAGGAGTGTAATTTGAATCGAGTGCAGTTGATGACCTACAACGCTGAGGAATTTTAGAATCATTAAACAACCACATAGATCACACTTTAAGAATGCTTTAGAAGGAGAAATCTTGGGGACATATTCAAATGGCAACATGTGCTTTGTGGCTGAATAAAGAATATCAAAATTTCCACGTTATTTAAATGACCTAACTCAACACCCAAAGAATCTTTGAAAAGAAAGATGTGGGCCAACTCTTCTCTCACTCCCAAGGATTGGAGTCACCGAGAGGTTCAAATATTGTGAAGTTTATCAAAGAATTTGATGGGATCCCACAAACATCAAATGCTTCTGATCATAGGCATTGAGATCCTACTCATTATGAATGTAATCTATGGAAAACAATGTAATTTCTTTGGTTTTCAAAGAGATATTTCAAGTGTGTAATTTAGAGTAAAGAGAAATGAGGAAACAAAATAAAAAATCTAACCTCTGATCTTGAAGATTCTCATTCACAAAGGTTTGAAATTGGAAGCCCATCGCCTAGTTGTAATGTGCTATTTATAGCACTAATATGTAATAAATGGGGAACTGCTTTAAAACAACCAAAGACCTTCCAACAGAAAGAAGAAAATATAACCTGTGAACAACACTCCACCTCCGAATAGATATTTCATCTCAGAGTGAAAAATCTATTTGAATAAGGGAATTCCTCTAGATGGCCCTTTCTACACAAATTGATACCATTTCATGGTAACAGAGGAACTTTGCAGGGAAACAATAAAGGATAAATGACGCTCAGTCGTAGCTTTAAAACCCTCTTCCACAACATTTATGCACGTGTAAGAAAATTCAATGGCAACACAGAGAAGGTTTAAGGTTGAGAAGAACATCGCAGTTTAATCTTCTTTGATTTTCATTCAAGCCTAATGCCCAGCAGTCCTTAGTTTCTGAGTTGTGACTAGAATGCAACTTCCAACATATCACAGTATTGGCCAAAGTGTTGGATTATGAAGTCTCATAGTTAATTTCATTTTCTTTTCGTTGTCTCTTCACCTTCCATTGAAGATTGCTGTATAGATATGAAAGCATATTCCTATTTATGTAAGCTGCTTTTTATATATAGATATGAAGACAAATACCAATGCATGTAAGCTGTAATGATTGAACAAGATACATGCTTTTCTCTCTAGGGTATGTAGCCAAATTTACTTCACTTGACATCTCTTGTCATGGAGATACGTTAGCATGTTCGGTAAGGTGGTTTTTCCCAATTTCTATGTCTTTTATATAGTAGCAACGCAAGCCCAGGGCATGTGTAGTACTTGGATACTTTTTCCCTTGCTCCATCAGCAAGCATGAAGACCATGAAGACCAATAGCATCATATGGAATTAAAAAGTTCAGCGTGGGATTGGAATGCGTAAGAATATTTAAAGGTATTTGAAGAAGACCTGAAAAAGAAAGGATTTATTCTCTTTTTTATATTTGAAGGACGTAGATACATCAACATTCTTCTATGCACTTAGTCTTGGAGTTGATCTTCCGTTGCAAGAAATGAATATTCTAAGAGTTGGACAATCATTTATAGGACTATACTACTGTATATCAAATTTGACTATTTAACACTTCTAATTTGGTCTTGGAGTTTGTCTTCCCTTGCAAGAAATGAATATTCTAGGAATTGTACTTTTGATCTTTTAGTTTCTGCAGTGCCTCCACATTTGTTACATAAAGTTGGCATTCAGTCCTCTCACCCTTGGTGGAAAGACTGGAAGTGGTATCCAGACACTTGGTAACCAGCTATAAGCCTAGGCTGGCTACCAATGGCTATTCCTCACCTACCCATGGTTGAAGTTCTCAAGCAATGATAGCATTTGCAATCTTCTCACTGTGTTTGGAGTCATAGTTTTGCCACTGTATGGCAAGGCATTACTATGCCTAATTGCACATTTTGCTTGGTGTATTCTTTTCCAAGGCTTGCCCTTGGGCCCCCGGATGCGACACTTGGGTGTTCCTAACCCCCATTGCCCTTTCTATGGTAACCTAGAGACTTTTTTGCACATTTTTTGTCTTTTTAGACAGGCTCACTGTTACTCGCAATGTTTCCATGATCTCTTTCACCCCTTCCACCTAGAACCTTTTTCTTGGCATATGGTTGTTCTGGGTGACAACACTTAGATTTCCTTCAAGTACTCCTAGATATAACACGCTTTTTAATTGGAGATCTTATTTACCATTTGGAATGATCACAATGCAGTTATTTATGCTAACGATACACTTAACATTGATGTTGCTATATATGCTTAAGCATGTATTTATAACAATGTCATGTTACAGATTCAACTACAAAAAAATTAAGTGGCTTTGGAGGTGGCCCACCAATAGGAGCTTTTGGCTCATTGGGGAAATGTCCCCTACACGGTAGCTTGTGTTTCGTTGGATTTGGCCTCTAACAATTGTACTCCTCCTTGTGCTCACCATCGATGATAGAGCAGTTGTACTCACGATTCTCACATGCCTTGCTCTTAGCCGCACCGCTCTCCCAATAGTGGTGCTTTTGGTTAGCACCACTCTTATAGAGGATCTAGTGGTTGACACCACTTTGCCTCACCTCCTCAAAGGTCTAGCTTGGGGTGGTCCCCAATGACTCCTCCTATTGCTCTTGCTACTAGTTGGCCCTCTACATAGTCAGACCCCAAGTGGGTGTTTCCTCGGCTGGACTTAGCCATTTCTTCTCCTAGGCTTGACGGAGAGAAAAATGAAGATAATGTTGCTGCTACTAATGATGGATGGGGTCACCCTAAACCATCTACTCAACCCCCCCTAACTGGGGCTTTGAAGATAAGGATCCTTCTCCCTTGGCTGGTGCTGCACTGTAGCTTGAGGATTTTTTATGTTTTCTGAAAAAAATTATGAATAGTTGATATACGGCCTTTTGCCATGTCAACTCATGGGGTGATCCTATTTCCTCGACCCATTTTTCATTTTTTTTAATATAAGGAAGGGACTATTCATCAAAAAAAAATATTGGACTTTAAGATTGTCAAAAGCTGGGACCACAAAAGTGGTCATTTCTTTGTGGGAAAACATAACCTAGTGTCTAGTGTGCTCCACCTAAAATTCTAACATTTTCTATAAAATTTTGAATTGCTCTAGTGATATTGTAGATCGCACCATATAGTATATCCCAAAACTTTCTACTTATTTTTTAAATTTATTTTTGTTTTATTACAATATTTTTAAGTGGACACATCTTGAAAATCTAAAATGTTAGGGTGTAGAATGGAGTCCAATCTCTAAAAGACTAACTCTTTAAAAGATTTGATGAAGAAACCAAACTCTAACCTGAAAACACTACATTTGAAAAATCAATTATATATGGAAAAAACTAGAGATTAAAATCTTAACATAAGTGTAATTCTAAATAAATTATATTGTTACGTATCTTAAAAAGGGATGTACAATATCATATGATCTACTTTTATTATTATTTATCTCTGAGTAAACCAAGAATATGGAGAACTACAAACATTGTGGTTTACTTGTATCCTTCTTGGAAAATAGTTTTCATCTTTATTTGAATATATCAAGCCTTTTGACTCGATCTCCAAGGGAAATCTAATTCTTAGTTAAGTTTTATAATTTAATTTATTTAAAACCATGTTCACAAAATAGCATGCACTTTCAATGTTGTGTGTATTTTTTTAAAGAAATATGGAAAATTATTTTAAAGTATCATTAGGTCTAGGCTCAAAATTAAATGCACCATACATCATACGCACACTATAGTATTTAGATACACCGTAAGAGAAATTTAGACATCTTCATATATATTCTAGCCATTTTGGAAACCTTAGGGCCCATTACAATACATTAGCATGTTGAAAATAAATGTAATTGAAATCCTATGTTCACTAGGAATATTCTTTATGCCATGGAGTACTATTTATTGCAATGTCTTAATAGTTTCTTTCTTAATAGAATTCATCACTCGATTCTTCATAGTTAGTATAAAGGTTTGAGTAAATGCATCAATAGATTTTGAGGTCCCCACCTCAACACCCTCCTTCATAATAAAATCAATACTAGCCCATGAAAACTTAGATCTAACTAGAATCCTAGTGTGAATTAGTTGGTCCTAGGACCCCTTAAGTTCTATTATACTCCATTGGGATTTATTGGACTCATTACGACAACTTAGGACCCATTCTAACCCTGTTAGACACCTTAGGATTCCTTATCATGCATTAGTATATTAAATACATGTATTTGAAATCTAATTTTCATCATGAATATACCTTGCAACTATTGACATATCAATCAAGTTTTTTATTAGTGACAACACTTATTCAGATTTTGTATGGCTACTAAGCTCATTGAATAGTCTATAGTATTTACCATGTAATTTAGTGGCCATCAAGCTCTACAATTGCTATCGAGTCTTCTAGACTAATTCTAGTGGCCACCAAGCATTCCAGTGGTTACCAAGGGAATTTAGTTAGTGTGAAGTGCAACAGTTCAAACCAAGCAAAATCAGGCAGTTTGAAGTCTATCAATTCAACCCAAGCACTTTAGTGGTTACAGAGCTTTGTAGTTTCTACCAAGCTAGTAGTTCATGGAATGTGAAGCTAGTGATAATTGAGCCACATGTGAATTTAGTGTTTACAGAGTGAAATCATGGTAAAATAGTGACTCAGTTTATACCAAGTGACAAGGTATCTACCGAGTCACCAGTGTAGACCAAGTTTGAGACTACTTTGAGGTGATTAGTATGGACTGAGCTTCTACTTCTATTGAATGCATGACCCAAGCACTTTAGTGGTTACGGAGCTTTGTAGTTTCTACCAAGCTAGTAGTTCATGGAATGTGAAGCTAGTGATAATTGAACTACATGTGAATTTAGTGTTTATAGAGTGAAATCATGGTAAACTAGTGACTCAGTTTATACTAAGTGACAAGGTATGTACCGAGTCACTAGTGTAGACCAAGTTTGAGACTACTTTGAGGTGATTAGTATGGACCGAGCTTCTACTTCTATTGAATTCATGATGATGTTGAGTAATGACAGTGGACGTCAAGTATCAGAACTTCACCAAGTTAGTCTTCAGAACTTGAGTGTCTTCATATGGGCCGACTTTTTAATATTGGTGTTAACTTGTATAGTGGCCAACTTTGTTATTTTGTAAATTTGATTTGTATATATATGTAATGTATTGTACCATATCCAATGTAGTGTGCAAGATAATGAACACGTAAGAATGTGAATGTGATCATGTAGTAGATAAAGTATATATTGAAAGTCATATTAGGAAAGGAGTAGCAAAGACATATCCATCGCAAAAGGTGATTAGTACTTCAAAGAATCTCTGTTAGCAAATCAGTTGTAAGTCAGAGATCTACTATTTCATTCTAACAGGTGAATCAGTCTAAATCGTTTAACAAGGTAGACTTAATAGTCTTTCTCAAAATCTCTTTACTAAGTGCATACTTTACTGTGTGTTTGTAAATCCTTCAACAAGGTGGACCTAGTAGTCCTAATTGCTCCTAATAGGGTAGATCATGAAAAATGATCATTATAAGCCTTAATAAGCCACCTTTATGTTGTAGTATTGAAGTTTTTTGGATATCATCCCCACCCCAGTTTTACTTTCTATTTGGAAGGTTTTTGGGTCACAAAACTATTGTGTTCAAGTGTTATGAACATTTTATGTTTTTAGTTTCTCATGCATTCAATTAGATCAATAAATGATAATTGGTATATTTCTATAAAGTGCTGAATTTGATAAAGTTTTAGAGGTTACTAATTCACCCCTCCCCTCTCAATAACCTAACATAGTCTTGAATATTTCCAACAATTGGTATCAGAGCTTTGTGCTTTTCAAGAGAAAGTTTAACAGCTTTGTGGTATCATGTTCTAACCTTTGATTCTTTAATTGGTTATCTTTTGGTGCTTTCTAGTTGATTGTATAGAACTGAGGTGATTATTCTGATTTATGTTTAGGTTCTTTCAAGTTTCTTATAAAGGACTAAGATAAATACTATATTTTATCTATATGTGCTTTCAATTTTCTTGGAAAGAAATGAGGTGAATACTATCTTTTATCTATCGGTACGTTCTAGTTGCTTGTAAAGGACTACGTTGAAAATTGTGATTTTATGAGTTGTGCTTTTCATGAGCTTAGGATAGGTAATCTATGTGTACATTGGGAAGTAGCTTGCAATGGAGGCATGAGCCCTAAAGAGGCTAGTAGGGTAACCTATTATAAGTTGTTTTAATAAGTGATAACATTTCATTAAATGAGTGTAAAATAAATTAATAAGAGTGGGTTTTTTTCCTTTCCCATGCCTTCTATGCTAGTATAAGCTAGGATGGGAGTAGCAAGAATGCTTGGTTGCAACCTTGCTTCATTAGTATGCCTTGTCTATATGAAACGATATTGACTCCACATAAAGACACTAGGGGCCTTATGTCTAGAGATGCTACTAGGGTAACCTTAGAGTCAGCTCATGCGAGGAAACTTACCCACTTTTATAGTAGATTTCCTATGTGTCTTTGTTGCCTCTGGAATTAGATGATATTAGTGTATTGATACCCTTTGAGATAGATTTCCATCAAGTATTTACTTGACCTAGACATTGGTTATGGCTTGTGAATTCATATATGTTTGGGACTTGAAAATTTCTCCTTAACACTATGGGAGTGTGCCATTTAGGTTCCATGAGGTTGGGTGGTAGTGTTCCTTATACCATTAAGATTCCACAAATAGATTTTTTTGCTAGATGTACTTGTGTAGTTGTTTCTTTCATTTTGATCTCGTGTTTCTGATGGATGGTTACACTCTATTATACCATACTTGACTATCAGATTTCTTATGAGATGATCTATTTATTTATGAATGTTTTAGCTTTTCATACCCTATGACTTGTATAGTGGATGATTATGCATTTTAGGTATGGCAATTGGCATCTTATGTAATTATATATTATTTGATTGGATTCATACTTGTGATTATTCCATGATGTGGATTTTGGCTATGTGTTATATTTAATATAAAAAGACTTATACATCTGAATCAACATCAATGAATCTTTATAATATGTTTTATGAATTGTATTTATGTATGCGAGTTATTTCCTTTTCTATATTATCTATTAATTTTATTATTTTTATTTAAAAATATGTTAGGCAAACTTACTGAAACTTTAAGTAAATTTCATTTGGGTTCCCTAGTGAGGCATTAGAAAAATATTGAAGAATATATGTATTCAGATTTCAGACCGTATTATTGTTCATTTTGATAGCAAAAGTACAATTTATAATCAAAGAATCTAGTATTACATTCAAAGACTAAACACATTGCCATACATTATCACCTTTTGAGAGAGACTATAGCAAAGGAAGAAATTGGATTGGAGAATGTTAGTACAAAGGAATATATATAGAAAACATATTTATAAATTAATATCAAAGGAAACTTTTGGGTACCTTAGACACATGCTTGATATTTTTCCACAATCTTCTTCAAAATAGTTGATGCAAGATTTCATTTGTCCATTATATTTGGAGTGTTTTCTTACATGTGAATTCATATCTTGTGATTCTTTTGTTGGGGTAGTAGCCACTTTCAGAAGAGTTATTGAAAAGTCTTGGGCAAGGATTTATGTGATAGTGTATGTTGGCACTTGAAATTTACATTTTTGCAAATTACCTTGGAGATGATTGGAATAATGATAGAAAATCACATTCTTATATTGGTATAATGTCACTTTTGTGATGTAGTGCAAAGTAGGAGAGTCCCAAAGGAGATGTCCTAGCCCCCAACTATACAACCACATAGTAGAAACACAACACCAAGAAACAATAATGCAAGATCTGATACCAAATACAATTCTTGATTCATAGATCGATAACTAATTAGCCCAATATTAAATGTGGGGTCAGTGGGTTAGGTAACACATGGTATTAGCACATTTTTTATGTAATACCACTTGGTGGTTTTGTGGGACTTGCTAATATATAAGCAGCCACAAGAGTAGTTGTTGTAGATAGAAAAAGTTTGAGAAAGGAAAGAGTCAAGCGGGACAAGGCTTGACAAGTTAACAAAGGGAGCATTTTTGAAGGTTGGAAGCATGGCATGGGATGTGTAGATTCATGCTTGTTCACATAGTTTGCTCGGTTGTGGCTATGACCATGAAGGCTTCCATTGTTGTATGGCAATTGTATTTTTGCTGAATAATACATGGTGATGGATGCTTTTGGAGGTTGGGTTTTTCCGTCAATGAGGGCTTCCCAGGGTATATCTTGTGGCACAATTTTGTGAGTATGTTGTCTATTCTCTTGCATGTGGATTTTATTTCCATGTTTATTTCAGATCTATTATGGGTTATGTGGAAACGGTTATATTCTTTCTTACCAAGTTTCCTTACAAGTGGTATCAGAGCTACGGTTTTATTATTGTAACCCTAGATTGAATCCATGGGAATGCATGAGAGGATAAAAGAAAGGGCAAGATATATGAATGATTTATTGCAGATCTGAGGGTTTTGGATTTTTTCTTATGATGGGATGTTAAAATATTTGGGCATGTGAAATTGTTGGACAAAAGGATTTTTTTGGATGTTTCATTTAAATGAGGGTTTTGGGGGGTAGCTTGCAGAAATGACCTCTTAGGTAAAAACAGACCTCACCATTGGATCCGGGTTGACATTTTCATAAATTTTGATATATAATATGCCCTAGTTTGGCCATGTTCAGAGGAAACGAAAGAGTTTTTTTAGTTTTAGCCCATGATGGCTGTCAAATTTAATCCCGTCGGAATTTTCATCACTGAAAAAATAAAAAATGAAAAATTGCACTGAAAATGTTAAAAAGACTGTCTTAGTAAAACGGCCATAACTTTCTCTCAGAATATCGGATTATAGAGTTCTTATAGGTGTTGGAAAACTAATTCAGAGCACTACAACATGGTATAGATTTGGTTTTGTAATTTTGACATTTTGTTAGGTTTTAAGAGCCCTAAAGTCAGATGTTATTTATTTTGAGCACGGATTAGGGCATAACTTGGGCATACAGAGTCAAATTTTTGACTTCGAGTAGTCAACGAAAAGCTCTTGGAGAGCTCTACACATTGGTTCAGATTCGGTGTTGGTTTGGCATGGTTTATTTGTTGATATATTGATCTGAAAAAGTAACATTATGAGTTTGTGGCATTGGAATATTTAAGATTTAATGTCATTATATAGTCAGTTCATATTTTAGATTGGTCTCATGATGATATAGTTATTAGTATTTAGTTTGGATAGTATGATAGCTTGTTAGATCTACAAGTTGTGCAGTATTCCAAGCGGTCTATACTTACAGGGTGCATTTATAGCTTGGTTATGGGTTCTCTTTGCCCATTGATCTTTCATTATTGATGCATATTCAGATTGGTAGCTTAGATTTGGGTTGTCTATGCCCTAAGTCACATGATTTTATGATTTTATCTTCATGTAGAAGGGATGAGATGTTGTTACCAAGGACAGTAATGGTGGAGGATTGTGGTTGACTATTTTATGCTGACAGGTTAGACATAGTGAGAGACAGATGCTCAATTCATGGATGTGATCATGGTGTCAAGGATTTTGGCATGACATGATTGGTTATACAGGTACATCCTTGATGTTCATTAGCTTGGATTTTTTGATTCAGTTATGGTGGTATAGCTTCTTCGTTGAGGATCATGGTTATTTAGTTTCTTTTGAGGAGCTCATGATGTGCACTTTGAGTTCTTTGATGGTTTGATGTCTTTGTTGATTCTCATGGTTAGAGGATGGATTTTTTCATCATATATCATGGATAGCTTAGATAAACATTTTAGTGGGAGCTTGTGATAGTGATGAGGTGATAGTGCAAGATTAGTTTCTGGTTTGGTTTGAATCTTCATGTAGAAGATGGATTTTATGATGCCATGAGAGACTTGGTACCACGGTTGAGTGGGAGTTGTTGGCATTGATATATTTATTGAGTGTTTGTAGATGTCGGAGGTTTGTCTTAGATCCTGTTGCTACAGAAGCATCTTTGACATTTGCATGGTGCACTTGTTATCTTCATGGTGTATGAAGATGGTTAGATCTTGAGGACTCATAGAGTTCTTGGTTATCTTCATGGTATGTGGAGATGGTTCTTCCTGGTATGTGGAGATGGTTTTCTTTATGGTGTGTGGAGATGGTTGCATCTTGAGGACTCACAGGGTTCTTGGCAAAGGTGTGGTCTATGCTTTTATTTGGCATGTTATCCTTGGTATGAGGATGGTTTCATTATTATGTGATGGTATACTCTTGATACACGTTTAGAGTTGTGACATGTTATGGTATGTTCATGTGGAGCATGTTATCTCTTTTGGTTGAGATGGTAAGATCATGTTGTCATATTTTTCTTCCTGAGGCCATGGTTGGAACTTTGACATTGATCTTGGTTTAGTTTCTTGGTATTGAGTATGTTGATCATAAGTTGGATACTTCATGATATTGTTGTGTTGCATTTGGAGTTGGCATGGATTGATTGGTTACAGGTGCTCATGGATACTTAGAGACGGTGGTGATGCTGATTTCTCTTGGATTAGAGAAGTACTTGTTGGGATGGTTGATGGTTTCAACAGGAAGTCTGAGGGGCAGTCACCTGATATGGACTTGAGAGGAGATTATTCTTAGATGAGTCTTGGTTAGAGACTTGGGTATCTTGATGAGAATTCTCATTCCCCACTCTTGGTCTACTCTACAATTTGCTACTTGAGAGGTATAGCCAATTGTTTCTCTCAGTTGCATTATATTTATGCTTGTCTTTTATGGATATGGATCTTGAGCTATGGTACATGAGTTAGTTCTGGAGGGTTCATTTGAGAGATGGTTTAGCATTGGTTATCTCCATGTGCATATGTTGTTATTCTGGTTGAGTTTTGGATATGGTTTTATATTAGGCATTTTCGTTGGATTAGGAATGGTTTATGAGTTTGATCTTCTTGTGAGAGGCTTACATCCATGATTAGTTATATGGTATGGTTTGGGTGTTTTTGAGGCTTCTTGTTGGGGTTTTATGGAGGAGATCATACTTGCACAGTTTACATCTAGAGGTGTGTGTAGAAGAACATGATATAGGTTATGATTTACATGGTTTCTCTGGTCTTGGTTATCTTCCTAAATGTTCAGTTTTTCCTAAATTGGATTTGAGATTGGTTGGAGATCGTGATCACTGGTTTGTGCTCATGCATGTCATATGAGAGATGACATGGTTATTTCTTTCTCTTTCCTCTATTGGTTGTGGAGAATTTGGGAGACTATTGGAGACTTGTTATGAGAGTTTTTCTTGTAGGATATTGGTTTATGTATTGTGGATGTCCTTGATACTATATGGATCCACTTCTTTGAGATGTTGTGAGTGGATTGGTTATAGATTTGACATTATCTTTTGCAGTGGGAGCTTCTTGGTATATATGTGGTAGGTATTGCTCTTGAGGCTTGTGATTGCAGTTTATAGATTGGATATGTTAGTGATAGTAGATTCACTTGTTATACCTTTGAGGTATGGATAGTTGGATGGGTTTGGCACTTTGCTATGGGTGCTATTTCAGCTATGGATATTTTGACAACTACGGATACATGTGACTACCTTTGGATCAGGTTATTTGTGATTGGAATTTTCAGTTGGTACAGGATTTTATGATCTTCTAATGTGATAGGTTGGGTGGCTTTCTCTTTGGATGTCTTCTATGTATGTCCATTGGTAGTGGCATAATAGGAGGTGAGATCGTTCATGTTCAAGATGCTGGATACTTTGATTTTTTGTTGTGGGTACTAGGATGGAGCACTTGGTATATTTTGATCCATGATGGTGGATGTGTTCGGAGGGATTGTTCCCTTGTTCATTTATGTGGCTACGGATTGACCCTATGCAATGTATACAACAAGTGGGAGATTGTTGAGATAATGGGTGTTGCACACATTGCATAATATTGTTATATTTTATTATTTTATTTTATTATGTAATGTTGTACCTAGATGGATGTGCAACATGTAAAGATTCCCATGGAATATTCTTAATGAGTTGTATTATAATTTTGTGAAAATATTTTATGTAATTATTTAATATTGGGGAAAATAATTAAATGCCCAATATTAAATGTGGGGTTAGTGGGTTAGGTAGCACATGGTATTAGCACATGGTTTATGTAATACCACTTGGTGGTTTTGTGGGACTTGCTACTATATAAGCAGCCACAAGGGTAGTTGTTGTAGACAGAAAAAGTGTGAGAAAAGCAAGAGTCAAGCGGGACAAGGCTTGAAAAGTTAGCCAAGGGAGCATTTGTGAAGGTTGGAAGCATGGCATGCGATGTGTGGATTCATGCTTGTTCACATAGTTTGCTCGGTTGTGGCTATGACCATGAAGGCATCCATGGTTGTATGGCAATGGTATTTTTGCTAAATAATACACAGCGATGGATGCTTTTGGAGGTTGGGTTTTTCCCTCAATGAGGGTTTCCCAGGGTATATCTTGTGTCACAATTTTGTGAGTATGCTGTCTATTCTCTTGTCTATAGATTTTATTTCTATGTTTATTTCAGATCTATTATGGGTTATGTGGAAATGGTTATATTGTTTCTTGCCAAGTTTCCTTACAAGTAGGAGAGTCCCAAAGGAGATGTCCTAGCCCCCAACTTTACAACCACATAGTAGAAACACAACACTAAGAAACAATAATTCAAGATCTGATACCAAATACAATTCTTGATTCATAGATCGATAACTAATTACATGTAATATACCTAGCTGTAAGGCCTTCTAGGTTAGGGCCAAATACAAATAGAAAATTACAAAATTAGTTCTGCAGGATCCAACATGATCCAACATACAACCAATCTTAGCTATTCTAGATACACAAGTGGATAATGACACCAAGAAGAATCCACACTTTTACCCATAGGTCCACCAAGAGATCCTCTAGTTCCTAAGCTGCAGCTCTAGCTCTACTCCAAATTTGCATCTATTCCTCCTCTATAAAAGTCCATAATGACTAAACACTCTCCAAGACCCCTACTTTACAAATCTAAGTTACAAGTCAGCCCATAACACAAATTAAATACAAGTGCATAAATTAAATGCCACAAGTTAACCTGCAATAACAATTAAATGTTCAGAAATTGATATCCAAGTAAAACCATGATATCTCCTAGATCTAATTGAATTTGAACTCATGTTTCAAACCATAGGTTGAAATATAGGTGCTCTACAACCCCTTAGATTTGAAAAGGCTGATTCTCCAAGGAAAAGGGTACATCCGTCCTGAAAGTCACCCATAGTAGACTATCGTACAAAACTACCAGAAATTGATGTTTTGGGAGAATTTCTATATCTCCCAACCTATAAAGCGTTAGAACTTGCACACTTGACAAAAGGAAGTAGGCTCTCTTAAAACCTTGAAGTGTGCAACCGATCATTCATTAAGGAAAATTACTTACATTCCTTGCAATAGGGACCCAAAAACTAGAAAAACACAGTTTCAACAATAAGGTTCAAACAGTTCAAACTTCAACACAATCCATCCAATCTCTATGAAATCATGAGTAAAGGTTCTCCAATGTGTCTCCAACACATCCCTAACCATGAAAAAATAACTCCACCAAAATCTAAGCTCGATGCTCCTCAACAATTGACCAAAATCTCTCCAAATATGCAAGATTGCAGGAAAGCCTAGGATGCTCCTGCATCATTTTGTGATTGATGTCAATTGGGGTGATTATTACATAACAAAACCTTATGTATGTGCATGGTGTCAAGTTCTTGTGTATAAAAGGGAAATACTTGTGTGGGGAGAGTATTTAGTACGTGAAGGATAGCGACTGTATGGGAGGAGGCAACTCCAAATCTATGTGTGAGTATTTTAGATTGATATTTTGGAATTAATAGTTTTTCATCATATGTTACCATCAATGCCAAATGGGGACATTATTTATTCATAGATCGATAACTAATTACATGTAATATACCCAGTTGTAAGGCCTTCTGAGCTAGGGCCAAATACAAATAGAAAATTACAAAATCAGTTCTGCAAGATCCAACATGATCCAACATACAACCAATCTTAGCTAGTCTAGATACACAAGTGGATAAGAACACCAAGAAAAATCCACACTTGTACGCATAGGTCCACCAAGAGATCCTCTAGTTCCTAAGCCACAGCTCTAGCTCTACTCCAAATTTGCATCTATTCCTCCTCTACGAAAGTCCATAATGACTAAAGAATCTCCAAGACCCCTACTTTACAAATCTAAGTGACAAGTCAACCCATAACACAAATTAAATACAAATGCATAAATTAAATGCCACAAGTTAGCCTGCAATAATAATTAAATGTTCAAAAATTGATATCCAAGTAAAATCATGATATCTCCTAGCTCCGATTGAATTTGAAATCATGTTTCAAACAATAGGTTGAAATATAGGTCCTCTACAATCCCTTAGATGTGCAAATGTTGGTTCTCCAAGGAAAAGTGTACATCCATCTTGAAAGTCACCCATAGTAGATTGTCATACAAAACTACCAAAAATTGATGCTTTGGGAGAATTTCTATATCTCCCAACCTATAAAGAGTTAGAACTTGCGTACTTGAAAAAAGGACATAGGCCCTCTTCAAACCTTGAAGTGTGCAACCTCTCATTCATTAAGGAAAATTACTTACATTCCTTGCAATAGGCACCCAAAAACTAGAAAAACATAGTTTCAACAATAAGGTTCAAACAATTCAAACTTCAACATAATCCATCCAATCTCTATGAAATCGTGAGGAAAGTTTCTTCAATGTGTCTCCAACACATCCCTAACCATGAAGAAATAACTCCACCAAAATCTAAGCTTGATGCTCCTCAACACTTGACCAAAATCTCTCCAAATATACAGGATTGCAGGAAAGACTAGGATGCTCCTACATTATTTTGTGATTGATGTCAATTGGGGTGAATATTACATAACAAAACCTTATGTATGTGCATGGTGTCAAGTTCTTGTGTATAAAAATAGCAATACATGTGTGGGGAGAGTATTTAGTACGTGAAGGAGAGCGACTATATGGGAGGAGGAAACTCCAAATCTATGAGTGAGTATTTTATATTGATATTTTGGAATTAATAGTTTTTCATCATATGTTACCATAAATGCCAAAGGGGGACATTATTAGCATGAATGTTGAAGGTATATTAAAGGGAGAGATTGTGGGTATGTTGTAGGAGATGATAGAGTGGTTGGCACCTATATTTATTGCTGATGTCTTGGATTCATTACCTTATTTGTCAGTACTAGTGACATGTGTGTTTTTGGCTATGTCAGTTAGAATAGTACATTTAGATTTGTTTGGTAACATTCCTATATTCTATGTCTATATATTTTAAGTATTGTGTGAGTTTTAGTAGAGTATGAGAATGTAGTTATAACTCCAAATCTTAGGCTAATTATGTTGAGAAGGTGTTGCAACATTTTTCTATGGAGAATGCTAAAGCTGTTAGCACACCTTTGCCTGGTCATTTGAAATTGACTAAGGAGATGTGTCCTAAGACACATGAAGAGGAGGATAAGATGTCCAAGGTACTCTATGCTTCACCTGTAGGAAGCTTGATGTATGTTATGATATGCACTAGGCTAGATATTGCCCATGTAGTGGGAGTTGTTAGCAGGCATATGAATCATCCAAGATTTGAGCATTGGAATGCTGTCAAGTGGATTCTCAGATATTTGAGTTGAACATCCAATAAGTGTTTACACGTTGGGGACTATACTACTGATTTATAGGGCTATGTTGATTCAGATTTGGCAGGGGATATTGATACTAGGCGGAGTACTACAGGTTATGTCTTTACTATTGGTGGGGCAACCATGAGCTGGGTTTCTAGGTTATAGAAGATTAATGCTCTATCCACTATAGAGGCAGAGTATGTTGCTACTATAGAGGCAACCAAGGAGATGATATGGCTTCAATTCTTCTTGGAAGAATTGGGACATCCTCAGAAGGATAATTATTTGTTCACAGATAGTTAGAGTGCCATTCATCCTACAAATAATTCAGCTCTACATTCTGAGACCAATCACATACAATTGCGGTACCATTTCATTCGGTCAGTTTTGGAGGATGGATAGTTAAAGTTGGAGAAGGTACATACCAATGACAATCCAGCAGATATGTTGACAAAAGTTGTAACAAGGGAGAAGTTGAGCTCCTCTTCAGCTTCAGTTGGTCTTTTAGACTGAACATGAATAAAAGAATAGCAGAGTCTAGGTTGGTTTGATCTAGTGAGAGCCCCATGTGGTAGTAGAATTACTACAGGATCAGTCTCCAAGTGGGAGATTGTTGTTTAGTGTGGAGCCTGATCAGTCGTCAAGTGTGAGATTGTTAGATTGTGGTGACTAATCAGGAAAGTACTGTACATACTTCATAATTTTATTTTTTTTGGTACTATTCATAGATTTTCCATTTGTAGATTTGCCACTAAAGTTATGGCTAATTTATGGCCGACATGTTATAACCCTAAAGCAGTTTAATACTTGTATAAAAGGGTTTAGGGTTGGGTATTTTCATTATGTTGTGATGCAAAATTGCTTCTTGCGATGGTATTGAGCTATAAGGGATTACAAATTGTAATCAGGTTGTAATCACTAGATTGTAATAATATTGGACTTGCTGTTTGGTGGACGTAGCCCAGGGATTGGGTGAACCATGTTAAATCTTGGTGCCTTGTGTTCATTTCTGTGTGATCTATTATTTTCTGTTATTGGTTATATTTGCACGTAGTTTTTATTTCTGTCCATGGTTTATCCTAACAGAGAAGACCACTCATGGTCTAGTTTGCCAAAAACTAGTTACTAGTAAATTAATTTTGTTTGGTAAGAGAGATGGAATTTGGCTTAGAGGGATTAGGTTATGGTTGAGGATATCTTTTTGGTAATTTCTTTGAGATGACATAATCTATAGTTTATTCAGTGAAGGCTGTTGAAGGTTAACATGTGATTTATTCATTATTGATTAACATTTTGTTTATGTTATTTTTGGAAGTTATCGATTTAATGTAATATGTATTCTTAGTGAGGTCCTACATTATTCATTGTACATGGGGGGGAACCTCAAGGAAAACTCAAGTAGTTTTTAGGATAAGGTATAAAGAGAATATATTTTCCTTGGTTATAAGTATCATTTAGTAAGTGTCATTGTGATTGATGAATTGATGTTGAAGTTAAAAAATTGATGAGACTAGAGTAGACGGTAAAGGTGGAAATGTATTGAGAACTTCGAAGGAACTATATTGAAAAATGAGTTATTGTATTGGTTAGTTCACACTGAATATGTTATCTTGGATATCTATGATGTCCTACTCATGATACATGGGTCAAGGGGTTTCATTCAAAAAACTATATAGTTAAATCTTTATAGCAATATCACAATTTGTCTTGCTATGGAAAATATCTCCCACTTATCAAAAATATAGATATTCAAATATATGTGAAATTTTTGTTTCTACAAAATAATTCAATATATTACATTATTTTGTCACTTCATTGGATTTAAATTTCTTTGTATTTATGACACAACCAAAATCTAAGGCTTTTGATTTTAATGTCAGACTAGATTTCGTATAATATAAAGCCTAGAGAAAAGGAAAGCCAAGCCTTTATGTAAAGCTGATAACTTTAAAATATTCTTTAATCTAATATTTATACATTTTCTCAAATTTTCAAACAGATTTTTATGATAAATCTTTCTTATTTAGTGCTATCATTTGCTGAATAATTTTATGATAAATATTGTAAATATTTTTTGTTCTCATTTTCAAAACTTGTAATTTACTTTTTTTACGAGGAGAGAAAGAAAATAAAAAAAATCATAATTTATTTAAATATAAAGAGTGCAAGCTTACAAAAAAACATTTTCTATGGGATGGTTTTTAAATAGTTTTCTAAAATTTAATAGGGTCAAATTTATTTTCTATTATTTGCATGTCCACATACATGCAATTATTACTTGCCAAATACAAATTTAGATAATTTTCTTAATTTAGATTTAAAATAGTAGTTTTATATGAATATATTAGAAAATGAAATACTAGATTATTAAATTAAATAAATTTATTTAATTTTAAGAATTTTTTTTGTGTGTGTCATAATTTAAAATTATAAATTTTTATGTGTTTTCAATGTAACATTTCTATAAATAACACATTTTAAAATTTATATTGCATTTGCATTTTACTTGTCATCAAATTTTCAAAGATGAGATCATAATAAAAGTTTAAATATTACCCAGGTGATGCTCACCTTTATATAAGATTGAGTTTATGCCACAAATATAATCTTAGGAGGACAAATAATTTGATGTGAGATTTAGGTGATTAGTAATTATACTAGGGTTAGTGTATGAATATATGAATAAATATTTAGATAATTATATCCACTTTTCTTCTTCATCAAACATATGACTTCTAATAGACTCCTTTACTAGACTTGTAGATAAAACATATCACTCCTAATAGACTCCTTTACTAGACTTGTAGATCTACCTTCCTCCCATTCTTCAGATAAATATTATTTCTCTCAATCTAAACACGTCAAATTACACATATAACAAATTTGAAATTTACCATAGAATTTTAAACGTGCTTGTTCAACTCGTTTGACTTCCGGCCTTGCGTTGTGAAATTCATTGACAAATCTTTCTACCACAATCCTATATTCAGAATAGGCCAAGTGTAAAGTGCGCTACAGATTTTTCAAATACGTAACCGACTCTGTCTTTTCAAGGCTCACATTTTCTCATTTTCGGGTCACGTACTGAAAAGACATATTCAAATAAAACGCGATTAAGGCGTGCCCTAAACCACCTTCCGAAAACAACGCACGTCATTTCTTCTTACTAACCAAGAGTCTAAGTAAATATTGATGTTTTTCTATTTAATACAATAAATTATTTAACATGTTTGTTCAATTGCAATTGTCTTTCTTATTTATTTCAATAAAAAAACCTTTATGGAAAAAGTGGATACCCATTGTTGCTGGTTTAGTTACGACAGCAATGGCAGAGGGGAGGAGTGGAGCCTGTGCAGCCTGTAGAGTGCAACGCAAGAAATGCTCAGAAGATTGTGTTTTGGCTCCACATTTTCCTGCAGATGATCCAGATAAATTCGCAGTTGTGCAGAAAGTGTATGGAACCAACCATGTTATCAAACAGCTTCAAGTAATTTTTTAACCACGGGCCCATTTTCAATTTTTGTTCAGTACTGGCTCCAATTTTGTTTTGTGTTGTTATGGCTTTTGTTTTTGCTTGCTTATAACTTCGAGTTTCAAAGTTATGGTACCCAAGATTCCCATGTGCTTAACAGCCACCTAATTGATTTCTTAAACATATCAGGGTTTCATTATGATTTTACTTGTTTGCTTCATCTGTATTGATTTTAATTGAAGTGTAAATTAGAAGGGTAGTAAGATAGGTGCATTTCATTTGAATAGAATTCAACTATTTGGACAAGATATGTACATCTTGTTTCTATTACAGTTAGTTGTCTTCTACAAGAACTATAAGATCACATAAATCACATTTCAGATTTAAGTTTTTGTTTGAAATTAAGTATGAACATCTTATTTATATAGCATAATTACGTAACTCCTGTAAGAAACCAGTTGTAGATCCATATAGTTCGTCAAGTATTGTGAAAGTACTTTCTTTATTCATTTAAACTATGAGAACATCATGTTTGTAACTTTTGTCAAGTGTGTGTTTGTGAAAAATCAAACTATTGCAGTCACTGATTATTAATCTGCTATCACAAATGATTATTAAACTGCTGAAAATAAATTTCCAGCTAATATCGAAAAATAACACAACTACAACTTCACTTAAAATACGGAAAGAAATGCGCAACACAATCAACACAATATTTTCGGACAAATTGTCCCTGGAAAAACCCCTAAGGGAAAACCAGTTCTACAGATGAGAAATTATATTAAACTTCAGCAAATCAAGAGATACAAAATTCCTTGCCTCACACTAGCAGAACTCCGACAACCTCCTAATTTCTTCCGCTGATATTTCTCACTGCTATCCCTGCGCTAACACTGCGCCCTTGCTAACACTGCAAGACTGTTTGCTAACACTGCAAACTGCTTCTCCAAAAGCTTCCTTGCTAACACTGCAAGACTGTTTGCTAACACTGCAAACTGCTTCTCCAAAAGCTTCCTGCCTTCCTTTCCAAATGCCCCCTAGACCCCTTTTTATACTACTCTCGTTGGTAAACCAACGACCGAGATTAAATCAAACCAACGGCTAAGATTAAGACAACTCAACAGCCAATAATAGAATTGGTTGCAAAGTGTCCAAAAGGGAATCTCTAAAATTAGTAAATAATAACCATTTACTAATTTTTGGCAAGTGGACAAACAACTGTCCAAACCACCCATAAATACAACCGCTATTCATAGATAAGGACGAACAGCTGTCCAAGCTACCCATAAATAGTGCTGCTATTTTCGGGTCAGAAATAACAGCTGTCCAACTAACAATAATTAACACTCCCTCTTAGCGAGGAAGCTGTTCTGCATGACACCCATCTTATCTCTGAAGAAGATAAATTTGGCCTTTCCTAAAGCCTTCGTCAGAATGTCTGCTACCTGCTCATCTGTAGGTATGTATTGTAGTCGAACAACTCCCCTTTGTACACAATCTCTGATGAAGTGATATTTGATATCTATATGTTTAGACCTATCATGAAACACTGGATTTTCAGACAACTTGATGCAACTCTGATTGTCACAATGTATCACAGTAGTCTCAACCTTCTGACCAAACAAGGCTACTAACAACTTCCGAAGCCATATAGCTTCACATGTCGCCATGCTAGCTACTATGTATTCTGCTTCTGCTAAACTTAGAGCCACAGACTTCTGCTTCCTGCTGAACCAAGATACAACTCCTGATCCCAAGCTGAAACAACACCCTGAAGTGCTCCTTTTGTCTGTTGTACTTCTTGCCCAATCTGCGTCAGTATAGCCTATCAACCTGATACCTTCACCTCGAACATATCTGATCCCATACTCGACTGTACCACACAAGTAACGTAGCACATGCTTAGCCGCTATCCAATGCATTCTCTTTGGTTCAACCATGAACTGACTAAGAGAGTTTACTGCAAATGCTATATCTGGTCTAGTGTTGACCAAATACATAAGCGAACCAATCAACTGTCTATATAAAGTGGGATCTACATCTTTCTCCTTAGATGTATCGTCATGCTCTGTGCTCACCTCCGGAACACCTGTCACGGTCTCACGAAGCAATCTAAGTGCTCCATGATGAATATGGCCCAACCTCCTATGCCATAGCTCTCCAAGATCTCTAGGATTATTGTTGCTCATAAGTGCCTTAGGAGTATCAAACTGCAATCTATAAAGGCGACCACTCCTAACTCCAATAGTTATGGGTGATTTCCAATCCTTGTGCTTAATCAACACATGTGTCCCTCTAAAGAATACATTATACCCCCTATCCTGAAGAACAAATACAGAAATCAAATTCATACCTAAGCCCGGCACATATAACACATCATGAAGAGGAATTATCTTTCCATTCTCCCTCTGAAACTAAACAGTCCCTTTCCCAATAGGGTTGAGTTTGGACAAGTTTCCCATAGAAATCTGGATGTTGGTGTCCTCCTCCTTGTAACTAGAGAAGTACTCTCTAACTCCTGTCATATGAAATGACGCCCCACTATCTATATACCAAACACACTGTGAGGTTGAGCTAACCATACAAGCTATGAGTGCAAACTCATCTTCCATTCTGCTGGAGAGTTCTTCTACACTTGCTGAAGCTGCCACCTGCTTCTTACCCTTTTTCCTCTCTAGGCAATCACTGACATAGTGGCCAAACTCGTGACATCCAAAGCACTTGACCTTAGAAAGGTCCTTCTTCTTCTTTTCACTTTGTGAATTTGATCCTTTGCTAGATCCCTTCTTTGCTTTCCCTTTACCCGCTAGGGCAACGTTCTCTTGTTCCACCTCACTTTTCTGACTCTTGTTGGCCCCATTGACAAGACTTAGTCTAAACTCTTCCTGAGTGAAATCAGTCCATAGTCGATCCCAACTCGGTAAAGTATCTTGTCCACTGACAACTTGAACAAAGACACTCCATTGTTTAGTAAACCCATTTAGGGCTATTCTCACTAGCTCATCATCACTAGGGCTATCTCCAACAGCTGCTAACTCATCCTTGACAAGTCTGAGCCTGATGAGGTAACTTGTGACGTCTTCTCCCTGATTCATCCGGGTATTCTTTAGCTTCTCTCTGAGAATCAACTTCCTATTAGTGGTAGCATTCTGGTACAGATTTAGAATGGCGTCCCACATCTTCTTTGCTGTATCTAGCTCTGAGATATGTGGAACAATATGATCCTTGACACCATCAAGGATAATCCTCCTCGCTTTGGCATCGTCCTTCCTATATGCTGCAAGCTGTGTTGCATCCATTGGTACAGGTACACCACTGGTAGCATAATCCTTGATACCATTCTCTTCCAACAATAAAGAAATTCTGGCCTTCCAGACACCAAAATTTGAGGCACCATCCAATCTATCCTGATCTCTCAAACCAGCTAAAGCCATCTCAAGGGTTTAAAGCAATAATAAATCTAAAGAGATCAAAATTTCTTTCCTAGGGCAAAACTCTTCTACCCTTAACAATGCTCTGATACCATGTGAAAAATCAAACTATTGCAGTCACTGATTATTAATCTCCTATCACAAATGATTATTAAACTGCTAAAAATAAATTTCCAGCTAATATCGAAAAATAACACAACTGCAACTTCACTTAAAATACGGAAAGAAATGCGCAACACAATCAACACAATATTTTTGGACAAATTGTCCCTGGAAAAACCCCTAAGGGAAAACCAGTTCTACAAATGAGAAATTATATTAAACTTTAGAAAATCAAGAGATACAAAATTCCTTGCCTCACACTGGCAGAACTTCGACAACCTCCTAATTTCTTCCGCTGATATTTCTCACTGCTATCCCTGCGCTAACACTGCGCCCTTGCTAACACTGCAAGACTGTTTGCTAACACTGCAAACTGCTTCTCCAAAAGCTTCCTTGCTAACACTGCAAGACTGTTTGCTAACACTGCAAACTGCTTCTCCAAAAGCTTCCTGCCTTCCTTTCCAAATGCCCCCTAGACCCCTTTTTATACTACTCTCGTTGGTAAACCAACGATCGAGATTAAATCAAACCAACGGCTAAGATTAAGACAACTCAACAGCCAATAATAGAATTGGTTGCAAAGTGTCCAAAAGGGAATCTCTAAAATTAGTAAATAATAACCATTTACTAATTTTTGGCAAGTGGACAAACAGCTGTCCAAACCACCCATAAATACAACCGCTATTCATAGATAAGGACGAACAGCTGTCCAAGCTACCCATAAATAGTGCTGCTATTTTCGGGTCAGAAATAACAACTGTCCAACTAACAATAATTAACAGTGTTTTGGCACAAATTTAATACTGTTATCAATATGAAACGTTTTTGTTGGTTGAAGTGTGCTAATATTGCTATTGTAATATTTTAGGAGTATGATGTGTGCATTGTGCATTGAATTTTCTCCCAGTAAAACATACTAATTTGATTTCAAGGAGGAGCTGTAATAATGTAATGTTTCTTACAACCAAAAGTTATTAAAATGAATATTTAAATTATTACCATAGACGTTGAATTTTCCTTTTCTTTTTTCATTTATTTTAGATTGTTTTCTCATATTTAGATATTTATATTTTTAAATGAACAGCAATTAAGCTCTCTTGTGTAATAATATTTACTCTTCTAGTTTCTTTATTATTCCTCTTGTTAATTTATTTATTGTTTCTGATGATTTACTATTCTTTAGAGCTATGATACATGTTCGGTTGTTCATAAGGTGCATAACGCTTTAGAAATCCTTCTTACATAATAAAAACTTTTTGTTTTTATATAGAAAGCATGACATCTGAAATGTCTACTAACTGGATTTTGTTTTCTTTAGTTTAGATACTTGTAGTAGTTAACCATTTATCTTATAAAGCTAGTAGCTATTTTTGACTAGCTATTTCTCATTCCTATTGCTAAATGACTAAGCTTTTCTGGCCATACAATTCATCTTTATTCTGCTGTCAAACTTGACAAATATGCTGAGGGAATTTCGCCACCAATCTTTCTTTCACTTCTTCCAAACAGATTTTTATGTATAGTCGGGTTTAAACAGCACACCTTAAGCTTTAAATTAATGTTAGTGGTTTATTCAAAATTACATCAACTTCTTTAACACTATCTACCTTTTACTCTGACTTCAGGTAGCCTATAGAAATAAATCAAAGCTTTAAACACCTTTCTAAAACATGTGATTATAACGATTTTGTTTGTACAACCCTTATTTACCCTATAGAAAAAAAATTTCAACCTCTTGCAGTGATAGACCATACTCCAACCGTGGAGATATCGTTAAACAAGCTTCCATTTTTTTGTTTTTTCAGTATGGTACCTAGGTATTCTACTCCTCAAACTGTATAATAACTTGTTACTCGAACTTGGCAACTTGATGACACTGTACATATTCTACAATTAACAGTGTGGCCATTCTTGTATTTTGAATATGGCAAATGCCTGGAATCATTTCAACATGTTGGTCATCTAGGAGAAGATGAATGCATGGTGAGTAAGTGCAGTAACCAAGCTTTCATTAATGGAAGCTGTTGACAAGTTGTACTATTTTTCTTTGTTTGAAGGTTCGTCAAATATTTTCACATCAATATCACAAACATCATAATATCTCCACCGTATACTATCATGTAGCAAAAAGTGATGAAATTGTAGTACTATTTATAGAATCAAGAATGCATTTGGGTTTGTCAACTTGTTTGAATGGTACGAGACAATTTTTGAGTTCCTTCAGTTGCACGAATACCAATAGTTACATTCTATGTACCATGTACAGCATTCTAAAAATGCAGTGGTGATCAAGTTGTTCTCACAAATTTCTCCTTTCTACTTTCTTATGGGTATCATCATTTCAATAGTGATATTTAACAATCAATCAAATGGGTTCTAATAATAATAACTCTCGCTGATGATGATTCAAGCACTGTGATCAAAGGCTTTAACACACTTTATCAAAAAAAGCTTTAGTACAACTTTATCAACAAACATAAGAATTAATTGTATGGTTGTGGAAATCTGATATTTATGCAATGTTGCTTTAGGGTTTGGAGACTGAACAAAGAGCAGAGTCAGTAAGTAGTCTGTGAAGCAAATGCAAGAGTGAAGGACCCCGTCAATGGAAGTATTAGTGCAGTCCATGAGCTACAAAAGCGAATAAAGGATCTGGAGTCTCAGTTGTCATCAAAGAGACAGGAGGTCATGCAAATGCTTAATGGGCACCTTTGAATGTCCCGAAAACTAAACCAAATTGCTGAAAGGAATTATGTCAAACAGTTTGCATTCAACCTCTTATTTCTTCATTTAATTTTTAAACCCCTTATAACTCCAGAAATCAAACGTTTATTTGTTTGTTGTGTTTTGTGCATGGAATTGGTATCATACAACATAAACAAGAAAGAAACTACAATAATATGCAAAGTGGAAATGAATTGCTACCAATAAAATGTTATTTTCATAATTCATAAAACCAAATACATGACAGATTTATCAACTCACTAATTACTTCAGCATTATTGACAAATACTCCAGCCCATGCTTTCGAACTTGCTGCTATAGTGCTTTGTCCTTCAATTAGTCCACTACCTTCATAATATCATTCCCTCAAAGTGGCATAAGCGTCGGACAAGTAGTGAAGAAGATATGAGAAAAATACCAAATCTTCCTGTAGCTGGAAATGCAACTAAAGTGCCTGATAATGAAGCCGATAACAAAAAATTTCAAAGACCAAACCCTAAGGGAATGACATCTAGAATGTTACAAGAGAGGATAAACATCCTCAAATGCCAAGAACGGAGCTGCAACTCACACACCAATTTCTTCTCATATTCAACCTTGTCTAATGAAGCCACAAATGCTTCCTTTTATTCTATTTCCAAGGGTCTGCTCAACTCATATGGGCAATGTGGGATAAAAGATGTGTAATATATAAAACATATATTAAAATACCCCTTATGTCTCCCTTGGGTACACATCCTCATAAAATAAATATTAAAGTAACACTTTAATATTTTACAATTAAATTAGATGTTACTTTAATAAAACTTCAGACATTAAAATGTATTACCAATTGGACTTCGAATAATGCAAGTGATAGCTCATCAGAAAGCTCTCACGGAGGAATATCAAATCCAATCACCAAAATTGACCTGCACTATGTCCTGCCAACTTACTAAAAATAGTAAGTATTCCTGAAACTGAGTAAATCAACTTCATTTTGGCCCAAACTGGAAATGACTAGGCCAAAACATTCCAGAATCCCATTAAACCCTTCATTAGCCCTCAGGACCATGTAGAACAAGGCTAACGCACACACACTTGGTCAACTGCTAAAATATAGACATTACAAAATGCGTTCAGAGTATGATAAACTTGATTTCCTCCTGTTTGTTGGATCTCTAGATGTTCAAGATGTGCACCACAATGATTTAGTTGATGAGATCTTGTATGAAGATCGCGATCCACTGCTATTGTGGGAGCCAATGGACATATAGATTTACTAGGATGGGTTTATAAACCTGTTTCATTGGTGCCATATAAATTAACTACTGTTGTGGAATTTGATATGTAATTTACACAAGAATTGTTTAATATCTTCTTGAAAACTAGAGGTGCAAACTAGAGCGATAAATAATATATTTACTAAACCTTATCGAAAACTATATGTTGGTATTGCCTAAAGGTATAATATATTGAAAAAACATATACTATTGAGATAGAGATAATCCTTAATCAATTTTGGATATGATTAGGTCTAATAGCATTATAACACTAACAACATGAATTCAACCAGCAATGCAGCTTTAAGCACTGCTTAAAACAAAAACCAAAGAGTTTGATATAAAAATAGTTAGATTAAAAAAATTAATAGAAATTAAGACAAATTATGTCTACTTTTGTTATGTTTGATCATATGTATTTAAAACACGAGTACAATGTCTGTTTATGACATTGTTATAGCATGACTTGTGAGATGTGTAGATCTCACTTTGTTGTAGGCAGTTGTAGAGATACAAGAGGTGAGTAATTGTATGTTCAGCATGTTTGGTAAGTGTATGCGCGGGAATAATTAGCTTTTTGATTAAAATAAATTCTTTTGAATGTTATTGAAAATCATAATATTGTATTTCTTTTGTATAGTTATATGATCAGTGAAGTTGTGAGTGTTTGTATTTATGTATTTTGCTGTATGATTTTCTGATTTGGAGTAAAGTATGGAGAATGTGTTGGAGCCTTTTTTCATATGCTCATGCTGCTGCTTAGTTCTTTTTTGTGCTAAAAATAAGTATTAAAGTGTCTCTGTATAATTTTCTAATTAGTAAGAAAGAATAATTCAGATTTTCTTCGATTTTCATTATACAGCTGCTGATTAACTCTTGGAAATAAACTGTTTAAAAAAGAAAGGGATATACTAAAGTCTCCACAACTCCAAAATTGCTTTCTTCCCTCCACTTTTTACATTTCCCTCCAATCTTCTCCCTCCAAAAACATGTGTAAAAATTATATGCAGCAAAACAACAGAATTAGTAATTTCATGGGTATACTGCTTCATAAAATATTCCTTAAAATGTGGTGTAACTACTATAGCCAAATTAGGCTCGGACATGGAGACCTTCTCTTATCTATATTGATAAAAAGACATCTAAAATAGATTTTCAAACTAAAATGTTAATAATACATTTTATAGATAAATATTTTTAGGGAAAGGAGACATTAAAAAAATAGATGATATCTTGTGGACCAATAAGCAATGGTTGCTTATTGAAGTCCCTTTTATTTCAAAGTTTATTTTATAATTTTAAGAAGTGGCTCTCACAAAAGTATGCGTAAATTCCTTCTTAAGCTCAAGTACAAATTTAACTTAAGCAGCCCCATAAGAACATGGTATTAGAGTGCTCACTTGTACTAAAAAAAGTTCTTTTTCCTTTTTTAAAATTTAGTACTCCCAAAGTTTTGTGTAGTTATTTACTTTGTCTATGTTGATAGTTTCATCTAAATCTTCAAGTTTGAAATGTCCATGTCATTTTTTGGTTGGATGGGAATCAGTTCAATTGAAGCTAATATAAGGGTTATGGATTTGTAGATTACACTAGGAAAGAAAGAAAGGACATGAGTCACAATTTAATAAAATTAGAATTTAAGTTTTGAAGCACAAAAATTGTAACTTTCATCAACAAAAGGAAAGACAAAGAAATCAACTTCAATGTCCAAGAAGCACTTAAACTCAAGTACAAATTTAATTTAAGCAGCCCCATAAGAATGTAGATTAGAATATTCACTTGTATGAAAAATTTGTTCTTTTTTTTGAAATTTAGTACTACCAAAGTTTAGTGTAGTTCTTTACTCGGTCTATGTTGATAGTTTGGTCTAGTTCTTCAAGTTTGAAGCACATGTAAAAACATCTTCTTTTTAATTTTACCACGATTCAAGAATAATTGAGTGAGTTATTGCAAAATTAAGAGTTTCTTTTTAATTTTTCGTAATTTACATATTTCAAAGAATTTCTTCTTAACTTTTAGAAGCTTTTTAGATATATTATGAAAAGGTCTATAGTCAAAAAAATTATTTTTGAAATATTTATATTTTGAGTGTTATCACAATCAAGTCGCAAATCAGTGAATTTCACTTAAAATTTTATGGAGAGCTTAGCATCTTTAATTTGAAATGTCCATGTCATTTTTGGTTGGATCAGTATTAGTTCAATTGAAGATAAAAGAGTTATGTATTTATGGAATACACCAAGAGATTAAGAAAAGAGATGAGTCACAGTTTAACAAAATTAATATATTTCTTTCAAAGTCCAAAATTCATAACTTTCCTTGACAAAACGAAAGACCGACAAATCAACTTCAATGCCAAAGAAGCACTAGATTTTTGGGGAAAATCCATGGACCAAAAAGCCAAAGTGATGATATCTCATTATATATGAAAACTTTTGTAATAACGCAATCAAAGGAAAGTTTTGAAGTTCTCTTGCAAAAGTCTAGTCGCATCCAAGTAAAAAGTGTGTTGAGCAATTAAAATTTGGAAAGCTAAAGAATAGCAAAGTATGATTCCAGATTAAATGTAAACTAGCTGTATATCTAGCATGGTTTTCTATGTATTTAATATTTCAATTTTCAGTCATATCTTCCGAAGAAAGGTATCGAAAATACATATGGAGAGAGTCTAAATTCTGCCACAGTGAATAATCCTATGAGCATATAAAAGTGAATCCAAGAAACCTAGAAAATGTAAACATGATGTGTGAAACCAAAAATGTTTCCTGCATATTGAAACTATGCCCAGCAATTTCGCAAGATAGCTTTACCAAGGATGAATTTTATTTCAATGTTGAAAGTTTCTTGTGCCTAGGGTGCTAAGAAATTTAATAAAATATTGAAGTAATTAATGTTCGGAGTGTTACTCGAGTAAACATACTAGGATATGCCAAACTTTCAAGAGGAGTGTAATTTGAATCGAGTGCAGTTGATGACCTACAACGCTGAGGAATTTTAGAATCATTAAACAACCACATAGATCACACTTTAAGAATGCTTTAGAAGATGAAATCATGGGGACATATTCAAATGGCAACATGTGCTTTGTGGCTGAATAAAGAATATCAAAATTTCCCCGTTATTTAAATGACCTAACTCAACACCCAAAGAATCTTTGAAAAGAAAGATGTGAGCCAACTGCTCTCTCACTCCCAAGGATTGGAGTCACCGAGAGGTTCAAATATTGTGAAGTTTATCAAAAAATTTTATGGGATCCCACAAACATCAAATGCTTCTGATCATAGGCATTGAGATCCTACTTACTATGAATGTAATCTATGGAAAACAATGTAATTTCTTTGGTTTTCAAAGAGATATTTCAAGTGTGTAATTCAGAGTAAAGAGAAATGAGGAAACAAAATAAAAAATCTAACCTCTGATCTTGAAGATTCTCATTCACAAAGGTTTGAAATTGGAAGCCCATCGCCTAGTTGTAATGTGCTATTTATAGCACTAATATGTAATAAATGGGGAACTGCTTTAAAACAACCAAAGACCTTCCAACAGAAAGAAGAAAATGTAACCTGTGAACAACACTCCACCTCCGAATAGATATTTCATCTCAGAGTGAAAAATCTATTTGAATAAGGGAATTCCTCTAGATGGCCCTTTCTACACAACTTGATACCATTTCATGGTAACAGAGGAACTTTGCAGGGAAACAACAAAGGATAAATGACGCTCAGTCGTAGCTTTAAAACCCTCTTCCACAACATTTATGCACGTGTAAGAAAATTCAATGGCAACACAGAGAAGGTTTAAGGTTGAGAAGAACATCGCAGTTTATTCTTCTTTGATTTTCATTCAAGCCTAATGCCCAGCAGTCCTTAATTTCTGAGTTGTGACTAGAATGCAACTTCCAACATATCACAGTCTTGGCTAAAGTGTTGGATTATGAAGTCTCATAGTTAATTTCATTTTCTTTTCGTTGTCTCTTCACCTTCCACTGAAGATTGCTGTATAGATATGAGAGCATATTCCTATTTATGTAAGCTGCTTTTTATATATAGATATGAAGACAAATACCAACGCATGTAAGCTGTAATGATTGAACAAGATACATGCTTCTCTCTCTAGGGTATGTAGCCAAATTTACTTCACTTGACATCTCTTGTCATGGAGATACGTTAGCATGTTCGGTAAGGTGGTTTTTCGCAATTTCTATGTCTTTTATATAGTAGCAACGCAAACCCAGGGCATGTGTAGTACTTGGATACTTTTTCCCTTGCTCCATCAGCAAGCATGAAGACCATGAAGACCAATAGCATCATATGGAATTAAAAAGTTCAGCGTTGGATTGGAATGCGTAAGCAAATTTAAAGGTATTTGAAGAAGACCAGAAAAAGAAAGGATTTATTCTCTTTTTTATATTTGAAGGACGTAGATACATCAACATTCTTCTATGCACTTAGTCTTGGAGTTGATCTTCCGTTGCAAGAAATGAATATTCTAGGAGTTGGACAATCATTTATAGGACTATATTAATGTATATCAAATTTGACTATTTAACACTTTTAATTTGGTCTTGGAGTTGGTCTTCCCTTGCAAGAAATGAATATTCTAGGAATTGTACTTTTGATCTTTTAGTTTCTGCAGTGCCTCCACATTTGTTACATAAAGTTGGCATTCAGTCCTCTCGCCCTTGGTGGAAAGACTGGAAGTTGTATCCAGACACTTGGTAACCAGCTATAAGCCTAGGCTGGCTACCAATGGCTATTCCTCACCTACCCATGGTTGAAGTTCTCAAGCAATGATAGCATTTGCAATCTTCTCACCGTGTTTGGAGTCATAGTTTTGCCACTATATGGCAACGCATTACTATGCCTAATTGCACATTTTGCTTGGTGTATTCTTTTCCAAGGCTTGCCCTTGGGCCCCCGGCTGCGACAATTGGGTGTTCCTAACCCCCATTGCCTTTTCTATGGTAACCTAGAGACTTTTTTGCACATTTTTTGTCTCTGTGGATGGGCTCACTGTTACTGGCGACGTATCCATGATCTCTTTCACCCCTTCCACCTAGAACCTTTTTCTTGGCATATGGTTGTTCTGGGTGACAACACTTAGATTCCCTTCAAGTACTCCTAGATATGACACGCTTTCAAATTGGAGATCTTATTTACCATTTGGAATGATCACAATGTAGTTATTTATGCTAACAATACACTTAACGTTAATGTTGCTATATATGCTAAAGCATGTATTTATAACAATGTCATGTTACAGATTCAACTACAAACAAATAAAGTAGCTTTGGAGGTGGCCCACCTATAGGAGCTTTTGGCTCATTGGGGAAATGTCCCCTACATGGTAGCTTGTGTTTTTTTGGATTTGGCCTTTGACAATTGTACTCCTCCTTGTGGTCGCCATCGATGATAGAGCAGTTCTACTCACCATTGTCACATGCCTTGCTCTTAGCCGCACCGCTCTCCCAATAGTGGTGCTTTTGGTTAGCACCACTCTTCTAGAGGATCTAGTGGTTGACACCACTTTGCCTCGCCTCCTCAAAGGTCTAGCTTGGGGTGGTCCCCAATGACTCCTCCTATTGCTCTTGCTACTAGTTGGCCCTCTACATAGTCAGACCCCAAGTGGGTGTTTCCTCGGCTGGACTTAGCCATTTCTCCTCCTAGGCTTGAGGGAGAGAAAAATGAAGATAATGTTTCTGCTACTAATGATGGATGGGCTCCCCCTAAACCATCTACTCAACCCCCCCAAGTGGGGCTTTGATGATAAGGATCCTCCTCCCTTGGCTGGTGCTGCACTGTAGCTGGAGGATTTTTTATGTTTTCTAAAAAAAATTATGAATAGTTGATATCCGGCCTTTTGCCATGTCAAATCGTGGGGTGATCCTATTTCCTTGACCCCTTTTTCATTTTTTTTAATATAAGGAAGGGACTATTCATCAAAAAAAAATATTGGAGTTTAAGATTGTCAAAAGCTGGGACCACAAAAGTGGTCATTTCTTTGTGGGAAAACATAACCTAGTGTCTGGTGTGCTCCACCTAAAATTCTAACATTTTCTATAAAATTTTGAATTGCTCTAGTGATAGTGTAGATCACACCATATAGTATATCCCAAAACTTTCTACTTATTTTTTAAATTGATTTTTGTTTTATTACAATATTTTTAAGTGGACATATCTTGAAAATCTAAAATGTTAGGGTGTAGAATGAGTCCAATCTCTAAAAGACTAACTCTTTTAAAGATTTGATGAAGAAACCAAACTCTAACCTGAAAACACTACATTTCAAAAATCAATTATATATGAAAAAAACTAGAGATTAAAATCTTAACATAAGTGTAATTCTAAATAAATTATATTGTTAGGTATCTTACAAAGGGATGTACAATATCATATGATCTACTTTTATTATTATTTATCTCTAAGTAAACCAAGAATATGGAGAACTAAAAACATTGTGGTTTACTTGTATCCTTCTTGGAAAATAGTTTTCATCTTTATTTGAATATATCAAGCCTTTTGACTCAATCTCCAAGGGAAATCTGATTCTTAGTTAAGTTTTATAATTTAATTTATTTAAAACCATGTTCACAAAATATCATGCAGTTTCAATGTTGTGTGTGTTTTTTTAAAGAAAAATGGAAAATTCTTTTAAAGTATCATTGGGTCAAGCCTCAAAATTAAATGCACCATACATCATACACACACTATAGTATTTAGATACACTGTAAGAGCAATTTAGACATCTTGATATATATTCTAGCCATTTTGGACACCTTAGGGCCCATTACAATACATTAGCATGTTGAAAATAAATGTGATTGCAATCCTATGTTCACTAGGAATATTATTTATGCCATGGAGTACTATTTATTGCAATGTCTTAATAGTTTCTTTCTTAATAGAATTCATCACTTGATTCTTCATAGTCAGTATAAAGGTTTGAGTAAATGCATCAATAGATTTTGAGGTCCCCACCTCAACACCCTCCTTCATAATAAAATCAATACTAGCCTATGAAAACTTAGATCTAACTAGAATCCTAGTGTGAATTAGTTGGTCCTAGGACCCCTTAAGTTCTATTATACTCCATTGGGAGTTATTGGACTCATTACGAAAACTTAGGACCCATTCTAACCCTGTTAGCCACCTTAGGATGCCTTGTCATGCATTAGTAAATTAAATACATGTATTTGAAATCTAATGTTCATCATGAATATACCTTGCAAATATTCACATATCAATCAAGTTTTTTATTAGTGACAACACTTATTCAGATTTTGTATGGCTACTAAGCTCATTGAACAATCTACAGTATTTACCATGTAATTCAGTGGCCATCAAGCTCTACAATTGCTATCGAGTCTTCTAGACTAATTCCAATGGCCACCAAGCATTCCAGTGGTTAACAAGGGAATTTAGTTAGTGTGAAGTGCAACAGTTCAAACCAAGCAAAATCAGGCAGTGTGAAGTCTATCAATTCAACCCAAGCACTTTAGTGGTTACGAAGCTTTGTAGTTTCTACCAAGCTAGTAGTTCATGGAATGTGAAGCTAGTGATAATTGAGCCACATGTGAATTTAGTGTTTACAAAGTGAAATCATGTAAACTAGTGACTCAGTTTATACCAAGTGACAAGGTATCTACCGAGTCACCAGTGTAGACCAAGTTTGAGACTACTTTGAGGTGATTAGTATGGACTGAGCTTCTACTTCTATTGAATGCATGACCCAAGCACTTTAGTGGTTATGGAGCTTTGTAGTTTCTACCAAGCTAGTAGTTCATGGAATGTGAAGCTAGGGATAATTGAGCCACATGTGAATTTAGTGTTTACAGAGTGAAATCATGGTAAACTAGTGACTCAGTTTATACCAAGTGACAAGGTATCTACTATGTCACCAGTGTAGACCAAGTTTGAGACTCCTTTGAGGTGATTAGTATGGACCAAGCTTCTACTTCTATTTAATGCATGACGATATTGAGTAATGATAGTGGACGTCAAGTATCAAAACTTCACGAAGTCAGTCTTCAAAACTTGAGTGTCTTCATATGGGCCGACTTTTTAATATTGGTGTTAACTTGTATATTGTCCAACTTTGTTATTATGTAAATTCAATTCGTATATATATGTAATGTATTGTACCATATCCAATGTAGTGTGCAAGATAATGAACATGTAAGAATGCGAATGTGATCATGCAGTAGATAAAGTATATATTGAAAGTCATATTAGAAAAGGAGTAGCAAAGACATATCCATCACAAAAGGTGCTTAGTACTTCAAAGAATCTCTGTTAGCAAATCAGTTGTAAGTCAAAGATCTACTATTTCATTCTAACAGGTGAATCAGTCTAAATCCTTTAACAAGGTAGACTTAATAGTCTTTCTCAGAATCTCTTTACTAAGTGCTTACTTTACTGTGTGTTTGTAAATCCTTCAACAAGGTGGACCTAGTAGTCCTAATTGCTCCTAATAGGGTAGATCATGAAAAGTTATCATTATAAGCCTTAATAAGCCACCTTTTTGTTGTAGTATTGAAGTTTTTTGAATATCATCCCCACCCCAGTTTTACTTTCTATTTGGAAGGTTTTTGGGTCACCAAACTATTGTGTTCAAGTGTTATGAACATTTTATGTTTTTAGTTTCTCACGCATTCAATTAGATCAATACATGATAATTGGTATATTGCTATAAAGTGCTGAATTTGATAAAGTTTTAGAGGTTACTAATTCACCCCTCCCCTCTCAATAACCTAACATAGTCTTGAATATTTCCAACAATTGGTATCAGAGCTTTGTGCTTCTCAAGAGAAAGTTTAATAGCTTGAGAAAAGATCAAGAATATGGATATATTCAGACTTGATAAGGTAATTGGCAATGAAAACTTGATCTAGAAATGGCCATTACACAACTCATCAAAGCTAAGGAGCAACTTTCCAAATCCTTGAAAATAAGGAAGGAACTTACAAATCAAATGAATGATCATCAATACGTTGAAGAAGGAATTGAAGACTTTTTCCCTTCAAGTAGTTCAGATGAAGCAAATGCTGCAATCAAAGAACTCCTAGAGAATAATGGTTCCCTGAAAGAAGAAGTAAGAAAGCTAAAAAGAGAGCAAGAATTTTAGTCAGTAAGGCTATGTGAACTCTTCAAATAGAGGAATGAGATGAAAGAAGAAATGGATGGAAGAAACAATGAAATTGAGAACCAATCCCTTCAACATGCAATCTCCAATGCAAATGAGAAAATCATAAGCCAAAGATAGATCAATGAAAGATTAAGAAATGATCTAAGTTTGGAAAGACAAAACAATGGAAGAATAAGAAATGAGCTGAGATCTGAAAAGAAAATTAGTGAAAGATTGAGAAATGACCTAAACATTGAAAAGAAAATAAATGAAAGAATGATAAAATATCAAGTAGACATGCATCAATTAAATCAACTAAATGAGCAGAATCTCTATAGACAAAAGGGTAAAGTGGGAATTGGATATAAAGAAGAAGGTGAATCCTCTTTACAAGGTGCTCAAAGGAATCAAAGACCTACTTGTAATCACTATGGTAAGATAGGTCATACATGAAAAAAATGTTGGGGTAATGGTAAAGAAAAATTTAATGGAAAATGCTACAATTGCAATTAGCATGGTCAAAGGGCTAATGAATGCAAAGAGAAACCAAAATTTTAAGGCAAGGGTCACAAATGCAATAAACAAGGTCACAAGGAATTGGATTGCAGAACTAAGTCGTTCAATCCAATAGAGCAAATTGTGAAAGCAATATTCAATTTCACAACACTTGGTGTAGATGTCATTATTGTGGAGAATATGAACACATTGCCATTAATTCTGTTAAACATCATGCAAGGAAAAGAGATACCACCATAAAATGTTTTAATTGTACCAAAATCGGTCATCTAGCCAAGAATTGCATGAATATAGGTAGAGTTGAAGATGAAAAGAAAGCTAAAGCAGATAACATTTCTAAGTAGATGAGGCAGCAATGGATTTCTAAATCTACCAAGGAAGCTAGTTCAAATAATGATGGTCATGTCACTCAAGATTTTCAAAGGATAACTAAAACTGTGATATTATGATCACATTTAAACAATTTTAAAATTTTAAGGTGACAAAGATCCAAATCAGTATTCAAGATACAAAGGATCACAAAGGAAGATCAGTATCAATTATCACTAAGTTACCTTCTCTACTAACTAAGGTTGGGTCATAGACTCTACTGAGAAAGGTTGGGAATAATAAGTCATGCATGGTTACCGAGTCATGAATAGTGGATGATAGGTTGTTGCACATACGGTCAAGCATAATGTCAAGCATGATGTCAACCTAGCTAAATTTGTACTAAGCATTAATGGTGAAGTTTTAACAAAAAACATGAAATTGAATTCATTTTTCATTGTGAAATCTAAGTGCTATTTCGAAGAAGTGAATTCCAATGCGAACAAGCGAGTTCAAGTGAATTTGTATCAAGGTTTTCAAGGATTTTGATAATTTACCAATTAATCATGGCATTAAGTAGCAACAGAAAAGCAAAGAAAGGGTTTGAGATGTTAGTTTGAGGAGTCAAGTGGAAAGTGCTAGACTTTAGACTTGTGTATGTGATTTTAGAAACCCTCGACCCAAGTAGAGCTCAATCACAAATCCCACCTAAGGTACTCCTTATTAATGATATTTTAACTCATTTCAAGTGTTCTATTAGGGAAATTAGAACCCTAGGAATGGATGATGCCCTAGGTGAATTATGTGTTAATTGAGTTCTCAAATGTGACCATAAACATTTGGAAGACAAAGGTTTGACCCACATTCTTCACATGCCCCAAGGTTTTCAAATAAAATGGATCAAATACATTCTAAGCTGAGTGCATAATGGTCAGCTATGGCTTGAGCAACCAGTTGTAATCACCAAGAAAATGATTCATCACATCACCAACCTCCCCATGCTCACTAAAGCCAAAACCAAAAAAACCAGGGTTGAGCCGAGCTAGAAAAGAAAACCCTAGCTGAGTGGGATGACAAAGGCATAAAAATTAGTAGTGTAACTAATGAAAAACTAAGATTTGGGATACATGTGATAGCTCACAAGATATATAGTTTGAGCCACCTCAATAGTGTATCATGTGAAGGTATGGACCTAGCTTAAAAATTTGTGAAGAAAAAATTGTCTTATGACTTTACAGACCTATTGTTGAAGCAATTCAACAAAAACATGGAAAGTATTTGGACTTCCAAGAATAACCCCTACAAATTTAGCTCTCTATTGACTTTTTTGTTCTTCTACGTTCAAAATTTCTTCCCCTCCAAAGGCACGGTAGTATGGAGGAAAGATGTGCCTATATTATACCAGATTAATGAATACATTGCAAAAATAGGATAGAATTTTGTTAGGATTATGGATAACTACTTTGAAGTTTTCAAGGAGAAATGGAATAACAGATTAAGAATACATAAGAAGCTAGTAGAAGATTCTAAAGATGATTTTTGTTTCATGGTAGACTGTGACAGAGTCTACATTCAAGCAATAAAGCCTAGAATTGTATGGGTAAAACCTCTTCCCTATGAGGTAAACATTAATGAAAGAAAGGACATTATTGAAGCTCTAATTAATGAACCTATTGATCCAAAGGCACCACACTTTGGAACATATGATGAAGCAAAGGAAAGGATAAAGTTGGAGATAAAGCTGCTATAGGTGGTTAACAAAGGTAAGAGGAGGATAGAAAAACTAAAATCAAGCACACCTCTTATGTTAACCGAGGGCAAAGGAGAAGATATAGATGAAGAAGTAAAGGATGAGGATGAGTTAGAAAAGGAAGAAGAACCCTTGAAGAAGAAAAGTAAGGTGGTCATCACCAAGCCACCTAAGCCATCCACAATAGTCTTCACAAGGAGGTCTAGAAAGAAAGGCAGTGATATTATCTTTAGCAAACCTCCTCCCACCTTCTAGAAAAAAATGAAACAAATGGAAGAAGGTGCAGGTATAAAAAAACTTCAAATCCTTGAAGTATGAAACTAGGTCAGAGATAGAGAAGAAATAGGTGGAAGAACTGGTGTTAAGTAAAATGGGAAAATGGAAGTATTTGCCAGATCAGATAGCCTCCCAAATCTCTAATGAATAATTAGAGAAAATTAAGCCAAGATGGGACTTTGTAATGCAGATAGCAAAAAATATCTATGCACAAACCCTGCGGTAGTTGCTATCAAGCATGATAGATGCTCAGATAAAAGAGTTCTTGAAGAAAAGTGAAGACAAAATGACTCTTAGATTTAATACTTGTTCAATTTTGATCAAGGATATAGAGCATGTGGTTAAGAATGCCACAAGATTGTGGAAGAATGTTTATCATTTGCATAAACAAAGTGATTTCCTAGTAGATGTTAAGGATGTTCGCATAAAGTTATTTTCTACTAATGACAACACTCATTTCATAGTTCTAACCGAGTCATACAGTTCACACCGAGTAATACAGTTCACACCGAGTAATACAGTTCACACTGAGTAATACAGTTCAGACCGAGTGAAGATGCACTTAGTATTAACCAAGTGAGGAAGCACTCAGTGATGACTGAGTGAGGAAGGACTAAGTGATAACCGAGCTCAAAAGGTTAACGAAGAAAATAGTTTCTACCGAGTGACATTATATCTACCGAGTCACCAATGGTTACTGAGTTCCAGGCAATGTTGTATGACTAGTATGAACCCAGCCCCTACCTCTACCAAGTGCATGACGATGTCGAGTAATGTAGTGGATGTCGCGTATCAGAAGGTCATCAAGTCTGTCTGAAGAACCCGAGTTTATTTTACCATTTGGCCAACAAAATTTTATTTTGTTCACTTGTGTTTAGCCGACCTTGTATGAATAATTATTGGAATGGTATATATATATATATATATATATATATATATATATATATATATATATATAAAATGTATTGTATCATTAAAAAAGAGATATAGAATTGACACATTCAAGAATACACAAGAGATAGAATATTGCACAAAGGAGGGACATAAGATATGATATGCGAATTCATCAGCAGAAAAGAATACTCAGCAAGGTCTACCAGGAGCGAAAATGATTTCATCAGTCATAGAAGGTGATCTACAATAAAGAACTTAGTCAAATTGTAAGTTGATCTGTTGGTTCATCCTAATAGGTGAATCATTTTTTGTAAATCCTTTAATAGGGTAGACTTAACCGTCTTTATTCAAATCTCCTAACAGAGTGCATACTTATAAAGTATGTTTGTAAATCCTCTAACAAGGTGGATCTAGCAATCCTCTGTGCTCCTAATAGGGTAGATCACCAGAAGTGATCATTGTAAGCCTTAACCGGCCAACTTCATACTACAATAATGAAGCTTTGTGGGTATCATCCCCACCCCAGTTTTACTTTCTAATTTTGGAAGGTTTCTGGGTCACCAAATCTCTGTGCATATATGGTTTAAATGTTTAATAGTTTTTATGCAGCAGGATAGATGAGTAAATGTTGTGTATGGTTGACTTAAAAGTTTTATTGTTACTGATTCACCCCTCCCCTCTCAGTAACCTATTATATCTTGAATATTTCCAACAAAGGATGATGATAGTCATGATGAGGAAGAAGAAACTTACATTGAGACCGCACATTTTGACAATGAGGAAGTTGAAGAAGATAAAGAAGAGGAAGCATCCAAGGAAAATAGAGAAGATGATGTGGAGACTAACCCTATGAAGATAGCAGCCATAGTCATTGCCTCAATTCCTCACTCTCCAAGTAAACTAGCAGCTAGCTTAGAGACAGCTTCAACAAGTTTGATTGTGACAAGTATAGGAACTTCAAATCTCCAATCACTCTGTGTCCCCACATAGCTCACAACATCATTGATATAAGTGTCTACTACTTTATCTACTAAGTTGAAACCTCTCACTTCTTCAACTCCCGAGTTACAGTCATCAGCAATGGATATAGTGGCTTCTACAACTTTGAGCTCTTTAGTAGTAAGTATTTCAGTTTTGGATACTTTAGTTTTGACTTCTTTAGTTTTGGATTTAGCAAGCATTCCTATTAGTATTCCATCAATTAGTACTATATCAATTTTCACAGCAAGTCCTAGTATATCTACAATTGTTTCCATTCCAGATACAAAGACACTAAGCACAAGGAAATTTGAACCTAAGGCTCAACTGAGTACATGATTTTTGAGTCGAGGTAATGAGATAGATGAGGATATAGATTTAGATGAGAAAATAAAAATTCCTAAATGGGAATTTGATAATCTCAATGCAGATCAAATGCATATAGTTGGTGAACTCCTCCAAAAGAAGGCAAAGTAGAAGAAATTGAGAGAAGAAAGAGATAGAGAATATAAAATTATTGATGATGCCAAGAACATTTTATTTGAGGCTATAGTTATTGAGGTTGATACTTCTGAACCTATTTTATTGCAATTAGGAGAGGAAGTTGAAAAGTTTAATGAGGACACTAGTGGTCAAGATAAGTTAATTGAGAAAGAAGAAAAGATTTTTTATAATAAAGTGCTTGAGCACATTGCTTAGCAAATAGCCATGCAAAAAGTTGAGCTTTCGTCAAATTTGACCAATCTTGAATCATCTTGCACCAATGTGATATCACTTTTTTTGAAGTTATGTGATCTTACTGAGTTCACAGAGGAGATAAAGAGAAAACAAAAAAGGATTGATGAGAACTTGAAAGCCAATGCACATCAATTGCAACTTGACTCTAGTTCAAGCTCTACCCATCATATGAAGATTATATTTCTATTAGACATGCATGCAAAGTTGGTGAGAGAAGAAGCAAGGATCTTCTCATCATTGGTAGGTATTCAGAATATGATCCTTCCTATCATGGATATAATACAAAAACATATTTTTTATTCAAAAACCTTGATCCATGACACCAAATTTTCTATTGCAAATCACATAATAGAACTCTCTGTAGAAGTGCAAATTGCTCTCCATACATGCAAGATTTTACAAGAAAATTGGGATAAAACTCTAGCAGTTATTGTTAAGGTACATTCTAAGTTTCTATTTTATTTTGGTGTCTCCATATAAATAAGTTTTGAATAAATATTTGGCATTACTATCAAAAAAGGAGAGAGACTATGTATAGTGAAACACTATGTTTATTGTATGGGGGAGATTAATAAAAAGAGAAAATGTATATAGCAGAGGAGAATTTTGCAGATATGTTGTATAGTATACTGTATATACTTACAAAGATAAACTAAATCTCAAAATAGTATACCCTTCCAAGCCAGTATCACATGGTGATGTATATAAGTTTAGGCTATTAAGTGTTTTTCTCACTAATTCCAAAGGGGGAGATTATTGACATATCAGTCAAGTTTGTTATTAGTGACAACACTTATTTAGATTTTGTATGGCTACTAAGCTCATTAAATAGTCTATAATATTTACCGCATAATTTGGTATCCACCTAGCTCTACAATTGCTATCGAGTCTTCTAGACTAATTCCACTGGCCACCAAGCATTCTAGTGGTTACCAAGGGAATTTACTTAGTGTGAAGTGCAAAAATTCAAACAAAGTAGAATCAGGTAGTGTGAAGTCTAGTAGTTCAACACGAGCACTTCAGTGGTTATTAAGCTTTTCATTTTATACCAAGCTAGTAGTTCATGGAATGTGAAGCTAGTGTTTACCAAGTGAAGTCATGGTAAACTAGTGATTTAGTTCATGCCAAGTGACACAATAGCTACCAAGTCATCAGTGCAAAAAAGGTTTGAGACTACTTTGAGGTGATTAGTATGGACCAAGATTTTTCTTCTACTAAATGCATGATGATGTCGAGTAATGACAATGGACATTGAGTATCAAAACTTCACCAAGTCAGTCTTCAAAACCCAAGAGTCTTCATATGGGCTAATTTTAATATTGGTGTTAACTTGTATATTGGTTGACTTTGTTATTATGTAAATTTGATTAGTATATATATGTAATGTATTGTATCATATCCAATGTAGTATGCATGATAATGAACATGTAAGAATGCGAATGTGATCAAGCAATAGATAAATTATATATTGAAGGCCATATCAAAAAAGGAGATCAACACTTCAAACAATCTCTATTAGTGAATCATTTGTAAGTCTAAGATCTACTATTTCATTCTAACAAGTGAATTAGTCTAAATCCTTTAACAAGGTCGACTTAACCGTCTCTCTAAAAATCTCTTTACTAAGTCCATACTTTATTATGTGTTTGCAAATCCTTCAACAAGGTGGACCTAGTAGTCCTAATTGCTCCTAATAGGGAAAATCATCAGAAGTGATCATTATAAGCCTTAATAGGCCAAATTTATGCTACAGTATTGATATTTTGTGGGTATCATCCCCAACACATTTTTACTTTCTATTTGGAAGGTTTCAAAGTCACCAAATTATTATGTTCAAGTGATGATTTTAGTTTCTCATGCATGCAATTAGATCAATAAATGATAATGGTATATTGCTATAAACTGCTAAATTTGATAAAGTTGTAGAGGTTACTAATTCACCCCTCCCCTCTCAGTAACCTAGCATAGTCTTGAATATTTCCAACAGCAACATGTAGTGTTGTATTAAGAATTTTTTTTAATAGTTTCACTGTTAACAAAATTCATAACTAGATTCTCCATATAGTTAGTATAAGGGTTTGGGTCAATGAAATAATTAATTCTAATGTGTCCACATAACCAATTTTATTCACAATAAAAGGGATAGTGATATATGCTAGCTCTAAGGTAGAAAGAGGCCTATTGTGATGTATAAGGGCTAGATTCAAAAACCTAATAGATTATAAGGTCTCCACCTTAGTACCCTCATTTACAACAAGGGATAATGAATGTACAGACTTTGGTGTAGATAGAGGCCTAGTGTGATGTATAAGGGTTTGAAACAATAAGATAATAGATTCTAAGGTTTTTATTTAAACATCCTCTTCACAATCAAACAATTAGTTGTTGGAATGTTCAAAATGGGAAGAGTACTTCTTTTCTAATCCTTTAAATCAAATAACTGAAAAGTAAACTACATGCATGTAAACATATAAATAAACATAAAGTAAATACATACAATAACACATAACACCAGATTTGTTAACCCAAAAACCCTCAAACAATAAGAAGGTAAAGTTGGGGTGGGGATGATACCCACAAAAATTACTACAACAATAATTATTTGACCACTTTTGATGGTGTGCCCTATGAAAGGCTTGCCCTATTAAAGGCTTTACACTGTATCAATAGTGACCTGGTTAGAGGATTTACAAACACTTTGCATGAGGTGTCACCCTGTTAAAGGATTTAAAATATGCTTTTAAAACCACCTAGTACAATAGGACTATCAATCACCTTCTCCAAAGGTTCTCCTACCTAGCTATTAAGCTAACCGATCAATATAGGATTTCCAACTTCTAATACGATGGAAAGAAAGTATTAGAAAAATGAACTTGACAAAATGCAATCTTTAATTACTAGATTTAGGTTCTTGATCTACTCTCTCTGATGTGACCCTTGCTTGATTTGATCTCTATTTTTATTCCTTGTGCTATTTTGATCAGCTAGATGTATAATTGTTGCTTTGTTCCTCTAAGTCTTACTCACTTCTCATTGAATTTTTCTATAATCTCCCCATATGCTATTCTCATCCACACATGCAATGGGTTTTCAACCTCTTTTTAAAGATTTTGAAGACTTAGGGTTAGGTATCGATCTACAATCCATATTGAATCTTAAGTTCCCACCTATTCCTTGCATTTTTCTCATTGGTTGCATGTCTTCTCAATTTTTCTAATTGACTACATTCTGATTGCATAGGAAACATAAAAGATTCATTCTTATCCTTTTCCTCTTTCAAAATCTCTCTATGTTAGCTCCAAAAATAGTTTACATCTAAGTTTGTGAGGACACAAACTCATATGTTGATTTTGTGTTACTCGATACATATTGGACTACTGGTGCTTGAAACATATACTATCCTAGATTGCTTGGCACCTATATGATTCTGGCTCACTTGGCATATGAAGCATTATGGCTTGCTTGGCATAAACTATGACTTAGCACCTATATATCACTCGGCACTTATATACTGCTTGGCACCTAAAGTCACTTAACACCTGTTGGAAATCTGACTTAGCACACAATATGTCTCAGCATACATCGTCTACTTGGTTTCAATACAAAAAGTGATTAAGTGTGTTCACACTCAAATGTGAAAACTATTTAAGACCAAAAATCTCCCCCTTTGACATGAGTGTCAAAAACACTTAACTAGAGATTTATTCATCTATCCTTATGAGTACCCTATCCTAAAAATTTCAAAATTTGTTCAAAATTTGTTCAAAATACCTTAACTCCCCCTGAGCTAATTATGCCTTGTCCTTTTTGCAATCAAAATTCTATGCTGAATGCACCCAATACTCTTTGTCCTTTCTTTTTTCTTGTTCCTACATTGTATACTTGTATTCTGTATCTGATCTTCCATATGCTTGTCAAAATTTTGTATCTCCCCCTCTTGACCATCAAAATTTATAGGTATTCTCCTCCCCTTGAGTTATGTCTTCATCAAAATATTATATCTCCCTTATGTATCCCCATATATCTCCCCCTTTATTATTTATCCCCCTTTTTGACACTAATGTAAAAGGGTGTTAAGGAGTAATACCATACTTAGCCAAAAAATTACTAATTACCTCCATTATTATTTTCACAGTTGCATCCCAATTCTCCAAAGCAATGTCAAGTATCTTGTACTAGATGGAAATCTCTATAGAAAGGTGTACAAGTCCATCAAGTGTAGAAAGATTTGGATCTTTCTTTAGGACTATTTCAGCATACACTTGCTCCTTGTGGAGAACTTCTACATGAGGGGTTATTGAGGACTGAATTTGCATTAATTTTGCCTTAATATTGGCCTCCTCTACTATTAGTATAGCTAATTCCCTTTGTGTGTGAAGCAATTATGTAGAATGCATCTCACTCTGAGCTAGATCTCTAGGTAATTGCATGCTAGAGATTTTCAAGTTCCTTTCCAAGCTCATTATTCTTTCATTAGTATGTCGGCCACTATTTATGAAGTATGTATAGTACTTTCCTGATCAGTCACCACAATCTAACAGTTAGGAACATCTTTGATGATTACTATGTCTTTAGGTGTGATGGTTGTGTGAGGAGGGTTGGGAGGTGCCATTTGTGTATCTTGCACACTCTATTGCTCTTCTTGTTGCTATTCTATTGTTTCCATTTCTTCTCCATTAGTTGATTTCTCTTTCTCTTTTTCCTTATTCTCTTCCTCTCCTCTCTCTTCCTTGTCTTTCTTTTCCTTGTCTTTCTTTTCTTCTTCTCCTTTCTTCTCTATTTCCTTTACCTCTACCTATCCTTTCTATTCTTCTACTTTCTTTTCCTCTACCTTCTCTTTGGCACTGGTTTCTACCTTATTTGTTTCTTGTACTTTATCATCAGTAACCTTATAAATTGTTTTCCATAATTGTGTGGATTTATTCACCACATCCTCAACCTTGTTTTGAAGGATGTTGAAGGCTCTATACTTTGGTGCAAATTTTCCACCATGTTTCTTGTTTGCCTTTGTTATTCAAGCCTTTTTCATGTCAGGCTTCGCTTGAGCTAGGGTAGATTCTTTGATCTCCCTTTCCATCTTTAGACAATGATGCCATTTATTCTCAACTATTTCATATAGTTGTTTAGGCATGTTATTGTCAACTTCCTCTACTTTACTCTGCTCTTCCCTAGTGAGCTTATTGAAACTAAGAGACCTTTAAATCATTCAAATCTACATTTTTAATTTTATCACAAACCTTATCAATTATAGATTTTGGAGGATGGCTTACCAATTTAAACTGGTCAATGTTCTCTAGTTTTCTTCTCTCTTCATCATCTGTATCTGGCTGAGCCACATACCTTCTTATCTTCTTGGCCTCTTCAGTAGGCTGTGTAGTTTCTTTCTTCTTTTCTTTTGATTCTTCGTTAGCCTTTTGAGTAGATTCTCTTATAGTGTCCCTTATTGCTAGAGCTGGTTTTGCTACCTTTTTAGGCTTAAGCTAAGTTGTAGGTTAAATTTTTTCCTTTCTCTTATTTTTCTTGACAGGTTTAGGTGCTTCCTCAGCTTCTTCTCCCTTGACACTTTCCTCCTTTTCTTCTCCTAGGCCTTTTGTTAGCTCTACTAGGCCTTGCCCTTGCTCTACTTCTTCCTCACTATCTCCTTCTACTTCTTCTTCGCCTACTTCTTCTTCAATGTTTTCTCCAAATGCCCTCTTTATCTTCCTTACCATTTTATCTTTCTTCTTAATAATAGAAGTTGTTTTCAATTTAGTTTCAACTTTGGACTTAACAACATCATATGTCCCAAAGTGAGGAGCATTCTTGTCTATCTCTTCTGCTAGGAATGTTGTGATTGCTGCTGAGGCTTCATCTACATCAAGCTCATATCCTAATGACCTTAGCCATCTCCTTCTTAGTATTGCTGCTTAGACATAGGTGTAGTCAATGTCAACTAAGAAGAATATGTCATTGATATGTTTCTCTACTTCATGGACTTCTTAAAGTCTTCAAAGTAACTAGTCATTTGAGCCTCAAAGTTGTCTCCCATTTGATCAATGAACTCATTAATTTGTGTGACTTTAGACTTGTTGGAATTCTAGTTTACCTTTCCAATTGAAGGGAATTCTTTCATCACATAAAATAATTTGCAGACTAATACTGATCCAAATTTACATTGTGCCCCCTTGGATCTTCTTATAGCTCCCAAATTTTCATTAATTTGTTGAAGCATTAGTTCTGCCAGATCATAGGTATGATCTTTCTTCACCAACTTATAAGCCACATCAATAGCTATGTAGGTTATGTTGTTTAGTCTGTTGGATTGATAGAATTTATGTGAAATTATCCTCACAACAAAGTCAAGTAAGGGTTCAGTTATAGTATCAATGGTCACTCCCCTTTTGTTCCATTTTGGACCTGTATTCTTCTCAATAACCTCATTTCTATCACTTCTTAAGGTCTTTGGCCGGTCTGGAGTTGGAAGTCTTGTAACCCTATGAACTATTCTCTTTGTAATCTTGATAGGACCTGTCTCTAGCCATAGATATCCATCATGAATTCAGCTCAAAACAATGTGAATTCATTCTATATTAAACACCATAAGGAAAACTAAGGTTTTGATTAGACCCTTCTTCTCAAAAATCTAGAGCTTGTCTTTCAATATCCCATTGTCACATAGCTTATCATAGGCATGGGAGATTTCTAGATCACCTATGGTACCAATTTTGTTGTTGTATCACTTTCTTACATCTTGAACCATGATTTCTTACATCTTGACCCTTCTTCTCAACAATTTGAAACTTGTCTTCCAATATCCCATTGTCACATAGCTTATCATAGGCATAGAAGATTTCTAGATCACCTATGGCACCAATTTTATAGTTGTAGCACTTTCTTGGGTGGGATAATGGATAATGCGCTAGCTGGGTCTTTTTTTTGTAGGCAAATTTAGGGATTGGCCTAAATTTAGGTTGCTTGACCTCATTGATAACTAGTTGAATCTCATGACTCTCTTTTCCTTTAGGATTTCTTGAGATAGAAGCAATTTTACCAAACTAGGGTTCTAAATGTATTAAAACTTTAACTCTATGTAGCTCGGCACTTGATAAATACATTTAAATCAATGAGTTCATGCTGAATTACTATTGAAATATATGCAAATGGTTGTTAGGTTGCTACTTGATTGCTTCTTCACTCTTCTTGTCTTTTTTTTGTGTTTGAATGGTGTGAAAATGAAGAAAATTCAATCTTATACTTGTCAAAGACCTAGCATTAAATGCTTCATGCATACTGCTATAAACTCGACACTTGAAGGTTTCACCATGACTCAGCTCCCATTTTATTTCATTTTCTTTGCCTCCACTAGACTTCTACTTCACTTAGCTTCAACTATTAGCTTGGTAGCTATTAGAAACTTGGCATCCATTGGAGCTTTACTTCGCATCTATGAGTAACTCGGTAGCTTCTTCAAAATTTTGCTTGGCATCTTTTCTTATGTAGATTTCTTCCTTGTAGTACTCCTTTATTTTTTTGGGATTGATGTATGATTTGACTTTGTATATCAGTTCCATATATCTTTCTTTTTCTTAGTTGGATGAAGTGTGATCACTTGACCTCTTGGCTAAAGTGATCTCTCCATTTGATGTGTTGCACTCACCTTTCTTTTTCCAAGTCTTGCTCATTTTCCCTCTTATTTGTTCAACATCAACCTTCTCTTTTCCTTTGTTGACTTCTATCTTGGGTGCTTTTGACTTTGTTGGGCAATTCCTGCAGATATGACTAATTTTCAAGCAATTGAAACATGTAGTTTGGCTTAGCCATCTTCTATAACTTCCTCTAAAATGTGTCCTTGTGCAATTTTTAGGAATGTCTCCATAATCTGACAATAGTGATAGCTATACTTGGTATTGTAATCCTAGTTGTAGTGATGACCATGGTTGTTTCCTCTTGTAGGTTGATTAAGTGTCCACATAGGCTTTGATCTACATTCAAATGCTCTATGTCCATATTTTTAGCAATTGTAGTAGTGGCCTTCAAATCTTGGTGTCCTCATTGTCTTTATTCTACAATCATGTGCTTGATGTCCTTGCTTTTTGCACTTTTGACAAAAGCTTGCATTTGTGGGCTTATCATGCTGATAAATGTTCTTGCTCCTACACACATTAGAGGTATGTCCCTTTTTAGTACAAAAATGACAAGTAGGTTTAGTGTTCTTACCTTTGTTAGTCCTTTCTTCTACAGTCTTGGATGATTCTCCTTGTTTAGTGCTAGTGTAACCAAGTCCTAAAGTGTCATTACTAGTCCTTGGTGATTTAAGTAATTGTTCAAAGTACCTAATAGCCTCATTGGGTTTGTTGTACCTTTTTGCTATCTCCTTCTCTCTTTTCAGTTCATTCTACAATTGTTCATTTTGCATCTTCAAGGTGGATATCTCAATTTCCTACATGTTTAGCTCATGATGAGCATTTATCATCTGACTTAAGGTGTCTAGTTGCGTGTTTAAGATCTTCTCAAACTCAATTCTCTTCTCCTCTAGTCTATTGGTAAGATTTCTCTCGTCACATTCTATCATGGTTTTGTCTTCAATGGCTCTATTCTTTTGTTCAGCCACTTCACAAAGCATTATGGCTTGAGATTCTTGTTCAAGCTTGAGTAACATGATTTCTTCAGCTTCTGTTCTATTTTTCTCCATTAGTTATGCTATTGCTGCATCAAATTCCTTGGAATCTCCATCGAAAAACACTTGTGTGGTATCAATCTCCTTGTAGTGTATAGCTATGGCTATCTTCTTCCTTCTTTTTAAGAATTTTCTCAATTCTTCTCTGGCTTCTTCCACTTTGTGTAGAGCTAGGTGCACATCAATCACCTGATTGTCTATGATCTTCCTAGGATTGAAGACTTCCATCTTCAGACCTTTTCTCTAAGATGTTAGGCTTCTCTTTATGAGAATTTGAGCTCTGATACCAATTGCTACAATGTTCAAAATGGGAAGAGTACTTCTGGGGGGGGTGAGGTTGGGGGTGAATTAGAAGTAACACATTTTTTTACCCTTTTCTAATCCTTTAAATTAGATAACTGAAAAGTAAACTACATGCATGTAAACATATAAATGAACATAAAGTAAATACATGCAATAACACATAACACAAGATTTGGTAACCCTAAAACCTTCCAAGAATAAGAAGGTAATACTGGGGTGGGGATGATACCCACAAAAATTACTGCGACAATAATTATTTGACCACTTTTGATGGTATGCCTTGTGAAAGGCATGCCCTATTAAAAGCTTTTCACTATATCAATAGTGACCTTGTTAGAGGATTTACAAAAACTTTACATGAGGTGTCACCCTATTAGAGGATTTATAATAGGCTTTTAAACCCACCTATTACAATAGGATTATCAATCACCTTCTCTAAAGGTTCTCCTACCTAGCTGTTAAGCTAACCTATCAATGTAGAATTTCCAACTTCTAATATGATGGCATGAAACTATTAGAACAATGAACCTAATAGTATGCAATCTTTAATTGCTGGATTTAGGCTCTTGAACTACTCCCTCTGATGTGACCCTTTCTTTATCTAATCTTTGTCCTTATTTCTTGTGCTATTCTGATCAACTAGATGTATAATTGTTGCTCTATTCCTCTAATTTTTACTCACTTCTCACTAAATTTTGCTATAATCTCCACATACACTATTCTCATCCACACATGTAATGGGTTTTCGACCTCTTTTAAAATGTTTTGAAGACTTAGGGTTAGGTATAGATCTACGATCGATATTGAATCTTAAGTTCCCACCTATTCCTTCTATTTTCCATATTGGTTGCATGCTGATTGGATAGGAAACATAAAAGATTCATTCTTATCATTTTTCTCTTTCAAAATCTCTTTATGCCAGCTCCAGAAATGGTTTACATCTAAGTCTGTGAGGGCACAAACTCATATGTTGATTCTATTTTACTCAGCACATACTGGACTACTGGTGCTCAACACATATACTATCCTAAATTGCTCGGCACCTATATGATTCTGGCTCACTCGACATCTGAAGCATTATGGCTTGTTCAACATCAATTGTGACTCAACACCTATATATCACATGTCACTTATATACTACTCAACACCTACAGTCACTCGACACCTATTAGGAATCTGACTTAGCACACACAGTGGCTCGTCATACATAGTTTACTCGACTTCAATACAAAAAGTGATTAAGTGTGTTGATACTCAAATGTCAAAACTATTTAAGACCAACATTAGTAACATGCATAGACTTTGGTCAATGAGAAAGTAGATTGTAAGTTCTCTAGACATAAACACCATCCCTCAATATAAGAAGGTGTAGAGATACATGCATACTACAATCCATCTAGAGGTCTAGTGTGATATATAAGTGCCTTATTCAAAGAGTTAATAATTTCAAGGTTTACATGTAAAGACACACCTTCATAAAAAGATGGATAGTATCATGTGCATAATCTATTCTAGCTAGAGGCCTAGTATGATCTATATGGGTCTAAGTCAAAGAGATAAGGTATTCTATGGTCTTTACCTGAACACCTTTCTTCACAAAAGAAGGGATAGAAGCATGTGTAGAATTTGGGCCAAATAGAGGTCTAGATGGCAAGGTTCTTGAATAGGGACATATTTGTCAAATTTTAATGTAGAATAATGGAAGAAAAATGGTAAATGTCCCATTCATTCCCTATGAAATTTTATTAAAGGATAGATTCAAAAGAGAAACTTCAAAGGTATTTTGGAGTCTATATCTTGTAACTGAATTTACTACAATATTTTTAAAAGGTCAATTCTAAGAATATCCAAATCTTGTTGTAGGTCTATGTGGGATTTTTAAGGATGCTCACATGCTAGGATTTAATACTGATGCATAGTCAATTAAATTATCCTTCATATGAACCTCCTACAACTTCAATGTATGGGTTGATTGGTTCTTGGTTCTAGTAAAAAGTGTGTACAACTTAGATTTTATTAGCTTCCTTTTATTTTATTTTGTCCAATGATATCTTGTCTACATAAAATTATGTTATTCCTTCCCTCTTTTTGGACCAACTATTTATTTTCTCATTCATTAATACTATATGAGAGACAAAATATTGGTGTGATTTTAATAGGGCATATCTACATGAATTTTTTGATATTGACTCTTTCATCATTGAAACTAATGTGTCAATTTATATTTACTAATTTTCTATTTGACTTTATATGTTTTCTTCTATTCTTAGGGGTTGTTGAGTCATTGCATGAGGAATGTTTTAATTTTTTTGAAAGATTATCCCAATTGAAGATAAAAGGAAGTATAGGTGAATATAAAATTATTCTAAATCTGATGGGTGAGTTCAAAAGGAGAATATTAGTTCAAAAGGAGAATATTAGTTACCAAACATGCCCCACCTAATAAGGTTAACAAAGTGTAGTTTAAATAAAGGATGTACTATATTATTAAGCAATTTTATGATCTCAAATGCAATCAACTACTACTTTTTGAATAGTATTCCCACTACTAATCTATTAATTCAAGTATACAATTAGTATAAAATTATTCTAAATCTGATGGGTGAGTTCAAAAGGAGAATATTAGTTACCAAACATGCCCCACCTAATAAGATTAACAAAGTGTAGTTTAAATAAAGGATGTACTATATTATTAAGCAATTTTATGATCTCAAATGCAATCAACTACTACTTTTTGAATAGTATTCCCACTACTAATCTATTAATTCAAGTATACAATTTTTTTTCCATGGAAGGTAATTTTCAAACCAAAATTAACAAGACATGATCAAAAAAATGTCTCCTCATCTTGATCTCTCTATTTTTGGTAGATGTACATGAAACAATAGGCTCTATTTATTCCCATATAAGTCAATGTCTTCTAAAAATGACAAGCACTAAGTAATTAAATTATACCAACAATTATAAATCTATGAATTTGACTCCCTCTATATTTTTGGTATATTTACATGAAGAAGTAGGATCTCTCTCTCTCTCTCTCTCTCTCTCTCTCTCTCTCTCTCTCTCTCTCTCTAAAAATGACAAGCACTAAGGTATTAATTATACCAACAGATATAAATTGATGAATTTTTTTGGATTGAAGATAGAGTAACTGAGGAGGGGGTGAATCAGTTACTAAAAAATAATAATCCACAGATCCCTTAGATGTCTTAAAGATCTAGTTACTGCTGATACTCGATAAAAAAATGCTATAACTCAATAAATTAAACTATTACTTATCTTCAAGCATTGATGCATGTAACTAAAAAAAAATGAACACAAGAGACACTAGATTTAACGTGGAAACCCAATATGAGAGAAACCACCAAGTAACTAGTCACTAATTTTTCACTCTTCTGAAGTGAGCCCTATTAGGAGCTAACCTTGTTAAAGGTTACAATATACACTGTTAGGTGTGACCCTATTAGAGGAATTTAATCACCCTGTTAGGAGTGGCCTTACTAGAGGTCTTTAGAAAAATTCAACTGAACTATCACGTTGTTAGAGGATTTACAAAATGGCTGTTAAACCAACTCTGTTAAGTGATTTGAAATCACTGCTACAATGGTTAGAAAACAAAAATGAATTGACCTGAACAAGATGCAATTGAATTTGCTAGCTATAGGTCTCTATTCAACATCATTAGATCCTCTTTGATTAGATATGGCTCTACTGCTCCTCAATGATGTATGATCATCCTTCAAATTCACTTCCACAATAATTAATCCTCATATCTCATTAAGTCCACTTTCACACCCTGTTAGAATTCACAACTTGACCTCTTACTTATACCATTTTGATTGTCAAGTCGGCCCATTTACATGTTACATTTACCAATAGACCATACATCAGTCAGTTACAAATATTACTCTTAAACAAATAAATGTTATTTCATAAAACAATGAAATCCTTTACTAGTTGACCTTGCTCGATAAATACTGCTTCTAGAAATTTCCCGAGTTAACCTTCTTGACTTGCTTAACATTGCAATATCCTTAAATTCCTTTGGCTACCGAGTTTACTTAGTAAGAACTAAATTTCTTAGATTACCTTGAAAGCTCGGTAAGAACTGCTTCTGCCAAATTACCTTTGATGATTGAGTGAGCTTGGTAAGAACTGCTTCTTCCACATTACCTTTGATAACCAAGTGAACTCGATAAGAATTGCTTCTTTTCTTTGCTGACCTTCTAAGCTTGGTAGACTTTTTCCTTTGTCTAGTTGACCTTCTAAGCTTGGTAGATGTTGTCCTTTGTCTTGCTAACCTTTTGAGCTTGGTAGACACTATCCTTTGTCTTGCTGACCTTCTAAGCTCGGTAGACACTGTCCTTTGCCTTGCTGACCTTTGGAGCTCGGTAGACACTATCTAATGACTAATATGACATTTGTGTGACATCAAGGACAACACACAATTTCAACAATTGTATCCAAAAATCTCCCTCTTTGGCATTGATGTCAAAACAACATGTCATAGCAAGATGAAATTTGAAAACAAGTCTTTTTAATGAAAGAATACAAAAATCCCTCTTTCATAATAATCTCTCCCTCTTACACAAACTCTTATTATTTTGAAAATTTTAGAAAGATACAATATATTCTCCCTCTTTGAAATACATGCCAAAGACAACTCAAAACAATCAAATAACATTGTACCTGATGTACTAATTCATATGCAATATCTTCATTAGTTTGCTACATCAACTAATTGATCTTCAATTCTATTTCTATTGATGCATCACTAGAACTATATTTTAGAGAGCTTTAGATAGGAGAATGACCCCTAACTTACCTCTTAGATACAAGAATGCATCCTTAGGTAAAGGCTTTGTGAATACGTCGGCAATTTTTTCTTTTATATGGACATATTCCAATCTTATTTCCTTATCTTGCACTAATTCTCTAACAAAGTGATATTTTATGGCAATATGCTTGGTTTTTGAATGCATCACTGGATTCTTGGAGATGTTAATTGCACTTGTGTTATCACAAAACATAACAACAGGTTCTCTAATTTCTTGCTTCATACATTCCAATAATTGTTTGAACTGCATAATGTTTGAGCAGTTTACTGCTGCTGCAACATATTCAGCCTCTGCTGTGGATTGAGACGCACGATTTTGCTTTTTACTTGTCCAAGAAACCAACCTTTTTCCAAGAAATAAATCTCCTCCACTTGTGCTCTTTTTTTCATCAATATTTCCTACCCAATCTGCATCAGTGAACACCTTTAAATCCAATTTTCCTCCAAGTTTGTACCATAATCCATATTCTTCAGTTCCTTTTAAGTATCTCATGATCCTTTTGATTCCCATCATGTAATTTTCTTTTGGTTTTGCTGAGAATCTTGCTACAATTCCTACTGCAAGGGCAATGTCTGGTCTTGTGTGCACTACATATTGCAACTTTTGAATCATAGATCTATACAATGTCTGATCCACTTCCTTTGATCCATCATCCTTGGTAAGTTTTAATCCAATACACATAAGAGTCCCAACTAGTTTGCAATCTTCTAGACCAAACTTTTTTAGTATCTCCTTGCTATATTTAGATTGAGTGATGTAGATGCCATTCTTATTTTGTTGAATTTGAAGAACAACAAAGAATTTAATTTCACCAAACATTGACATTTCAAATTCCTTGTTCATTTGTTCTAAAAATTCTTTGCAAAGATCATCATTTCATGTGAACAAAGTATCATCTACAAATATTTCTGCCAAAACAATCTTATTTTCTATTCCTTCCTTTATGTACAAACTACTTTTGTTATTAGTTCTTTGAAAACCAATTTGAATAAGATAGTTACGCAATCTTTCATACCATGCTCTAGGGGCTTGTTTCAGACCATATAATGCTTTATACAATTTGTAGACCATGTCCTTCTTGTCTGGATCAACAAAACCTTCAGGCTGTTTAATGTAAACCTCTTCATCCAATATGCCATTGAGAAATATTGACTTGACATCCATCTGATAAGTTTTGTATCATTTGAATGCAGCATATGCAAGTAAGGTTCTGACACCTTCCAATTTTGCAACAGGAGCAAAAGTCTCTCCATAGTCTACACCTTCTTCTTGAGAGTATCCTTTGCATACCAGTCTAGATTTGTTCCTTGATACCTTACCATCTTCATTTAGTTTGTTTTTGAATACCCACTTTGTTCCAATCACATTTTTGTCTTTAGGTTTAGGTACAAGAGTCCATATTTTTTTTTCTCTATCTATTCTGTCTCTTCATTCATAGCTTCAATCAAACTTTCATTGTCTAGTGCATCTTTAACATTGCTAGGTTCAAAATCAGCAACTAGACAAGTGCCTTTCAACTTACTTCTTGTCATTGTTCCTTCTGATTTATCTCCAATGATCTAATCTGGTGCATGATGCTTTCTGACATACTTGGCTAACATGGGCTCCTCACCTTTTAAATGACTTGCATTATTATCCTTTTGTGTCCCAATTTCTGGTTCTAATTCTGGTTGCTCAGGCTCGGTAGATGCTAACTCGATAGCTTTTTTTTACAACTCAGGTTCTTGCAACTTGGTAGATGTTGACTCAGTTTGAACATCTTGTGACTCGATTAATGAAGACTCTAGAGTTGATAATTCTTGATTAATAGGTATACTTGGCATTGTATCAGGTTCAATGTAAACAAATCTTTTGTAGTCTTCAAGTTCCTTTTTGCTTTCTTCTTCTGTTCTTTCTACAAACTCATCAACTTTCACATGTGCACTTTCTATGACTTTGTAAGTAGATAAGTTCAAACATCTATATGCTTTCCTTTTGTAGGATTACCCCAAAAATATTCCTTCATCACTTTTTACATCAAATTTACCTTTTCTAGATTCTTTCAAAATGTAACATTTTCTTCCGAATACCTTTAGATAACTTATATTGGATTGTAGCCATACCACAACTCATAGGGTGTTTTGAATGAGTCCTTTTTTAGCTATACTCGGTTCAAGGTATGAACTGCAGTGCTGATAGCTTCCTTCCAATATTTGATAGCAATGCTTTTTTCAATCATTAAGGTTCTTGCACAATCCATGATAAATCTATTCCTTCTTTCTGCTATTCCATTTTGTTTAGGAGTTCTAGGTGCTGAAACCTATCTTTTGATTCCCCTTTCAATGCAAAAGTAATTGAACTCATGTGAAATGAATTCACCACCTCTGTCAAACCTCAAGCATTTTAGTATTTTTTCTATTTCTTTTTCTACTCTGGCCAAATACCATTTGGATTTTTCAAATGATTTTGATTTCTCTCTAAGGTACATGATAGTCATCATTCTTGAATAATCATCAACAAAAAGAATGAAATTTTTTTCATTGGTATAACTTTCAATGCCAATAGGTCCACACAAATCAGTATGCACAATTTCTAGAACTTCTTCAGTCTTATAGTTCTTTCTTTTAAAACTAGTCTTTCCCATTTTACCAATTTGACAATTCTTGCATAGAGCAACCTTAGGTTTCTTTATGTTAGGAATACCTCTTACTTTTTTGAATTTATTGATCTTTATTAAGTTGTCAAAGTTTACATGAGACAACCTCCTATGCCATAACCAACTTTCTTCAATTTGAGCAATGAAACATGAACATTCACTAAGTTTAAGATAAAATAAGTTACCTTTTTTTTTGAGTACCTGATCTAATCAACTTTCCTTTTCCATCTAGCAATTTTTCTTTTCCATGCATAAATTATACTTTGAATCCAATTTTGAGTAGATGTGCCACACTCAACAAATTATGCTTTAGTCCTTCTACCCAATATGCATTATCACACACAAGTTCCTTGGTTAGTGACATTCTTCCTTTTCCTCTTATACAAAAAGGGTCATTTATACCAAATCTTACACTACCACCATCATAGTCTTCAAAGTATTCAAACTTAGTTTTATCACCACTCATGTGATGAGAACAACCACTATTTATGATCCATGTATCATTTCTGCTCATATGAGAAATAAGTGCCATTTCCTCATCATTATTAGACTCATCTTTCACAGCAATGTAGACAATTTTATCTTCTTCTTCATCGTTAGAATTATTAGACTCTTTAGCCATGAAACATGTTTTCTTACCTTTATCCTTGAAAGATTTGAACTTTCTTTCCATTGTACTTGTGACCTTTCTACTTATTTGGGCACCTAGCAGCAATATGTCCAACTTCTTCACAAGAGAAAAAGATTAGAGGAACCTTATCTTTGCTTTTACCATTGCGTCTTGAATATTTTCTTGTTAGTAGAGTTTCAACCACTTCAAGATCACTATCTAAACTTTGTTTTGATACTTCATCACTATTTGATTGTGGATCCTTCATCTTTTTCCCTTTTTCTTTGAGTGAAAGCTTGGGTTCAAATGTTGATTCAATGTTCTTGGCAGCTGGAACATAATTTTCAAAGTTTTCTAGCTCGAATGCATTCAATCTTCTAACTATGGCCTCTAAATTTATTTTATGATTTACATCACATCTCCTTTCTTGAATTGCAGAGACTCTAATTACATAAATGGGAAGTAGAGTTCTAAGAACTTTACTTATAACTGTCTCGTCATTGATATCTCCTCTAGATGCTTTGATTGCAGTAACACATGCTTTAACTATTTCAACATACTTTGCAATATTTTCATCCTCTCTCATCCTCATTTGATCAAATTGTCCTCTCAAACTTTCTGCTTTGGATCTTTTCACATTATCATCTCCTCCATAGATTTCTTTAAGCTTGTTCCACATTTCAAAGGTAGTTTTGCAATCCTTGATGTCATCAAATTTTTCATAACTCGGAGCTGATGCTATATCTATCATCATGTTATTGTGAGTCTTCTTTTTAGCAATAACATTGACAGATAATGTACCAGAAGGTTCTTCATATTTTTCATCAAGGTACTTCATCTATGTATCACCAATAGAAGCTAGATGAAGCCTCATCAATCCTTGCCATATTGAGAAGTTGTCCCTATTAAGTCTTGGAATTTTCCTTTTGTAAGAAATCCTAATCTCTAGCTTAGATCCTTGAAATCTTTTCATGTAATTACTAAAAGCTCTGATACCAATTGTTGGGATTAAAAATAGAGTAACTGAGAGGGGGGGTGAATCAGTTACTAACAAAAAATAATCCACAGATCCCTTAGATGTTTTAAAGATCTAGTTACTACTGATAATCGGTAAAAAAATGTTGTAACTTGGTAAATTAAACTATTACTTATCTTCAAGCATTCATGCATGTAACTGAAAACAAAATGAACACAAGAGACACCAGATTTAACGTCGAAACCCAATATAGAAGAAACTACCAAGTAACTAGTCACCAATTTTTCACTCTTCTCAAGTGAGCCCTGTTAGGAGCCAAGCCTATTAAAGGTTACAATACACACTATTATGTGTGACCCTATTAGAGGATTTTAATCACCCTATTAGGAATGGCCTTGCTAGAGGTCTTTAGAACAATTCAAATGAACTATCACCTTGTTAGAGAATTTACAAAATGGTTTTTAAACCAACTCTATTAAGAGATTTGAAATCACTGCTACAATGGTTAGAAAGCAACAATGAACTAACCTGAATAAGATGCAACTAAATTTGCTAGCTACAGGTCTCTATTCAGCATCATTAGATCCTCTTTGATCAGATATGGCTCTACTGATCCTCAATGATCTCTGATCATCCTTCAAATTTACTTCCACAATAATCAGTCCTCATATCTCATTAATTCCACTTTCACACCTTGTTAGAATTTGCAACTTGACCTCTTACTTATACCATTCAAATTGTCAAGTCAGCCCATTTATATGTTACATTTACCAATAGACCATACATCAATTAACTACAGATATTACTCTTAAATAAATAAATGTTATTTTATAAAACAATGAAATCCTTTACTAGCTAACCCTACTAAGTAAATACTGCTTCCAAAAATTTCCTGGGTTAACCTTTTTGACTTGGTTAACATTGCAATATCCTTAAATTCCTTTAGCTACTGAGTTTAGTCGGTAAGAACTAAATTTATTAGATTACATTGAAAGCTCGGTAACAACTTCTTTCACCAATTTACCTTTGATGATCGAGTGAGCTCAGTAAGAACTACTTCTTCCACATTACCTTTGATGATCGAGTGAACTCATTAAGAACTGCTTCTTTGCTTTGATGACCTTATAAGCTTGGTAGACTTTGTCCTTTGTCTAGCTGACCTTCTGAGCTCAGTAGACATTTTCGTCTGTCTTGTTGACTGTCTGAGCTCAGTAGACACTATCTTTTTTCTTACTGACCTTCTGAGCTTAGTAGACACTATCCTTTGCCTTGCTAACCTTTTGAGTTCGGTAGAAACTGTCTGATTGTTAGATTAATTATTTTGTTTCACTTATTAATTAGATAATCTTGATTTAGTTAATTAAGTGATTTATTACTCTAGTTCTTAAGCTTTCTTTTATGTGCATATAATTAATATTTTATATTAATTATATTGTGCAACCTAGCTTTATTAAGCTTTACGACTTTCATTCACCTTTAAGGTTGAACTCTTGTAATTCTTTTTTCAAACATTCATTCAATTAATCTGGGAATACAATTTTTCTCTCATCTTGTTGAGTTCTTCCAAGCTCTACTTTTTCTTTCTTTTTTGATTTCTCTTCAACAGGTTATTTGCATGTTGTACACTAGAAATGTGTCACTTTAAACCATTCTATCCCAATGATTCCATGAGTTGGAATGCTTGGATGTCGACTTAGAGCTCCCTATCCACGGAGTGCAAGAGGCTAGTATTCAAGCATGAAGGCTCTCAGCTAAGCCTTAGAAACGTGCTTGTTGCTAGTAAATCATGCAATGGGAGGTTCCAAAGACAAGATGTAAGAATGCAAATGTCTCAAGGAGTTCCTCAAGAATGCAATGCAATTATGGAAACTAAGCTAAGATGAGAATGCAAAATGCATCTATGCTAAAACATGTATGAGAGTGTTACAATCCAAATATTAAGCTATGTGAGATAGATGATTGCAAAATAAAAGCTAAACTAACATGCAACATGAATCTGAGCTAAAATGCTATGGTGTGAGAGAATGTAGACAAGAAATAGAAGTTCTCCAGAAAGCTCCAAAGAAACCTATTCAAAAACCTACAACATAACAATACTCAAAAGATAGATGGATTGAGGGGGAAAGCTTTGTTCCTTTTAAAGTCATACAGACAGTAGAGATCAAGATGAAGATGGCGGATGATCAACGGTGGAATTTGAAAAGAGGAGTGATCCATGTGCACACACAAGTCAACCAATAGAATATAATTTGACTTGTTACATAAGAAAAAACTCTCACAAGCCTTTTCTTTTAATTGTAAAATAGAAAAATACTTTATGTGTGCACTTTAAGTAGGTTAGAAGAATGGGGTCTTTTATTTAATTAAAATGGGACATGTTCTTTTAATCAAATAATGAATTTGGGATAGCATAGTCAAACTATAGGTTATAATCAAATAAATTGATTATTAGCAATTTGGCCTAAGTAAGTAATTAAATTAAATTAGCCAAAATGTTGAAAAGGGGGATAATAATCTAGATGACCATTTTTAGGTGATTAAATTTTCCCCTCCTTGACTAATGCGTGATCGATCTGGAAACAGATTATGTCAAAGAAAATCAAAGCCAAGTAGGCAGTGGTAGATATGGATGTCTCATTCCAAAGAATGAAATGTAGAAATAGATAGCAAGTCCTAAATGCTAAACCTGATAGTGGTAGTACTGAACACTAGGAAGATGATGTTAGGATCCAAAAATAATTCTAACTCCTAGCAAAGTGAATAGATCGAGAGCAAGTGATAAGGTCAAACAAATGCTCCTAAGAAATAGATAGCTGTAACAATCATCAATAGAGTATTTCTGCCCCATCGGGATCGAAATTGAAATGAGGTAAGAGGATGCAGAAACTAGCTAGAAATGAGAAAATTGAGATATAGAAATGTCTGATATGACAGATAAATGATTAGAGCCCAAGAATGACTATAAGAAAGTGATAAAATGCCCCAGTTTGACTAGAGTTGACCATGAAGGACATAGTGTAAAATTAGGACAAATCTAGTAGAAAGATGATTTTAGACATGAAAAGGTTGAATTTAAGTAGATATGAAGTATGAAAATGATGAAGACATGAAGAAATGAAGATGCCCCAGTGGTGATTCAAAGATTAGACCTCAAAAGGTCAGCTAACTACTTAGAAGAAAGTAGAATTTTAAAAGACAATTTTGACCATCAAGATGAACTCGAATTTGGATTTCAATCCTAAAAATGAATCCAAAACATTGAAATTATTTAAGAGGTCAAAACTTTATATAATATGATGATAAGATAGAAAAGAGATGAAGCGATAGATTAAGAAGGTGAAAAGACATGAACAAGAAGAAAGTAACGAAATATATGAAAGGAGTTAGCCGATATGTCCACAAAGAGATGAAGAGAGAGCTCTCCCCGTATGCAAGAATATAAGATTAAGCTAGAAAATGAACCTAAAATGCAAGCTAATATGCAAAGTGGTTTATCAGAAAGAAGTGCATAACATTTAGACTCTTAATTTCATCATTGAGCATTTATTAGGGACATCATGAGATCATACAACCATCACTAGTATAACTACGAGGATATGGATATGATAGATATCAGATAGGTATGTGGAAATCCAATCTAAGAATCAGAGACATGTAAGTCAAGATAACTACGTGATTAGATTCCCTAAGTTTAATTTAGCAAGATTACACTTGTATCAAGGCATAAGCACCAGGATAAATCCCAAGTGTGGTCTTGTGAAATAGTCAAGGATGATATATTTGAAAGTCAAAATGTTGAATAGGTCAAGCATAAATGCTTACAACACTATAGACAAACAAAGTATACCCACAAGCAGAAATCAAGAAAACATGCCCCATGTTGCCAATCTTCTAGTCAATAACATCCTTGAAAGACTATTAGGGATGGAACATATAGTAAAGAAATCATCATAGACAACACACAAAGTAGATAAAGATCAGCATACCTCATTTTTTTAAGTGTTAAAGTGCGTGTGTGTAAGTCAGTTGGCCATTTTTTCAAGACTTGATTCTGATAGTGAGAAATATCACGACATCAGAGACTATAGGTAAACTATCTAAAAAGTTTTAAAAAACACTTGATGTCAAGGTGGGGGAAGTGTTGAGAAATATTGTTTTGTGAGTTGTCAAAGAAACCCTAATGCACAAGAATACCTCAATAGGCTAAGTAGCTATGCGCTTGAGATGAGGACAAGAAAAAATTTCAAGCTAGGAAATGTGTAGCGAAGTAGGTGATTGAGACTGATAGACATAGGTGCAAGGGTTTCAAGTAGTTCCTATTTCTAGGTTTTCACCACATGACAAATTTTTTTTAGGACTTTTTTCATTTTTTTTGTATTTTTGATTTTTGATTTTTTTTGGTGATACATCAAAGTACCTATTGGTAGGTTTTTACTAAGATGATCATTTTTTCAGGACATTTTTTGATTTTTAAGATTTTTTCAGCATCATATATGATTTTTTGGATTTTTTAGAATAATTTAGAGATCACTAGTTCTCAAACAAGATCACATCATTTTCTCCAATGTCTAGCAAGGTATAGGATACAATGGAGAAACAAGCAAATGGATAAGCAGAGATGGATAAGAAAACAATGTGAAGCAAGTGAAAGTGATCCTCAAGAACTGACTCACATGAAGCTACCCAAGCTAGGGAAACAAGTGAAATAGTCATATGAAACATATTTTGGATAAGCAGTGGAAGTAATGAGAAAGATAGAATGTAGAATAAGCGATGAAGACAAAAAGTGCAATAGCATGTAAGATAAGCAATGGAAGCCAATGAGTAAGATAGCATGAAAGTGTGCAATCCAAGAGAGTAGACATGCCAAGAGGCCTATGAGAACTATGTTTCATTTATTATGATCAAGACCAAAGGGTCAACTAGATAGGATAGTGATGGGATAGAGAAATAAAAATAAAGCTCAAGATGGAGGCTATGAGCAAATGAGAAAGCACAAATAGAGAATCTCATGTATAAGATAGCCACTATGCAAAGATAGCTCAACATTGTCAAGATCAAAGAGAGAAGAGGGGATAGATGGATGATGGAAGAATTATGCATGATGCCTATTTACTAGGTTTTCATCATGGTACTTATCCAAGGTGCCACAAGAAGTAGTTTTCACCAAGGCACATTTTCATTTTTTATTTATTTTTGCTTTTTTTCCTTTTCTATTTTTTTTTGAATTTTTAGAAAGAGCTCAAGCTTTTTGAATTTAGATAGTGCTCCTATAGGAAAGATAAGTCATGATAAGCCAAGACCATAGAAATGTATGCTCAAAGATGTTGATAGGGTGATGAAAGAGAAATGGTAGTAGGAAGAGTATATGGAGGATAAGAGTGCATGTATAGAAAGTAAGTGTATGCTTTAGAGGATTTCATGAGGGTAGCTAAAATATTGGACAAGATCAACATTGACACACACCTTGAAGGGTATTGGAACGATGGAGGAGGAAGCCTTTGGAAGATTGAATGTCAACTTTGAAGTATTTTCAATATTCAAGTCTTTTAAAAGAGACTTGGGAATCCATATAGCTTTAGATTTTCCTTTCCATACTTCAAAACACATTTCTTCAATAATGGGTTTAGGAACCCATTTTTTTTTTTTTAATCTTTTTTAATAGTGGACCTTTGTGGTCTCTTTTGTGCATTCTCCTTCTTAGCATTTACTTGTCGATTAGATGGGACATAGTGATCTTTCTTTTTCAATGGACTCTTATGTTTATTCTCACTTCCAAAGGACTTGGGATTCATGAATGAATAAGGATGATATGACTGGTTTAAATGTATAGATGGGTGAAAAGTCATCAAGGATGAGTGTCTTTTTTGATCTTGAGGTATTATAGGAGAGCTAGGGAATGAGCTAGGAGTGAATGTAGGAGATGGAGGAACATAAGGCCCCAATATGGATGGAAGTTTTCAATGCTTTAGCTTAGATGGATAAGGACCAAGGATAGAATTAGAAGTAGCAAAGGGATAGTGAGAAGGGATATCAACATCTTTAGAGTGAGCAACATGGTCGAAGCCATCAATAGACTCATGAGTACCTTTGATAGGAACAACATTTTTAATAGAAGCACTTGAAGCTTAAGCACAATTTTGAAGTGTATGTGGAGAAGTAGAACATGAGAGGATGCTTTGATCATGACAAGTAGCTTTGGATAGCATATGAAGAGAACTTTTCTCATAATTTTCAGTAAACTCAAGGGAGATAATGGAAGTGGTATCTTCATCATACTTAGGAGGTGGACAAGATATAGGATATGGAGGGTAAAAATCTTGAAAGAGATGAAAGGGTGCTAGATCTTGATCTTTCTTGACATTTGTAGCTTTTTCTTTTTGAGAGTCCTCTTGACATGGAGCTACTTCTAAGGACAAGGGAGAATGAAGAGTGAATGGATTAGTACTTGGATTAGGCATAGTAGTGAATGAAGGTTGAGGATGTTTAGGATTAGTAGCATGAAAAATTTTTGCAGCCAAGTGAAGTTTATCTTTAGTTTGTTTTAGAAGTAGCACTTGAGGATACACGTAGTCAATGTGGAAAGCATTAGGTTCTTTATTTGGTGGAGGCATGTTGGAAAGCTTTGAAGTGTTGGGAAATGCATGAGTGTTGGAAGAAGTGGAATTATCAAGGAAACCATCACTAGACATAGGTTCATTAATATGATCTTTCTCAACAAAAGTATCCTCATCACATGAATCATTAATGGTATTAATAATTCCATTATCAATAAGATCTTGGATTTTATATTTTAACTCAATGCAATCCAAAGTACTATGCTCATTTTTTTGATGATAAGAACAATAGATATCCAAGAATGGGTTTCTATATGAGCTAGACTTAGGTAACATGATGATCTTATTGCCAAGAAGTTTTTTCAAAGTGTCATCATAAGAATCTTCCAAGGGAGCAAAAGTTCTATTGGAAGTATGTCTAGAGTCCTTTTTTTTTTCTCAAGTGAATGGTATGCATCCATGTCTTCATCATTATCTTTGTCAAAGATAGGTCCATCATGAAATTTTAGCATAGGCTCAAAGGAGGTATCACTTGCTTTTTCTCTAAAGAGGTCTTTAGATCTAGAAGATGAAGACATTTTATGTCTTGAAGTAGAGCATGTAGACCTAGAAGAAGAGGACAACCTCAAAGAAGGTGACTCACATGCATGTAAAGACCTTAAGGAAGATTCATGTAATGATGCAATCTTCTCCTCTAACTTTTTCTCAAGGTTAGACTTCATTTTTGTCATGCGCTTAGAGAGATGAAGGTAAGAAAGATGATTTGTCTCTTCTAGTTCTTTGCATTGCGCATATATATCTTGAAACTCTTTAGTGACATGGAGGATATCATGATCATCTAGATTTGGTTGAGCTTTGGTAGAAAAAGCTTTGAATTCCATAGTGGTAGATAGATAATCAAGCATGAAGGAGACTAGAGGAAGCTAATAAGGTGACACAAGATAACTTGATGTCCAAACTAGAGAGGTAGATTATTCACTTGCCAATATAGTAAAGATAGAGTAAAGTGTCTTGTCAAGAAAGTGTCCAAGTTACTTATGACACTAGTGACTCAAGTCAAGAGCTAGGCAAGAAGCCAAATATCCAAGTAGATAGAGCAAGTGGGGTAACAAGTGAACTACTATTCCAACCCAAGAGTGTAGTCAAGAAATCAAGGTAACCATTTCAGCAAAAGGATAACTAGCAAGCAGGCATAGACCATGAAGACAATAAGACCAAGAGCACTAAGACCAAAGAGCCACTTTAATCATTTTCAAGAACTAGAGACATAGAAAATAGAAATCAAATGATGAGACCCCCCTTAGCAAGAAACACAAGAAAAATGTTAAGACTTGATGCTTTGACTTGGTTGACAAAGTTTAACAATAGTTGATAGCATAGCAAGTTTGATGTTCAAAAACAATTTCTTTCCAAGAAAGATAGTGACACATGGAGTAGTCTTCAAACAATCAAGCAAGGGACAAAGAAACCTTGCATGATACAAGAATATGTGAGGTCTTAAAAGAAATCCCTAGAACTATCATCATGTGTATGTTCAAAAGATTTCGATAGGTCTAGCACATTTGAGAACACATCAAGCAATATCTACCTAGAAGTCATGGTTCATTACTCAACAACTTGGCCCATGCTTGATACTCCTTCAACTCAAACCAAGTGGTTTCCCACAAGAGATATTGGCTTTGTCATGGAAGTGCCATAAGCTCAACCAAGGAAACACATATTGTGAGTGTAAAATTTTGAGGTGATTCGGGTAGTCCACTAGGATTGATCCTTGCACCACGAAGTTGAGTCGCTAAAAAGGGTAGTTACTAACTTAGGGTGTTTAGATAGGGCTTCTGTTCATAGTGTTCCTCTTGCTCCCAATTATGGAACACCTCACCTGGCGATGAGTAATCGATCTTGCGACCATAAGAGTACCTTAAGAATTCTTTCCTAGTGATCTCCCTATGGTTGAAATCTCATAAGCAATCACACTAGGCGAAGAAAAACACTACGTCTACCAAGGTTTTGTGTCCTTGGTAGCTTTGAGTTTATAGTGGGTTGGAAGAGCCAGGTAATCTTCTTGTCCCCACTTGGGTCGTTCCTCTTAGGTTGTCCAAGAGCAGGCCCTCTAAAGGATCCTAACTATGACAAAATGGATCCACTCTCAAGGGTCAAGATTTCTGATTCACCTCAAGGGTGAAGAGCATACTCTCCTACCTTGATTGCTTCCCCCAAACACACCAAGAAGATTTAGTTGCCTCTTACTCTTGAAACCAAATGGTAAGTCAAGATTTCTAATTCACCACAAGGGTGAAGAGCATACACTCCTATCACCAAAAGATCCCAATTGTAAGTTTTAATGTGCCTAAAAACAAATAACTAGTATATGCCACATATGTAAAAAGTAAATAACAAGAAAAATTGGTTTTTTATGCATTGGGAAGCCCTACAAACAATCATTAGTAGCCCTTGTGCATTTGAAGCTTTCACATGCGTTCTTTTTATGCAATGTTTCAATTTTTTTCACAAGAATGGCAACCTGAAATCACAACTTGTTAGCACCAAAAGTTAGTGCGAAATAACATAAAATCTACAATAAAAAGTGGTTAGTTGCCTCAAAAGTCCAATTTATCTTCCAATCAAGTGTATGCAAAGAAAGTGCAAACTAATCACAAATGCTCTCATTTTTACTCTTTGCTTTTGACCTAGTCAACAAAATTAAACTTTTTTGTTATGATTTCAGATCCAAAAATAGAAATGAAAAGAAGAGACCCTTGCTAAAAATCTTAGAGCTTTCCAAAAATGTGAGAAATTGAAAAAAATCTCTTCATTTGTGCCCTAGAGACCCATTTTGTCAAAATAGGCTAGATTTATTAAATCAGGTTTTTGATCCCTAATACGGCCTCAAAAGTCAAAACAAAAAGAAAATTCACCTATTATAATTCAACCACCTTTCTGAAAATGTAAGTTTTTCCAAAACATGTGCTGATTTATGATCAAAAATGACTTTTTATGAAAAATAAAGAAAAAATCATAGCTCCCGCAAATCACATCAAAATTCTTTCAAAATTAGACTGAGACATATTGGATACATACCCAACTTGCAAAAAAAAATTCAGAACCAAACTCCAAGTGGTTTAAAAGATATGATCAAATCTTTAAACCAACTAGATTTTTGGCCTTCAAACCAATCTACTTATGGGTTGGCCTTAAAACCAAAGTGATAATTCTACAAAAGCACTTGATTAGATCCAATATGCTACTGTAAAAAACTAGAGATAAGAAATGAAAGAAAATGGAGCTAGAAACTTGATTCAAGCCCCACGGTGGGTGTCAAAAATGTACACTAGAAATGTGTCACACTCTAAACCATTCTATCCCAACAATTCCATGAGTTGGAATGCTTGGATGCTAGCTTAGAGCTTCCTATCCATTGAATGCAAGAGGCTAGTATTCAAGCATGAAAGCTCTCAGCTAAGCCTTAGAAACATGCTTCTTGCTAGTAAACCATGCAATGGGAGGTTCCAAAGACAAGATGCAAGAATGCAAATGTCTCAAAGAGTTCTTCAAGAATGCAATACAAGTATGGAAACTAAGCTAAGATGAGAATGAAAAATGTAGCTATCCTAAAACATGTATGAGAGTGTTAAAATTCAAATATTAAGCTATGTGAGATAGATGATTGCAAAATAGAAGCTAAACTAACATGCAACATGAATCTAAGCTAAAATGCTATGGTATGAGAGAATGTAGACAAGAAATAGAATTTCTTCACAAAGTTCCAAAGAAATCTGTTAGAAAATCTGTAGCATAACAATACTCAAAAGATGGATGGATTGAGGGGGAAAGCTCTCTCCCTTTTAAAGTTGTACGGATGGTAGAGATCAAGATGATGATGGTGGATGATCAACAATGGAATTCGAAAAGAGGAGTGATCCATGTGCACACACAAGTCAACCAATAAAATATAAGTTGACTTGTCACATAGGACAAAAGTCTCACAAGCCTTTTCTTTTAATTGTAAAATAGAAAAAGGACTTTATGTGTGCACTTTAAGTGGGTTAGAAGAATGAGGTCTTTTATTTAATTAAAAAGGGACATGTTCTTTTAATCAAATAATGAACTTGGGATAGCATAGTCAAACTATAGGTTATAATCAAATGAATTGATTATCAGCAATTTGGCCTAGGTAAGTGTTTAAATTAAATTAGCCAAAATGTTGAGAAGGGGGCTAATAGTCTAGATGACTATTTTTAGGTGATTACACATGCAGATGATCTTGGCAATATGTGAAGTTGGTTTTTACAACTTCTACATGGTATTAGAGCCTCCCTGCTACTTCTCTATTGAATGATTTTTGAAGCCGCGATTCGAAGACACAAACCTTAGTTTGTTTGTACTTTTTTCTTCAATCAAGAGGAAGAGAATTTTTTTAGAGCACTTTGAGCCCAAATAGATGCTGCCATTAGATCCAGTAGGCCATTTATAGTTAGGATCCATATAAAATTTGTCTTTTTTGGCTTCCGTAGCATCAGGCAAACTTTTTTTGCCCCTAAGGAGGCTATATGGATGCATTTATTTCAATTTTCCAAAAAAAAAATTTAAAAAAATTGGTTTTGGGCTGCTCCACCCATTGGCCACCCGCACGCCATCGAAGGACAGCCTACGCCTTGCCTGCACATAGCCACCGCCCTTGCCACCGCCGCCGCGCCATCGGTCCTCCACCCTCCAAGCAACGTCGCCAGATCCAACCACCATTGTGACCATCGATACTACTAACCACCATCCTCCTATGACCTTGCCTCCTTAGCAACCTATGTGGCATTTTTTAACCAACCTACAACTAACATGTGGCAATGGTGCCACATTTGCATCTGCCACGTGGTCCCTGCCATGTTAGCAGGTCTAGTTAGCACTGCCACATGGATGCCATGTGGCAAGCCACGTGGTATTTTTTTTACTATGAGAACCCTATGGCTGTCAAATAATTTTTCATGATTTTTTGACTTTTGCATGATGTCATCCTACATCAACACCCTTGCCAGCACTCTAGGTTCTTTTTTGACCTACTTGCAGTTTTTTGGCCATATCTTTAGCATACGGAGGTCTTTTTTCGATCTGAAAGAAGCATCAAAAAGCTAGTACTAAGATGGTGAGAGTGGTGCAAGATTTTTTTGGTTTTGATGTAGTTTAGTTTCCTTTTCTTGTAGTTAAAGTCTGAAGTTCTATTTTTGACTCCTATGAGCATTTCTTGTGCATCTTATCTCTATTTTTTCAAAACATGATATTTTTTGAAAGATGGTTCTATCTACTTTTCAAAAATGATGTAATTTCTTCCAAATTCTGGCCCATGTTTTTTTTATCATGTTTTTGACATTTTTACTCTATGATGGATATCTTCAGTATTTCAGGTCCGAGGATCATTTTCTTGATATGAGATCTCTTCTTTTGGGCTGTACTATCTTTTGTATAAGCATTTTTCCTATTTTGATCATTATTGATATCATTTGTAAGAATCTTTATGCAAACACACTAAGATAAATTGCCACTCTTGTGTTTCGAGATCATTTTCATCATTGTGGTTTGTTGTACTCACACTATTTTATAAAGTGCCATGGGGGGGGGGGGGGGGATAGTTGTTTTCTAATTTTGTGCCCTCTTCCTCTTTTCCTTCATGTAGTCTCAGTGGCACATGCCTTTATAGGTGTCTATATCTCACTCTCAATGTGTTTGGTTCCTATGTTGTAGGAGATTTTTGGCCCATCTTTTCAGTTGCCTGTCACCTCACCCTGTCTGCATTAAGGGGGGGTTATATTGTTGGTTCTAATGCTTCCTTAGTTTGATGGTTCATTGGAGTGAGCTATATATTTAGTATTTTCATCCTATATACTAGGCAATTGTAGTGGCTAGCTACCTTTGCATTTCAGTGAGATGGATCACCTACCATATAGACACTCTCGATTTATGCCTTCTATTTTCATGGAGGATCTTCAGATCAATAGTTTCTTTCTGATAGAGTTTGTGGATTCTTTTGCTTCAATGGTTTTCTTCATGATCTTCTCTTTGTTCCTATCTTCTGGAACATTCTTTGCTATCTCTTTTTGGAGAGGGGTTTTTCCCACTGGGTTTTATCCTTTGTCTCTAGTTTATAGAGATTTCCTTGTTGTGATTGGGTACCTGATCAGGCCTTATTGCCAGGACCCATTTTCCAACTTTCATAGCTTTACTAGGTTAGCTTCCTCCCAAGCTTTGCTTAAGGGAGGTGTTAGAGTAATTATTTTCTTTCACTTATTAATTAGATCATCTTGATTTAGTTAATTAAGTGATTTATTACTCTAGTTCCTAAGCTTGTATTTAGGTGTATATAATTAATATTTTATATTAATTGTATTGTGCAACCTAGCTTTTTTAGGCTTTAGGGCTTTTGTTCACCTTTAAGGTTGAACTCTTGTAATTCTTTTTTCAAGCATTCATTCAATTAATCTAGTAATAAAATTTTTCTCTCATCTTGTTGAGTTCTTCCAAGCTTTGCTTTTTCCTTCTTTTTCAATTTCTCTTCAACAGGTTATTTGCATGTAGGTGATCTTAGCAATATGTGAAGTTTGTTTTCACAACTTCTACATTAATGACTGATATGATATTTGTGTGACATCAAAGACAACACATAATTTGAACAATTGTATCCAACAAAATTTGAATCCCTCTATATTTTTGGTATATTTACATGAAGAAGTAAGTTCTCTCTCTCTCTCTCTCTCTCTCTCTCTCTCTATTTTTGGTATATTTACATGAAGAAGTAAGTTCTCTCTCTCTCTCTCTCTCTCTCTCTCTCTCTTTGTGTGTGTGTGTGTGTGTGTGTGTGTGTGTGTGTGTGTGTGTGTGCGTGCACGTGTGCGCATGTGGGTGTGTGCATGTGCACATGTGCAAGTGCATGTGTTTGTGTGCATGTGTGTGTGTGTGTGTGCACATGTGCATGTGCATGTGCATGTGTATGTACATGTGTGCGTGCATGTATGTGTGTGTGTGCATGTGCATGTATTTTTGGTAGATGCACATGAAGAAATAATCTCTTCTTGTTTACATATAATTCATTATCTTCTCATAAGTAAAACCATTAAAGTGTTCAGTGTGGTAATTATCACACCCACTCTCACTCTATTATTTTTTGGTAGGCATAAATGGAACAATAGGATCTACCCATGTTCATATAATTCATATTATCTTTTCAAATAGAAAACTATTATTCCAAAGATACAAAATTATATGTAGAGAAAAAACTACTTTATATTTTTATATGCCTTTGGTGATTTCTTGTGGTGGATTTGTACTTATAGAAGGTGAAGAGGTGAGAAATTTTTTAGGTACGACTTTTGTATTATTCCCATAGTAAATATGTGAGTGCATCTCAAGTTTTATCCTTGTAGTGATATGTAAAGACTAAATATATTGTTTACATGCTTTGAATTTTCCATATGAATAAAGAGAAGATGTTACTTTCTAGCTAGTTCCTTTTGACATAGAGGAAGAAATTTTAAATCAAAAAAATTATTCTTCTACATTCATAGACAGAAAAGTTCATTTCATGGAATTGGTGGTCCTTTTCTCACAATCCTTGTCAACCAAATTCATCAATAGAAACAAAAATGTTACTTATATCTCTTGAAGATTCATGGGCACTAATTTATCACTATATTTGTCTTCAATTAATCACCAAAAGATAGTAGAATAGTGTTCCAAATCCACAAAAAAGAAACTTTTTTTAAACACTATTTTGAACTATTGTAAAATGATGAAGGGATTCATCCATAAACATGGCAAATATATTGGAAAGACAATGAAATGAAGTACATTTGGAAGTGGAAAATTTTGAATTTTTTCATATGTAGATTTAAGCTTGCGAAAGAGGGAGACATGAAGAATTTAATAGATAAATATCTAGTACTATCCATTGTAAATTTTTTAAAGCACATTATTTTTTAATGTCAAGAATGATGTGTAGACTAAATTTATTCTTGACATGATTTATATTGAAATATAAAAAAACAAAATTCATTAGTTTTCAGCCAATTTGTCTTGATGAAGTGGTGTATGCATGAAAATCTAACATGTCAGGATCATGTGTAAACAAGTAAACATTAGTTTTATATGTGCATATAAAAGATTGGAAAAAAATTGAAATACAACTAAAATAAGCTTGTGTTTAACAACTTCTATAACCAAAAATTAAAATTCTCATGCAACCTCAAAGTAGCTCAACAAGGGCACCCATAAGAGGCCTTGTTGGTGTGCTCAAGTGTAAGAGATGTGGATGTGCTCTCCCAAAGACAACTATTGAATTACAACATAATGAAAAACCAATGTGGAATAATTGAATCTAGACTAAATGAGTGTAGAATACCTTCAAGAAATGGCTATGAGTGAGCCAATCTCAAAGGATTCTAGGACATGAAATATAAATGCAAAAACCCAAACTAGTAAGAAGAATCTATCATGAAAGATGCAAGCATAAATGCAAGAAATCTAACATTTACCAAAGGGTTAGTAACAATGCATAAAAATCACTATGAAAGCTCTAACTCTAAATTAGCATGATAAAACTACAAATGAGGGAGATGTAAAATGCATTAGACAATGGTTCTATTATAAGTTTGAGAGAGGCCTTGGAGAGGTGGTATATATGTGGCATTCACATAGGTGCCACAACGGAGTGACATGCGCTAAGGAGACAAGCTATGTAAAGGTCAACATATGTCATTTTAGTGATAGTGATGGCTCAAGGTTTTCTCACACGTGTAAGAAACCTTAGAGAAAAGAAAGGGGGAAAAATGTGTTACAAGAGGTGTAATAGGTGAGAATCAAATAATGTAATGGAAGCTTTATTTGATCTTGAGTTGCTCACACATGTGTGAGCAAACACTTAGGAGCTAAAAATTGTTTAGGATTAGTTAAGTGGGATTACTTAATGGGTAGGCTTAGAAGGATAAGAGTGATGGGTGTAGACTAGGTCTTTAGGATGGGATTAGGTTGAAATTAAATAGGATTTAATTTAATAATAGGGTGAAAAAACCTAATAAAGTGGAGGGAATTAAATAAAGTGGAGGGAATTAAATAAATTTAAATTTATTTAAAAGGGGACTTATGGAGCACTCTGCATTAAATAAATTTAACACATTAGAGGGGACACATTTAAATTAAATTTAAATACATTACAGACGTGAACCTATTTAATTAAATAAATTTAATTAAATAAGTAGAGGAACATGAACAATATAATTAATTAATAATTAATTATTGTGTCAAGGTAGATATTAAATCAATTAATATAGTGTTTAGGACAATTTTGAGTGTCTACAAGTTGAAGTAATGCTAAATAGAAAACTTACTCTACTTCCCTATTAGACACAAGGATTAATTTGGTGAAATATAGGTGTTAGAAATTTCAAACTCATTATCAATTAATTTTCTCAAAGGTTGCCAAAATTCTTCTTCCAACTCCTTCAAATCTATGGGCATAACTTTCTTACACTCCCTGACTTTGGGTCCTCATAGAGGAATAGTGTGGTAGTGTTCAAAATTCACACACACAATTGTAGCTAAAAAGCTACTTTAAACTATTGAAAACTATAAATATATTTTTGCATAAAATGGGAAGAGATTAGACAAATATTAAGAAAAAGCATATTTTCCAATGGGAATGTTTTGACAACCTCCCTTGGGTGGATTTGTAGTTAGAGGAAAAGGGGAGATGATGTATTTTAAAGGTATGACTCTACTATTAAGTCCTATTAAAATTTTGAATGCACATCAATTGCTAGTTCTAATAACAATGTTAGCATCCTATACCTTTTGTTGAAATAATTTCACTTTGCAATGTATATGAAGATCCTATACCAAATATTTTCATAAAATCTTTTAAGTACTTGGTCTAAGAGATAAAGATACCTTCTTTGTTTTGAACAATTCATAGTCCTAAGAAGAATTGCATTTCTCCTATCATGCTTATCTGAAACTCATTCTTCGTGTCTTTTGAGAATTTTTTACTAGGTTCATGATTTCCACCAAAAATGATGTCATAAAAATATACAATGATTATTAGAAAATCATCTCCTATTTTCTTCAAGTACAAGTTACTATATGTTGTTCCTTTAGCAAATCCAAGCTTTGCTAAGTATTTTTCTAGCCTTGCATACCAAATTCTTGGTGCTTGCTTTAATCTATACAATTCTTTCTTTAGTTTACAAATAGTATCCTTCTCTTTTGTTAAAGGAAAACCCTTTGGTTGTTCAATGTATACTTCTTCTTCTAGTTCTCCATTCAAAAATGCTAACTTAACATCCATCTAATATACCTTAAATTTCTAATTTCTCACATATTCTAGGAACATTCTAACTACTTCCATCCTTTCTATAGGTGCATATGTTTCTTCATAATCAATTCCTTCTTGCTGAGAGTAGCCTTTGCATACAAGTCTTGCTTTGTTTCTTATCACTTCTCCGTGCTCATTCATTTTATTTTTGAATACCCATTTTGTGCCAATCACATTTTTATCCTTAGGTCTAGAAATAATTCCCATGTGTCATTTTGATTATCTACTAGAGTTATTCCTTCATTGATTTTATCCAATGATCATGTTTGATTGCTTTGTCTACTCTTCTTGGTTCTACTTGAGATATCAGACATAGTAATTCATTAATTTTGCTCCTCGTCATTACTCCCTCTTTTTTACTTCCTATAATATTATTAGAAAGATGGTTTCTTACCAAGTTCCTATTTGGGTAAGAGTTGTTGTTTCAACTCTTATCTTAGGCATTGTGCTCTGTTCTTCCCTTTCATCTTCAATTTGCACACTGTTCTGCAAATCATTTTTAGTCTTGAGAAATAACTCATTACTTTTGTTAGTCATTACAAAGTAATCATCTCCATCAGAGTTATAATCCACTATCTTTTCCTTGGTGCCAAACCTTTCATCAATTTTAACATTGGCACACTCTACTATAGTTTTTGTTGTATAGTTGAAACATATGTAGGCTTTACTTTTTAATGAGTAGCCAAGAAACATACCTTCATATCTCCTTGGATAAAACTTACCAATATCATCATCACTCTTGATGTAACATTTGCTTCCAAATATTCTAAACTATTTGATAGATGATGAGTGACCAAACCATAATTCATAGGGTGTTTTTTCCAAACCTTTCCTAATCTACACTCTGTTTAGTGTATATACTACTATATTGATTGCTTCTCTCCAAAAAGTATTTGGTACATCATTCTCAAATAACATAGCTCTTGTTGCTTCAACAATTGATTATTTCTTCTTTCAACAATCCCATTCAATTCAGGTGTATACGGTGAAGATAGTTGTCTTCTCATGCTATGCTCTTTATGTAGAAGTTGATGAAAGCCAACTTCATAGCTCCCCAAGATCACCTACATGCAAATAACCTATTGAAGGGAAAAAAAAGAAGGAAGAGGTGGAGCTTGGAAAAACTAAATGGATTCAGAGAGATGATATTGCAAATAAAGAAAAATGTATTGCTATACAATATGCCTTGAAAATGAGTTATGAAATAAAATAAGAGAGCCCGAATATAAAGGCCTCAAGGAGACTTCTAGAACAACCTAGAAGGATCTAGGAGATAAGGTTGATGGCTAAGAATACATCCACAAAAGGTGGGATATTGTCAATCAAGATGAGGAGATAAGTATGACTTAGATAGGAACAAAATCCCATATTTTCAACAACTCCTAGACTACAACTATTAATTAGATGAATCAATTTATTAAAACTTAAGTAAAAAAATAAATAATAGTTATTTACTCTAACAACCCCGTTAAGTGCAACTTAGGGGAATGCTTAAGCTTACAATAGCTAAGATGAAATGTCAAATGGGTCCCGATAATGAGGCCATGTTAGGTACCCATGTACAAATGCAAAGAAATGCAACCTCTGAAAATGGAGAAAGAGGGAAAACAAGATGGGGAAAACCCTCCCCCAAAAAGAGGTAAGAAAATCTAGTGAAGGACTGAAGAAGCATCCAACTAGAGGAATGTCCCAGCAAATAGGAACAAAGAGAATATCATGAAGAGCATCATTGAAGCATGAAGAAGCTAGAAACTCTTTCAAAAAGAAACTGTTGATATGAAGAACCTCCATAGAAATAGAAGGCACAAACCAAGAGTGTCTATATGGTAGATGATCCATCTCACTAAAATGCATAGGTAGCTAACCACTTCAATTTCCTAGTATATAGGATAAAATATTGAATACATAGTTTACACTATCAAACCATTGAACCAAGGAAGCATTAGAACAACAAAAAACCACCCCTTAATGTAGATGGGGTGAGATGATAGGAAACTAAGAAAGTGGGCCAAAATCCTCTACAAAAAGAAGAAATAACAATGAGAGAGAGCAAGAGGTACAAACACCTATAAAGACACATGTCACTAACAAATTTATGGGGCTAATGTAATGGAAGGGACACTCACTTGGCAAAGGAAGAGGGCACAAAAATGACAACTAACCCCCCATGGTGCCTTATAAAATAGTGTGAGTACAACTATCTCTAAACAAAATTCATGAACTCGAAATGCGAGAGTGGCACTTTATCTCAATGTGTTTACATAAAGATGCTTACAAATGATATCAAAAGTGATCAAAAAGAGAAAAATGCTAATACAAAAGATAGTATGACCCAAAATAAAAGATCCCATTCCATGAAAACAATCCTCATACCTAGAACACCCAAGATATCCACCATAGAGAAATAATGCCAAAAACATGATAGAAAGAGCATGGGGTAGAATCTAAAGGAAATGACAACATTTCTGAAAAGATGACAAAACCAACTTTCCAAAAATATAAAATTTTCAAAAAATTAAGATGGAACACAAAACATATGCTTACCAAAGTGAAAATTGAACTTCAAATTTTGACTTTTCAAAACTAAAAAATACATATACCAATTTCTTTGTCTTGGAAGCAGCTTTTCAGTGCTTCTTTTAGATAGGAAAAATACATCTATATGCTCAAGTTATGGCCAAAAAACTATGAGTAGGTCAAAAAAGGACTTTAAGGAGAGGCAAGAAGGTGCTGATGTAGTGTTGACATCATGCTGACATTAGAAAACCCCTATTTTAAAATTGATGGCTAGGTAGCCATCATAGCAAAAGAGTGTCATGCGATAGCCACATGATAGTATGGCTGCAGAGCCGTTGATATGGTAGGGGCCACATGGTAGTTGTAGAATGTGCTACATATGAAAAAAATGACATGTGGCAATGGGGCCATAGGTGGTCGGCAACTGCTGGTGGCAGTGGCCATAGGAAGATAGCCTTTGGTGGTAGTGGCCATAGGCATGGCTACTGTTGGTGGCACCACGGGCCGTGGTCATAGGTGGGAGGTTCACCAGTAGTGACTATGTTTGGGTGACACCACAACCCTAGTGGTACCCAAGTTGAGCACCAATTGCATGAGAGGAGGGCCATGGTGGCACAATAGTGGTTGTCGATTAGCTCTACAAATTTTTTTTTCAAAAATTCATTCCTACGAGTTTGTATGACCTCCCAGATCAACTGTGTCCAAAATGGACAAATTTTATATGGATCCTAACTATAATGGACCTTCTAAACTCAATGGAAACATTTATTTAGCCCCAAACTGCTCCAAAAAAATACTCTTCCTCCTGAATTAAGAAAAAATCACAAACAAACTAGGGTTGGTATCTCCTAATCATGGCTTAAAAAATCTTTCAACCACAAAGAAATAGGGAGGTTCTAATACCATGTAGAAGTTGATGAGAGCCAACTTTTCAACTCACCAAAATCACCTGCATGCAAATAACTTGTTGAAGAGAAACCAAAGAAGGAAGAGGTGGATGTTGGAAAAACTAAATAGATTGAGAGAGAGGATATTGCAAACAAAGAAAAATGCATTGCTATACAATGTGCCTTGAAAATGAGTTATTAAATACAATGAGAGATCCCAAATATAAAGGCATTAAGGAGACTTCTAGAACAAGCTAGAAGGCTCTAGGAGATAAGGTTGACAACTAAGCATACATCGACAAAAGGCAGGATATCCTTGATCAAGTTGAGGAGATAACTATGACTTAGATAGGAACAAAATCCCATGTTGTCAACAACTCCTAGACTACAACTATTAATGAAATGCATTAACCTAGGTAAACTTAAGTAAAATAATAAATTATTATTATTTACTCTAACACTTCACAATAGATATTGAATTCTCTAAAGGTGAATTCTCCTTATCTATCTAATCTTAAACTCTTGATTTGACTCCAGATTCAATCTCAAATTTTTTCTTAAATATATTGAATTTTTCAATTTCCTATGATTTTTCTTTAAGAGAATTTACCGACATCTTTCTAGTTAAATCATCAACAAAAATCATAAAGTACCTTTCTACATAGAATCCTCTTGTTCTTGCAGGAGCACTCAGATCTGTATGAACCAATTCCAGCTTTTGTGTAGTACAAAACTACTTGCTTGGAAATGAGACTCTCTTCTTCTTGGCCAAAATACATTACTTACAAATAGTATCAATGGGCTTAGTGATCTTAGGTAAATCTCTTACAATAGGTGTATTACTAGCCTTCACAATGTTATCAAAGTTAATATGACACAATCTTCTATGCCACAACCAACTATTGTCAATCTTTGCTACCAAACATGTTATTTTAGTGGAGTTTAACTGAAATACATTACGTTTGGTTTTAGTGCCAGTACCAAGTAGTTTTCCTTCCTTGTTCTTGATAATGCATGTCTTATTACCAAACTACAGTTGTTATCCTTTGTCAATAAGTTGTCCAATGCTCAACAAGTTATGTTTCAGTCTGTCAACAAATTTAACATCATCTATGTATGTTTTACCATTAAGTGTGATAGATCCAATTCTTGTAATATGACAAGCTAAATTATTTCCTACTCTGACAATTCCTACATCATGGCTTTTGAATTTGACAAACTTGCTCATATCACCAGTCATGTGATGTGAACAACCAATATCAATGATACAATCTTTCTTCCCAACTTGTCAGATTAGCACACTTTCTTCTTTGATTCCTCTATCATGATCATCCTCCTTTATAGCTATGAATGCTAATTCATCTTCACTCATGTTTTGAATAGATTCTTCTTCTTCTTCTTCATTAGAATATAAGCAATTTCTAGAACTTCTAGACTTGAACCTTCTCTTAAAATTTCTTTCTCTCGAAGGACACTTACATGCATAATGACATATTTATTATGTGTCCAACATTTGAAGATATTCTCACCATGTTTTTCTCTTTCCACAATAAGAGCTACTCCCTCTATGATCTTTTCTTCAATGGACTTGTTGCTATTGGCAATGTCTCCTTGCACTTTTGTGTTCCTCGCTAAACCAGGTTTGACGTTTAGTGCACTAATTCTATCTAAACTTTGGCCAATTCTCTAGACTATTTCTGATCAAATTTTATAGGTTATAATCTACCAAGAAATGTTTCTTTTTTGAAGTTATTAGTACAATGTATCATTAGCTAAATCATTTGTGATACTATCTTAAAAGGTGGTGAGAATTTTCAAAATCTTCCATATCACTTCATCATCAAACTTCTTTCCATTATGGGATGTGATTCTTGCAATGAACTCAGATATTCTCCCAACATAGCTTCTTATAGATTCATCTTTCATCACTCTAGCATCTTGGAATGTGCAATACAAATTTTGCAATCTAACCCATTTTGCATGTGTATCACCCTCATAATCAACTTCTAAAGTTTTCCAAATTTCATAAGATGTTTTGAGTAATTTTACTTGACTGTACTCACTTTCAGGTAATGCTGATAGTATTGCTTCTCATGCCCTTATGTTGAACATAAACACTTTTCTTTTTTCCTTGGTACAAGTTTCAAGATTATCTTCTTCTAGAATGTTCTTTGATGTCTTGGTTACAAGCCAATATCCTAGACCCATGCACTAGAGATTAGTCTTCATTTTATCCTTCCAGCTATCATAGTTTATGCCATCGAATCTAGGACTTTCCTTCCTGAACAGGTTCACCATGGATGTCCCAAAGCTTTTAAATTTCTCTTTTGTTGTAAATATAAGAGGAGTAACTAAGAGGGGAGGGGTGAATTAGTTACTACTAAAATAAACCCTAGATCCCTTAGATATCAAATATAAAATTTAGACTAATAAAATTGATTACTGTTGATACTTGGTAAGCATACATAATTTGTTGTAACTCAGTAAATGTAGAATGTGTTTAACTTAGTAGATCTTAAGATATTGTTAGTAATTTACTTCAAGCATGAAAGCAATAGCATGAACACATACGAAACCAAGATTTAACATGGAAACCTAATTTGAGAAAAACCACTGAATGTAACTAGTTACTATTTTTCACTCTTTTGAAATGATCCCTATTAGGAGCCAACCATATTAAAGGTTAAAAAATATACTATTAGGTGTGACCCTATTAAAGGATTTGATCACCCTATTATGAGTGGCCTTGTCATAGGTCTTGAAATAATTTAATTTAATTGCCACCTTGTTAGAGGATTTACAAATGGCTATTAAACCAACTCTGTTAAGAAATTTTAGATCACTGTTACAACGGTTAGAGAGTAACAATGAAATGACCTAATTGAGATGCAACTAAATTGCCGATTATAGATGTCTATTACGGGTTATTCTTGATCCTTATTGATTGAATAACACTTTTTTGCTCCACAAGGATACCTACTTATCCTTCAAGTTTTCTTCCTCTCTTCTTATCTCCTTCAACTCATTCAACTTACATGCCTTGAAATCACAAATTGACCTTTTATTTATACTTTCCAATTTGTCAAGTCAGCTCAAATATAAATTAGAATAACCAATATTCATTACCATAATCAACTAGAATAAATAGGTAAAATAATTAATATTTACATGCCAAAATAAAAAATCCTTTGATAGCTGACCTACCTCTGTAGAAACTAATTCTGAAGCAATTTCTTGTGTTAACCAATAGGAGCTCAGTTAACATTGCAAACTTACAAAATTCCTTTGGTAACCGAGTGAACTTGGTTAATACTAGCTTTGTTCAATTTTCCTTTGTTAACTGAGTGAGCTCGGTAAACAATATTTTCTACATAAATTCCTTCTATGCCCAAGTGAGCTTGGTAGATACTGCATTCTATATAGAGTAGACTCAGGAACATTTACTAGACATGGATAATTATTTTCACTAACCAGGCGAGCTTGACATGCATTGATTGTAAACTAATATGACATTTGTGTACCATAAAAAACAACACACAATTAATCAATTATATCCAACACCCTTTAAAGACTTGAAGCTTTCATACCAATTGTTAGAAATAGTAGTTCACCAGTATAACTAAGAGGGGGGGGGGGGAGGGGGTGAAGGGTGAATCAGTTACGCATATGAAATATTAAACTTCTTAAACAATTCTTAATCATTCAACCAAAACAAATAGAAACCATAAAGAAATGTGCATACACAATTATACCAGATATGTTGACTAGGAAAACCCTTGATCAGAGGGAAAACCTCGGTAGGACTGATGTCCACAAGATAATGTACTAATCTAAATATTCCTTGTTAGATGATGCACCCTATTAGGAGTCTATTATAATGCTTAGTACAAAGAGTCCCTATTAGGAGACCTTGAATCCCTATTAGGAGATTCCAACCCTATTAAGAGTTGAAGAAGACGGTTGAACCCACTATCCAAATAGCTTTAGGATTAGATCAATGAGCCCACTGTTTAATTGACCTTAATACTATTCCTCTCAGAATAATAGATGTGTGATAATCTTTTTCTTCTTCCTTTGTCTAACATGTTAGACTACTTCACCTTTAGATCATGCAATCAGATCTAGAACTATGTATCTATCAATATTAACCCTTGAAGTCACTTACACACATTAGTAGATTTCTCTACTCCTCTATTTTGCAATTCGCAAGTCTTCTCTACTTCCCAAAATCAATTATTGTCCCTAAAATTGAGGAGAACATCTATCCTTTATACTATACTCAATATTAGTTCCTTGAGTTTGCTCCATACTCAATATTAATTCCTTGAGGTAGCTCCATACTTTACAATAAGTTAATTAAATGGAATACACATTTAATTAATGTTGTTGGCTCATAGTTATACACAACCTTCCACATGTTGAACTTTCATACATGTGCACTTGCTGACATCATCAGTAGTTAGTGTGCTACCTCTGGTTAACTTTGCAACCCTTCATTCCAAACACAATTTGCTATATCAATCATACAATAGAAACTATTTTCCCAATGCTCTATTTCCCTATAGTTCTCTATAAATCATTAATATCTTTCATATGCTATCAATTAAGTTTTTGCACACTTGCCCACATGTCACATACATGTTGTATTGTGTGCTAGTAACTATGCATGGGCAAATATGCAATGTATTTCCCTCAATACAAAAATCTCTATCTATTTCTATATCATTGTTTTGCAAAATTACTATTATGTTGTCATCAATGAAAAACACAATCATAGCACTATTTTTTAATGCGTCCACATAGTACTAGTTGTTGGTGTTTTAAAAGGACTAAAACTACTAAGCAACAAATTTCTTAATACCAAGATGATAATACTCATACAATCTAAAGGTCAGCCAATTCTTGTTAACAATTGCACGTGTAAAGCATTTGGACCCAACTTCAACAAAACCAAAGGTGATTTTCTACTCTTTTGGCTCTGCAAAACAAGGGTGGGTATAACCAGGGATGATTCAAGACTAGGAAAACTATATGAGGATTATTTTTAGTTTCATCTTGATTCTCATCTCAAAATCCTCAAACACATACATAATTCTTGATAACTTGATAAACACATCCCATATAATAGATATGGCCAAAATTTCTTCTATAGATCTGCAGATGTTCTTAACAATAGTGGCTAACTAAAGCTAAAACATTCCATGTAGACAAGTACTGGCCAGCTTTGAAGATCTACAAGAAACAAAAGTAAAATTGATTTAATTCTACATTTTTGACAACCATTTGTGACATACTTCTCCTTCAACTAAATCAATTTGATCAATGCCTAATCCATTGAGGTTCAGAGTCTATAGAAAATTCTTAGATCTAACTTGTTGCCTTACAACAAATTCTATCAGCAATTCTTATCAGAATTTATCATTCAAAACCCTTTCCACTACTAAATAAACCTTATCACATTCACCAAAGCTTTTATTTAATCCATTGAATTAACAATAGTGATAAATAGATATACAACCTAACTAGATTGCATTCAATTGCACAAGCCTTTAATTATACAATATAGAGATAACCAAGTAATTAGAAGGAGACAAGATTCAGAAAGAACTGATATGGGGACAGTTCACAATTTGTATTCATTTTCTTTGAAAATTGTATATCATTTACAATAGAATTAGAATGACCTTCAGAAAGAAACACAACTCATTCTATATTCATGTATTCTTAGAGAATTGACAAAGAAAATACATCATAAACTTGCTTTCAAAAATTTGGACCAAAGACAAACTAAGCATATCACTTAGAAAAAATAGCATTCGGACCATTCTTTAGCCTTGGAATCTCACTTAAATAGTGTGAGATGCAGCAAGCTTCAGGCTAAGAAAGAGTGACAAGTGTCTTTTACAAGAAACATTTGCATATACTTATCACAAGATGACAAAAATGTGAATAATAGAAAAATTTTTACATCAAACATTCCTTTTGTGGGCCCTTTCTGTTACATCCTCTGGAATTGGCATAATGATTTGATTCTTTTATCTATCTGATACCTCCGAATAAGTGACATGAGGCTTGAAAGTGACGTGTCTCCTTCATTTATCTGTAAGTTTACTTTAACTTGGAGATTTTCTTTGTCCTTTTCATCGACTGTGAAAGTAATAGTTACATTTGCATGATATTCTACCTCGTCATCTTCTAACATCTACTCTATAGACATGAATTTTTCCTTCCACTTATTATAGACAACATCATCTGGCCAATCAAAACTCAAAACTTCTCTTTGTACAATTAAAAGGGAATTTGCAAATGTCTCCATATTAACCAATTCTTTTCGGATAGAGTTATAAAATATCTGCACTTTAACCAACTCCTCATTTGTTATTGCCCACAATAGAGGTCTGGCTTCATTTATAACCCTATTTATTCTCTCACAAAATGCTTCATCTAGGTCCCTCTTCCATTCTTCCTTTTCTTTTATTTTATCAACTAACTTAAGAGCACAGGGGAATAAATCAAATTTTTCTTCAAAATACTTGGAAAGGCAATTGGTTAATCTTTTATAGAAAGAATCTTGTTTATCATTAAAATCCTACAACTTATTTAGAAAGTCAAAAATTCCTTCTATCTGATGATATGTTAAATGAACAACAGATATACACATACCAGTGATATCTGAGCTTCTCTTTGTCCACTTTTGTACAATGTGTCTGAATATAGCTTCATTTTGTTTTAATTCATCCCTGATTGCTGAAATTTTTCACAATTGATCAAGGAATGTGGGCCACTCTATTCTATCTATTAGATACATAATACCATGCCTCAATTTTTCTTCATGTCGATTGTTAAGCTCTATATGCATGGCATACAACTTATTCTTCTCTTCTTCAAAATCTTCTACAGTATAGAACTGAGGTCTTTCCGGAGTATCAGGTACCTCAACTATTGGAGTAGACTTGAAGTGTTCAATAGCTGGCCTTAGGGGGTAGGCAATCCTGGGTTTGCTAGTTTCTCCCATTTTTATTTTCCCCAGTACCTTCTCGATTTGAGATACTTTCTTTTCCAGTGACTCTATCTGTATACCCCTTTCCTCATATGCTTTTAAAACTTCTTCAAACCTATCATTGATTTGGGTAAATCTATCTTCTTCCTAGCCAGATACAACACCACCAAATTTTAGCACTTCTGAGGCCATTCCAATTATTTGCTTAATACTTACTTCACCAGCCCTGTATACTATCAATATACAAGTATGCTCTGCATTGGGAAACTCATGCATCCTTGTATTTTCCATCTTTTCCATGGACCATATAACAAGGGCTTGGTGGTCATCACTAAATTTGACTCCTCTATGATCCCGTAATATTTCTTTAGCAGTTGTTAGTTGAACATCTTTCTACTTCCTTACTAAATAAAAAACAATAGCATTTGCTATATCCCATTCTGGCAGAAGGAGGACTCCTGTCTATCTAACTATTTGCCTCCTAGTTTCAGGAGTAAATTGGGCAAAATCATTCAAAATTTATGACTTCATCTCTCCCTTAATAACTAAGTCAAGTTTATCTGGTTGCTGAACCTTAATTTTCTCATAGGCTTTCTCAAAATTTCCCATATTTAATCTCCACAAAAACTAAGCAAAAGCCCTAGAACTTACAAAATTTTCATCATTAATAAATCTTTTAGAAGCCTATGTAACTATTGGGTCAATTTCCTTACCTTGGTAATCAGAAATGGTTAGGTCCAAGGAAGGTGTAGGAGGTTCTTGTGGCTCTCCAACATCCAAGTCTATAGAAGTGACAACCACATCCCCTTCTCCACCCATTTGTCTAAGTTGTTCCCTTAGAGATGCTTCATCATCTATATGGATTGGGGATTGGCTTGGGGAGTATTTTTCCTTTTGAGAAGAAGAAGACCCCTACTCTAATTTTTTCCTTTTTGGAGAGTGGGTTGCGAATGGGCTTCTTGACCTTGGCTTCTGATGAGAGGGTGCTCGTTGCACATTTTGAATCATGACATAACCTGCCATCTTCTACAATGTATATTGGTCAGGAGCTACCACATTTCTACTGCTTATTCTTCTTTGTACTTCTGCAGCCTTGTCTGGATGTGTCTCAACATACATAGCTTTCTTTTCATTCATGGTTTGAATTATTATGGAAAAATTATTCATTAATGCTTGTATTTTAGCTCGCTAGTATTTCTTATCTTTCAATGGGTCATACTGGGGGTCAAAAGCATTAATAAATTCCAGGGTCTTACTGAAAACTATCCATTTCTCTTTCCTCAATTCTTGTTCCTACAATGTGAAGATATTTATCATTATATCTTTTGGATAGTAAACTTGATGTACCATATGGGAAGCTCTCACCCTTTCTTTTAAAAGGTCATAGAATCCTCCAAGGTCAATGAATCTAGCGTGAGACTCTTCCATATTATATCTATCCAAAAAAAAAATTAGGTGCTTCCACCTTTTTTTGACAAAGACAAAATCATGCACTACAATAACAATTCGAAAGAAAGTGCCCTTCTTAATCAATTCCCTCTCATCTATAGTGCATATCTACCATAAGAGCTCAGCAATCCCAATCTTCAAAGGCACATGAAAAGGCAACACATGTGGTTTTCCTACAAAAACATATACCCTTATCACAATTGAAACATTATAAGGGATTATATCCCCCTAATTATGACTAACCAATTGTCCTCGTGCATGATCTCTAGGTCTAACCAATTCCAATAATTCTTGTGGAATTCTAGGGCTATCCCCTCTCAAAAAAAATCTCAGCCTAGATGCGAAATATCTATCAAACCTTACATAACTAGCATCTATGGCTTTTGAAGTCATATCCACACTACACAACTGCACTGGATTCCTTTCTCCATCCTTGTTTGTTTCCACCTCCATACCCTTAGAGAAGAAAGTGTATCCCTTGTATAAGCATACATGCATCAACAATGAATACCAACGGAATGGTTTGTTTCCTTTTCCCCTCACTGTTCCAACCAAACCATTGTGAATCTCTTTTGATAGAAAAGTGGCAAAATCTAGAATGGTACTCATTCCAAATTGAAGGGTTTAAGCCATTATAAGGGCAATAGAACCTAGAATTTGATCACCTTCATCTATCCCAAAAATCTTGCAAAGAGAAAAATATAGTGCTTGAGCTCTCAAGTTGAAATGTCTTCTCAACAATGGCTCTAGGGTATTGGCTGTAATCACAGGCAAATTTCTAACCTTGGAAACATCCTCCTGTAGTGGCCCTATTCTTAGGTAAATTCATTATGCATCATATTTGGCTTGTAAATCATTCATATAAATGACTTCATGCACAATATGGTTAGGGTTAAGGTTGAGAACCTCACTAAATAGCTCAGGGAAAACTCTAAAAAGATTGACTCCAGAATGATTTTTTACCCATCTTGTAATAGGATCATATTTCTTTGCCAGGTCCATCAATAAATCACTATCAAAGAAAATAGTGGGGACTATTAAATTACCCATATCAAACTCCCAAATATTGCTCATAGGAGTGTCTAGTTTTCGCTCTGAAAACCATTTCTTAAATAACTCTAGACCTCCCATCGAAACTTGGGCATCTCTTACCCAATTAGCTTTGTGATAAAAACCTTCTACTACAAGTATTCTGGGATGTTTCAGGATGAGTTGCCTCCCCTTAGTTATTTCATGCACTGATAAGGGGAATTGTTCAAGAAATTCATCATGCACAAAATGTTTCAAATAATCTGTTTGCCTAGTAAACTCTTTTCAGGGAGGCATTTTCAATGAACCCTATAAATTTCACAATAGAAGATACTTTAAATTTACTTAGAAAGTCACACAGTACTTACCCGCCAAAATTCGCACTTCTGCACTATGTGATATTTTTTGCAATTTTGTTGGATTGTTAACCAAGAATTTTTGTGCCCTAGCTCTGAAAATTTTTTATGCCCTTATATTCTCTCTGTGCTTTAGTGGTTCATTAATGGTGAAATTATGGGCTCTTATCATACAATTAAATCGCACGCATAAGGTCTGAATCATATTTACTCTCAGTAACTGTTACTCACAATTTGCATCCAAGTTTGAATCCCATTGGTAGATTTTCACCGAAGTGGATGGTCCTAATTTTAAAGGTAACAAGCATTATGGATTTTAAAACAAAGATATGTGTCACAATTCCACTTCCCCACATTATTGAAAATTCTTGCATCTTAGAATTGCGAGGAAGCACCATTCATGATCAAGACAAGATTAACAATCAGACTAATCCACTTTCTAATAAAAACTAGTCAGCTATACTAACCAATAAGAAACTGCCATATGAGCTCATGTCGTCTAACCACATTCCATGATAGAAAATCCCATATCTTCTTCTAGGTGAGCAAGTACTTGGTGTCATTTAGTACACGTGTTGTGCTGGCGCATTCCCACTTTCCTTATCTAAGAAGCATCTTCAAATGGTGGGCTTGCACTAATCATCGATCTTTGAAAGATCAGTGAGGATACTAATTTTACCCTCCAGAGCATCTAAATAGAACTTTTAATGTCACCATAGACATGTGTCTATAGGGCACATTCCCGCTTTGTTTAAACTTCACTCAAATTTAAAATCCAGGGAAGTGCCTTTTGTTGATCAGGATAAGGATCAATGATCATAAACAACTCTTCATTTTATGCTTGCATTATCCACTTGGGCCAATGAAATGATTGTTTTTAACCTACGTGTTCTGACTATTGTGTTTATTTCTAACACCTTTCTGGCCCACATCATAAATAGCTCCAGCTAACCACATTTCGTAGATCCTATGGTGTGACTTCTTCATTTTTCATAGTCTGGTCTCACTGTAACATGTGTCACAAAGGTGCATTCTTTCTTTTCTTATCTGACTTGTAGCTTCATAATGCGAGATTGCATTAACCGTAGATCTTTGAAAGATCTACAATTGATAAGACTTCATTTCCATTCAGCAGTAAAACTCCTTCAGTGCCACATTTAGTAGTACATGTCATCAATCATTTACAGTGTGGCATACTGCATTACAAATACCGGACCCCACCTTGCCACATGTCAAAAATCTGCTTGCCTGCATTACTTATTTCCTATGTAGTTTCAAATTGCAGGCATGCACTGGCCTTTGATCTCTGATAGATCAACAGTTATATAAACTTCACCATTTGAGTAGCATATTGGCTAATAGTGATGAATGATGTTCCTCCACCTGTTCCAACTCATCTGACAAACACCACGGAGGACATATCACCATTATTCTTTTGATAGTCGACCAATCTCGTCAGACTGTGCCACTTGTCCAACTTTCACTTCGCCACATTATTTATTTGTTGAGCATATTCTTCTTTCGGGGAAGCACTAGCCCTTGATTGAGATGAAATCAATGGCTGATGCTTCTTGGTGATAAACTACATATCTCTACATGCAAATCCACCAATGATATTGTGAGAAAATCAAGACGTGTGCAAAAGTTATTGATAATTTATGATTCATCAAAATTTAGGAATGTAAAGGCTACGTGTCACCAAGTCGCATGCCCGCATTACTTAAAAGCCTTGCATCTTAAAATTGTGAGTATGCGATACTCGTTAATCTAAACAGGATCAACAATTAAAAAGACTTTGCATCATCAAAGGTAATTGCTAATAGAATGATTAATCAATTTGTATGCTAAGCACAGTCATATAAGATTAAACAAAAATAGAATGACCTCATGCCTATGCAAGCCCTCCCATGGGGAAAAAATATCATTGAAAACATTTTTTTGAAAATAATTTTGAGGGTATTCTAAAACTAGGGCAATCTGATGATTTGAAAAAACAAAAGGAATAAAACCCCAATTTTCAAAATTTCAAGATTTAAATGATTTTTCACAAGATTTTCCCTTAACCTCTACATAGTGAAAAATTAGGCCAACAGTGGCTCTGTCTGGGGATGATAGACTACCTGAGTCTATGCAAGAATTTAGAATCTATGGGAGAGTAGACCACATACTTGGTGCAAAATGACAACTTCTTCAGAGAGCACAAAGCAACACACATAAATAAGAAACTAGATTGCACAGGGATATTTACAAGGATTTACAGAATATATAGATTGTACAAAACACCAGGAAATCCTAACACTACTATTCATGGAGAAAATAAGTATCTTTCAATAAAAATACCTCTTCAAGAACTGTCCATGAACTGGAAGTTCGAGAATATTGTCCAATAAATCTTTGAGTATATAGGAATCCTCACACCAAGTAGTTTCAATCAAATAAGGGCCTAACCAGATAGGATCAAATTTTCCATGTTTCCCTTTTTCTTCAATTCTAGCATTCCACATTAAGACTAGATCTCCATCTTCAAACTTTATGCTTACCATTCTTTTATCGTAGAGTGTCTTAACTTGCAGTTGCAACTTTTGGTTCTTAAGAGATGCTTCTCTTCTGGTTTCTGTCAGTCCTACCAATTCATCCATCCTTTCTTGCATTTCATCTATAGTATCTTCATCATACAACTGAATGTAATTGTAGAGTCCCATCAAGTTGTTCTGAGGCATTATGGCTTGAATTCCATATACCATATCAAATGGAGCTACACCAATGGCTTTTTTCATAGTTACCTTGTCAGCCCATACTGCCAATTGTAACTTGGAATCCCATGCCTTTTTGTTATCATCCAAAGTTCTCTTAATAACCTTCAACAAGCTCTTATTTGTAGATTTAGCTTGTCCATTCCCTTGTGGATGATAAGGAGAAGATGATGACCTTGTTATTCCATATTTATCAAAAAATTTAATAAATTCCTCATACCTGAAGCACATAGCATTTTCTATTACAATTTTTTGAGGACAACCAAATCTAGAGATAATATTATTCAGTAGGAAATTATTGACAACTCTACTTGTTGCATTTCTTGTGGGGATAGCCTCTACCCACTTTGTAAAGTAATCAGTAGCCACTAGAATCCAAGAGTAGCTAGTGCTAGACTTGGGAAAAATTTCTCCTATGAAATCCAAACCCCATTGTTGAAAGGGTGCTTGAATCTCTATTGGCTTCAATGGAGTATTACTAGAGAACTTCAATTTTCCAAAAAATCTTTGACAAGGGTCACATTTTCTAATCATAATCTGAGCATCCTTGAAAAGGAAAGGCCACCAAAATCCAGCCCTCATTACTTTATGTGCAGTAGTTTTGGCCATATAGTGTTCCCCACACACTCCAACATGTATTTCCTTCAAGACTTCTTTTTCCTTTTCTTGATCAATACATTTCAAAAATACTTCCTCAAAATTTCTCCACCATAGATTGCCTTGGAAAATTATATACCTGATGGCTTGCAATTTAGTACTTCTCTTTTCATTTCTAGACAAATGAGGGGAAGCTTCCATGTGTTGCAGGTAATATATAACATTGGTGTACCAATCACAATGATCCATGTCACATAAATCAGATCTGAGGTTATCAACCACCATATTTATTTATTTGCATCCAAATTAGATTTAGCCATGAGTTTAGCCAAACCTTGACCTCTTACCAACTCAGTTATCTATATGTCAATATTGAATTCTTGGATCCTATTGATCCATCTACACCTTCTGCCTGATACTTCCTGCTGAGAAAATATATCTTTCACTACAACACTAGCTACAAAGGAAATGATATTAGCACCTACTACGTAGCATATAAAAGCTTTTATAGCCTTTACTAAAGCATATGCCTACTTTTCATTTATCTCATATTTTAATTCAGTAGGCTGCAGTGACTTACTGAAAAAGGCAATGGGCTGCTCATATCCTTCTTGATTTTTCTGCAATAAAACTACAGCTACAGTGTGAAACGATGCAAAAGAAAAGATATGCATAGGCTTTGTGTAATCTAGAGTTCTCAGTACTGGAGCATATTTTATTGTAGTTTTAATATCCTGGAATGGTTGTAAAGGTTCACCATTCCAATCTATAGTGGCTCCCTTCTTGACCATCTTTGAGATAGGTCTACTGATCTCAGCAAAATTGGTAACAAATCTCCTAAGGAAATTGACTTGACCAAAGAAGGATTGAATTCCTTTTATACCTTTTGGCTTGGGGACTTTATCAATAGCTGCTACTCTTTCAGGATCTATTTTCACCCCATCCTTAGACACTATATGTCCAAGTAATTTGCCTTCTGTCACCCCAAATGTGCATTTCTTTGGGTTCAAGGATACTCCATATTCTAGAGCTTTGATAAAGATTTTCTCCAAGTGTCTATAGCGCTCCTCAGCCTTCTTGGAATATTCTATAAGATCATCCTAGTATACAACCATAAATTTGTCAATATAATCATGAAATGCCACATCCATGGCTCTTTGGAAAGTAACTCCTGCATTAATCAGGCCAAATGGCATCCTTACATATACATATGTTCCCCATGGGGTTGTAAAGGCTGTCTTGAATTTTTCACTTTCCTTTACTAGAACTTGATTATATCCATAGAAACCATCCATCATTGACATTAACTCAGAACCAGTCACTTGCTGCAACATGGCTTCCATATTGGGCAATCCATAATTGTCTTTTAAAGATGCAATGTTTAAGTTCCTGAAATCGACACACAATCTTATATCTCCATTCTTCTTTTTGATAGGTACCAAATTTGAAACCCACGTGGAATGCCTAATTTGTTTAATTGTTCCCCCATCCCTTAGTTTCATCAACTCTTCTTGCATTTTGGGAGCTAGGGTAGGGTTTACTAGTCTCTATTTCTATCTGAAAGGTTTTACATTATCTTTTAAGGGTATGACGTACTGGAAAAAATCTTCCCTATAAGCCTTAAGGTCATCATATGACCATGCAAAAACATGTCTATACTTTCTAAGCAAGTCAATCAATGTTTGTCTGATTTTAACAGGCAGATTTTGGCCAATATAAACCCTTTTGGGGGCTTCATCAGTACCTAGGTTTATCTCTTCTAATTCTTGAGGTCTAAGATCCTTAACTCCTAGTTTTACTCTATCCTAGTTATCAAAAATATTTTCCAAGACCACTAGCCCCTTAGGCACTTTATTGGTTTTCAATTGCATGATCTCTTGGCCAAAAATGGTTTCCTTACCATCTATGGTTTAAATCAGTTCACTACAATCCATTTCCTGACCATGGTACTTATCTTCAGTTAACAAAAAATTTGTAATGTCTTTGTCATCTTCAAAGAATTGCCAATTTTCAATGTTATCAGGTATGGAAGGCCTATTTTGTACCTCAATTTGAGATATTCCTACAAATGATATTTCCTTAGGCTTGATTGCTACATTCGCTAACAAATCAACCATCTTATTTTTAGTCCTATCTCTCTATGAGATACCAAATGCATCAAAATATTCTATTTGATCCTAAATTGCATTTCTATAATGCTTTAGTCTCCTATTCTTGGATGCATAAGTTTCTTTTATCTGGGAGATAACTAACTCAGAATCCCCTATAACATGTAACTTCTTAATCCCATGACGTGTGGGAACTTTAAATCCTAGCAATAATGCCTCATATTCTGCAATATTATTTGTGTAGGAAAACTTCAATGTGAATGAATATCTGAAGGTATTATTCTTAGGGGAGACAAAACTACACCTGCCTCTACACCCTCTTTAGAACTAGCCCCATCAAAGAACATTTTCCATAATTTTGGTGAGTTTGTACAACATTCAAGTTCATGTTCAATTATAGTAGGTAAATTCTGAACTTCTTGAATAATCAATTCAGCTCTGAAAGCATTGACCCTAGTATCTAAAAAACAAGTGGCATCTTTGTCAATATCTTCCCCTAAAATGTTATTAACCCTTGGTTCTCTATTTATCCTGATAGCTTTATCCCCAACGTGGAAAGTAGCATAGGTTAAGTCACACTATAGGCTTCCCCCCATGGTAGCACTCCATTTTCTAGAGAGTAACATTCCACAGTGTGGAGGTATATCCACCACTAAGATAGACATGATTAACTCTACATCAGGATATGCAGCTAGTTTGAATGGTAAAGCAATATGGTACCTATGACTAGGACTTCCCTAGCATCCATTCCTCTGCATCTGCCTTGCTTGGTATCCACTTTCAATCCTAAGGCTTCCATTACTTTGAAAGGCATTATAGTGTTGGAAGCTCCTGCGTCTATCATACAGTTTTTTAGGGTCTTCCCTCTTATGATTAGACTGAGGAAGAAAGGGTCAATATCTTCTATAAATGCCACTGAGGAATCATCTAAAAACATTTGGGGAATCTAGGATATGATACCACTATCCTCTATTACTAATGGGGTTTGTTGGGCAACAGTTTGATCTACAACAATATTATTGTTTCCTATTCCACCCAACCATGATAAAGCCTTGTTCTTATGCTCTTCAATTCTAAGAAGTTCAGATAAGAGCACTTTTACAATAATTTAGGACAACATAGATATCATATCAACAGGTTCAACAATAGTGGGTTTTACAAGAGTACCTGGAGTTGAACTCTTTTGAGCAGTAGGCACCACTATTTTCTTGATAGTATCAGGTTTTGATTTCTTTGGTTGCACAACTAATTTTTCTATTTCATTTGTCTGAAATTGAACGTTCTTTTTTGGTTCCCATTTCTTACCCTTATTGTCCTTGATCTTGGGCACATCTTCATTGACTCTCTTATTTTGATCATTCATCTTATGGGTGATATCTTTGATGAATACACTAGATGGTTTTCCTGCATCATTATTTACTATTCTATTTCTCAAATTGTAATTACTATGGACTTGTGAAATCATTTCTGCTGTAATTCTATCAATCTCCTCTTTGGAGGGGATTCTTAAGCTTGTGAGACCTACATCAGAAGATGTAATGCATACCTTATCTATATCATAGCCTTCATCATTTGAAAGCACTTGCTGATGACGTAAATGATAAGCAATTCTCTGACTAGTAATGTTTTTTTCAGGCTCTTCTAAATTAGAATCTATCAAATCATCACACATGCTTACCATATTGCAACTTATATCATCATAGCTTTTCTCTTCACTTTCTTCTTTAGGTTGCACACCTTGACCTTGGGCAAATGACTAAGCAATAGTACAATAATCAGCAAAATGAGGTGACTAACATGTAATGCACCATGGTACATCATCATTCATATTTACAGTGTTCCTTTGCAGGAGGTCCAAAGTACCCTTATGCTTCACATTTTGGGTCTGATTTGGAACTGGCTTACCATCTTTCCACTGAGGGGTGTAAGGGTAATTTTGCATTCTAGGCTGCCTATTGAAATTTTTGTTATTCATAGGGGGTCTCTTAGTGACATTTGGCTTATTAAAATTAGTGGGATTCATCTTTTTGAGCAATTCCAAGACCTAGCCTATAGTGGGTTCTTCTAGCTTCTTTCCTATAGGGGTTTTATAGATGCCTTCCTATTATTCTTTATATTTACTACAATTTTATAGGCATCCCTTAAAGTCTTGGGATCCTTATCCCTCAATTGATAAGCCATTTTGCTATCAAAAGCATTAAAATTTGTTGTGAGACAGACATCTTCATTCAACCTCATAATTTGAAATAGTCTGTACATACCTTTCTGGAATCTTACATTGAAATCAAATGTGGACTCATTTGGATTCTTCTTGATGTTGTTGAATTCATTTAAGATGAATCCTGCATTAGTGTTGTCTCCATATTGCTCCTTCAATAATTTCTCCAAGTCATTGTATGAGGTGATACTATCATCAGGAAACCTCCTAAACCAATCCCTTGCATCCATAGTTAGTGAATGCACAAACAATTTCATTACCATGTCTTCATGTTCAACTTCATAATCATTCAACATATGAATGAAAATTCTCAAATTTTCTTCACTAGTAAGAGCAATATTTCCAAAGAACTTAACCATTTTGTCTCCTAAATCAAACGATATGGGATGTGGAGCACTAGGAATACCAACAAATGATATTTGTCTATACTTTTCTAGGTATACAAGTTTCTTTTGGAAATCAGGAACATTTGAGGTACTAGCTATATTAGCTTGACTCATAGGAGTAGCTTGGGATTGTTGAGGTGGGACAAATGGGACTTGGGTGCCAATAGTGGAAGATGAGGCAGGAGTAGATTGGGGTATTTCCTGAGTTGAGATTATTGGACCACTAGCTGGTGTAGGAATTGTAGGTGGGATAGACAAATTGGGCCATGAAGCCAATGCAGAATTAGATTTTATGAATTGGATTTTTCATCTAGTTTCTACAGCTTGAGCTTCATTCTCAACCTTTTCAAGCTCTTTTGCAAGATCTTCCTTCTATTTTCTAGCCTTCTCCAGATCTAAATCTAATTTTGACATGGGGGGGTGTCTAGGTTTTCTTGGTAGAGCTTGAGGTTCATTTATTTGGATTCCTATAGCTTTGCCTTTACCTTTATCTGGAGCTTTTCCAGTGGGCTCTATAGGGTCCACTTGTACAGGCTTATAGGCTTGGACTTGAGCAATGACAGGCTCTTGCCTTTGATTTAGGCATCTTTCTTGTTCCTGAACTTTAGCTCTCAGATTGTGTACATCTCCAAATACATCAGTATGGAGAGTTGTAGTATTTTCTTTTAACTTTTTATTCTACTAGTTCAAAGCAGCCATCCTTCTTAGCAAAGCATCCCTTTCTATTATGGCATCCAAGGTGGCTTGCTCCTTCTCTTTTTCAAGACAAATGCATTTAGCTTCTTCCTCAACAATCCATTTCTTCAAAAATCCTATCTCAGAGTGCACTTCTTTAGGATCTGTAGAAGTAGCTTTTGAATCAGCAAGATCATCCAAATCTATAAGGTTGGGCTCCACATATGGGGCTACCCTGGGATTAAAAGGATTATCAAATGAACTCCTAAATCCTAGCCTATAGTTCATATCTGCTACAGGATCTAGCCTTGATGAAGAAATTCTTATCATGGACACATCTTTGTCCTGAAATACTCTCTCATCTAGTAATGGGGTACTAAAAATGCCTCCTAAGAGTCTTGTAGTTTTGGATTCAGAACTAAGTGAAGAAGATTCTCTTCCTAATACTGGTTGATACTGAGAATTGATGGATGCATTGCCTTTGGGCTTCCAGGTGGGATTTGGATTTGTCTTTTTCTTATTTTGGGTCTTCCTACCACCTTGGGGTAGATCAGTATACATTGATACATCAAGATTGGCTCTCATGTAAGCTCTTGTGTTCTTTCTCTTGTCAGCCATATTCACCTTTTGTTAAAATAAGCACTAGCTTCAAAACCTTGACTGAGTCGCCACCCTATTCTCAAGAAAATATACAATGACACTTAATTCTAACTCAAAAAAAACAACACACAAGTAGGAGAAAAAATATTTGGCACAGATAGATCAATCACTTATGCTATAAGACTAAAACTCTTGCTTGTTAGATAAGACACATGGATAGGCTAGATACGCCAGTGTGTAGCTATGGTACTTGGGCTTTATCTTCTTTAAAGAAATTGCAGTACTCTTCATAGATGTGTTTGACAACTCCCCAGTAGAGTCGCCATTTTGTTGGTGTTTTAAAATGACTAAAACTACTAAGCAGAAAAATGCTTAATACCAAGATGATAATACGCATACAATCTACAGGTCAACCAATTCTTGTTAATAATTGCATGTGTAAAGTATTTGGACCCAACTTCAGCAAAACCAAAGGTGGTTTTCTACTTTTTTGGCTCTGCAAAACAAGGCTGGGTATACCTAGGGATGATTCAAGACTAGAAAAACTATATGAGGATTATTTTTACTTTCATTCTAATTCTCATCTCAAAATCTTCAAACACATACATAATTCTTGATAACTTGATAAACACATTCCATATAATAGATATGGCCAAAATTTCTTCTATAGATCTATAGATGTTCTTAAAAATAGTGGCTAACTAAAGCTAAAACATTCCATTCAGACAAGTACTGGCTAGCTTTGAAGATCTCAAGGAAACAAAAGTAAAATTAATTTAATTCTACATTTTTAACAACCATTTGTGACATACTTCTCCTTCAACTGAATCAATTTGACCAGTGCCTAATCCATTAGGGTTCAGAGTCTATAGAAAATTCTTAGATCTAACTTGTTGCCTTACAACAAATTCTATCAGCAATTCTTATCAGAATTTATCATTCAAAACCCTTTCCACTACTAAAGAAACCTTATCACATTCACCAAAGTTTTTATTTAATACATTGAATTAACAATAGTGATAAATAGATATACAACCTAACTAGATTGCATTCAATTGCACAACCCTTTACTTATACAATATCAAGATAACCAAGTAATTAGAAGGAGACAAGATTTAGAAAGAACTAATATGGGGACAATTCACAATTTGTATCCATTTTATTTGAAAATTGAATATCATTTAAAATAGACTCCGAATGACCTTCAGAAAGAAACACAACTCATTCTATATTCATGTATTCTCAGAGAATTTATTGAGAAAATACATCATAAACTTGCTTTCAAAAATTTGCACCAAAGATAGACTAAGCATATCACTTAGAAAAAATAGAATTCAGACCATTCTTTACCCTTCGAATCTCACTTAAATAGTTTGAGATGCAACAAGCTTCATGCTAAGAAAGAGTGACAAGTGTCTTTTACAAGAAATATTTGCATATACTTATCACAAGATGACAAAAATGTGAATAATAGAAAAATTTTTAGATTGAATCTTCCTTTTGTGGGCCCTTTCTGTTACATCCTTTGGAATTGGCATAATGATTTGATTCTCTTATCTATTTGATTCCTCGGAATAAGTGACCATGAGGCTTGAAAGTGACGTGTCTCCTTCATTTATCTATAAGTTTACTTTAACTTTGGGATTTTCTCTTTCCTTTTCATTGACTGTTAAAGTAATAGTTACATTTGCATGATCTTCTGCCTCATCATCTTCTGACATCTACTCTGTAGACATGAATTTCTCCTTCCACTTATTATAGACAGCATCATCTAGCCAATCAAAACTCATAACTTCTCTTTGTACAATTGAAAGGGAATTTGCAAATGTCTCCATATTAACCAATTCTTTTCAGATAGAGTTATAAAATATCTACACTTTAACCAACTCCTCATTTGTTATTTCCCACAATAGATGTCCGGCTTCATTTATAACCCTATTTATTCTCTCACAAAAATCATCATCTAGGTCCCTCTTCCATTCTTCCTTTTCTTTTCTTTTATCAACTAACTTAAGAGCACAAGGGAATAAATCAAAATTTCTTGCAAAATACTTGGAAAGGCAATTGGTTAATCTTCTATAGAAAGAATCTTGTTTATCATTAAAATCCTGCAACTTATTTAGCAAGTCAAAAATTCCTTCTATCTAATGATATGTTAAATGAACAACCGATATACACATAGCAGTGATATCTGAGCTTCTCTCTATCCACTTCTATACAATGGGTCTAAATATAGCTTCATTTTTTTTTAATTCATCCCTAATTGCTGAAATTTTTGACAATTGATCAAAGAATGTGGGCCACTCTATTCTGTCTATTAGATACATAATACCATGCCTCAATTTTTCTTCATGTCGATTGTTAAGCTCTATATGCATGGCATACATCTTATTCTTCTCTTCTTCAAAATCTTCTGCAGTATAGAACAGAGGTCTTTTTAGAGTATCAAGTACGTCAACTATTGGAGTAGACTTGAAGGGTTAGGCAATCTTGGGTTTGCTAGTTTCACCCATTTTTATTTTCCCTAGTAACTTCTCCATTTGAGATACTTTGTTTTTGAGTGATTGTATCTATATACCCCTTTCCTCATATGCTTTTAAAACTTCTTCAAACCTAGCATTGAGTTGGGTAAATCTATTTCCTTCCTAGCCAGATACAACACCACCAAATTTCAGCACTTATGAGACCATTCCCATTATTTTCTTACTACTTACCTCACCAACCCCATATACTGTCAATGTAGCAGTATGCTCTGCAATGGGAAACTCATGCATCCTAGTACTTTCCCTCTTTTCCATGGACCTTATTAGAAGGTCTTGGTGGTCATCACTAAATTTGACTCCTCTATGTGCTTGTAATATTTCTTCACTAGTTTTTAGTTGAACATCTTTCTACTTCCTTACTAAACCAAAAAAAAATAGCATTTTCTATATCCCATTCTGGTAGAAGGAGGACTCCTGACTTTCTAACTATTTGCCTCCCAGCTTTAGGAGTAAACTGGGGAAAATCATTCAAAAATTTTGACTTCACCTCTCCCTTAATAACTGAGTCAGGTTTATCTAGTTGCTCAACCTTGATTTTCTCATAGGCTTTCTCAAAATTTCCCATATTTAATCTCCACAAAAATTGAGAAAAAGCCCTAGTTCTTACAAAATTTTCATCATTAATAAATCTTTCAGAAGCCTATGCAACTATTGGGTCAATTTCCTTACCTTGGTAATCAGCAATTGTTAGGTCCAAGGAAGGTGTAGGAGGTTCTTGTGGCTCTTCAACATCTAGGTCTATAGAAGTGACAATCACATCCCCTTCTCCACCCATTTTTCTAAGCTATTCCCTTAGAGATGCTTCATCATCTATATGGATTGGGGATTGGCTTGGGGAGTATTGTTCCTTTTGAGGAGAAGAAGACCCCTACTCTAATTTTTTCCTTTTTGGAGAGCAGGTTGTAGATGGGCTTCTTGACCTTGGCTTCTAATGAGAGGGTTCTTCTTGCACATTTTGAGTCATGACATAACCTGCCATCTTTTGCAATGTATATTGGCCAGGAGCTACCACATTTCTACTGCTCATTCTTCTTTGTATTTCTACAACCTTGTCTAGATGTGTCTCAACATACATAGCTCTCTTTTCATTCATGGTTTCAATTACTAATGCAAAATATTCATTAATGCTTGTATTTGAGCTCCCTGATATTTCTTATCTTTCAATGGGTCATACTAGGGGTCAAAAGCATTAATAAATTCTAGGGTCTTACTGAAAACTATCCATTTCTCTTTCCTCAATTCTTGTTACTGCAATGTGAAGATATTTCTCATTATATCTTCTAGATAGTAAACTTGTTGTACCATATGGGAAGCTCTCACCCTTTCTTTTAAAAGGTCATAGAATCCTTCAAGGTCAATGAATTTGTGTGAGACTTTGCCATGTTATATCTATCCAAAAACAAATTCAAGTGCTTTCACCCTTTTCTGACAAAGACAAAATCATGCACTACGGTAACAATTGGAAAAAAAGTTCCCTTCTTAATCAATTCCCTCTCATCTATAGTGCCTATCTGCCATAAGAGCTCAACAATCCCAATCTTCAAAGGCACATGAAAAGGAAACACATGTGGCTTTCCTACAAAACCATATACCCTTATCACAATTGAAACATTATAAGGGATTATACCCCCCCAATTATGACTGACCAACAATCCTTGTGTATGATCTCTAGTTCTAACCAATTCCAACAATGCTTGTGGAATTTTGGGGCTATCTCCTCTCAAAAGAAATCTCATCCTAGATGCAAAATATGTCAAACCTTACATAACTAGCATGTGTGGCTTCTAAAGTCATATCTACACTCCACAACTACAATAGATTCCTTTCTCCATCCTTGGTTGTTTCCAACTCCATACCCTTGGAGAAGAAAATGTATCCCTTGTATAAGCATACATGCATCAACAATGAATACCAATAGAATGGTTTGTTTACTTTTCCCCTTGCTATTCCAACCAAACCATTGTAAATCTCTTTTGATAGAAAAGTGGCAAAATCCAGAATGGTACTCATTCCAAATTAAAGGGTTTGAGCAATTATAAGGACAATAGAACCTATAATTTGATCACCTTCATCTATCCCAAAAATCTTACAAAGAGAAAATTATAGTTCTTGAGCTCTCAAGTTGAAATGTCTTCTCAATAATGGCTTTGGGGTACTAGCTGTAATCATAGGAAAATTACCAACCTTGGCAGCATCCTCCTGTAGTGGCCCTATTCTTAGGTAAATTCATTGTGCATCATATCTAGCTTGTAAATCATCCATATCAATGATTTCATGCACAACGTGGTTAGGGTTAAGGTTGAAAACCTCACTGAACAACTGAGGGAAAACCCTAAAATGATTGACTCCACAATGATTTTTTACCCATCCCGTAATAGGATCATATTTCTTTGCCAGGTCCATCAATAAATCGCTATCAAAGAAAATAGCGGGGACTTTTAATTTACCAATATCAAACTCCCAAACATTGCTCATAGGAGTGTCCAATTTTTGCTCTAAAACCCATTTCTTAAATAATTCTAGACCTCCTATGGAATGTTGGACATCTCTTACCCAATTAGCTTTGTCATAAAAACCTTCTGCTACAACTATTCTGGGATGTTTCGAGATGAGTTCCCTCCCCTTAGTTATTTCATGCACTGATAAGGGGAATTTTTCAAGAAAGTCATCATGCACAAAACATTTCAAATAATTTGTTTGCCTAGTAAACTCTTTTTGGGGAGGCATTTTGAATGAACCCTAGAAATTTCACAATAGTAGATACTTTAAATTTACTTAGAAAGTCACAGAGTACTTACCCACCAAAATTCACACTTTTGCACTATGTGATATCTTCTACAATTTTATTGGATTGTTAGCCAAGAATTTCCATGCCCTAGCTCTGAAAATTTTGTATGCCCTAATATTCTCTCTATGCTTTAGTGGTTCATTAATGGTGAAATCATGAGAGCTTATCATACAATAAAATTGAATGCATAAGGTCTTAATCATATTTACTCTTAGTAACCGTTACCTGCAATTTGCATCCAAGTTTGAATCCCATCCATAGATTTTCACCAGATCAGACGGTCCTAGTTTAAAAGGTAACAAGAATTATGGCTTTTAAAACAATGCTATGTGTCACAATTCCACTTCCCTGCATTATTTAAAATCCTTGCATCTTAGAATTGCGAGGAAGTGATGTTCGTCAATCAAGACAAGATCGACAATCAGACTAATCCACTTTCCAATAAAAACTAGTCAGCTGTACTGACCAATAAGAAAATACCATATGAGCTCATGCCATCTAACCACATTCCACACCAACAGATCCCATATCTTCTTCTAGGCAAGAAAGTACTTGGTATCATTTAGTACACGTATTGTACTGGCGCATTCCTGCTTTCCTTATCTAACAAGCATCTTCAAATTGTGGGCTTGCACCAATCGTCAATCTTTGAAAGATTAATGGCGATACTGATTTTACCTTGCAAGGTATCTAAAAAAAAATTTTGATGTTACCACGAATACATGTCTGCAAGGTGCATTCCTGCTTTGTTTAAACTTCACTTAAATTCAAAATGGGGGGAAGTGCCTTTCGTTGATTAGGATAAGGATCAACGGTCAGAAAAAACTCTTCATTTTATGCTTGAATTATCCACTTGGGACAATAACATGACTACTATTAACTCGCATGTTTTGACTATTGTGTTTATTTTTGACACCTTTCTGGCCCACAACATAAATAGCTCCAGCTAAGAACATTTGGCAGATCCTATGGCATGACTTTTGCATTTTTCATAGTCTGGTCCCACTATGAAACACATAGCAAAGGCACATTCCCGCTTTTCTTATCTGACTTGTAGCCTCATAATGTGATATTGTGCTAACTATAGATCTTCAAAAGATCTACGATTGATAAGACTTCATTTCCATTCAGCAGTCAAATTCCTTTAGTGGCACATCCGGCAATACATGTCATCAATCGTTTATAGTGTGGCATACTACATTACAAATACCTAACCCCACCTTGCCACATGTCAAAAATTTTCTTGCCCGCATTACTTATTTTGTGTGTTGTTTTAAATTGTTGGCATGTGCTGGCCTTTGATCTCTGATAGATCAATAGTTATATTAACTTTTCCATTTGAGTAGCATACTTGCTAATAGTGATGAATGATGTTCCTCCACCTGTTCCAACTCATCTAACACACACCACAGAGGACATCTCACCATTATTCTTTTAATAGCAGGCCCATCTCATCAGACCATGCCACTTGTCCAACTTTTGCTTCCCTGCATTATTTATCTATCGAGTATATTCTTCTTGTGGGGAAGCGCTAGCCCTTGATTGAGATGAAATCAATGGCTAACACTTCTTGGTGATAAACTGCATATCTTTGTAGGTGAATCCACCAATGATATCTTGAGAAAATTAGGACATGCACAAAATTATTGACAAACTTACAAAAGTTCCTAACAATTTATGATTCACCAAAATTTAGGAATATAAAGGCTATGTGTCACCAAGTCGCATGCTTGCATTACTTAAAAGCCTTGCATCTTGAAATTGCGGGTATGCAATACTCATTGATCTGGATAGGATCAACAATTAAAAAGACTACATCATCAGAGGTAATTGCTAACAGAATGATTAATCAATTTGTATGCTAAGCGCAGTCATGTAAGATTAAACAAAAATATAATGACCTCATGCTTATGCAAGCCCTCCCTTGGGGAAAAAATATCATTGAAAACATTTTTCTAAAAATAATTTTGAGGGTATTCTAAAGCTAGGGCAATCTGATGATTTGAAAAAACACAAGGAATAAAACCCTAATTTTCAAACTTTCAAGATTTAAATGATTTTTCACAAGATTTTCCCTTAACGTCTACATAGTGAAAAATCAAGCCAACACTAGCATTCATGCCAACATAGCCTTTGATAACAGTGGGTCTCAAATGTGTTGCAAAGACTAAAATCTTGTTAGTACTTTGTTAGACCTTTATTAGAGTTTCTATAGAATTATTTGAGCACATTTGATTTTTTGGCAATATCATTGGTTGAAACAATGTAGTGGGGTTCCCTTATGATGTCACATAATTTGGCCATCAATCTTTGCAAGATCAATAATCAACACTTCATTGCTTCAAAAGGATGTAAGAAATTTAACTAAAGTGGGCAGGCACCTCATTGATATGTGGTATATGATATTGTCATGGAAGCAATCTCTAGAAGGTATGACATAGTTTGTGCTATTGGTAGATTGTGAGACATGTTGGCACAAAAAGGAAGCATTCTACTAGTTTGCCTAACTAACTAGATCTCAAAAGGATGCAGTTTTATTACACCATTGATCTTGGTAAGATCAAGAGGAGGTGCTTACTCACATTATGAAAATTAGTGAACTTTAAGAAAAGTAGGGAAGCACCTGCACACCATGTGGAAAAGTGCGACCAGTTGCTAAAAGGGTTTTTGAGTCACACCAGGTTTGAAAAAGATAATGAAATAGTGCATAGTAATTTGTAAATTATGACATGTACTTGCTAGGCTAGAGATGAGTGTGCTAGTGGGGCTGCATTCTTGATGGGTCCACTTGCAAAATATGGTCATTTTCCATGACCATTGATCTTTGGGAGATCAATGGTTAGCACTTTACTGCATCACAAATGTGCTCAAGGTTTAAGCAATGTGGGGAAGCCCTTGCTTGATGTGTGGCAAGGATTTCAAACTTTAAAGAAACTTTATTATTTTCAAATAAAGCCCCCTAATTTTGTGTGATCAATGGATGAAATTTAAGCCTAAGGTGTGACATGAAAATTAATGGTTAAAGACCTTAATGTTGTGTTATAACTTAGAAATTCACCATTATTGAGCTACACAATTGCAAATTTCTTAGAGTGCAAGGGTTTCTAGAGATAGGACATGAGATTCTATGAGGTTTTCAACAATCTAAAAAGAAATTCATAGAGAAAAAGAAGAAAAAATTAGTGGTCAAGTGGTTTGTAACTCTTAAAAAGTTGAAAAATTATAATTGTGCCAAGCTGAATTAACAATGCCTCCTTGAAAGGAATTTTTAGGCCTAATAGATTACCTAAAAAGATCTATTCATGAAAATTTTCTTGAATAAATTCCTCTACCTATGAATTAATTGAAAAAAGGTAGATGACTCATCCCTAAAAATCCTAGGTTGGTTGTAGGTGAGGGTTTCTATGACAGGATCAATTGGGTAAGAGATGCACAAGTTTTAGTGGGGGGTCTAGAATTGTTTTAAAAATGGTTCTCAAAATGTAATTTGGACACCCCATTGAGCAATGTATAGGAGTTTCACATTGGTAAATTGGTTGTTCCTAGGGTATTCTTTGACAGTGCCTTGCTAATTGATATGGCCAAGAAATATGACCCCATTTCTAGGATTCTAAAAAACCATGCAAGAGACAACCTTTTTAGGGTCTCACCTACCTTAGTTAGTTAAGTATTTAAGCTCTATCCCAACAAGGAAGTCCATGAAAAAATTGACATGGAGGAATTCTAGGCAAGGTATGATGCACTGAGGGTATACTTGAGGCTAGGACCATTGCAACAACATATTGTTAAAATTGGGTCACTTGCTTTAGATACACCAGAGCCTTTGATGAAAAAGTACTTTAATCCTTGGGTACAGTCCCTATATTTTATTCTTTGAAAAATATTTAGAATGGATGAGTAGGATTATATTCAAGGCTCCATTGTTCTCATCATAACTCAAAGCCTATAGTTTGGAATGAGCTCAATTCTTGATTTCGCCACCTACCTAGCTAAGGAAATTCATAATGGTTTGATTGGAATAGCTTAAGGTAAGGTGAATAGGCCTTTTTGTTGGTATTATTTTTTGATGTACATATCTTTACAAGGGAGTGACTTTCTTCTCCAAAGAGATGAAGTTGTAATTGGAGAGGGATGGAGAGAAGCTCTTATTTTGGTTATGGAGTGTTGAACATGACATGGGAAGTCTCAAATGCCAGTTATGTTAGATTTGATAGATACTTTGCCTCAAGGCTTAGACTGCTTTTGAAAGGAGATAGTCCTAGAATCCTATAGCCTTTTTTGGAATTGATAAGACCCAAGGACCATGCAAAGGGGTTGTTGGTCAATCAGGCTAGTCATAATTGGGGGGATATCATCCCATACCCTATTTCCACTTTGATAAGAGTTTATGGCTTTTTGGGAAAATCCCATGTACTACCTTTTCATGCGACTTTGAAGATAGGAATTGTAGAGTTACTATGGTAGATTCGGTCAGTTGAGGAAAGGGATATTTTGGGAAAAGGGAAAGGCACATTCTTCCCTATTGTTATTGTTATACATGGTTTTTTTTTGTTAAAAAAGGATAGAGAAATTTGAGCCTATTTTTGGATATATATGAAATGGATTAATCTAATGCTCACTACATTGACCTAGATGGATTTTATGACCTCCTTAGGGAGAGAAATAAAGCTAAGGCTCTTGTACAAATTGATTACTTACCAAAGGATATCATTAGATATGAATTTTCATTATAGGTTCAAGAGGCTAGAAAAGAAAAATGGGTAGTTTTCAGAAAGTTTTTAGAATTTATCAATTTTTTTGAGCCCAACTATAACCCCTTGTAGATAAGAAATATTGGGGAGCCAAAATGAACATGCTAATGAACAATTTTTCTGTGATAATGCAAACTTTAAATGAAAAAAAAGCATACCTTAGCTAAAGCATATGTAGATAAATCTTCTAAGGTGGAAAGAAGAATAAGTAGCAAAATGGTTGTGACTCCAAGCCAGTATACACTACAAAGAAAGGTTGGATATGTTGTAGTTCAAAATGTACAATAGATTCCCCCTTACAAAAGGCCAAGATCAGAGAGCCCACTTGACACAAATGCTCATAATAGATAGAGGTTAGAATAGGGATTCTCCTCTCAAGAAAGAGAGTATTCACCATCTCAGACCCCACTTAGAGTAGATGATGAAACATCTCTAAGAGAGTAGCTAAGGAAAATCTGAGTGGAGGGAAGCATAATTGTCACTACTACTGATATAGAAAGGGGAGTGCCTAAGGAGCCTCCTATGCCATCTTTTGACTTCACTATTACTGATTACAGAGGTAAGAAGATATATCCCATCATTGTACAACCATCTCAAAAGTTTGTAGATGTTGAAAATTTTGTTAAATCTAGGGCCTTTGCACAATTTTTGTGGAGGAAGAATATAGGCAATTTTGAGGCAAAGTGTAAAACAATAAAAACAAAGAAACCACATAAGTTGGACTCTAAAATTGAGGAAGAGCTAAAAGCCAATTTTTTGGAGGACTTTTCCCAATTAAAACCTAAGGTCAGGAGAAAGTTGGTTAGAGAATCATGAGTTTTGGTTCTGCCTAAATGGGACATAGCTAATGCTATGATTTTTTATTCCATTAGAAAAGAGAAAGATGTGCAATATAAAGTAGAAGAAGAAATATTACAAGCATATAGAGGGGTGAAATTCAGCAATGATCACTAAGCTTTGGTGATTTTGTCCATTGAAAATAGAAATAAGACCAAAATACAAGAGATTTCAAATGTTGAGCATATTGGTACACTCACAGTGTACATAGGAGATGAAGTGTATAGTGACGCAGCCACCAAGATGACTAAAGAAGTGGTGGATTTCAGCTCAATGGTTGTGGGGAAAGAAAAGTGAAAATTCCTAGAATTCAATGCAAAATTTGAAGAAGTATTGAAAGCATATGAGGAAAGGGGAAATATAATACAACTATTGGAAAATCAGATATCCAAGTTGCATACACTACTTAGAAAGAGGAAAGTGGGAGAGTCCAGTAGACCAAGGATTATATATCCTCACCCTCCAATTGAACCATTAAAAATCTACCCCAATTGTTGAGTTGCTTGATACACCATAAACTCCTCAGTTTTATATTGCACAAGAATTTGAAGAAGAAAAGAATAAATTGTAGGAGTTACATGTTGAGCTAAACAATCAATATGAAGAGAAACTTAGGAAGACAATATTATACTTATTAGATAAGATTTATTGGTCAACATTATATGACCAGTTGACAAGAATCCTAGAGATGTTGGATGAAATAAGGAGAGATGAATATACAATGAATCCTATTGTGCAGAAATGGAAGGAAAGAGATAATAGATGTTACTTCTATGTGTATCTCTATCATCAACTTATCATGTGATCAAATAGAGAATTATTTTGATATGGTTAATGATCTGACAACATGTTATGAAAAAGGGTTTTTGTTCAAAAGAAAATAATGATTTGTCTTTCTAACTATGTAGCAATAAAGTTTGATCTCTTTCCCAATGCACTTAAAATGTTTGAAAAAATAAAAGAAAAGGAAGAATGGGGAAAGGATTTAGATGATCTATTGTGCCACAGAATGAATAAAGTCATCAATGAAAAGGGGCATGTACTATGGGCAATGAGTGATGAAGAATTTTTCAAAGTAAAATTGTTTTATAATTTTTTTAGAAAATATTTTGATGATATAGAAAAAATATGAAGCTTTCTACTAAAAAAGCAGTGAGAGATCTTAAGTTTTGATTGGATTGGTGATACTATTTTCAACAAGTGGAAGGAAGAACTTTTTTCTTCAAAATAGGTGGCAACAAAAGAAGATGATGTTGGCCTAGAAGAAGATCAAATAGATGAAACCTTAGTGATCAAAACCAAACAACCAACCACACCTATTAGCCTTGAAAACCAAGCTAATGATGTGGTAGTCAAAGACTCAAATGTAACTATTGCTTTAATAGTTCATGATGATAAAGATGGAGAGCTTTGAGTTGGATTGAAGATACATGAAATAGAGTCAAATACATCATTAGCAAGCCTAATGGAAACATATTATGAGGAGTTAGAATAATGAAAGAGAAAATCATGGAATTTTTAGCATCTAAAAGTGTAATAGAAAATGGGCTCACTGAAAGAATACTTTGATGTAAAGTTTTTCTGTTGCATAGATTTTTGTTTTTGGTGACAACAATAAATGTAAGTATCTTTTGTGTAAAAGACAACTATAAATTCTCTATGCCTAAAGCTTGTTGCATCTCACACTATATAAGTGAGATTCCAAAGTTAGAGAAAGGGTCTAGATTGTTGTATATTTTTAGTTTTTACTAATTTTTTCAATCTAGTCTATTGATGCAACTTTTGTGATGTATTTTCTCTACCAATATTTGAGAATACATTAATGTTGTACATGATCTTAATGCCTTTTCTTCAGTCATTTTAAGTTGGTTCAATTGTATAAAATTTTCAAAAGGAAATTAATACAAGGATGAACTATCCCCATATCTATTCTTGCTGAGTCTTGTCTCCTTTTTTATTACTTGGTTATTTTCAAGTTGTATGAGCACAGCTTGTCCAATTGAATGTAATAAAATCAAGTTGTGTGTCAATTCACTAATGCTTTTAATTCAATGAATTAAGTAAATTTCTTAGTGTGATTTATAGGGTTTCCATGGTAATAGGAAGGATATCTATAAGAATTATTTTTAGTAAGAATTTCTGAAAATATTGATTGTAATGCAATCAATTAGATCTAGAAATTGAATGAAATCTGAATCCCAATGAATGAGACACTAATCTATTGATTCAATATGCATATGAAAGATCATGAGAAAATATCAAGTTCAAATTCAAAATCTATTTTAATTTACTATTTAAATAATATCAATGTTGGTTAGCACTTGTTTTCATGGAATCTCTGATTCTTAGGTAGCTACTATTGCTAGAAACACTTGTAAGTCTAAGAAGAAATGTAACCAAATCTTCTCTAGACATATGTGTGTCATGGTAAATTTTCATGGAATGAAAAAAATATGTATATGGTATTAGATTGAAAATCTTTCATCCCTTAGGTATACCCACCTTGGTTTTGTAGAGCCTAAAGAGTAGAAAATTTGTTTGATTTTGTTGAAGTTGGATCTAGATATAAGACACATACATTTTTTTATGGGAACTAGTTGATCCTTAGATTGTTGTGATATTTTTTCATCCTAGTATTAAGTATTTTGTTGCCTAGTAGTTGGAAAACACCAAAAATACTATTAGTTGATCCTAATTCAATGATAACCCCACATACCTTTCCCATGATCTTACATCTCATCCTAAAGAGTGTTCTCCTCTGACTTGGTTCTCTATTGATTGGTTCTTTTATCAATGTTCTCATTATCATCATATAGTCCCCTTCATCTATTCTATGGATGCCTTAGAGTGCTTGTTACTAGTACTAGATTCATCTTGTACATAATTGACCCTTTTTGTTTTTTTTGGTGAAGTTGACCCTTTTTAGGGTACCTATATGCAATGGTAATACTTCATGGTGGAAAAGTAAGAACCTCTTCCCTGGTTGCTACTCCTTCCTCTCTAGTTTGTGTTAGAGCTTCTATCTCTATTGAAACCTCTTCTTCTTGAAGTTCCTTCATGTTCTTTAGTTACCTTATTATCTCCTTATGACCTTTAGTATGGTCCTCATCCACTATAGCTTGTACCTCTTCCATTTTTGTGATTAGCTCTACCTCTAAATTTTGATTCTACTATCCTTGTGTTCTTCTCTTCCACTTTAAAAGCAAGTTGGAAGCATTTATGGACTATTGTTATAAGAGTCCATAATTTTTTTTCTTCTTGTATGATCTATTTCAAAGCCCCTAAATACCTAGATATCTTGATGACCTTATCTTATTTTACTTTTGATCTTAAACACAACATTTGGAACTTTTTAGTGTAAGTTTCTATATCCATGTCTTTCTGCTTCAAACTTTGTCTCTTATGTAGTTGAACCTGATAGTCTTCTGGTAGGTATTTCTCTTTCACTTTTGTTGCCATAGCATTCTAATTTGTAATGGGATTATTTTCCACTATTTCCGTCTATTCTTGGAGATACTTCCACCATGTTAGGGTTGATCTACTTAGTCTAGATTTGGCTACTCTAACTATATATGCTTCACTCACACCTTCACATTCAAAATGATTCTCCATTCCTTCTACCTATTTCATCACCCATGGTCCATCTTCCCATTGAATAAAGGAACTCCTTCTAGGGCTTTCCCACATATGGATTTGGTAAATTTTAGGAATGGCTCTTTATTTATATGAGGGTCAGGTTGAAGGATAAGGTCTTCTTCATCAACCTTTTCTTTAGCCTTACTATTGCTTGCACCTTATTGTTCGTTCTTTTTAGCTCCTTCTCTTCATTTCTTCTAGAGCTTCCTCAAGTACCCTATTACTCTTATTTTTCTCACCCATCTCCTTAGTAAATTTTTCATTGGTCACCTTCCCCAACTAATTTTGTAGGTTAGAACAACTACCCACAAACCCCAATTTTCTCATGTTAATACCACTTTGATGTAACACTAGGTTGAATTGCTTTCATATCCTTACCTTCTAAATGGTTTTCTTAGGATTTATAATATCCTATGTTATGATTCATTTGATTCCCTAATCACTAGAGAACCTCCTTTCTATCCCATATCCACTCCCCATCTAGTTACACCAATTTTTATTACTCTTTCCTTACACAAATACCTTTTCAAAACTGACTTGCTAACCTTATTCCTATGGTTTTCTGACCAATTTCCTCAACCATGTAGAGTTAGGGCTCTCTAAGGTAGTGCTAGACATCCCTTGAACTTCTAGACAACAATCTTACTATTTATCATTAAGTTCCTTGCTCTTAAGCCAAAATTGTTAGAAATAGGGATATTATGATTGGCCCTCTAACTTGGGTTTTTGGGTTTTAGTTCTAATTTTATCCAAGGGAGGTGAATTTTTTTTAAAAATATTTGAAAACCCTTTTGGAAAATCTATTTTTTTGGGTCTTAGGTCTCTAAGGCATCCATACACCAAATAACAACTTTTTAGCCTATTTGAAAGGGGTTTATACCAATGTCAACTGGTCTAGTTTTCCCCCTTCAAAAAATACCATAGAATGTTTCACCTTGGTATATGTGGACCTTACTCAAACCTCTTCATTCTGCATTACTTGGTTTGAAGTATCAGACACCTTCAAACCATGAAACTTCTTCATAAAATCTATCATTTTCCTAAACAAGAACAATAGAGTTGCCTAGGGCATCACTTTTAAATTGTTTTCCATGCTCTCCAGGGCCTCATAACTTATATACAATATGTACATAGACTCTAATCCCATGTCCCCTAAAACCATGAACAACTCATGGTAGGAATTCATGGGAGAGCCATTATTGATCAAATAGCCAAAACTAAAATAAAACATGACCTACTCAGAAAAGAATTTCAAAGCATAATTAGATGAAGAATTATAACCTAGAGACTTGAAGATAACATTATTGTAAAAACATGAGCACTTCAAATGCAACACCATATTGGATTTCTGAATCCATTTGTCTATACAATAAACTCAAATCCTACAAACTATCTTAATTTGAACTAGAAAAATGTGCATTGACTTGCTCAAAATTTCTTTTGACAATTCCTAGCCATTGGAATGTGTTGGACTAATGGTTTTATGGGTTCCCAAATAGGTCTCATGTGGTTGGCATAACCAAAAAAAATTTTGTTTCACTTTGCAACTTTTCTGCCAAAACTTCTCAAGTAACTTTTCAACAAGTTGCACAATCTTGACAACTTTTGGCATCCTTGAGAAAAAAATTTCTTCTTCACTTGGTAACCTCCTAACTTGTTTATATTGAACCAAACATAATGTATAATTATTATTTTCCCCCTAAGACATTGATATGCATGGTTTAGGCCATTTTTTCTTGCTTCACAACATTTCCCAAATGTTGCCCAACTTGAAATCTTTTTAACATCTATTCACTTCCTACTTCCCAAATGACATCATAGGATCCATCACCAATACAAGAGAATGAAATAACAACATAGATGACAAGGTGGGTTAAAATCACACCTCCTTCAAACTTCTAAAATGATGAAGACACAAACCATAACCAGAATGAATGCAACAAGGGAAAAGGAAAACATTATTATCAATAAAATATGCTATTAAATTTAGTACATGTAAATAGACCCAAAGACATGTCCTATGGGCTTACAATGGTCAAATCTTGGAAATAAAATCCTCCTCATAGTACATTCTCTCACCTCCACCAAGAACTACTTTTACAATGCCATAAATGTTCTTAAATAAACCCCAATTACGTTTACAGTTAGGAATACACTCTAGAATATTCCATTTTGCATCCACCACAAAACCAAAAGGTTCTAGAAATCAAATTAGAAGCCAGTATAAAATTAGAAAAATCCAAAAATTGTAGTCCAACTTTTGGGAGGTATAACTTTTGATCTAGGTCTCTGATTGGCAAATTGTTTACATTTCTAGAAAGTTCTCAAAGTTCTCTATAGCCCTATGGACCAACTTCACTCATCCCCAATTTTTTAGGCCTATATGACTCATTTAATGCCTCAAACGTGACTTAGAAGCACTCTTAGGAGGTCTCAAGGTAACTTAAAATTGTAATAACTTTCAAACCGTAAAGCCTTTTGACATAATTCTTTTTCTGGAGTGTTTTAACCTAAAAATATAAGCATCCCTCCAACTTACACCCTCTAACTCATCATAATTATTGCTCAATTACAAAATAACCCATATTCTACATTGACACATATTCCAAAGTGCTCAAAAACTCTAACCCAAAAAACAATAGTGGAACTATGAGAGTTGAAATATTTATTTTACCCAAATGGGTATCTAGAAATGAAAACACTTTAAATAGAAACTATCACTAGGCATATTTTTGGGTGATACAAGATTGCCCTTACACCACTGGATGCTCTTGCATCATGAAGGTCCTAAACATATGCCCCATGACACACCAAAAAATTGATCTCTGCAAAGGTCCAAACTCACTCACAGTTCTGACTTGGTTAGAGTTAGTACATGCCCAAAACTAAACCAACTAGGGCCAAAAATTGTAAAAAATTAGTAGGTACTCCTGCACCAATTTTGTACATTGATTATAAATACTTACATTATTTGGGAAGTTAGAAAAATTTGGATTAGAGACATATGAAGTGGGTTGAATACATGTAAAACTTTTCTTTTTTGTTGATATATAAAAGGAAATAATCAAATAAGGATGCATTGAGAAGAAGTTTATTTTTAATAAAAATGAGAGTTAAAGTACTTTGATTTAAATATTTCAAGAACTTGTGTGAGACTATCCTTGATTTTGGAAAACCTTGGAGAGTTTATAGGACCCTTGTGATAGATTACTAATTATTTCATTCAAGAAGACATGTTATATAAAAGAGTTGAGTTATGCATACCTAGATGATCTATGAGGCATATTCTTATCAAAGACAAAAATATTGGTGGACTTCTAGGACATTTTAGGATATATAAGATTAAAATACTTAATTTTAGAAATATATTTTTGGCTATAGATATACTAAAATTTGCACTAGGTGGCAAAGAGTGAAAAACATGTCAAGTTGCTAAAGTAACTACTTATAATGTTGGGTTATATAGACCTTTTCTTATTCCTTTTAGAAATCGGGAAGATACTAGTATGTATTTTATTTTGGTGTTACCTAAAACTCAAAGAGATAATGATTCTATCTTTGTAGTGCTTGATAGATTTTCTAAAATGACACATTTCATACCTTGCAACAAGACATCGGATGTAGTACACATAGAAAACTTATTTATTAGGAAGATTGTGAGACTTAATTGATTTTCTAAGACTATTGTTTCATATAGAGATACTAGTTTATATATTATTTTTGGAGGACACTTTAGAAGAAGATGAATGTTTTTTTAATTTTAGTTCTAAATTTCATCCAAAGACTTGTCGATATACAAAATTTATGAATAGAATTTTGGGTAACCTTTTGAGATGTTTGATTGGAGAAAATCTTTCTAATTGGGATTTGATTTTGGTACATTTAGAGTTTTGATATAATAATTTAGTAAATATAAGTACAAAGAATATATATTTTAATATTCAAAATGGAATGATTCCAAGAGGAACTATTGAATTGAGAAAGTAAGATACTAAAGTATAGAAGACTACTGGTGAAGTTGAAGAATATTTGGAGTTTATGAATAAGTTACATGAGAAAGTAAAGAACAATCTACATGGCAGTAGTTAAGGATATAAAAATAAAGAAGATAGAAAGAAGAGACATACAAGTTTTGGAGTTGGTAATGAGGTAATGATGCACTAGAAAAGGAAAATATTTACATTTGGTGCAAATAGTAAGTTGAAGATGAGGAAGTTTGGATCTTTTAGAATCTTGAAGAAACATGTTAATGATAATGCTTTTGGAGTTCAATTTCCTGAAGATGTGAATATTTCACCTATGTTTAATAGTTTAGACATCTTTGAATGTCATAAATCTAATGTGGTGACAATTGATAGATTAGATTATCCTCGGAAGAAGATAAAACAAATTAACAATATTTTAGATACCAAAAATAAATAAAAACACTAGACGAGGGGATTAGAATGAATACTTGTTTGAATGATAGAATAAACTCATTGAATATAGTTCATGCATAACAAAATCTGAGTGTGGTGTTTTTGATACTTATTGGAATGTAAGGGTTTCTTGACAAGGACATTAGATCTTTGTTTAAGGCATGTGTATGGTGTAGTAGCATCTTGGGTACTTTGGTAATCTTGCAACATAGAAAACAATACACTTTCTATTCATGTATGTTGTTTGAGAAATGGTATTTGTTGTTTGAGTTTTCTCTTTCCACATAGTTATCTCCTTAATGCGGTCCTCTCATGGATCCTATACCTAATCTCATAGACTATAACTAAATTATTGGTAGTAGTTATCCTTCTCTTTGTTTGAGGCATGTTGGTTTCTTGCCAACTTGAGTAACATGAAGGTTCAAATTTGGTTTGGCTTTATTTGGAATCATGGCATTCCATGCACTTGGAAATCCCTTCTTAGAAAATAAGTAGACCTGATTCTTTCCCTCATAATTTTATTTTCTTTATTGTAAGGTTGTAGAATTCTCTATTATGGTAGGAGCTATATTTTGTAATAATATGCCTGATAGGATGACTTATGGTCTTGATGATTATATAACTATTGATCTAGGATTATAAAACTTATAATGAAGTTAGATAGAAGGAAAATATGTATTCATGGCTTCATAGGTTTTAGATCTTAAGTGCCATGATTGAAATTTGATTCTATATGGATCCAACCTGGTAGGACTTATGCCTGACATGTTGAATGGCAACCATCTCATCATTTATACATTGTAATCTCCATAATTTATTATGGTTTCTCCTATAGTAGATTTTGTGTGTATCTCTAGTTAGGGTATCTGGGAAGACAAGATCTTTCCTTTCCTTGATTGCATTACTATATGTAATTTTAGGGTTTGTTAGCCTCAAGAGTAACAGTTATGTTTAAAAAATTCTTAGGTGGTAAAAGAATTTTCTATATAAGGAAGGCATGTATGTTGTTCAGCAGAGAGAAGTGCAATAATTCATGGCTCTTGAAATTTATTATAAGGAAAGCACACACATGGGTTTTTATATTATATTTTAAGATTCTATAACTCCACATTGTTTGAATATTTAAAATAACATAGCGGGAATGACTCATTTATCCTCAGGTCTAGATGTACCAATTTAACATGTACTAACTTCAAACAACTTTTAAAAATTCAAAAAACCACTCAATTCATATAGAAACTCTTCAGTGACATAACATATTCAAACATCACTTATCTCTCGATTTTTTATGTGTCAACTAACACTAAATAAAATAATATAAAATAGCATAAATGATACATATAACATTCAAACATTTTTTACACTAGGATTTAACATGGAAACCCAATTTGGGAAAAACAACCAAGTAACATGCTACCATTTTTCATTCTTCTAAAGTGTTTCTAGTTAAGAGCCAACCATGTTAAAGGTTACAAAATGTATTTTTAGGTGTGGACCTATTAATTAATTTAATAACCCTTTTAGGAGTGGCCTTGTTAGGACTTTATATAATTCTATTAGAATGTCACCTTGATTAAAGGATCTATAAAATGACTATTATGTCAACTTTGATAAAAAGATTTCACTACTATAGTGGTTAGAAAGTAACAATAGGTTTTATTTGTAAATATTCAATTCACTTTGAAATTTTATATCTCCTTTTCATTCATTTGTTTCTTCATTCACTATAGTTCATTAACATTGCCATCTATGATGTACTGCATAACTCTTTAATAAATCACCAATTTCTCACCTTTCCTATGCTACTATGTCCATCATAGGTTCTCCATAAAAGTTCCAATAAAAAATGAATCAATCTTAGAAAATATCCCCTATATCTCCTTAAATAAGTAGCTTTGATCCTCTTAACCATCACCGCAGATCATAAGGTTTGGTTAGATCTAATCAATCTATCCATGATTTTTTTCTTTCTACTCCTTTCTCGATACTTATAGAAACTTATGCTTAAATCATTACCCTGAATCACATAATAAACTCCATTTTCTCATTAAATATGTCATCTCATCAATTCTTATCATCAAGATATTTTGACTAATCCAAAAATTCAACTATGTCAACCTCAAATGGGATTCTTCCACAAACTATTATTTTTCTTACATTTCGTCATCATTGTAATCTTATGCTTGGTTAATTTTAGGTAGCGTAGTCTTTATTTTTTTGTCCTGGTTAGCCTTCATTGACTTCCTCATTCTTCGCAATGCTCAATGAATACAACATTTTCCTTATTTAACTTTCTCAATCATAACCATCTCACAACTGATATTGTTTACTCAACTAGCTTTTACATTCCCTGATCTTCTACTTTATTAGCCTAGTAAAACCCTCACTTGGTCAATCTTATTATTTTGTACTCAATTCCTTGTCTTCTCTTCTAAACATCAGCTCAAATATATTCTTCACTTCATATAATGATTGAGCAATACGTCATCTTATCAAAAACCAACTGATCAAGTTGCCATTGTAATTCCAATTTATTTTCTCCACATTATTCAATAGATATCTGCAACATATTTGTTGTCCATCTAGTTATCTCTCTTTTCAAATCATATTTATCAATAAATAGACATGACACCCTATACCATTAGTAAATCTCTCTCCATTAGTTTTCACATCAAAGAAAACACAACAATTATTCCAATTATAGTTTCCAACAATCTATCACTTTCACCTTGATGACAACACCTCTAGTTACCATGCAAATACAAAAGATATTAACATGAATTATCATTATCAATTCCCTTCATGATTTGATATAGATCTTCATTGATCTCCTTAGCCTCATTCCAATTCTTATTAATTGACTCTCTTAGACTTCTCCCTCTATGGTACCAATTGTAGATTCAATTTTTATACCAACTATATTGGCTCCCTCTTTCATTGGATGGATAGTAACTATCATATCTCCCTTTGTTGAAAAGAGATTTTTTGATATGTGGAACCTATCATGGAACAATCATTATTTTTTCAATGATGTGAAACCTACTACTTGCTCATGAGACAACTATTTTTTGATTTAAATGCTATCATTTGTTTGATTGATGAAGAGGATTTGTAAAGATAAGATAACAAGAGTACGTAGAGAATGGTTGAGTTATTTGGCATATAAAAGAAGCACGAAGACAAAGTAAGACATTGATGATATTATGTATTTCTAATCTACTTAAGCCTAAATTAAATGGTTACTTACACTAAGCCTAAAAGAAGAGTTTTCATAAAATGTGTTTGCTAAGCCTCATTGAGCAAACAATATAAGCTGAGAAAACCTAGTTTAGACATAGATGAATTTAGTATGTGCGAGCATCAAGTAAATAATAGTAGTACCCAAGAAAGGAAATCTTAAATGATTCTAAGCAACCCAATGTTGGCCGAGCATCAGAAGACTATTATTACTAAGTGAACAGTTTTGATGTTGAGTGATAGTAAAAGAATTTAATCAAATATTTAAAGAATCTAAGCCAACAAAGTTGATTTCTTGAATTGTGTGAAGCATGTGGACGATTTATATGATGAGTTGGTGGCATAGAATTCAAGATAAACTATTTTGAGGTGAATTCAAAGAGGATTATAGAAGAGGTTTCTAGAAGAGACTAAAATGGAAAAGTGGGTAGATTAATTGAATCTTACCTAACCCTAAAATGGATAATTTTTGTCAAGTGGAAAAAGAGCTAAACTCTCAATATATAGAGATAGAATTCTAGAAGTAATATTTTTCATGTGCAAGAACCTAAGGAATACAAAACACCTAGGGTATTGCTTCATATGGTGGCTGAATAGAAGAGTCTTCAATTGGCATGTTAAGAAAGAAGGCTTAAGAGGTTGAATTCCTAAAGGGTGAACAAGTTGTCATATATGAAGAGTATGAATGCCAAAAAAAATGGAGGACTAAAATAGAGATCTATAACCTTGAAGTGAGTTGTGTTTTATTATCAAAACAAGTCTTATTATTTCTTTCTAACAATTGTATCAATCTAGATAAATCCTTTGGATTAAGTTTGACCGAGTAGTCATTTGTATTTATCCTTTAACTAGGTGAAATTCTAATGGAATATTCTAAATTCCTCTAATAAGGCTCACTCCTAATAGGGTGATTGAAATTATTTAACCAAGTTACATTTAATAGTATGTATTGTAACCTTTAATAGGGCATCACTTCAAAAGAGTGAAAATGGGTAGCATGTTATTGGTGGTTTTTACCAAATTGGGTTTCCATGTAAAATCCTTGTGTCAAAATGAGTGAATGAGTTTGTGTTATTTCATGCTTACATTTCTAAAAATTTATTTTGACCTAATATTGTAACCTACCAGGTTAAGGAATTTGATATTCTAATGGATACATGCATGATATGGTTTTATAGATATGAATATGTAAAGTAATGAAAATTTGTATTTGTAGATTTGGACCTTAGATAACTAATTCACCCCCCTTCCCCCATTTATTCTTTAGTATTCCAAAAATTGGTATCAAAGAAACAAGTACTTGTAAGGAAATAGTGTTCTTGGTTGGCATTTTGTTTTCCTTGATTTTTTGGTTTATACCTTGACTCTTAGAGTTCCCAATGGCTAATGGAAAATAAGGAAGCTAACAATATAATAGGTTAGTGTAGTAATCTATGAAAGACCCCTGAATTGAAAGGTACAAATCCACTTTAAATGGAATATTTTCAATGAATTTTTTTTAAAATTTTTGGGGGTATCCTCTTAACTAAAGAGTAGAAGAGGCGAACAACTAGAATGTTTAACACTTCAAACAGTCTAGGAGATTTTCAAAATAGAGACTAACACCTAATATAAATATATTCTAACTTGAATGCAAGAATGGAATCATGCAAGACTAGCACATCAACATGAGAGGGGAAGAAGTCACGAAATGGACAATTCTTGGATTGCTAAATTAACTGAGATTTGACAATACCCAAATTGACCTCTTTTTAGCTACTTCATTAATCAAATTCCATACTTATCATACAATCAACTAAGTAAACATGAACTAAAATGCACAACACAAGGAAAAAAGGTAATACTTATGATGAAGAAATTAAAGCTTACAATCTACTGAGATTAAAGAAATAACACTAAGCTTACTTGTGATCATTCAGTTTTTAGTTACAACACATTCATCCCAAATATCATACAATAACTAAATGAAAATTAAAATTAAAATGCAGACTCATAGTCATACATGATAGTCCCAACTATAGGGTTTTTCCCATAAAATAATTTTCTAATGTTGTTAACTTCTTAAAAAGTTACATATATAGGCCTCTTCAAAATGACTAGTTAAATTCAATGATTACATTGCAAAGAATCTTTGAAGCCTAGGAAACAAAAATAAGACTTGACCAAGTCATTATCAGTTATAGAGTCTAATACTTTAAAGGAAATGCTAAAAATGACTACAAAAGAGAAATGATAGAGAAGGGAGAGAATGAAAGATGTCTGAGAGAATATCAGAGCATCATGATTTATTTCGAGTCATTTCCTTAGCTCTCTAATGCTTCATTGCATCCATTACTTTATCCAATTCATTAACACTTGGGATTATGATGTCAGCTCAAATCATCTAGTAGCCATGCATATCTATCAATTTTTTCACTCTGGCAACCTTTAATTGAAACTTTTTCAATGCTTGTAATAGGATAGAATCTGTTTATGAAATCTCATAGATCTTTGGCATCTAGAAGTTTATTGGATCAATGTCTTCATCAACAAATGCAAGAAATTTGGCTTTCATTTGCTCAATGTCTACCAATTGGCCATTGGTGGATACATATGATTCTATGTGCAATACTTTTAAGTATTCAAAAAGCTTCTCTATGGCCTTCTGCATTATGTTATGTACATCATTAAGCTCATTTATACATATTATAGAGCCTTCCACTATGAAATATAAAGATTTTTTCCAATGAAAAATATCATGCGAGATGAAACATTGGTCTTCATATCAATCACCTCTTGTAATAGTACCAATTACTCCATTAATATGTCTACTGCATTGTGCATGAAAGTCCAATGACTAGAAACTGCCTTCCTTATCTTGTCAGCATATAATAGTAGATTTCCCAAATTCTTGATGAGTGGGGGGTGTTGTGCCTTCATCTAATTAATATATGATCTACCAATTTGACCAAATTGTCTTTCTTGCTATAGCTTTAAAAGAAATTTCTTGTTCTCTTCTACATTTCAATCAAATGTACTAAATAGCTTCCAAGTGTAGTTCTAATGTAGTCGATTAGTTCTTTGTTTGAGCACTTGAGTACCTCTTTCTCTGCCCTTAATTCCTCTATCTTGTCCTTTGTCTTTTTGTTGGAAAACTTCCTTATATTAACCAAGGATTCATGGATAGGAAAACCAATATATATATTGTTCTTATTTTAAAGTCATTAGTAGTAAGATCATGTAACTTTCCCTCCTTTTGAGACTCTATTATCTCCACAACCATGTGACTAGTAGAGGGATCAATGGCTAATGCTCCTGTGGAATTCTATTTCTTTGTCTTCTTTGATGGTAGTTGAGAAGAAGTTTTTTATGTGTTGAGGTCTTTCTATGGGTCAACTTCCTCATTTTTCTACTTCTTTTGATTGATGATCTCCTCCAAAGTATCCCTTGATTTGTATGCATCCAATTATTGACCATCCATGGGGTTGGTGTTCCCATCAAAATTTACGACTAGGATAGGAGAGACAAGCTTAGAAACTAACATCTCTTGCTCCTACTCTTTTTCCTTTTCCTTATCCCTAACATTTCCTATATCTAGAAGAGATCCTACTCCACAAGTAGGGATGATAATAAAATTGTTCTATGGAGGTTGATCTCTGCCTTGGCCGATTGACTAGGTTCAGCCAACAAAGTTGAAGTGGCAACATTGGTGGAGGTCATTATTAAGGATAACTTTAAGAAACCCCCTTTGGAAAAATATATAAAATTTTGGCAGATCAAACATTAGTTTGGGGGAAAATAATTAATTTCTATTGGCAATTTAACTTGGCAAATTTTTTTCAATTGTATGAATTTTTTTATAAAATACTGGTGAACCTTTTATTATTGGAAAAAATAATACACAAAGGTACACATACCTAGAAATAATGATTCTACTATTATTATATGGATCCTAATTCATTATCAAACTTGAAGGTTAAATTTATCCCACTTATACCATTATAGTTTCCCTCCAAATTATTGAAAGGTTGTATGGGGGTAACATTCCTATTTTTTATATTCATTGGATGATCCTAAATCAATTGTATAAATCCTATTTTGGGCCTAACTTTTAAAAGAATGCCTAGTTTTACAAAAAGTCCCAAAAGTAAAGACACGTGCTTCAAATCAAATATATTTTAGGACAAAGTGAGAAAGGATAATTAGTTTAATGGATTTTTTTGGAACAGAGACATATGTGGAATCTACATACTTAACCTGCAACCTAACTTAAAATTTTACAAATTATTGGCTAATATGACATTAATTAAGATAAGAATTGGAAATTGTAGGTGAATATGTATAATTTACCATGAGGAAAAAATAGTTTGCACTGGAAAATTCAACACTATAACACTTGTATATTATTATTGGTACTTGGCCTAAGCATAGGAACCAATTTTTGTAAATTGCGGGCAACATGGCAACCCCAAAAGTGCAAAAAAAAAGCCAAATTAGGGATCCCTAGTGAGTAAGATTAGCCAATTGGTGAATATTAGCCACTAAAGTTATCGTTGGTCATTATATTTGATTGAATAGCTATAGTAGCCACTCCACTATGGAGCATATTATTCCCATTCATTTCTTCCTTTCCCTTGTCCACTTCACACATTTGTTCATCATCTTAGTGATTCCATGCATTAGGAGGTCCATTATCTCAATGACAGGACCAACATGCGAGGTAGACACAATGGGAGTTCCTTTAATCTTCTCATAAGATGAATGATGCATATAGGAGGCATCATTTGTAAGACTAGAAACATCAACAAAGACATTATACAACTTAATTTTTTTAATTGTAAACCTGGACCAATACCTCTCCTAGGTCTAATATTTATTGAGACATCCAACCCAAAAATATTCAATATTTGGGATATGTCTGTGGGTGTATCCCAACTTCAACTGATCCCCAAAAAATTTCATAGCATCATATTGGAGCCTGAGAACATCATAATCATTCAACTTGATCTTACTCTTAAAACTTTTAACTAGATTCTAAGCATCAGAATTAGAGGCACATGAATAGGGTCCAACCACTATTGGGAAGGAAATGTTGGAATATTTGGAATAATTGAGAGGGGGAGTGAGTTTTTTATTGAAGGTCCATATCTACCAATAAAACTTCTCATAGCTTAGTGAACCCATATTCATAAAACATATTCATTATGCATGCATTCATTGGATCATACAATTACTTAAACTTATAGGTTACTATAAAAAATACTTTGTAGAAATGTAATCATGAAACATAATAGATTCAATAACACATTTGACACAATGATTTTACATGGAAATGCAATTTGGAAGAAACCACCAGTAACATGCTACTCATTCTCATTCTTCTAAAAGGATACCATGTGAAAGGCCAACACTATTAAAGGTTACAATGAACATTGCTAAATGTGACCTAGTTAGATAATTTCAATCACCTTATTAGGAATGAGCCTTGTTTGAGGACTCTAGATCATTCACTTGGAATGTTACCCGATTAAAGGATTTACAAATGACTATCAGGTCAACCTTAATCCAAAGGATTTGCCCTAATATGGTATAATGATTAGAAAGTAATAGTAAGGCTTGACCTAATAAAAAATTACAAGATAGTTTGTAGATAAAAAAATCTCTATTTTAGTCCTCCATTTTTCTAGGCTTTCACAAACTTAATCTCTATTATCTTGTTCACCCTTCAAGCATCCATACCATTAAGCCTTCTTGTTGTGCTTTCCAATAACAATCTCTTCTCTTTGGTCACTAAATGAAGCAATACCTTAGACTCCTATTCTTCATTAGGTTCTTGCACATGACAACCTTTTCTTTTGATGAGTGACCTTTATAAATAGGAAACTAAGATCTTTTGTCATTTACCCTCTATTGCCCATTTTAGGGTTAGGTAGGATTAGGTAGGATTCAATGAATTTACCCATCTTTTCATTCCATTACCTTCTAGAAAAATCTCTTTCAATTCTCTTTAAATTTTCCTCAATATAATTTATTTTCAATTATGTGCGACCAACTCATCAAGCTTATCTTCCACACAATTGACACAATCTAAGCAATAAAACTTTTCAGCTCACATTCATTCAATTCATGATATTTCTCATAATATTCACACTTGGCATTAGCTTACTTCTGCTACTTGACACCAAGTACATTGGTTGACATGTACTATCAAATACTTGACATGAACTAAAGATTACTGGTGTTCAATATCAACTAAAATTTACTCGACTTACATTGTATCACTAGGCATACACTAAAATTTGACATTTCTTTGCTCCAACTAATTTTTTGCTCAACTTACACTAGCATTGGTCAACACCTACTATGTAGATTGTTAAGATTAGTAGAATTAATTCTTTTTACTTGTTCTTCTAAACTTAATCAATGTATCCATCCTTTGCAACAATAGATAGATAATGAGTGCCCTATAATATCACCATCTTAACTGATCCTTCTACTCTTTTCCTATATCATACCTCAACCTTTCCTATAGATTCTCTTGTTACCTCATTTGTTCAAATCCTCTTCATCAATCAAAAAAATGATAGTACTCAAACAATTTAAGAAATTGTCTTACCAACAAGTAACAGGTTTGACATTAGTGAAAAGTAATGATCGAAAGAGATTCTGATACTTGTATGAATCTAGTACAACCAACAATAATACCAAAAATAAAATAAATCCTTGCATTGAAATGTCTCCTTCTATCAACAATTTTCATCTTCTAAATAGGTAACAAAATTCTATTCTAATCAATAGAGAATCAACTCATCTTATGACTTCCTCTTGATCACTTCTTATATCTCCCTCAACACTATCTCCCTCTTACTAGGTATATGTAATCAAAAGGTACAGTAGCTCCCTCTGAGTAGATATTACATGTTTCTTCTATCTATATCTTCTATAATTCCCCTCACTGGATTGTTTTATTTTTCCCTTAATTTGTCCCTCTTTGACAAAAATGCCAAAGAGTTGTCAACTTATATGTAGATATGAACATTTCTAGTTTCTCCCTTTGTCACCTAGCTTGTGACTAATTTGTAGCTCTAGCTCTTTGATTACTTTAGGTAGCTCCTAAAGTAAGATCAACTACATCAATGTGTAATATATGGTAATCATCTTGTTTGATGCAAGGCACTTGTCATGCTTCTTAAATAGCCTTGGATAGGGGTATCACCCCTAGTTTACCTCTTAGATACCTATGAGAATTTTTAGGTAATGCTTTTGTGAAGATATCAACTATTTTTTCTTTTTTATTAACATATTCCATCTTCACCTTTTTATCTTGAACTAACTATCTCCAGTAATGATACTTGATTGCAATGTGCATAGTCTTTGTATGCATCAGAGGATTATTTGATATATTTATAACACTTATATTATCACAATAAAGTATCACAAGTTCTGTGATTTCCTCCTTCATACATTTGATTAATTATTTGATCGATACAATGTTTGTACAATTTACTATAGTAGCAACATATTCAACTTCAATAGTACATTGAGACATGTAGTTTTGTTTCTTGCTAGTCCATGTAACAAACCCTTTTCCTAAGAAATGTACTCCTCCACTAGTGCTCTTTCTATCATCAGTATTTCTATCCCAATCAACAATAGTGTAGGCTCTCAATTCAAATTTCTCATTTTTCTTATAGTATAGACCATAGTCTTTTGTTCCTTTTAGATATCTCATTATTCTCTTAATAGCCATCAAATGATTCTTGCTAGGATTAGTAGAGAATCTTGTAACTATTCAAATGGATAATGCAATATTAGGTCTACTTTGTACTACATATTGTAATACACCAATCATAGACCTATACAATGTTTGAATCACCTCAACTAAATAATCATTCTTTGACAATTTATTTCCTATCACCATAGGTGTGCTTATTGGCTTGGAATCTTCCAATCCAAAAGGTTTTAGTATCTCCTTTACATATTTTGACTGAGTGATATATATACCATATTTCACCTGATGTACTTGTAAACCCACTAAGAACTTAATATGTGCAAACACAAACATCTTAAATTCTTTCTTCATTTCATTTGCAATTGCAAAAGCTTTACATTAAGTATTTTGACCTCTAGATATGATATCATAAAAAAAATCTTAGATAATTAAATACCTTTTCCATTTTTTATCTCCAAGTACAAATTGTTGTTATCATTAGTCCTCTCAAATCAAATTTTCTCAAAATAATTGTCAAGCCTTTCATAACATCCTCTTGGTGCTTGCTTCAAATCATATAAAGCTTTGTTTAGTCTACATACTATGTTTTTTTTGTTAGCATCAACAAATCATTTTATCTATTCTATATAAATCCCTTCCTCCAATATGCCATTCAGAAATGCTAATTTAGCATCCATTTGATAAAGTTTGAAACCTTTGTATGTGGAGTAAGCAAGAAAATTTCTTACTCGTTCTAGTCTTTCAATAGGAAAAAAATTTTCTCCATAGTCTATCCCTTCTTCTTGTGCATATTATTTACAAACTAATATTTCCGTATTCGTTGTGACTTCACCATTTTCATCTAACCTACTTTTGTACATCCATTTGGTGCAAATCATATTTTTATCTTTTGGTTTAGGAACTAGAGTCCATGTCATATTTTTCTCAATTTTTTCAATCTCTTCTTTCATGGCATTACTCCAATCTACATATTCAAGGGTATCTTTTACTATTTTAGGTTCATGCATGCTAAGAAAACATGTATCATTTTTTAACTTGTTCATTGTCATTAGTCTTGCATCCTTATGTCTAATTATTTGTGTTGTAGGGTGATGTCTCTTGACATACTTTGACAATCTTGGTTCTACTATATTTAACTCATTTGGTTTGTCAACTTCTTAATCACTATGTACATCTCGATTAGGTAGTTCAACATCTCTTTCATGTACACTAAACTCAAAATCAAAATGTGCCTCAACTTCATTCTATAACTCTGCACCTAAATGTAGCTCAATTCATGAATGAAATTCAACATTCATAGTATTTGACTCAGTAGTCACTAAAACTTGTTGTTGATTTGCAACTTGATTTAAAAAATCTTCATCAATAGGCATACCTTCATAACAATATAAAAATGATTTATATTCCTCTAGTTCCCACATAGCTTCAACCTCATGTACTTTTTATATATTTATCAAATTTTACATATTTTCTTTTTACAACCTTGTTAGTGTTAGTATTTAAACACTTAGAAGCTTTAATTCCTGTGGAATAGCCAAGGAATATACCTTCTTCACCTTTTTCATCTAGATTACCAATCCTAAAATCTTTGAGAATATAACACTTGCTTCCAAATACCTTAAAATATTTACATTAGGTGAGTATACATACAATAGTTCAAAAGGTGTTGAATGAGTACGTTTCTTGAATTGCACATAGTTCAAGGTATAGATAGTTGTACTTATAGCCTCTCTCTATTATTTTAAGGAAACATTTTTTTTCCATCATGAGTGTCCTACCACAGTCCATTATAGATCTAATCCTCCTTTCAAAAATTCCCTTTTGTGGATGGGTCCTAGGGGTAGATGTCTATCTTTTGATTCCTTTTTCATTACAAAACATCTCAAACTCATTTGATGTAAATTCTCCTCCTCTATTGGATCTTAACCATTTCAAACTTTTACATATTTCCTTCTCAACTCTTGGTAAGTATGACTTAAACATTTGGAAAGTATTAGATTTCTTTCTTAGCAACATAACTATCATCATCCTAGAATAATCATCAACAAATAGCATAATCTACTTATCACCTTTGTAGCTTTACAGATCAATTGGTCCACACAAGTTAGTATGAACAATCTCCAATATTTCTTTAGAGGTATGAGTCTTACTCTTAAAACTTGACTTTGTCATTTTTCCTATTTTACATTGTTTCCAAATTTTATTATCAGGTTTCTTCAAATTTGGAAAACCTCTTACTTTTCTCATGTTATTGATACTAACCAATTTATCAAAATTAACATGATATAACCTCTTTGATGAGGAGCTTCCTTCCACAAAAACTTGTTGGCTCCACTAAGGCAGTCTATTGTCTCACAGGGTTCGTTCTTCAACCCTACTCTAGGGAATCACACTATAGGTCACCTTCCTCCAAGAAAACACCCCAAAAATTCAAGTATACCTTCTCTCCTTCCCATTCTTTCCACTAGGTACATTTAAACCTATAAGGGAAAATCCCATCACACTATTAATTCTAGGTTATAACCAAGCTTAGGCTCTCCTAATGAGTTCATTGACACATTCCCTACCTTTCTACATCATTCTTTAAGGTCCATTACACTCATAACTCCAAATTGCTCAAATTGGCCTTATAGCCCTAAGAGCCCCTATTAGCCCTCCTAAAAAAAAGGTTTAGCTTTTCCCCCCAAAAACTCTTAATAAGGCCAGTTGGTGTCTAAAGGACTTTGTTTCTTTTGGATCTAGGCTAAAGGATTTTTGTGGTCTTAGGTAATAGTATTGTCCATATAGTATGGTTCCTTAAGACCCCTATTTTGAGGGTTTTTAAGGTAAAAGCAAGGTTTCTCTCCTTCTAAGGTTTTCCTCTTTACTTCATGCCCCCTCCTCTAAATTCAATGCTCTTAGTGCCCTACTCTTGTGATACCTTACAGAGACTAACTCATATGAATCCCCTATTCACCAATGTACTTCTTTATAGGCATACATTGCACCTTGCCACACTTTGCTAGCTTGCCTAGGCATCACTTTTAGACATGGACAACTACCTTGCACAAACCCCAACTTCCATATTTACAATTTTTACAACTGCTATTTCCTAATTTCCAAAGGCTATGAGAGTTTGACTATGAAAGTTCAAGCCATAGCCATCTCTATGCTGACAACTCAAAACTAGATAGCAGTATTACACAAACCAAATGATTTTCTAAACCTAAAGAAATGAAACACCTAAATACAAAATACTATATACAATTTCAAAATATGGCTCATGGAAGACAAATCAATGAAAATAGTAACACAATCAACTCCTTTGATTCGTTAGTTCACAAAAAATGGTTGCAATGCTCATATAGTGTTGCACTACTAGATGTTCTTCATACATCCAATATCCAACCCCTCAAACTAGATCTAGGGACATTTAAATAGTCTTCCCCCTCCTTCCTATACATTGAACCAATCCATAACTACTCCAAGTAGTTCATTTCCAAAAACTACCTAAAAAGTTGATAAGCCACTTTGCCAAATTGAAAAGTTGTCAATGATCAATGTTTTGACAACTTTTGTAATTGCTGCAAACCAAGACTCCAACCTTGACCAATTTGGTTCCAAACCTTTCCAAATGGATTCATATCACTAAATGACCAATTCTCACCTACTTTAACCACTCATTGGGTCTTTTCACATTATTTTACTAGTTTAAGCACTTGAGCAACTTTTTGCTTCATAGGACCTACTCGACAACTTTTAACTCCTAGAGTCAGATCAACCAAATTAAATTTCCTACACTCACCTTGGGACTCTATAAGTAGTCCTTATTATTTCCATGGTTTATTAGACCATGTACATACCAAAATGCCTTTAGGGTTTTACTTTACCCCTAGGTGCTCCCGCACCATTCTCCCCATGTCAAGAAGAGTTAAAGATACCTTTGGATTGATGAGCTCCTTACTAAGGCCCCACTTCTTGAATCATTCTCTATAACCCAATTAGCTTTCACTTCAGGTTTATCCTTCTATTTTACTAGGTTCTCCTTTTACACCTTGCTTCTTGTACTTTTCTTTACTCTAGAGTCGAAGAGCTTTTCCACATGTGGTGGCTCCCTTTCTCATACCTACAAGTCTATAACATGCTTGTCTAGTTTGTCCTAATAATATCCTCCATCCACCTTAGGCCACACATATCGTATAAGGTCTTTCACATTGAATATGGGAGAGATATCCATGTCCTTTGGTAGGTATATCTTATAGGCATTAAGTCCATACTTTTCAAGTACCTTACATGGCACAATCCTTCTCATATACAACTTACTTGGTATTCCCTTGGGTAGTATAGCCTTGTTCAAGTAAACCATTACTAGGTCTCCCACTTGTAATTGTAGCTTACTTCTCCCCTCATTCTTCTCTTTTTTCAACTTCATATTTTCTTCCATCAACATTTTTTTAACCTAATCATATAACTCTTTCATAGATTGGGACACAATCTTCAACATGCCCAATAATTTTTTCATGTGAAGGTAAATTCCTCAACTCCATGATACCTCTAGGGTGTGTTCCATAAACAATTTTCAAAGGACTTAACCCTATGGTCCTATTTTTCTATCATTATACATAAATTTTGCTTGAGGTATCACTTGCTCCCAATTTTGCCCATAATCTTTAGTCAAGCATCTTAAAAGTTTTCCTAGGACCCTATTTATAACCTTTGTTTAACCATCTATTTGGGGATGCTAGGCAGAGCTATGTGCTAGGGTTTTTCCAAGTCTCTTTCCTAAGGTCTTCCAAAAGTGCCCCATAAACTTCACATCCCTATCTACTACTATACTTCTAGGTAAGCCATTTATTCTCACCACCTCCTTGAAAAATATATTAGCAATGTTACTTGCATCATGTGTTATTTTTTGTCAAATGAAATGACTCATCTTGCTGAACCTATCCACCACCACAAACACACTATTTAGTCATGTCTTGGTTCTTGGCACCTCCACCATAAAATCCATAATAATACATTGCCAAGGTCTGTTGGGAATGGGTAGAGGTTGGTAGAGTCCAACATTTTATGAAGTCCCCTAAGATTTTTAACGTATGTTGCATTGCTCTACACATATCCTTATGTTTCTCTACATTTTGGGCTAGTAGCAGAACCTATCCACAAGGTCCAAGGATTTACTCAAACCAAAATATTATCTCATGCTTCCATTATGTTTTCTTGTACAATATTCTTTCTCATAGATCCCTTTGGGTTTTGGAAAAATGAATGACAATGATACTTCTATGGGGGAGTATTTTACAAACATGGTTAGATCATTATAATAATGATATGTGACATTCATGACTATGTTTTTCATTGATGTCAACATAGAAGTTTTTTATAGTATCTGATAAAAGGAAAAAGTAAAGATCAAGTTGGTATGCATAGATCATTGAGTACTTTCACTAAGAAATGTCAAAGGGAGATACTTCTAATTTTCTAGTATATGTAGCTCACCTTAGAGGCATAAGACATTAAGTCCAAAAGAAGTTATGCAATTTTTGCTGATGACTATTTCAGAGATAGAGTTTACAAAAGAATGTTTTGGTAGACTTTTTATATCTCTTAGTAGAGTTGTTATTCTAAGAAACCAGGTTAAAGACATGTAGAAGACATGTTAGAGATGACATCACTAAGATTTCTCTTCATGATCATACACATCTAGAAAGTTATTCAAGTTACATGGTGACAGAGTAATGTTATTGCTAAGTGTGGCATGTTCTTAATGAGTTCCTATTTTAATTAATTAGGAAGGTGTAATAGCCAACTTAGTGAATTGTTTTATGGATTTGGTATAAAGGAAGGATATTTTCCTTTGTTATGTATGAATGATTGCAAGAACCACAAAGAGAAGACTGCAAAGATAAGTAAAGCAAAGCAAAGTTAGACAGAACTTCATTACCAAGGTATTAATGTGAGATCTGAGGTTCATGACGTAGTCTACAAGGTCTGAAAATAATTGGTCATATTGATAGGATAGAGAAAAGACATTAAACCATAGCATAGGTAATTATTATAAAAGGAATAGTTGAGAGATCAAATAGATAGTGAATTCAATGGTCTTGCCCCAAAAGTTGTTTGGATAGTGGGCCCTTCTATCTTCTACAATTCCTAATAGGGTTGGAATCTCCTAAAAGGGGTTCAAAGTCTCCTAACATAGACTCTTATGTACTAAATGTGTTTATAAACTCTTAATAAGATCCATCCTCTAATAAGGAATATATATATATATATATATATATTTGTGGGCATCATTCCCACTGGGGTTTTCCCTCTAACAAAAGGTTTCACTAGTTAACAAATTTGGTGTAATTGTGTATGTCCATCTTTTTACTATTATTGTTTACTTTGATTGAATGGTTAATAATAATTAAGGTTGATAATTGTTTTATTTTGATAACTAATTCACCCCTCATCTCTTAGTTATCTAGATGGACTATTATTTCTAACCATTGGTATTAGAGCATCAAGTCCTTGATGGATAAGCTTAACAAATTTAAGAGATCAGTGGTGAGTTATTTTAGAAAGAATGGTCCTAAATTTGATGGAGAAAAATTTGACACCAAGATGATGAAACTTCTTGGTGAGAGATTATAATTTTGTACAAAATTGAACATTGATTTTCCAGATAGAAGCACAAGTAAAGACAAATCTAGATCTGAAAAAGACATAAAGATTAAGGAATGTATTGATTTTCTTATGAATAGAGAGAAAGAAGTATGAAAATTTTTGGTTTATCGACATCTAATGAGTTTGGTCATTTTTCATCTACATGCTTTATGAGAGTAAGAAAATCTAGAAAGAGGTCACTTTATGATAAAGATGAAGATGCTAAAGCAAGTATGGAAATATTCTTGAATGATTATGATGATAATTGTGAATTGAAAAAGGAATTATTAAAAGAGAAAACTTTGGTAACAATTATTGATGAAAAGTTTGGAACTAAAGAGAAGATGGTAGATTATAATTATGATGAAGAAGAGGATAACTCTAAAATTGTTAGACAAGTTGCTGAAGTATTCTTTAAGACTAATAATGATTTATAGAATGAAGGAGAGCTAAGGTAGGAAAAAATTTTAGAACCTAGAACAAAGCTTAGAGTTGAGATAGCAACTCCTATTTATGGTAACAATATAACAAAGAATCATCCACCCAAGAAGATGATCAATAATAGAGATAAAGGTGTGATGACAACAAGTAGAATCAATGAAGAATTATGCCTGATATATCAAGTAGAACCAAAGAATGTAGATGAGACATGTAAAGATGACTATTGGAAGTGAGCTATAAAAGATGAATTGGATCAAATAGTGAAGGATGAGACATGGGAATCGGTCTCCAGACTAGCAGACAAGAATGTGATAGGAACCAAAAGGGTATTTAGGAATAAGATGAATGAACAAGGTGAAGTTGTAAGGAGAAAACAAAGATTGGAATGTAAGGGTTACTCACAAAAAGAAGAAATAGATTATGAAAAAAAATATGCCCTTGTGGCAAGAATAGAAGTAGTAAGGTTATTCTTATCCTACATAGCACATAAGAAATTTAAAGTGGATCAAATTGATGTCAAGTTAGTATTTCTAAATGGAGAACTTGAAGAAGAGGTATACATAGAATATCCTAAAGGTTTTCCTTTAACAAATGACAAGGACATGGTATGTAGATTGAAGAAAGAATTATATGGCTCAAAACAAGCAACTAAAACCTAGTATGCAAGGTTGGAAAGGAATTTGACAAAGCTTGGATTTAGCAAAGATATGGTAGATAGTAATCTATACTAGAAAGAGATAGATGATGGATTAATGATTTTGGTAATATTTTTTGATGATATCATATTTGGAGGAAATGATAAAGAAATTGATAAGCTTGCAAAAGAAATGAAGAAGGAATTTGAAATAAGTATGATAGGAGAGATGAAATACTTCTTAGGATTATAGATTGTGCATAATAAAGAAGGAATCTTTATTTCTCAAACTAAGTATTTGAAATATCTATTGAATAGATTTAGTTTGGGAACATCTAGACCACTTGGAATACCTATAGTAACTAGACATAAGTTGTCTACAAAGGATGAGACACCTATCATTGAGAAAAAGAAGCACAGTTCTATGATTGGAGGATTGCAATATCTAACTCACACAAGGCTAGATATAGAAAATTTAGTTGGAATTTTTGCAAGATTCCAAGCTGATCCTAGAGAAGCACATTATGTATCAGTTAAAAGGATATTTAGATATCTAAAGGGAACACTAGAGTTTGGATTTTGGTATGACAGATTTAAGGATTTCACTTTATATGCTTATACTAATGTTGATTGGGTAGGCAACATGGATGACAAAAAGAGCACCAGTGGTGAAGCCTTCTTTCTTGGAGGAAGATTGGTTTATTGGTTAAGTAAGAAGTAGGAGTGTACCTCACAAACTATAGTAGAGGAAAAATATGTTGCAACAACAAACAATTATAATCATGTTGATTGGATGAAGTAGGCATTGAAGGATATAAGGATAGAATTCAGCGAACCTATTCTCATACATTGTGATAACACAAGCACAATGAATATGTCAAAGAATCTAGTATTTCACTCTAAGACTAAGGACATTTATATCAAATATCACATGTTGAGAGAGAAAGGTGTAGAAGAGGAAATTAGATTGGGGTATGTAAGCACCAAAGAGTAGATTGAGCGAACCTATTCTCATACATTGTGATAACACAAGCACAATGAATATGTCAAAGAATCTAGTATTTCACTCTAAGACTAAGGACATTTATATCAAATATCACATGTTGAGAGAGAAAGGTGTAGAAGAGGAAATTAGATTGGGGTATGTAAGCACCAAAGAGTAGATTGTAGATATTTTCATCAAGCCTCTTCCCAAAGAGACTTTTGAGTATTTATGAGGTATGCTAGGGATTATGCCCCTACCTACATCAAATTAGAAGATGTAAGATAAAATTAGTCTAGTGTTACAGAGCACTATTGTTTGTCTAGAATGAATGTTGATGTTTTCTATATGGAGGAGTATCTGTGATCGATAGAGTCATCTAGGACTCTTGATATATGTTTTTTTGAATAGTGTCTTACGACACTTGAGCAAGTTGGAAAGACTTGTTGTAGAGATAGATGGTTTCTGAAACCTTTGACATTGATGTCAATGGGGGAGAAGTTATAGCATTAAAAATAGTTTGACATAGAGTACATTGAAGGGAGTGATTACAACTAATATAGAGTGCATTGAGTTATATAAATGGGAGAGAATGATTGATGAAGAGGATTTGAAAAGAAAGAATAAGAATCTTTTAAGGTTGGTATTCTTGGAACTAGATGTTTTTCATCTATGTTTCCATCAATCTTAAATGGGGAGATTGTTGGAAGCATGAATTTTGACAATACCTCTATGGAGGAGTATTGTAAAAACACTATTAGATAATTATCATGATGATATGTTACATTCATGACTATCTTTTTCATTGATGTCAAAATAGTAGTTTTTGTGGTATCTAGGAGAAGAACAACAGAAAGATCAAGTTGGTATCGATGGATCATTGAGTATTTTCAATAAGAGAGGTTAAATGTATATACTACTAATTTTCTAGTATATTTAGCTAATCTTTGAACAATAAGACATTAAGTTTGGAAGAAGTTATGAAAGTTTTGGTGATGACTATTTTGAGATAGAGTTTACAAAAGCATGTTATGGTATACTTGTCATTATCTCTTAGCAAAGTTGTTATTCTAAGAAGTAACATTAAAGGTGTGTAGAAGACATGTTTTAGATGACACAACTAAGCTTTCTCATCATGATAGTACACATACATAAATTTATTCAAGTTACAAGGTGATAGATTAATGTTATTACTAAGTGTAATGTGTTCTTAATGAATTCCTATAAAAATTAATTGGGAAGTGTAATAGCCAATTAAGGGAATTATTTTATGGATTTAGTATAAAGGAGCGAAATGTTCCTTTGTTATGTATCAAATATTTAAAGAAGCATGAAGAGTGGAATGAAAAAATAAGAAGAGAAAAGTAAAGTTGGAGAGAACTTCATTTTTGAGGTTTTATTGTGAGAGTTGAGGTTTCATATTTGGACCTAAGTTTTATGACTTGGTCTACAAGGTCTAATTGTGATTGGTCTAGTTGAAAAAATAGAGGAAAGAGGTTAAAGAAAAATATGAACAATTATTATACAAGGATTAGTTGAGAGATTAGTAGGACAGTGAGCTTAGTTGTGTTTTCCCAAAAGCTATTTGGACAATGTGTGCATTTTTCTTCTACAACTCCTAACAAGGTTGGCAAAACTCCTAAAAGGGTTGGAATCTTCTAAAAGGGATTCAAAGTCTCCTAACATGGACTCTTATGTATTGAATGTGTTTATAGACTCCTAACAGGTTCTATCCTCTAACAAGTAATATGTATATCAGTATATCTTTGTGGGCATCATTCCCATTAGGATTTTCACTCTGATGAAGGATTTCCCTAGTTAACAAATCTAGTGTAATTGTGTATGTGCATCTTGTTATGGTTGCTATTTAATTTTATTGAATTGTTAAGATTAATTAAGGTTGATAATTATTTTAATTAGATAAAATATTTGCCCCCTCCCCTCCCAGTTATCTTGGTGAACTATTGTTTCTAACATTGGGATGCACAACTGTAGCCCCTTAAATAGTAACCTAGTCTGCAAGGTATATTCAAAGAATGTACTATGAAGATGATTAGAAAAATCTTTACATACCTATTAGACTTTTGAGAAATCAATTTACTCCTCATATAGGTCCTTGAATACCTCCAAAACTATGCTCTATAACTTGACCTCTTGGACTATTAATAATCTCCTGCTTAAGGCATCAACTATTTTTTATTTTTATTTTTTCCTTCTTATATTTGATTGTTAATGTATAAGATTGTAGGAACTCCATCAACTTTATGTATCTTAGACTTAGATTTTCTTATGATTTAATAAAACTCAGTGCTTGGTTATCAGTGAAGACCACAAACTCCTTTGGCAATAGGTAGTGTCTCCAATTTTTGAGGGCTTGGACAAGTGCATAAAGTTCTAGATCATATGAAGAATATATTGTCTTGGTTTCATTAGGCATTTCACTAAAAAATGGTACTAGTTTACCCTCTTGGCTCAAGACTAACCCTTTTACTATGTTACTAGCATCACACTCCACCACAAAAGGTTTCTCAAAACTAGGCAAAACCAATATATGTTGTATTACCACTTCCTTTTTCTACTTCCCAAAGCTTTCATCTACTACTTTGGTCCATGTGAACCTAGTCTTCATGCCCTCTTTAATAGCATCATTCATTGGTGCACATATTTCAATAAACCTTGCTACAAACTTCATATAAAATTGAGCTAGGCCATGAAAAATGCTAACCTTAGTAGAAAATCTAGGTGTATGCTAACTTAAGATTGCCTCCACATTTCTTTTTTCCATATTTAGGCTGCCTTGGGACATTAAAAACCCCAAGAATACAAGCTCTTCCATAAATTAAATCTTCTCCAAGTTGAGTATACACTTCTCTTCTTGTAGCTTCTTCAATACCAATTCAAGGTGCTTCATATGCTCCTACTTTGTTTTGCTAAACATAAGGATGTCATCTAGGTATGCTACAACGCACACTCCAATGTAGTCCTTCAATAACTTGTTCATGACCCTCATCAAGGTACTAGGTGCATTGGTAAGGCCAAATGGCATAACCAACCACTCATAGAGACCCTTAGTAGTCTTAAATGTAGACTTCCATTCATCCCCCTCTTTCATCCTAATTTGGTAATAGCCACTTTTGAGACCAATTTTTCAAAAGTACTAAGCCCTACCCAAATAATCCATTAGGTCCTTTATTCTAGGAATAAGGAATCTATATCTAATTGTGATTCCATTAATTGCTCTAGATTTAGTGCATGTTTTCCACTTACCTTCTTTTTTGGGTGTTAGGATTACTAGTATGACACAAGGACTGATGCTCTTTCTAATAATTCCCTTATCAAGAAATTCTTGCACTTTTCTTACTATCTCCTTATTCTACTCTAGTGTCATCATGTAAGAATCTTTATTAGGAAATGATGGCTCTAGTATGAAGTTAATTTTATGACTTATGGCCCTTTATGGAGGTAAAGTAAGAGGTGCCCCATCACAAATTATGTCCTTAAACTAATCCAACAAATTATCATCTTTGGGAGGGATAGGTGTCGGTAAAGATGTCTCCTCTTCTTTAGGTTTCACCATAATGACATACCCTACTCCTTCATTCTCCTTCAAGTGCTTCAAAATCTCCTTGCCACTCATCAATAAGGTCTTAGCAAAAACCTTTTCTAATTTTCCCTCTACTATGGCTTGTATCATTTAGGTGTCCCCATCTTCCTTAAAAGAATATTCATTCTCTTTTCCATTATGTATTACTTCTTTGTCAAGCTACCAAGGTCTCCCTAGAAACAAGTGGCAAACATACATAGGGAGTACATCACATATAGGACCCTATAAAAATATTTCACATGGTGATGTCTACCCAAACTTGTTCATTAACTAGGATGTTCTATCCTTTGTTCGACCAAATCACCCTATATGGACATACATGTGGTATTTTTGTCAATCCAAGTTTTTGCACTACCTCCTCTAACATAACATTGTCAGTAGAGACTAATTCTATGATTACCTTACATACCTTGATCATTATCTTGAAAGTAGTTCTAAATAGTGCCCTTCCCTACTTCTATTCTTCCTCTACTGGCTTCTAAATTAGAACCCTTCTTAGCATGAAGTTTTCATCCTTTGCAAAGTCAAGATCCACTTCACCTTGTTTCTAATTATCTTCCTCCTACACATAGCATATCTTCTTTTCTCCATAGGACCCTAATTCCTTATCAGGACATCTATAAGTCAGATTCCCTACCTTGTTACAATTATAGCATTTCATGTTGCTAAAATGTGATCCTTTTTTGTTAACATATCTACCCCTACCACCATTGTTGGATCCTCTACCTTTGATAGATCCTCCACTTTAACTAGACTTATTGGACTACTCACTCCACTTAGAGTCACCATTACTTCTTTTTTTGTCTGCTAGAGCCTCCCCTTGAAGCATCTCTAAAGTCCTTACCTCTACCCCTGTTCTTAGAGCTCGAGTCCCCTTTCTTACTCATTTTATCCTCCACCTTCCTAACCATTTGGAAATAAATCTAAAGTATATTGAATCTAAAAAAACTTAGTTCATCCTAAATGGATCATTTAAGAACATTTAAGTACCTTTCCAAGTTGATACTCTCTGCTTCTTGCACAATTGACCTTAGTGCCAACTTCTCAAACTCCTCAATGTAGGTAGTCACATCAAGTTCCTTCAATCTAAGATTTCTCCTATGCTTATGGATCAAAATCTCATTTTCCTCTAGTAGATATGTCTATTTGATCTTTTCCAACATTTCCTTCCAATTGGCTATAGGTGTCTTGCACAAATTTCCACCATATCAAGGCTTGACCTTTCAACCTAGACTTTCAAAACCTCAACTTTTGGACCTATGTTGTCTATTCATACTCAAAGTAGTTCTTAATACTTTGCAACCACTCCAAAACTACTTATGTATCCATCTTTCCATGGAATAGAGACACATTCTCTAGAATTTTCCCTCCAAATTCTTTGAGGACTTTTAGTAATGGCTCCTACTCACCAATTGGATGATTTGGTTCAAGAACTTCATTTTCAAAACTAAATTTCTCTTTACCCTTGCTACAGTCCCCATCTTCATTAGCTTGGGTTGTATCCTCTATCTCTTTCAACTTGTCTTTGACCTCCTCTAGGGATTCATCTACAACCCTACACTTGTTTACAAGCATACATTGTGCTCTGCAAAGCTCTGCTAGCTTGCCTAAGGCTTTCTTGTAGACATGGAAAAATACCTTGAATAGACCCCAAAATCCATATTTACAACATATGCAGGGGATATTTCCTAATTTCCAAAGGCCATGGGAGTTTGACTATGGAAGTTCAAGCCATAGCCATCTCTATGCTAACAACTCAAAATTGTACAACTATATTACACAAACCAAATGATTTTCTAAGCTTAAAGAAATGAAACACTTGAATCCAAAAAACTATATAAAATTTCAAAACATGATCGAAGGAAGACAAATCAATGAAAATAGTAACACAATCAACTCCAATTCATTAGTTCACAAGAAATGGTTCTAATGCTTGTAGAGTGCTACGCTACTAGTTGTTGTCCATACATCCAAATACCCAACCCCTAGAGCTGGATTGAGTGATGTTTAAGTAGTCTTCCTCCTCCTTCTTGGACATTGAACCAATCCATAACTACTCCAAGTAGCTCATTTCCAAAAACTACCTTAAAAGTTGCATAGAAACTTTCCAAAATTGAAAAGTTTTCAATGAGCAACATTTTGAGAACTTTTGCAATTGTTGCAAACCAAGACTCCAACCTTGACCATTTTAATTACAAACCTTTAAAAATTGATTCATATCATTAAATGACCACTTTTAACCTAATTTTACCACTTATTGGGTCTTTTCACATTATTTTGCTTGTTTAGGCACTTTGAGCAACTTTTGGCTTCTTATGACCTGCATGACAACTTTTGACTCCTACACTCAAATCAACAAAATTAACTTCCCTAAACTCACCTTGGGACCCTATAAGTAGTCATTATTGTTTCCATAGCCTTTGGAACATGTACAAACCAAAATACCTTTAGGGTTTGGCCTTGCCTCTAGGTGCTCCTACACCACTATTGTGTCATAGCCACACGTCATCAAATTCCCTATCAAGGTAGAATAGATTACCTATATTTTGATCACCTTTTCCATTTATTTTTCCATCAATATAATATGACTTAGCAATATTTTTATCAAAATGAACCTTACAACCAAAACTATTCAGTTGTGAGATACTCAACAAATTGTAGTTAAGTCCTTCAACATAATAAGAATTGTCACATAAAATATTTTCTCTAATTTTGATAGAACCTTTTCCTTTTATGATATAGGGTTCATCACTACCAAACCTTGTACTATTTCCATTATAATAATTCAAGGTAATGAACTTGCTTTTATATCTAGTCATGTGATCTGAACACACACTATGAATAATCTATCTGTCATTGTTGTTCACACAAGAAACTAGTGTAATTGCATCATCCTCATAAGAATCATCCTTCATTTTAATTTTTTCATCATCATCATCATTATAATCAGACCCATCTTTAGTTTTCTCTTTAGCAATGTAGCAAGAGTTCTTGCCTTTATCTTCATAGTCTTTGTTGTCTTCATCTCTTCTACGTTTGTAAGTTTGTCTCCACCTTTATAATTCTTCTTATTTGGACATCTAGCAACAATATGACCAACCTCATTGTAATTAATAAACATTATAGGTAAGATACCTTTGAATTTTCCTTTACCTCTATTGGCTCTTGATTTAACAGTTTTCCAAATAACCAAGAAACTAGATAAATGCATCTAAGGCTAGCAAATTCCTATGACAGATACATCTGACTATAGTCTTCGGCCAACTATTAGGCATAACTCCTTCACTTCATGCTCTACAAGACTTAGGTGGGTTAACCTTGAGGTTCTAAGATATGGTACTAGTGTATTTAAAACATAAATCTAAACCTAATTATGCAGATAAAACCCTTATTTCTCCTAATAACTCATGCAATAAAAAAGATCTACAATACCTAAATGCAAATCTATGACATTCATAAGTTGAGTGAGGGCATTCTATTATATCTCTTCAACAAAAAATGTAAAGATGATTTGAATTTGATTTGATTTTATGTGGGTGGGGAAAGCAGATGAAAACCATGTATAGGCAACAACTTAATGACCCTGTAACTGATCAATGCCTGATCCATTGGGAAAATTCATAAATCTCTCTTATGCATTTTGGATATCTAATACTTATTCATATATTTAGATATCTAATCTATCCATTCACCTTGTAAATAGATATCAATGTTCAATTTAAATCTCATTCTTACCTAATATCCTTCTCAATAAATTTGCATCCCTATTGATTTCTCTAAAGCATTTACATAATTCCTTGAATTACAAGCAACAACAAAAAAAAATACAACCTTAAGGGACTGCAACTATGACCTAGGCTCTTTGTTCAAAGATCATAAAACATTACAACTCACTAAGAATGGAGATAAGATTTGAACTGAAACTAAACACTTGTTGTTCCTTGTATTGATTTCCTTGAAATAATACATAAAAATGCATGAAATTAACTCATAAAGAACCTAATAAATGAGAATCTTCAATGAACAAATGCTATCATACAAGAGAGAAAATGGCAAGAATGAGAAACTGATGGGATGGGAAGGGGGTATCATAGCCAAAGCAAAGCTTCATGGTCTAGAACCAGCACATCCTAGGTCTTCCATTCAGAATACATCAATTCTAGGCCCAGTCCTACTAACTATCTTCATACCAGAGAAACTTTCCAAATTTTCCAAGCCTTACAAAAGAGAAAAAGAAAGCATAAACAGAAAGGGAAAAAAACTCGAATTAAATCTACAATTGACAAGTGTACGATCAAAATTCCTTCCCAAGAAGATGAAAAATACTCTCTCTACCTTCTCTCTATAACTACAAATCAAATCCCCATGATTTTAGCTCTCAAGGTAGAAATATATTTTACCACAATCAGGCTTCAAAAGTTCTTCAACTATGCTCTTTAGCAAACTTTAATGCTCAATAATTAAATTTTCTTGTTCTGCCACCAATGCCCTAGACTTTACAAACTGGCCTACAATTCAAATCAGTGAAGACCTATGCAAAAACTAACTTACAATTCAGAAATTTCATCTTTTTTTGGTTCCAGTGATATATTGGAGTGCCCATTTTGGTGAATAGAGCAGTTTGAAAGGATGAAATTGAATTTTTAAAAATATTTCTATAGTGTAAACTATAGAGAATCATTTTTAAAATCAAATTTATTGAATTCTCAGGTTGAATGCTTAAAACTAAAAAATACATTATTTTAAAATTTATACCCTTATAACTCCCTAACCATTCATGAGACATCACATGTCAAATTTTGATAAGCGAGTTGTATCTGGGTGGGGCCCACATTCCTTTTCACAACTTCTACTAGATTCTTGGAATTTTCAACAAGTCGCCAAGTCCCTTGCCAAAATTTCTCAGGTTTTTTGGTGGTGAGATGGTGACCACCTGATTCCTACAAGATTTTTTGGCCATCTCACTTGTCCACATCAGCACCACCCAAGCACCACATAATAACCAGCTTATTGTGCCACATCATCATCACTATCTCGCCATACTAACTATTGTGCATCTTTCCTTTAGCGAGATAATGACTATCATCAGATCATCCATGTGGAGCAATTTGAGCACATCTCAGGATTTGGCACCATGTCATCAGGGTTCCATCTTCGTTTTAAATTAAGTTGTCATTATGCTGATGTCACCTCTGACCGATCAACCATAGGCCCACACAAGTAGCGGTTCCCTTCAAAATTTGCATTTCTTGAAGACATGAGTATAGTGGTGTGCAAGTTTATTTAAACATTTTAAAAAATGAATTCCCATTGAATATGGGATCAAATTATTTAAACTCTCTTCACACCCTCCTCTACTACACGGGATGGATTTTCTTTTCTGACCCTGAGCTTCAAATTCCTAAGGGCGTGGATATTCTTTTACTTTCCTTCATGCATTCCCCTACCACTTGGTCTTTTGTTGCTCTTTATATGCTAGTTGTACTGCAACTTTGACTGTCTAATGTATCTTGTACTGTGTGGGCTATTCATTTTCATGTGTTTTTTAACATGGGGACCCTATCGTATAAGACTCTATCTCCTGTCTTACCCACGTGACTTGATCCTCCTTTGACATACATAGACCAATTACTTGTTGTAGACAATAGCATCTCCCCTATTGCAAGGCATCACTCATCTGTGACTCCTCATAGCAATCTTCTTCCAGCTCCCTTTAACTTGTTGCAAGATTGATAGCTTCCTTTCTCTTAGTTTTTTCTTCCAAGTCCACTACCACATTTTTGCCTACCGACAATATTCCTTGAATGTCTTTTTTTGCTCCCCTATGGATACTTTTTTTAAGACTTCTTCATTCCCATCTCATCAACCATTTTAGCTTATGCATTTGAGAAGGTAATAGAGACAAATTCCTTTCCTGATTCTTTGTTTGGATATGTGAATTTGAACAAGGGGGCAACAGAATCATGAGTCTCAGCTTACAGTTCAATCTCAATTGAATTTCTAGTAGTGGTACCAATATGGCCATTTGGATAGCTACTATCACCCAGAGTAAACCTATTTCCATATATTTCATCATGAGTCATTAGATAACTATCTTCACTCGAACCAATACTAGTTATTGTAGCCAATTTGTCTGTCACAATGCCTCGCCTTTGTCTTCTCTTTTCCTGTTTACCTCAACCATGTATAGTTTCTCTTACTCCTAGTGGTAGCAATGCTACTTTGAAATTTCTTCCCACAACAAAGAAAAGAAAAATAGGGATAAAGGTTCCCTTCACATCAAATAGCATAAAAAAATCACAAAACTCCACACAGATGCATTTTATAAACCCCATTCTCAAAGCCAAGTAATAAGCCTTTGAAACAAATTCTCCAAATTGTCTAATGAAACACATCATCCAAACAAAGAATCTATTCTTACTCCAAGAACCTTCTGTATGGTATTCCACAAAGGTAATAGAGACAAATTATTTTGCTGAGTCATTGTGTGGATATGTGAATCTAAACAAGGGGGCAATACAATCACGAGTCTTAACTTGCAGTTCAATCTCAATTGAATTGTTGGTAGTGGTACCACTATGGCTATTCGGATAGCTATTGTCACCTAGACTAAACCTATTTCCATATATTTCATCATGAGTCATTAGATAAGTATCTTCACTTGAAGCAATAATAGTTATTGTAGCCAATTTATCTATCACAAGGCCTCACCTTTATCTTATCTTTGTCTCTTTACCTCAACCATGTATATTTTCTCTTACTCCTGGTGGTAGCAATGTTTCTTTGAAAATTGTTCCCACAACAAAGACAAGAACAATAGGGATAAAGGGTCACTTCACATTAAATAGCATAAAAGCAATCACAAAACCCCACATAGATGCATGTTATAAACCCCATTCTCAAAGCCAAATAATTGGCCTTTGAAACAAATTCTCCAAACTGTGTAATGAAACACATCATCCATAAAAAGAATCTATTCTTCCTCCAAGAATCTTCTCTATGGTATTTCACAAAGGTTGACTGCCTTCTCAAGGTCAAGGCTCTTGAAAGTTCTATTATATTTTCATGAGTATCTCAATGAAATAGAAAGGTTCATAAAATTAGAGAGTCACCACCATTGACACTTTGTCAAACTCATCACTTTTAATCAATTTTATGAGATTTAGTCAGACCCCAAAAGTGGGCTCGGCTAAAAAAAAATCATTTTTGGACAAATGACATGTTGAATTGATCTATTCACCATCTGATACAAATCCAAATAAGATTTGACCACTGAGTCAACATTTAAAACATAATTTATCTTTTTCTGCAACTAGTCAACTTTGTGCTAGGAGGTCCTTTGACTGGCCCTAAAAATTGATCAAAACACCTGATCGGGCTCTGAAAATTAGCACATTGATACTTTTTTCTGCATTCTTGTACCATGTCGAATCTTGTGTCATGAAGAATCTGAGGTCAAAAGATATTTTCTATCAAAGTTGACCTCTAAGAATTGCCTGCAAGAAAACATGTCAAAAAGCAATAAATTGGGTTCGGAATTGGCTTTGAAAACTATGTAAACTTACACTTGGGGAAATGAAACTTGAGGAATTGGTTCTCTGTCATGAGGAGAGTATGGATTTGTGATATGGGCTCATGATGAATAATATAATGCAAATGGCAATCAATTAAAGTGGGCTACTCAGAATTACTAACTGGAAACGACGTTTGAAAAGTGATTTTGGCAAATGGAATTGATTTGGAAAAGTGTGCAAATGGATTCGTCAAGATGTGAAAACTGACACACTTAAAATATTTTTAGAGGACAACACAATGGTACAATCCATTCAATCCAACCAATCATGGGTCTCAAGTTATGACGTCATGAACAGGGGTACTAATCAATCTGCAAATGTTGACACCAGTAAAAAGTTAGAACTTTCATTTGGAATCACATTTGAAAACTGATCAAATGGATTCGTCATGAGCTGAAAATTGAAATATAACAAGTCTCTAACATCTATAATACAATGCAAAAGGAATTTAAGCATTTTGGTCAACTAGGCCAAAATTATAACTTGTCAAATAGGGCTTCCTAGAATTCTGAACATATTGCATCAGCATGACAACATTAAAAGACCAACTTTGAGGGATTCAAAACCTAGTCAAATAGACTTGAAATGACTCAAAATATGAAACATAGGTTCCTGGGTAAGGACACTAGACACTCCCAAAGTGGTGAATCACAAAACATTTTTGGGTGCAAGATATTCAGTTGGAAACACAACCTCGAGTCACTATTTGACACTTCGGTGAAAATGTAGATCGGGAAATTTCCCAAAATAGGACTTCACCAAATGACTTGAAATGTCAATTTATCATCATAGAATTCTTAGACCAGTTGAATGGAGGGTGTTAGAAACATTAAACACCTCAGGGGCCTCAAAGGTATAGCCAGGTACAATCTCATTTATGGGCATTTAAAAGGGCTCGAATTGATTCCAAATTTTAAAAAGATGCTGAAAAAGAGAATGCAATTTTGAGTGCCAATAGTAGCTCTATCTAGGGATGCATGTCCTTTGCAGTCATTGCATGAAATCTACTCCTACTATGTACAAGTGATGGCCCAAGACCATCGAAAAGTTTCAGAACCCCTTACCTCTGTCACAAACTTGATTTTCATTGACATTCTCTTGAGGCAAACTGAAATTCTCACTTACATTAGTTTCATCACATACATCAAATTTTCTTATTAATAGGTCAAGTGAAAAAAAACTACTATCATTACTTCCATAGTGCATATAAAAATCAAACATACTTTCTTCATCTTGCTCACTATGAACATATGAATCATCGTAATCATAACAACTAACATCAAACTAAAACTGATCAGTGTTTTCTGACCCATGGATTCCTTCAACCAAAAACACAAAATTTTTGTATTCTACTACATTCAATGAGTTACATGGATCAAATTGTTACTCACCTTGTGCCTTTGTATATGAAGAGTATGGAAAATCTGATTTCTCCTTACTTGCAACATCAATACACCATAAATCATATTGAATAGACATTTCATTTCCTTCATATTCTAACAAATGATTAGATCCCAATTCATAATATTTATCATGAAATTTCATGTTCACAATATGTTGATCTGTATCAATTTTTTCGTCAAATAACTCACTAGAATGAACTAATTCATTACTATTTCTTTCCTCATCACATCAGCAATCTAAATGTATCTTGCCGTTTTGAAAACAAGAAAACCATGAACCAACAACAGACCTTATCTCTACATTTTCACTATCAACATAAAAGTCATCATGTGCATTGACGTACGGATTATCATCACATACACCTCCCAAACTTGACAGAGAATATTCTGAAACTGTATCTTCTTTAGAATCAAATTTAGGGGAAATGACTTCACCATATGGAAATGCAAAACATGGCAAAGCACAAGCATCCTTGGATAGATTAGCATACCTTTCAAAATTGTGAGCCAACAAATCAGAAATCTCATCAACACTAAACAAGATTTCATCCCTAGTTTTTTTCTACTTGGCTATGATTATTGTCAAGATGGCTTGGCACATTTACAACAGCAAGCTTATTAGTAATACATTGTTAAAAATCAGAATTCTAATCATACCATAGATCTTCTTTATTTGGCAACACCTCAACAACCAACATCTTAATGCAATCACATTCATCACTAGAAGAAAAACTATTACTGATGTTACACTTTCCATCTTCCTTATACTCATCATTATAAAAATATGAATCCACATTATGCATATTATCAAACTGCTGATTACTATCCTCTAATTCATACAAGTGAGACTCTTCATCTTTAACATCTTTTTCAATGGACTTATTGCACTTGTTAACATTAAACTCATTAGCCTTCAAATAACTTTCAACCTCCATGATAAAATCTTGGATTTCATAAATCTTATATGATCTTATCTTGGCTGGCCAATCAACCGAATATGGCATAAAAACTTCTAAGAGTACCAGTGGCCATGAAGACTCCTCAGGTCTAAAAAACTTGTCAAGATTCATAACTACTGATTTGAACTTCATATAAATTTGAAATCTACTAAGACCCTTAATATCACCAATTGTACTTCTTAACATTAAGAAAGTCTTATCATGAATCTTCCTTTTCAATCTAACAATATTTGCATGAACACTTTCAAAAGTCGACACATCACTTTCAGACCTAGATTCAGAATCCATCTTATAAACTTTTAAATCTCCTACCTTTTTTTCTTAGTGCTGAAACACTAGCTCAAGGCAACCATTTCTACCATTATATTTTATGAATGACAAAGACATGAAAACTAAAATACCTTCATATGTTTCTATTTGAAACCTCAGATTTTGTGATTGGCACAGGTGCAAATATGAAATCCTTCACACCATAGATAAATTCCTTTGTAGAGCCACCACCTCCTTGAAGAGGAAAATGAAATCATAGCAGTGATTCACCTTTTGAAATGAATTTCTTCAGCAGATATAAGCAACCACATAAACCATTAATCAAGAAACTTATAATCTCTCTTTCCGAACAAACTAGATCTATCCACAAATACTGGAAATCTTTGATATTAAAACAAATCAAGCACTGGTATAGAGATTTACTTCAGAATTGCCACTCACACTTAGTGAGAAAAGATTTGAAACAATTTTACCATTTGTAGATTCTAAACTAGACTTTCAATATGGAAAACTTGTAGATCACTAACACCTTGGAAAGAAAATACACTTCATAATTCAATTCTTGACTCTAAACTTTTCTCAATAGCATATGCAAAAACTAAACTAATTGAAGATAGACTTATAACAATCATAGAACACAATTTTCATTCAATTTTACATCATACTGCTATCCATGAATAAAGCTCAACTGGGGTGCATAATATTTTGAGTAAGAAGACTAGAAAACACATTAGACAAGTTACTGTTGCAACATTTATTATGCACTTCTTCTACTGTATTGAATCTCTTCTTTTAAATTCTCAAGGTTTGTGTACCATTCAGATTCAACATATTCCCTAGTAGATTTGCCATCTTGTTGGCTCTTGATTTAATAGTTTTGCAAATAACCAAGAAACCAGATAAATGCATCTAAGGCTAGCAAATTCCTATGGAAGATACATCTAACTACAGTCTTTGGCCAACTATAAGGCATTAATCCTTCAATTTAGGCTCTGGAAGACTTAGGTAGGTTAACCTTGAGGTTCTGAGATATGGTACCTGTGCATTTAAAATATAAATTTGAATCTAATTATGTAGATAAGACCCTTATTTCTCCTAATAACTCATGTAATAACATAGATCTACAATAGCTAAATGCAAATCTATGACATTCATAAGCTAAGTGAGGGCATTCTATTATAGCTATTCAACAGAAAATGTAAAGATGATTTGAATTTGATTTGATTTTACGTGGGTGGGGAAAGAAAATGAAAACCATGTATAGAAAACAACTTAATGACCATGTAACTGATCAGTGCCTAATCCATTGGAAAAATTCATAGATCTCTCTTATGCATTTTGGATATTTGATACTTATTCATATATTCAGATATCTGATCCATCCATTCACCTTATAAATAGACATTAATATTCAATTTAAATCTCGTTTTTACTTGATATCCTCCTCAATAAATCTACAACCCTATTGATTTCTCTGAAGCATTTACATAATTCCTTGAATTACAAGCAACAATGAAACAACATACGACCTTAAGGGACTGCAACTATGACCTAGGCTCTTTGTTCAAAGATCATAAAACATTACAAGTCACTGAGAATGGAGACAAGATTTGAACTGAAACTAAACACTTGGTGTTCCTTGTATTGATTTCCTTGAAATAATACATAAAAATGCATCAAATTAACTCATAAAGAACCTACTAAACCAAACTCTTCAATGAAAAAATGCTTTCATACAAGAGAGAAAATGGTGAGAATGACAAACTAATAAGATGGGAAGGAGTTATCACAGCTAAAGCAAAGCTTCATGGTCTGGAACCAACACATCCCAGGTCTTCCATTTAGAATACATCAATTCCAAGGCTAGTCCTACTAACTATCTTCATATAAGAGAAACTTTTCAAATTTTCCAACCCTTACAAAAGAGAAAAAGAAAGCATAAATAGAAAGGAAACAAAACTCGGATTAAATTTGCAATTGACAAGTGTACCCTCAGAATTCCTTCCCAAGAAGTTGAAAAATCCTCTCTCTACCTTTTCTCTATAACTACAAATCAAATCCCCATGATTCTAGCTCTTAAGGAAAAAATATCTTTTTACCATAGTCAAGCTTTGAAAGGTCTTCAAATATGCTCTTTAACAAATGCTGATGCTTAGTGATCAAATTTTCTTGTTCTACCACCAACGCCCTAGATTTTACAAATTGGCCCACAATGTGAACCACTGAGGACCTATGCAAAAACTAACTTCAAATTCAAAATGTTTGTCTTGATCTAGTTCATGTGGTATATTGGAGTGCCCATTTTGATTAAAAATTGAGCCTCTGGTAGCCATTTGAAAAATTAGCTCCCCAACTATGAACAGAGCAGTTTGAAAAGATGAAATTTTAAATTTTAAAATATTTCTATAGTGTAAACTATAGAGAATCATTTTTTGAAACAAATTTATCAAATTCTTAGGTTAAATGCTTGAAACTAAAAAAAGACATTATTTTAAAATTTATACCCTTATAACTCCCTAACCATTCATGAGATGCCACATGTCAAATTTTGATAAGCCCTTTGTATCCGGGTGGGCCCCACATTCCTTCTCACAACTTCTACCAGATTATTGGAATTTTTGGCAAGTCGCCAAGTCACTTACCAGAATTTCTTAGCTTTTTCAGTGGCAACATGGCGACCACCAGATTTTGGCAAGATTTTCTAGCCATCTCACCTGTCCACATCGGCACCACCTCAACACCACAACATAGCCAACTTATTGCACCATGTCATCGTCACTATCTCGCCATGCTAACTATCATGCATCTTTCCTTTAGCAAGATAGTGACTATCATCATATCGTCCACATGGAGCAATCTGAGCACATCTTAGGATTTGGCACCATGTCATCAGGGTTCCATCTTCATTTAAAATTAAGTTGTCATCATTCTGACATCACCTCTGACTGATCAACCACAGATCCACACAAGCAATGCTGCCCTTCAAAAAGTGCATTTCTTGAAGACATGATTATAGTGGTGTGCAAGTTTATTTAAACATTTTAGGAAATGAATTCCCATTGAATGTGGGATCAAATTATTTAAACTCTCTTCACACCCTCCTCTGTTGCACGGGATGGATTTTCTTTGTTGACCCTAAACATTAAATTCCTACGGGTGTGGATATTCTTTCATTTCCCTCTATGCATTCCCCTACCACTTGGTATTTTTTTCCTCTTTATATGCCAGTGGTATTGCGGCTTCAACTATCTAATGTATGTTGTACTGTGTGGGCTATTCCTTTTCATGGGTTTTTTAAAATGGGGACCCTACCATATAAGACTCTATCTCCTCTCTTAGCCACATGACTTGATCCTCCTTTGACCTATGTGTCTATTGCTTGCTATAGACAATGGCATCTCCCTAATTGCAAGGCGTCACTCATCTATAGCTCCTCTTAGTGTGATCTTCTTCCAACTCCCTTTAATTTGTTGCAAGATTGGCGACTTCCTTTCTCTTTTTTTTTTCTTCCAAATCCACTGCCACTTTTTTGCCTGTTGATGATATTTCTTGAATGTCATGTTCTGCTCCCCTGTAGATACTACATTGAAGAACTCTTCATTCCCATCTCATCAATCATTTTTGCTTATGCATTTGAGATGGTAATAGAGACAAATTCCTTTGCTGAGTCATTGTGTGGATATGTGAATTATAAAAAAGGGGGCAATAGAATCACGAGTCTTATCTTGTAGTTCAATCTTAATTGAATTCCTTGTAGTGGTACCAATATGGCCATTTGGATAGCTACTATCACCTAGACTAAACCTATTTCCATAGATTTCATCATGAGTCATTAGATAAGTATCTTCACTTGAACCAATAGTAGTTATTGTAGCCAATTCATCTATCACAAGGCCTCACCTTTGTCTTCTCTTTTCCTCTTTATGTCAACCATGTATAGTTTCTCTTATTCTTGGTAGTAGCAATGCTACTTTAAAATTTGTTCCCACAACAAAGACAAGAACAATAGGGATAAAGGGTCCCTTCACATTAAATAGCATAAAAGAAATTACAAAACCCCACACAGATGCATGTTATAAACCCCATTATCAAAGCCAACTAATCAGCCTTTGAAACAAATTCTCCAAATAGTCTAATGAAACACATCATCCAAACAAAGAATTATTTCTTACTCCAAGAACTTTCTATATGGTATTTCACAAAGGTTGACTACCTTCTCAAGGTCAAGGCTCTTGAAAGTTCTGTTATATTTTCATGAGTATCTCATTGAAATCGAAAGGTTCATAAAATTAGAGAGTCACCACCACTGACACTTTGTCAAACTCATCACTTTTTATCAATCAGGTGAGATCTAGTGCCGCCCCAAAAGTGGGCCTAGCTAAAAAAGAATTTCAATTTCGGACAATTGAAATGCTGAATTGACCTATTCACTATTTGATACAAATCCAAATCAGATTTGACCACTGAATCAGCATTTAAAACTTAGTTTATCTCTTTTTGCAACTAGTCAACTTCGTGCCAGGAGGTCCTTTGACTAGCCTTAAAAATTGATCAAAACACCTGATCGTGCTCTGAAAATTGGCACACTAATACTTTGTTCTACATTCTTGCACCATGTCCAATCTTATCTAATGATGACTCTGAGGTCAAAAGATATTCACTATCAAAGTTGACCTCTAAGAATTGCCTGCCTACAAGAAAACATGTCAGAAAGCAATAAATTCGGTTCAGAATTGGCTTTCAAAACTGGGTAAACTGACACTTGGGGAAACAAAACTTGAGGCATTGGTTCTCTATCATGAGGAGAGTATGGATCTGCAATTTGGGCTCATGAAAGATAATAGGATGCAAATGATGATCAATCAAAGTGGGCTACTTAGAATTACTGACTAGAAACAATGTCTGAAAAGCGATTTTTGCAAATGGAATTGACCTGGAAAAGTGTGCAAATGGATTTATCAAGATGTGCAAACTGACACACTTAAAACATTTTTAGAGGACAACACAATGGTACAATCCTTTCAATCTGACCAATTATGAGTCTCAAGTTATGACATCATGAATACGGGTACTATCTGCAAATGCTGACACCAGTAAAAAGTTAGAAATTCCATTTGGAATCTCATTTGAAAATTAATCAAATGGATTCATCATGAGTTGAAACTTGAAACATAACAAGTCTCTAATGTCTATAATACAACGCAAAAGGAATTTTAGCATTTTGGTTAACTAGTTCAAAATTATAACTTGTCAAATAGGGCTTCCCAGAATTGTACACATATTGCATCAGCATGATAACATTAAAAGACCAACTTTGAGGGATTCAAAACCTAGTCAAAAAAACTTGAAATGACTTAAGATATGAAACACGGGTTCTTGGATAAGGACACTCGACACTCCCAAAGTGGTGAATCACAAAACATTTCTGGGTGCAAGATATTCAATTGCAAACATAGCCTCCAGTCAGTGTTTGACACTTAGGTGAAAGTGCAGATTGGGCAATTTCTCAAAATAGTTCTTCACCAAATGACTCAAAATGTCAATTTATCATCATGGAATGCTTAGAATAGTTGAATGGAGGGTGTTAGAAACATCAAACATCTTAGGGGCCTCAAAGGTATAGCCGAGTACAATCTCATTTATGGGCATTTAAAAGGGCACAAATTGATTCAAAATTTCAAAAAGATGCTCAAAATGAGAATGCAATTTTGAGTGCCAACAACCTCTATGAAATCTCCTTGCTAGTAGTGCTTAAATTTTTTCTACATCCTCCTCTTCTTTATCATTATTACTCAAAACATAGTTTACCTTTTCCTTCTTCTTCTCATTAGGTTCCTTTAATGACAACTTAGCTTTGAAGGAAGATTCAACATTCTCAAATTTGAAGTTATCAAAATTAGATAGCTTAGAAGTAGTGAGCCTACATGCCAAACCTTCAAAAGTCTAATTAGAAGCTCATATACATCTTAGTTCTTGAATTGCAAAATCTATAATAGTATAAATGGGAAACATTGTTCTCGAATATTTACTTAGTATAGTCTTATCATCTATCTTACTAGTAGCTCCTCTTATTGCATTAACAATATATCTTATTCCAGAGCAATATAGAGAAACATTCTCACCTTCTTGCATTCTCATATCATCGAGCTTAACTCTAAGAATTTTAGATTTGGCTCTTAGAACATTTTTGCCTCCTCCATAAATGGTGTGAAGAGCATCCTAAATTTTCTTTGCACTATCACAACATTTGGTATCATCAAAATTAGCATAACTTAGGGTAGAGGCAATCTCCAACATTTTCTAGTTGTGTTCTTTCTTCTTTTTAAGATCTTTAGTACTTAGGGATCCAATAGGATTGACATGCTCTATAATGATGGTATATTGTGCATGATAACCAAGGCCTCCTAGATGTAGCTTCATCAGACTTTGACATGTAGAAAATTTATCTCTATTAAGCTTGCGTACCTCTCTTTTTAACATCTTGATCTTCCACTTCTAGTACCTTCAAACTACTTCTCTTAAGAAGATGAATTTAATACTAATTGTTGGAATTCTTTAGAATAATTGAAATGGGGGGTTAATTAGTTATCCTATTAGCATGTATATTGATGCTATGGGGGGGTATTGCAAAACACTAACATGATGTATAAGTATGTTTTTCATTGATGACAACATAGTAATAAGTTAGTAAAATTAGCAAAGTAGCAAATTGTGATTTTTGTATTAAGGACAATGCATTATGTATCTACTCGTGTGTAGTTACTAGCATATACTACAACATGTATGTGACATGTGGGAAAGTGCACAAAACTTGAATCAACTATGTATGAAAGTTATTAATGGTTTATAGAGAACCATAGGTAAACAAAGCAATGAGAAAATAGTTTCTATTGTATGATCCATATAGCACATTGTATTTGGAATGAAGTGTTGCACAGTTAACCAGAGGTAGTACATTGACACTAATGATATTAGTGAGTGTCTAGGTATGGAAGCCACACATGTGAAAGATTGTGTATAACTATGAGCTGAAAACATTAATTACATCTGTATTTCATTTAAATAACTTATAATAAAGTATGGAGTCAGCCCAAGGAATTAATATTGAGATTGGTGAGCTGACTCAAAGAATTAATATTGAGTTTGGTATAAAGGAAAGATGTTTTCTAAGTTTTAGATACCATATTGGAGATCAAAAAGTAGAGAAGACTTGTGAATTGCAAAGTAGAGGAGTAGAGTAATCTACTAATGCATGACGTCAAAGGTTAGTGTTGATGGGTTTAGAGTTCTAGATCTAATTCCATAATCTAAAGGTGAAGAAGTCCAACATATTTGATAGAGGAAGAAGTGAAAGATTATCTCACATCTATTATTTTGAAATAAATAGTACTGAGATCAATTATACAATAGGTTCATTGATCTGATCCTGAAGCTATTCGGATAGTGGGTTCAACTATCTTCTATAACTCCTAATAAGGTTGGAATTTACTAACAAGGATTCAAAGTCTCCTAATATGGACTCTTTTTACTAAATGTTGTAATAGACTCCTAATAGGGTTCAACATATTTGATAGAGGAAGAAGTGAAAGATTATCTCACATCTATTATTTTGAAATAAATAGTACCAAGATCAATTAGACAATAGGTTCATTGATCTGATCCTGAAGCTATTCGGATACTGGGTTCAGCTATCTTCTATAACTCCAAACAAGGTTGGAATCTACTAACAAGGATTCAAAGTCTCCTAACATGGACTCTTTGTACTAAATGTTGTAATAGACTCCTAATAGGGTCCATCCTCTAACAAGGAATATTCAAATTAGTACATTATTTTGTGTTCATCATTCCCATTGGGGTTTTCCCTTTGATTGAAGTTCTCCCTAGTCAATATATCTGGTGTTATTGTGTATCCACATTTCTTTATGGTTTTTCTTTACTTGGTTGAATATTGAAGAATTGCTCAAGACTAAAATATAACTAATTCAACCCCCCAAGTTATATTGGTGATCGATTATTTCTAACATATCCAAGTTCCAGATGTACAAATAAAACATTTCACAACTTAGTGAACCCATATTCATCATGCTTGCATCCATTAGATCATACAATTACTTAAACTTTTATGTTACTATCAAATCAACTTTGTAGAAATGTAAGGATGAAACATAATAGATTCAATTACACATTTGATACAATGATTTTACATGGAAACCAATTTGGGAAAAACCACCAATAACATGCTACTCATTCTCACTCTTTTGAAGTGATGCCATGTGAAAGGACAATCCTATTAGAGGTTACAATGTGCACTCCTAAATGTAAGTTGGTTAGAGGATTTCAATCACCCTATTAGGAGTTATTTTTGTTAGAGGACTTTAGATCATTCACTTGGAATTTCACCTAGTTAAAGGATTTATAAATGACTATTAAGTCAACCTTAATCCAAAGGATTTACCCTAGACTAGTATAATGATTAGAAATTAATAGTAAGGCTCAATCTGATAATAAATTACAACTCACTTTAAATATAATAGATCTTGGATTTTGTGCTCCAATCTTCTTGTCTTTCACAAACTTCAAATTTGTTAGTTTTTTCACCCTTCAAGTATCCATACCTTTAAGGCTTCTTACATTCCTTGCTAATAATAGTATTTTTTCTTTGGTCATTGAACAAAGCAATACCCTAGACCCCTAGTCTTCCTTAGGTTCTTGCATATGAAAATATTTGTTTCTCACCAACCATGTCTATAAATAGGAAATTCAGATCTTTTTGTCATTCATCCTCTATAATCCATTTTAGGGTTAGGTAGGATTAGGTAGGATTCAATGAATTTACCCATCTTTTCATTTTATTCCCTTCTAGAAACTTTTGCTTTAATTTTTTTTGAATTTGCATCAAAATGGTTTATCTTGAACTCTGTGCCACAAGCTCATCAAGGTTATCTTCTACACGGTTCACACAACCCAAGAAATCAAACTTGTCAGCTTAGATTCATTGAATTCATGATCTTTCTTATAATGTTGACACTATGCATTGACTTCCTTCTGATGTTCGGTACAAACTATGTTGTGCAACATCCACTATCATCCACTATCAAATCACTCGGCATGAACTAAAGTTTATTGGTGCTCGACATCAACTAAAGTTTACTCAACTTACTCTGTATCACTTTGCATACACTAAAATTTGACTTTTCTCAACTCCAAGTGATTTTCTGCTCGACTTTCACTAACATTGCTTGACACCTATTTTGCAGATTGTTAAGCTTGGAAGACTTAATTCTTTTTGCTTATTCTTCTAAACTTAACCAGTGTATCCATCTGCAATGAAGGTTCTCCCCTTAATAACATAAACCATAATAGAAATAAAGAAACAACAATAAATGTGAGAACAAAATATGGACTTCTTATTTACACCACAAATGTGAAATTACATAATTTGCATGTACAAATTACTAACCCATATGGGTGCCTTCATTATAGTAATCTACAAGAATAATCTCTAAGTTACACCATGAGTTGTTCTAGATGATGTTCAAGCCTTTCAAACATAGGGAATTTTATGCAACTTGGGAAGGTCACCACTTGGGAAGGTCCTAGATTCTCAAACTTAATACCTAGGGCCAACAGACCCTAGTGATACATATAGAGTTAGCCAAATACATCTTTGAAAAATTATTTTAGAAATTTTCATAGCCCACTTTTGAAAGGCCATAACTTTCAAATTTTTGCTTTGATGGGCTATTATAACCATTTTTCAAAAGTCTTATCTCTTGATTTATAGGCTCGAAAATGTGCAAGCGCCCTTCCGTCAAGTTTTCAGACCTCATCTAGGTACTCTAAGGCCTCCAGTGGTGAGCCTAAAGATTTTTTTGCAGACAATTTCACCAAAAATCCACAATAAATTCTCTCATACTTAAGCTAGAGCAATGAGATTTTTATGGTAGGCTTATAAGTATAAAATGAATGAATGTAGAAAGTGAGAACATTCCAAGCTTGTATGACAAACTTACTAAAATAGAAAGTTCCCATAAATAGTAACCACCTTGTCTACTAGTCCTTATTAAAATAGAAAAGATTGAAAATAAAATATTTTTTGGTGATGCAAGATTGATCTTACACATAGGATACTCTTGCATCAAACCCCGAGGTAATTTGAAAAGTGACTCCATCATGTCTTAGGTGGTAAGAGCAAAACCAAGATGGATCACCTCCTCCCTTATTAGCCATGATGAATCCTCTATTGGCGTGCATTTCAATTTGACCAATTATTCCTCATAAGTGAAATATTCTTTTTACTTTTTCCAACATGGCTATCCAATATCTCCTCAATCTCTTTTGTAGCCAAACTAGTTGCTAGAATACTCCACTGTGCTTATGCAACTTCATCTCCATCACCTTCTTCACAATATGCTGTCAAATCTAAAATACTAATTACTAGTGAAATATTAAATTCAATATGAAACTCCACTTCATAAGAATTTCTAGAATCATGCCTCTTCACTATCTTACATGGTCCAAACTTTTTGATCTTCAAATTATTATATGTACCCACTAGAAAATGCTCCTTTCTCAAATGAACCATGACTTCATCCCCAATCTAAAATTACTTATTTTTCCTTTCATATATTCCTTAGCCTTATATTGTGTATTCATTTTTATGATGTGATTCCTCACCTCCTCATGGATGTTCTTCAAATGTTCAGCAAATTCTTTAGCTTCAGTACTGCTTATCTCTCCCTTATCAAATTCACACAATTCAAAAGCATTTCTAAGACTACTCCCATATACAATTTGGAATGGTAATTTACTAGTAATCCTATTGATAGAATTGTTATATGCAAATTCTACCAATGGAAAAATCATATCTCATCCTTTTGGTTTGTCTTAATCCAAACATCTCAACAAGTTTCTTGAACTGTGATTCACAACTTCTATTTGTCCATCAGTCTGTGAATGATGTGTTGAACTCAACTTCAACTCCATCTTCAATTTCTTCTAGAATGTATGCCAAATATAGACAAAAAAATTGGTATCTTGATCTGAAACTATACTCTTTAGTAGACCACATGATCTAACCACTTCTCTAAAAAATAACTCTACCACATGAACAACATCTCTAGTCTTCTTGCAAGGAATAAAATGTGTCATTCTTTTATAAAATTTCAACCACCATAAAATAGAATCATGCCCTCACTACATGGTTAGTAATCCAGGAACACAATCCATGTTGACATACTCCCATGGCTTCTTTGGTCTATGTAATATCTAATACAACCCTATATTTTCTTCACTCCTTTTGTCATTTGACCTACTCTAGAACTCTATACAATTGTTTTCATGTCTTGCTACAAATATGGCTAGTAGTAATTCTCAGCAACCAAAGCTATGGTTTTATCTCTACCAAAATGTCTAGCCAATCCTCCACTACATTTCTCCTTGATAAGATTCTCTCTCATTGAACTTCTTGGAATGCACAACTAGCTTTCTTTGAACAAAATATTATCATTAATCATGAAATCCAACCACTTTGTCCTATCAAGTGTAATAGGTTTTGTACAAGCCTTCCATGTATCACCAAAATTAGGATCATCTAGATATCAAGTACTAAGTTCCTTGAACCCAACAACCTCTATCTACATTTTAGTCAGTAAAAGTTGTCTTCTACTAAGAGAATATGAAACTCTATTAGACTTTCCACTCTTTTGTTTCAAAACAAATGTCTAACTCTACAAAAAAGCAACCCACTTCAGAAGCCTCTAGTTCAATTTTTCTTGACTATTAAAATATTGCAAAGCTTCGTAACCAATATACAAAATAAACTCCTTAGGAAGAAGATAGTGTCTCCACTTCTTCAATGCTTGAACTGTAGCATAAAATTCTTGATCATAAATAGATTTTTTTTTTTTTGGCATCATTCAACTTGTCACTAGAATAACCAATAGGTCTATCTTCTTGGCTAAAAGCAACTCCTATTGCAGTACCACTAGCATCATAGTTTACTTCAAACACCTTGTTAAAAACTTGAAGTGCTAAAATAGGTTGCTCAATAACTTTCTATTTCAAAAAATTAAAGCTCTTATCTAATCCTATAGTCCACTTAAATTATTTCATATCCCTTATCATTATTTCAATCAATTATCCACAAATATTGCTAAAACCTCTTATGCACTTTTTGTAAAAACTAACTAATCCATAAAAAGATCTTACCTCTATCATACTCTTTGGAGTAGGTCATTCAATGATAGCCTTTACTTTCTTTGAATCCATTTTCATACCTTCTACTAAGAATACAAATCCTATGTACACAAACTCCTTTACAAAACTACACTTGTTCAAGTTTATCTACAACTTTTCTTCTTTTTACTCATCAAACACCTTGCGAATATGGATCAGATGCTCCTCTAGTATCTTACTAAATATAAACATATCATCTAGGTAAAAAATGAAAAACTTACCCAAAAACTCATTCAACACCTCATTCATGAGACCCGTGAAAGTGCTTGATGCATTGGCTAGCCCAAAAGGCATGACTAACCACTTATACAATCCTTCTTTATTCCTTAAAGAAGTCTTCCACTCATCACCTTATTTTATACAAATTTGATGGTATCCACTCTTTAGATCTATCTTTATGAAATACTTAGCCCCACTCAAATAGTCCATAATATTATTTATCCTTGGAAATGGAAATTTGTACTTGATTGTGATCTTCTTGTTAGTACGAGAATCTATGCACATACTTCATTCTCCATTCTTCTTTGGTGCTAATATGGCTGGTATAACACATGGACTAAGACTCTCTCGAATCAACCCCATCTGCAATAACTCATGAACTTGTCTTTTCAACTCTTCACTTTATGTTGGTGTCATTTTGTGCACTGCCTTATTTGGAAAATTGGCTCCTAGATCCAAATTAATCTACTAACTAATCATCCTCATTGGTGATAATCCATGAAACATATTATCTAATACAATATCATAAAACTTTCCCAACATATCTTCAACTTTTGTAGGTACCTCCTCTACTTCTTCCTTATGATCTTTTGGAATTATAGAAAAATGCATATGCTCACACTTCATACCTTTGAGAAACTCATTTCCATCAAAAAAATATATTCTAGCAACAGTACTACATTTTTTTCTTTATATTTGAATGGCTTCAACTTATATTTCACTCCATCCTAGGTCAAACTGTCGGTATTTTTTTTCCCATTGTGTACATCATGTATGGAAAACTATACTGACCTACCTAGAAACATATGACATATTTCCATAGGTATGATATCACAAAGTACTACATCCTAGTAGCTTCTAATCTTGAACTTCACTAAGCACTACTCATTGACCATGACCTTGTGGTCATTTTGCACCCAAGTAATTGGTATACATGCAAGTGTTTTTTTCTCTTCAAATTTAGCTTTGTGACCATCATTTCTAACAGTAGATTGTGTACTTCCACAATCAATGATCACATCAAAAAACTTATCTTCAAATCTAGACCTTGTGTGAAAAAAGTTCTTTCTTTGATCAGGTTCATTGTCACCAGCTACCTAGAATCTTCTATTAACTAGGACTTCTCCTCTTTCAACATCTTTAGAATGTGATGATCTATCATCTTTATTAACATATGTAACTCTAGCCTAGCTATTCTTTGATTTGTCCTTCCTTGGCATTTGGTACATTCAAATGCTCTATGAACTTCTTCTCCATAGTGAAAACATTTCCCATGAAAGCCTCTTATTCTAGATCCTTGTCCTCTACCTCTTCCTCTATGATCTGTATTATTCTAATTATGGAAATGATTGGAATTATTTCTGATCTATTTATAACTACTACTTACATCCTCATCCTTTTTTCTTTTGATCATCATTATGGCCTCCATAAGAACATCTACTAGATCTTTCATCATGACCTCTTCTACTATTTTTGTTTTCAAACTTCTTGCTTAGTTTCTCCTAAACTCTTAGGACAAACTAGTATGACTCCTCAATACTGTTCATTCAAACTAGAATCAACTAATTCTAAATAATTGGCCTTAACTGATTGAGATAATGGGCCACATTCTCCTTATCAACTTCTGCATCACTGTTTCTATTGAGAACTCAATAGAACTCTTTGGTATACTATTGAACATATTTTCCTGCTTGCTTTAACTCTTGCATTTTCTTCAATAGATCAAGCTCATAATTAACAAGAATAAATTATTGGTTCAATTTAGCTATCATCCAATCTCATCTGCTGATTTTTTCCTTTCCATTTCTATTTCCAACCTAATCTCTTGCAACCAAATCTTTGAATGTCTCTTCAGTTTCACCTTCGCAAACTTTACCTTATCAAGATCCTCAACATCTTCATACTCAAAATATTCCTCCAATTCATTGATCCAATTGATCAGCTCCTTTGGGTTAATATTTTTTGAAAATGTGGGAACCTCAAGCTTACATCTTTTTCCATTCTTTGAGATGGTCCTAAAAAGAGTCTCTTCCTTTGGGTTTAGGACTGCATCTACTTTGGCATTTTCTTCTACTTTGTCCTCATCTCTCTTATGGGAAGGTTTATTTCTCTACACATTTATTCTTCCAATGCTTGCATTTTTCCTTGGAGGGCTCTAAAACCCTCATGTGTATCACCTACAACTCTTCTACCATGCTTTCTTCGTGGAGGCTTTTTTGTGCTTCAATTGAAACCAGAGTGCAAATTGCCTCACAATTAGTGATTTATCTACATGCTCAACCTCAACCATGGTCTTGGTGTGAACTACCTCACAGTCGGCAAGCTGTCCACACAATGAAGAACTCTAGCTCTAATACCACTTGATGAAGGGTGCTCCCCTTAATATCACAAAACATAATAGAAATAAAGAAATAATAGAAAATGTGAGAAGAAAATATGGACTTCTTATGTGTGCTGCAAATGTGGAATTATAGAATTCACTAGTACAATATGTAGGGATAACTTTAAGAAACCCCTCCTAAGAAAATAATATAAAATGCTAGCAAATTCAACATTAAATATGCAAGAAAATTTTCTAATTGAGGGCAATTTTTTCATTCGATCCAAGTGAGAAATTCATTTTTTGTTCACAAAAGTTTTCTTTACATATAAAAATTTAATAATAACTATGGTAAATTAATTTTATTTTTTTGGTATGAAAATAAATGTAGGTGATTTTTTTTGTTGGTCAAACATTTTCATAATTCAAGAGGCAAATTATTTATTTCATATAACACAAAATATTAATATAGTGGGCTAATATGTCAATATCCAAAGAGAGATTATTTAATTTTTTGGTGAATTTATAGAGTCACAAGTGGTTTATGGCCTGCATGCCAAGTGTATATTGTATAGTTTACTTGTAATATGCCAATCCATTAAGATTCAATTAATATTGTGTTATTTTTTATTGCAAAATTAGTTGTCATCACTTTTAATGTTATCATTTTTATGGTGAAAGGAATTAATCTGGACCATTGATGTAATATAGATCAATGGATTTAGATATACTTCAAGCCTTATTTTAAATGTTATACCATAAAATCTAAATGTTCCCAAAATTAGGACACCTATCCCAAAGACCAAAACTAGTCTAAGACACATGTCAGTAAAATCATAGGTGAGGCTCAACTTGAGGGAAAATATTATTTTCTTTTAAGGGAAAAATAAAATTGTCCAATAAGAAAATATTAGGGAAAGGCTAGCAAATTTTTTAAAATAACTATATTCTAAATGTAGATTACATTGGCGATTGAATTGGGATTTTGGATTAATTATGTGTAAACTAATGAGTGATTAGCCTAGGATTTGGACCCAAATTATTTAATATCTTGGCAATGTGGTTTACCCCATATGTAGGTTTTATTCACCAATTGCAATTTTCCAAAGATATAGAATAGCCAATTAGCAAAGATTCACCACTCAAAAAATCATTGACAATATGCTAATGCATATGGGCACCTTCATTATAGTGATCTACAATATTAATTTGCAAACTACAACTAGAGTTGTTCTACACAATAGTTGGGCCTTTCTTAAATAGGCAATTTTATGCTACCCAGGAAGATTCTAGATGCTCAAACTTAATACCTAGGGCTAATAGACCCAAATAATAAATATATAGCCAACCAAATACATCTTTCACAAATTATTTTAGAAATTTTGATAGTGCAACTATGGAAGTCCGTAACCCTTGAACTATTGCCTCAATTGGCTATTATGACCATATTTTGGAAACACCAACTCCTAATCTACTAGCTTAGAACTATGGAAGTGCCCTTCCATTGAGCTTTCACACCTCATCTGGACATTCTAAGGCCTCCAACAATGAGCCTAAAGACTTTTCTATAAAGTTTTCTACAAAAAATCTACAAGTTCTTCTCTAATACTTAAGCTGGAGCAATGAGATTTTATGTTAGGGTTACAAGTCTAAATTGAACCTTTTTGTAGAAAATGAGAACATTTTGAGCACATATGAAAAAATTACTAAGAATAACAAGTTCCCATAAATAATAACCACCCTATCTACTAGTCCTTATTAAAATAGAAAAGACTAAAAATAAGATATTTTTGGGTGATGCAAGATTGCTTTTACAGCTAGGATGCTCCTACATCAATCCTTTCTAAACATAAGTAGATAACTAATGCACTGTAATATCACCATCTTAATTGATCCTTGTACTCCTTTTCGATATCATAACTCAACCTTTCCTCTAGGTGCTCCTGTTACCTCATTTGATCAAATCCTCTTCATTAATCAAATAGATGATAGTACTCAAATCATTTAAGAAATTTTCATACCAAAAAGTAGCATGTTTGACATCGGTGAAAAAGCAATGATTGAAATACATTCTCATACTTGTATTAATCTAGTTTCAATAGGAAATCTCGACTATCTTCTTTAAATTTAAAGACAAGGGGTTCACTTCTAGTATTTTTTGACACAATTTGACAAGACAAACCTTTTCCTCAAGTTACCTAGTATGTCTTTTGGGAAACCCATCAAAAGCATCGATCCTTAGGTAGGAAAGACTTGAGAATTCGATGAAAGAGAATTTGAGCTAGCTAATAGCTAGAGTTTCTTTTGGTGAAAACCATTGCAATTCCCAACACAATCTCATAGTGAACACATTGTTCACTTTCATGTACTCCTTAGAGATCCTTCACAAGTAAAGGTGTGGGTTGAATTCTTACATCATTCTATTTTCATTGTAGTCTTCATTGCTAGGAAGACCTAGCTATAGGTGATGCATAGCCAAGGTATAGATTAACTATGAACACATGCAAAATTGCTTGAATCCATTAGCTAAATTCAACCATGAAGCAAGCTCATCATGTGTGATATCGGCCTACTCAATTTATAGTCCTTTGGCACATATGGCTTGCACAAGGAAAAAATTATGCTTAATGAAATCTACATTTTTTCCCTTTGCTTTCAATCTTAGCAGCAACACTAGGATATCAAGAATCCCCCTTTTCAAATTGGTTCCAAGAAGAGCTTTTTGGCATTTTTCTCTTCTTGGAGTAGGATGTTAGGAACCACATTCTATATATATCCTCACTGTTGGGACTAGAAATTCAAGCCTTGATTTTGAGTACCATTCAAAAAAAAGCCCTATAAGTGCTTTTTAATGCATGTGTGTGTAACTATTTATTTGAGGTCTAAGAGGTGTTTAATATTTCTAACAACTTGCATTTAGTATATCCATTCATCCCATAAAGATAAATTGTCATTCTGACTCAATCCATGAAGTTCTATTTTGAGCAATGTCCTAATCAACATTTTTGCATAAGTGTCATATAGTAACAAGAGGCCTTGTTTGTAATTGAATATCTCACACCTAGTTTAGTAATTTTTCATGACTCATTTCTTTTGGAGTGTTTAGTATCCACAATAGAGAATCTATGCTTTATATTTTGGGTCACTTTGATATTTTATGACTATATTTTGAATCCCTCAAAATTAGTCATTTATTATTGTCATGCTGATGCAAATTGTTCATAATCATGGAAGGCCCTATTTGACTTATTATAACTAAGAATCTATGAGAGGTGAGATCAAATGGATTGTACCACTATTTTATAAGCTAATAATTCTTTAAGTGTGCTAGTTTGCAAGTCTTGATGAATCCATGTACACACTTTCCCAAGTCAATTTCGTTTGCAAAAAATATTGTTCCACCATTGTTCCCAATTATGAATTTCTAAGTAGCCTACTTTGACCACTTCTTAAATGTGTCTAGTTATTCACCATGAGTCCAAATCATAGATTTATATTGTCCTCATGACAATGAACCAATACCCCAGTTTTCATGCCCTCAAGTGTCAGTTTGATCTATTTCTGAAGCCAAATCAAATCACATTTTATGGTTTTCTAACATGTTTTCTTGTAGGTAGTTCTAGGAATGCAACTTTGACAGTCAATATCTTTTGATTGAGAATTCTTCGTGAGATTATATTAAACAAGGTAAAAAAATTTGGGCAAAGAGTTAATATGTTCGATTTCAGAGTCCGATCAAGTATTTTTGTCAATTTTTAAGGCTAGTCAAAGGACCCTTTGCCATGCAAAAGACAATTTGCAAAAAGGGGTGAAAATGATTTTTTAGTTTGAAGAAATGATGTGGATTATTTATAGTCAAACTCAAGTGTACAATACATCACGTTGAGATGTCAAGTGTTCAAAAATGAATTTTTTTAGCCGATTCCACTTTGGGGCCTGACTGATTTCATTAAATCGATGAGATGTGAAGGTAGGGAATGCTACAACACTCAAGATTTGTAGTGATTTGAAAAATTTATCATGTGTGCAAAGTATTTTGAAGTTAGAAGGATGTGTGAATGTTTGCACATGGTGAACAAGTGAAATGTGGATTTAAACATATCCATCAAAGGTGATTGCACGTGAACCCTTTTTTTCCTTAAATAAAGTCAAATGGTTGCTTGCTTAATGCCATTTTAAATGTAAAGAAATTAATAAAAATTTCAATTAGAGATGAGGACCTGGTTATCTTGTTTGAGAATGTGTTTCTACACAACTTTAAAGAGAAGATTCCAAATGAAGAATGGATGTGTTGTCTGAAAGGAGTAAACATTTGGTTTTACCAGTTTTTGTGTATAAGTATTCTTACTTATTTGGAAGATGAACATATCATGCTTTATATATATATATATATATATGGGTCATGCCATTGGAACTTTAAATTGGACAAAAAGCTACACATGTTTTCATAGGGGTTTTATGCATATAATTGATAGAGAAGACACTTGTGGTTGCTACTAGACTTCTTATTAACCACTACCCTAATGGACCCAAAACAAAAGAGGAAAAGGGGACGGCTATGAGATTTTAGACATTGTAATATATTTACAAACACAACTTGTTGAGTTTCAACATCATCCATTCTATGGGTCAGTTGGATTTCAAACTTATTTATAGAGCAAGGCACAAGTTAGTGGATACAATTTTGAAGCTAAGAGTCAGTTATGCCATTTGAAAAGATGACAAATGAAAAAAATGGGGATTGTTATGCTCTTGATTTTCACTAAACAAAATATCATTCAAGTGGGCTACTCATAACCAAAGTTAACATTATGAATGTGATGCCGAATAAATGAAAAGAATGGGTAGGCTTTGTAACAAGTAATTAATGAAATTAATGTGAGTACATGGAGAAGGTTTCCTCTATATTGCATTAAACTCTAAATACATCATAAATTTTTCCATCAACAAATACATGTGTATCCTACCATATCCCAGTGAGTATCAAATAAATGAAGAGGAAATCATGTTTATAAAGATGTTAGTGGAAAAGTCAGAAATGAATTATAGTTTCAAAGGAAAAATCATGCAATAGTAGATGAAATATAGAAACAAACATTAATCTTGCAGGTAGTTAGAAATGTTACCTTGGATTCTACCCATGGCTTTATAAGGAATTGTATGACTATGGCATTGAAGACTAGCATGTTGAGTGTGAAGAGAAACTAAGTGTGGTGTACTCTAAAGTGGACTCACATAGGGTGCTTCTTGTTCTACCTATGACAAGTACAAGACTTTAACAAACAACTCATGCCCCCATTACATTACTTACAAGCCCATATCAAAGTTAAAGACACTTGTCGTTTGGTCATAGATTGGGCAGGGAATACATAGATTCATGAATCATCTATTCTTGTAGTATCTTATGAAGGCAAGTAAGGGAGATGATTAATGGTAAGCTCTGTGGTGAGTGCATGAATCACTAGAACTTATAAGTGGTAGGATGCCAAGACCAAGGTGATATCCACATCAAGAAAATAAAGCATTGGGAGTTATACATATTCAAACATCCATCTCAAGCTCCATGGTTTTGTAATGTATAGTCTCTTGCAGAGTTGAAGAAGCCATCATTGAAGCTACCAATGGATATAAAAATCATGTAGAGAGAAAGATCCTTGTCATCACGAAAGAAATTACAAAGGAGCACCTTTGGAGAAGGAAAGCTCACAGATAAAATAAAAGAAAATTCATGAGGGATTAATCCCACATTAAGTAGGTAGGGCCATTTTGTAGTGTCTAAATACACTTCCACTCAATTATCATAATGTCTTATAAGACACATGGATTTTTGAAGTTGCAAGTTCATGCAGGCTCTTGACTTGCAACCTAGAGGTGACTATGATTTTTTTTTTAAATGGCTAAACCGATGTCATATGTTAATGTGCAAATATAAACCAATCAAAAATCAACAAATGGCAACCTATGGATGAATCACAATGTGACAAGTAGTGACAAGACTCTAGCTAGGTGTAGAAAAAAAGGTACTAACATAGCATGGGGGACATGTGTCACAAAGACACATCCATGCATGCACAGTTAATAGCTACTATCTATGACTATGGTAATGCACCTATCTAAGACATAGTAGTAGGCAGTGGTCAGTGGTGACATAGCAAGTATAGCTAGTGGATGACATAGTGATGATGGAACAATCAGAGGGAAAATCAAATATTGACATGTGATAGTGACTTGTTGACTTGTTAGAAGGTTCCACATGCTACCTAGGTTCGTGAAGATATGGTAGATGATAACTAATGGCATGCTACCGCATGGAAAAAAAAGTCAAACATGTTTGGATCAAATTCATCGGCGAGGGAAACAAATCAAAATGATTTAAAAATGTTTTGTTAAACATTTTTCTCAAAGACTACATATAGATTTTTAAAATTTCAAAAGGTAAAAGCTAAAGGTTTAAACTTTAGAATCTTTTAAATTTTTGAAAAATGAATCTTAGACCAAAGAGTCAGTCCAAGGGACATCTTTTTCAAAATGGGTTTCTGGGTGTTTCTAGAGAGCAAATATAGCTAGAACTAGAAGAGAAGGAACTTTCAATTTCTAGAGTTTGTTTTTATAGAGGAAATCATCTGTTTAGCTTATACAAGGTTTTGTCCTAGATTCCATGTTTGCAACCACATTTAGATATCAAAGTTCAATCTTGATTTCTAGGAGGATGATGAACTAAATGTGCATAAAAGTAATAAAAATGTAGTTATGGGAAAATTTGTTACCAAGTCAGTTGAATTTAGATATTATCAATATTTCATGACGCAGTTTAGATATTTGGTGACATAGGGGTTTCGCATAATTCATAAGAGATATTATGGGTTTGTTACAGAATAACGATGAAAACCATATTAGATTTCATGGGTAGAAAGAGGAGAGATGTTTTACAATTGCATAGAATGGAGATTCAAGTGGACACATGTCACTTCAAGATTAGATCCAAGATTACATTATTTTCTTATATCTCTATCTTTTTTATTCATTGTAAGGCTTCTTGTTTTGGAAAAATTTCTCACTGTTGTGATACCATGCGTGTTCCAATCTTAAGTTTTCTCCAATCTATAAAACCAATGGTTCCAGTTTTGATGTGTTTTCATCACTATGATACCACATTCTTTAGCATATTTTCTCTTGTATGAGCAATAGTAGTGAAGTTAATATAGCTAGTTATAATCTATATAGTGGTTTTGTGAGTTGTTTTACATGCATCTAAATGTATAGTTTCAAAGAAATGAATACAAATGAGAAAGAATCTCCTTAGTTTCATTTTGATTCTTTTCTCCTATCTCTATAATTTGAAATCCTATGTGGTTTAGGGACAAAGAACTAAGGGCCATTTGAATCCCCTTAAGGTTGTACATTTGATATACTTTTCTATTGCAATAAAAGGTCCAAGTAAATGGTTGATGTATTTGATAGGGTTGTTGGTTATTTTGAGAAGGATACTTATAAGAATGAGGCCCTTTTTTAATTTGTGGAATTGCCCAATAGATAAGACACTAATTAGCTACAAGATCAACCTCTTCTTATTGCTACATACTTGGGGTCTTCCTGAAATCAACATCATTAATCAAATATTTTTCCCTTTAACATTTAGAAACTGAAAGGATTCCCTCACTTAGCTTATCAATTTCCTTGTCCATTCTATTAGCTATTCTGTGTCTAATATATTTGCATAAGTATTAGAAGATTAATTGCTTTATTTTCTTTTCTTAGATTTAGTTTATGCTTTTGACAACTAGTACCATATGAAGAATCTATAGGTTCACCCACCTAGGTTTTGTAGTGCCTGAAGTAAAAGAAGGTTCTTGCCTTATAGTTGGCCTAGTGTTTGAAAGGGTATGTTGAGGATGGGAAGTAGCTTCCCCTAGATGTATCTCGTTCTCATCAGGGTAGTTTTAAACTGTGAAGTTCCAAAATGCCAACACTCTCTCCTTAAGGTTTTCTTCTCATTAAGCATAGATGTAAAGGACCCTAAATCATTATCACAATATTCTTACTTTAGTACCATGCTAAATGTAGAATGCATCAAGGCCTTGTTTTTTGAGAGAAGGATATATTGATTGGCAAGAAAGATTTTCTTTGTCTCTAGATTATATCTTTCTATGCATTCTCTAACTAGCTCTGGAGCCTCTATAGCCATGGGAAATCTGATAGCTACTACCAATCCACTCTCTTTCAATTTCTGGGTAATCAAGTGGATGGGCTAAGAATTAAGCCTTCTATGAAGATAACCTAAGTCATAGAACTTGAATGAAGTATTAGTAAGATCCTTTTATTCACTTTTTAAGCATATAAATTTATCATAACATTCTACTCTAATTGCCATTTGCTATGATTTCAAGTAGGATGCAATGCTCAATAAATAGTCATTTAAAACAAGGAGGAAATAATTTTGAGGCAATGTCGATGAAATAGATGTATAAATCCAAATGTTCACACCACATAAAAGAAATTAAGCACAACCAACAATCATACTAGTAGGATTTTCAATAAATCTGATAATCAATGGCTATTTAAGACTTTATGTTTCTATACACATAAAGATTCACAAATTTGAAAGTCATATCATTAAAAGCTAGTTACCAAAATAAGGGTTTTAGTTTAACAAAAGTGCCTTATTTTCTTCAAAGATCTATGTTGGTATAAATAAGTATTTACTATTCACACTTTACCTAAGTTTACTTATGTTAATGCATTATATTATTATTTCTTAGGTGAGACACAAAGGAGTTTGTGTACTTTTATGAGTTTTCATGTTGACAACATAGAAATAAGCAACTCTAATTTAGCACGTGGTGTCTACAACACTAGAGTTTTCATAATTAATTGAGTTGTCATGTAGACAACATAGTTATCCACACTCATATTTTAGCACATGGTGTCTACAACATAATTTTGCATGCTACACATTTATAGGCTTATCCTCTCATCATCACACTTGCTCCTATGCTTAATGGAGGATAATCCACTCCTGGTGGACATGTGCCTGGTTTTAAGACTTATCATGTTGCTAACTCCTATGCATTATAGAGGCCTTTATATATAGTTACTTCTAGTGTACATATAAATCAATACATTGAATTAAATATCATATTATTACTCCAATCATACTCTTTTGGTCTACTATTGTGCTTGTGCTTGAGTTCCTTAGTCTTGGGTGAATTTTTTCGTAAGGAAAACTCTTACATGGTATTAGAGCTTGGGGAGATTCTCTTCACATAACCATTTGAGACCATTCTTGCTTCATCACCTTGAGCTAGATTTGGAGAATTCATAAATACTAGGAGCATCTAGAGCCAAAGTGGACCTTGCCATTGTGGTTGGAATGTTGATTCAGTGAAAATTGACTAATTTGCCTATATTGGGCCATAGTCTAATTTCAAGCAAAAAACATTTGCAAACCAAAAGACAGAGGCCCCATTTGCAAAATTAGTATGATCATTTTAGATCTTTGAATTTAAATTTCAGATCTAGATATTTTAGCATTTGAATCTTGATTATTTTTTTAAGATCTACATTATTCTCTAGAAATTTTTTGGCCATCAGGTCAGTAGGAGAGATTTTTGCTAGCAAAGATTGGAGCTTGCTAGTGCTAATCAGATATTGGCATCATATTCAAAAGGTCAAGAAATCCCCAAATTGACTTTTTTTCATCAAAATCAGACATCTGAGGTGAAATCTAGAGTCAATTGATTTTTGGAGGTGAGACAGTAGCGATTCAAGAAAAATAATAATAGAGGTGATTTTCAAATAATGATATCTCCCTCATACAAAATCTTTTTTTGTGCAATTTTTTTGTTTTAGGATAGAATTTCGTGATCTACACATTGGTGTAGGTGTTTTTCGAGCTATCTTCATGAATGTTTCTGCGACTTGCAAATCCTAATTTTTGCCACTTCAAATTCTTAGAAGGGGTCATCTAGACACATAATCAAGTTTTTTTTTTTAAAGTGCATTTTTTTTGTCTATTTTCCAAATCTGCAATCAGAATATAGGCTTGTGTGGACAAAAATACTACTAGCAAAAATAGGCCTTAAATTTCCAAGTGGCTATAAAGTGCTTGAATTATCCATTAGGGGTGGTTTCTTTGATTCTCTCTTGCATTTTGTGTGGTGCTAACATTCATTGATTTCATGGAAAAGTTTTGTCGCACATGTCAATGAATTAGACCCCTGTTGACAAAAAGGAACTTTAAAAAATGGAGTCCTTTAATCATTGATCATCTAAGAAGTGAGCATAAGGAAGAATTTACTTATTTAAGTTCCAATGAACTGATCACTAACACTAAAGAGAAACCACCTATTAGTAGAGTTTTGGATATCATTATACTCAATATCAGTTCAAATTGTTGGCCTATCATTAAAAAGCTCATTCAACCTTATGATATGTTCCTCCCGATGCTCACACCTCCTGATGCTCTTGATGCTCCTATTGCTACTACTGATCTAGTTCTAGTCATAGATGCTTCCAATTTAGTGCAGCAAGAAACACTATGTCTTCCTTCCTTAGCTTCATGGGGTGACTTCCTTTTAGATATTGCAGGTCTATTTGTGGAGTCTCACATTAAAGGTGTGGGAGAAATCACTAATGATATTCATCTTCTCTTTGTTGAGGCAAATACTTCATCCATAGCCACAGTGATACATCCAAAATAGCAAGATACACCTTGTCTTCCAGCACCAGCATTAGTGGTTGACTTCTTGATAGATATTTAAGGTTTTTTTTTGAAGTCATATATAGTAGATTTGGCAGACATCATTGATGATATACATCTCCTCTTTGATGAAGAAGATCACTCTTCAATTGTTGTGAGGGATCACTCTAACCCTCTTGTCCATTCTCTACAAGATCAGTCTTCATAGGTTGATGTGATTCTGGATCACTATGTACAATAGTTGTGGGAGGTCTCTTTATCATTTGAGGAGATAGTAATTTCTTTGGGGCATGTTCTACATCCATCCTTGCTTGATCTGCACATTTTCTTTTCTGCAATATTTGAAGGGGGACCATCAACATTGACACAGGGATAGTTGAGCAAGTTTTAGAGAACCATTCACCATCAAGATTCTTTCTACACATAGGGGAAGCATCTCATTTGTACCTCTGCCATTGTTTCTTCCAAAGGGGAGGAACATTATTCAACAACATTGGATCATCTTCTACATTGGAGCAGATATCATTGATTGACACTCTACATTTAGGGGCTGACTACCTTGTCTCCTTCTCTTTTATGGGGATGACTTTTTCCTCTTATGGGTTTTTTTCCTTCTTCTCTTTTTTATATACTTGATATATGTAGTAATGGGGGGGTCTTGATTACTCCATCCATCCATGCATCTTGATTTTTTGTCTCTCTTTTTGGTGGAGGGTTCTCCCCATGAGGTTTTCTGTCTTTCTCTACTTTATAAGAGATATCATTTTATTATGTACATGGATACCTAACATGGCCTAGTATCCAAAACCCATCATGAATTTCATCCTACCTTTTGTAAGCTTAAGTACATCCCCCTACATTTCACTTAAGGGGGGCTATTGGTGTAAATAAGTATTTACTATTTACACTATACTTAATTTTATTCAGGTCAATGCATTATATTATTATTTCTTTGGTGAGACACTTAGGAGTTTGTGTACTCTTATGAGTTTTCATGTTGATAATACATAAGTAAGCAAGTCTAATTTAGCACAAGGTTTCTACAACACTGGAGTTTGCATAATTACCTGAGTTGTCATGTAGACAACATAGTTATTTGCACTCCTATTTTAGCACATGATTTCTTCAACATAATTTTGTGTGCTACACCTTTGTAGGATTATCCTCCCATCATCACACTTACTCCTATGCTTAATGGAGGATAATCCACTACTATTGGACATGTGCCTAGTTGTAAGACTTATCATGTTACTAACACCCAGGCATTCTAGATGCATCATAGAGGCCTTTACATATAGGCATTTCTAGTGTACATATCAATAAATACATTGAATTGAATATCATATCATTACTTTGATCAGACTTTATTGGTGTACTATTGTTTTTGTGCTTGATTTCCTTGGTCTTGGCTTAATATTTCCCTAAGGAAAATTCTTACAATCTAGAATAAGGATCCATATGATAACTCATTTTATGTGAAGGGGAGAGTGCAGATCTATCTTTCTATAAACTTATCATTCCTTTAATTTAGGATCATATTGTGAGGAATGTTCCTTTGATACCTTAGACACTTCATTTTCTTATTCTCTGCATCTAGTATTCAAACACTTGATCTATGTTATATCAAAATTGTACTTTTATGACTGACTTCAAAAGTGTATTTGGGCATCTCTATAGAATATTTTCATATTATAGTCTTGTAGTTCTTTATTTTTTGAGTCTTAAGAGAAGTATCCTTTTATATTCACTTAGGATGAAAAACCCCTGTAAAATTAGTGCTTTCTGGGGGAAGAAACACTTTGAAGCATTTTCCCTTATTGTAATCAGATATCTTGAGATGATTTTTTGAACATGGATTCACCATTATGGGCTTAGATTAATTCCTTTTATTATCATGCCTACATGGTTCTTATGCATACATTTTTTTTTAATTGAGCATAATCCATGCTAGATTAGGAAAGATACCAAAATTCTTTCATTTCCATCAATTTGTAGCTAAAAAGCCACAAACCCATTTCTCTTCATAGAAATGGATTTTACCTCTGAATTTTGAATTAAAACCTTGAAATATTTGACTTGCATTTTCATAGATATTTCCATCATAAGTCAAGCAAGAAAACATCTATGAATACTATCATGACTTTGGTCCTTGGGTACATTCTTGATAAACTTCACTAAGGGGAAAGCTAGTCGATTATTCAAAATACAAAGCAAATGAGAATGTTGGTGTAAGATAGAAGTTATTGAAATAGGAATTGACCTCTCATCAAGAAGATGCTTAAAACATATCTGAACCAAATCTAAATCATGTAAACCCCAAATGCATTAAAATGACAAGAAACCTAGATGGACGGATAGAGAATAGTAAAGCAAGGGAGGTTCAGAAAAGATGCAAAGTGAGAGTTTTGGGAAATTAATGAGAAGTAAGTTACCTAAAGGCTATCTTGACAAGAAATCTTTCACAAAATCTTAATGAATATTACCAACTACACACTCGTAGTGGAAAAACTAAAAGTTGGCAATAACTGGCTCTAACTAGGAACTCAGGCATTGCAAATGTCTGAGATGGGGCCTAGAATATTTGGTTTCAAACAACTAGAATGAAAAACTACAATGGGAAAAATTAAAATAAGAACACAAAGGAAAGGAACACTAACCTAGGGAAGTAGGGAACAAAGCAAGGAAGAAAGAAGAAACAAAAACCTATCTAGACTAAAACTAAATGTAGTTGCTACCTTCTTTGAATTATGAACTTGATATAGCCTTAGATCATTATTATTTTAAGACAATGGAATAATCTCTCTAGTGGGATAGATGGGAATGAAAGAGTTATTCTAATTTACTTGCATAATTATGAGAGTGTAGGACTAGAAAATAGGCTAATGTCTAACATACTATGAGCAAATCACAAGCTCAATAAATGCACATCAACACCCTCTAGTCTAATATGAAATCCAAAGTAATAGAAAGGAACCAACACAACATTAGAAACCTCCTCTTTCATTTGTAGTTCCCATGTCCTTTCTTCTCCATATGATGTAGCTCCAAATTGCCTATAATGCACACAGTTAGGAAGCAAAAGCCTATGGTAATGATGAAGCTATGAGAATACGAGAAAATGTGATTTAAGCTTGAGAGAATAAAAGTCCAAAAACTAAGGACTCGAGGACATAGGAATTAGGGACCTTAGAGACCAGAAATGAGAGCAAGAATGCTCATTTTATAATCAATACAAAAGATCAGAGCATTGGATTTGTCACCTTGGACATGTGACTTGGTAAGAGATTCCTTAGAAAATCCATGATGCATATGACAAAAGATGCCAAATGTAGGATTGTATTATACTTGGAAGTCAAACTTCACTAAGGATGAAGAGGATCTATGATGCATCATATGACACCTCTACCCCACTTAAAGCTAATAATCTATGATAATGGAAGCCAAATATGGATGTGTGTAAGAGAATAAGAATATATGGAGTATGACATATCTTAGCCAAGTGTTAATGGAGAATCCACAAGTTTTCATGCCCATATGTTATGATGATGTCAATATTTTGTGGAATATTTGAATTAAAAATACATTATTCCACAAAAATAAAAATTAGTGAAAATGGAATTTGGTTGTGTTTTGAAACATTATAGGCTTCAAATTACCCTAATGAGAATATGAAACATTTAGGGGTAGCTAACTCTCATCTTTAACATATCATTTCAAACATCGGGCCAACCATAAGGCTTGACCCTTCTTCTACTTCAAGCTTTGTAAAACCTAGGTGGGTGGACCTCAGATTCAACCAATATGTTACTAGTGCAAAAAATATACTCTTGAATCTTCTAAGAAGATTTAACCCTTATTTCTACAAATGACTCATGAAATTACATAGATCTATAGTAGCAAATTGAAAATCTAGGAAATTCACAAGCTGAGTTAGGGTTAGACTTTTCAGCTCTTCAACATGAAAGGGGAAAAGCATTTGATTAATATTGTTGAGTTCAAAAAAACCCCTAATATGCAGCAATAATAACTACTGATCATGTAGCTAATCAGTGCCTTATCTATTGGGCAATTCCATGAATCGATAACATACATAGGGGTACCTAAGACATATTTATATCTTCAGATATTTGATCTATCTATTCACATTATGAATAGACATCTGTGTTCAATCTAAATCTCTTTCTTACCTAATATCCTCATCAATAAACATGCAACCATGTTGGTTTCCCCGAAGCATTTACATAACTCCTTGAATTATAAGCAACAATGAAACAACATACAACCTTAAGGGACTGCAACTATGACCTAGGCTCTTTGTTCAAAGATAATAAAACATTGAAGCTCATTGAGAAAGGAGACAAGATTTAAAATGAAACTCAATCATCTATTATTCTTTGTATTGATTTCCTTGAAATAATGCATTCATATGCCTGAAATTGAAACACAAAAACACCTAAAATATTTGAACTGTCTATATTCTATTCATTACTACTATTCATACAAGAAAAAATTGCTAAAGAATGGTTTCTCATATTTGAGAAAACCCAAGATTGGAACCAACTAGTTTCAAAGTGAAAACTTGAATCTTTACAATGGATGAAAGAAAGAAAGATATAGACCAAGATGAATTCCCATATCTAATCTTAGAATGACATGTGTCCACTTGGAATTCCATCCTCTACAACTAAATAACCTCTCTTCTTTCAACCCATTTGATCTAATATGGTTTTCATCATCATCTTGTAACTAATTTGGAAATATCTCTATTGAAATGATGAAAACTTTTGTGTCACCAAAAATTTGGACTGCATCATGAAATGTTGGTAAAAAATTGGGTTTAAACTAAATAATGGTGACCAAAATTAACCCCAACTACATTATTACCATGTTTTACCCATATTTAGGTCATTACCTTACTAGAAATCACAACTAAATGTTGATACCTAAATGCAGTTGCAAGTTAGGAATTTGGGACAAAACCTACTGTAGCTTGAAAAAACTATTTCTTGTGCAAAAACTAACCTCAAAATTAGAAAATTCATCTTCTCTCAATTCTGGCAATATATAATATGTCTATATTCGCCTCTTAGAAGCCCCTAAATCTCAATTTGAAAAATACCCCCCTTGCATGGATCTATGACTGAACTTGAAATTCAAAAAATTTAAATAATTTCTAAAGTTTCAACTTTAAAATTAAAACCTTTTTGAATTTGAAATACTTTTGTACATGCCCTAACAAAATGATTAAATTTTTTTTTTTTAAATATCTTTATTCTTGCTTCACCCTTGAATTTTGGGGTCAAAGTAGTTTTGACTAGGTGTGCCACGTGGTAGCACCCGATTGGTCCACCTTTGTACACCTTCCACCTCATTGCCACGTGGTGCTCTCCATCTTACCTACATTTCTTAACTTGTGAGAAACTTTGACTCCTTCTAACACTCCTCAGTAAATATAATACTTCAATGATATTTTGCCTAAACTTAAGCCAATCACAACTGAACACTTTGATGTTTGCCTAAATTTTTTGAAAAACATGCCAAATGTTAAGAACATCTACAAAAACCAACACCTTCATTTTGATATTCACATGTTCTCTTCCATAGAAATTTGTGTATCCTCCAATTTGACCAAACAAAATGTGCCAACATTTAGATTAAAAAAGAAATGGCTAAAATTGATCACCTTTCCTTAGGAAACATTGAAAATAAATATACTAAAACGAAAATAAAGCAATGCTATTAGTTTTCAATGAAATGATTAATCACAGTTTAAGTTTTAACCTTGGAATAGTTCTCTATCATGGCGGGAACTAATAAGATTGACAAGATTCTTATAATATAATATGTAAAGAAGAGTAACCTAAAGTTGATATAAATGGAAGCAAAATATGTTAATAATAACTTTTAACTACCAATGAAATAAGAGGAAAAATAATTTCTTATGTTGAAAGATAGACTTTTAGAGTTGTGGAGGCATAGAAAAATACTTCATTTTGGAATTTTTTCACCCTTGATTATAAGCACTTGAAAGTATTGACACTGCAACATCATACCCAAAAAATGTACCAAAGAATACTGAAGCAAAGCCTTCCTTGCCAATCAATGTATAATAAGTATTTAACATAGCTTTAATTTCCCCATCCATATATTCTACCACCAAAATCTATGATATTCCTTTGTCTTCGACAAAGTGGAGTAGGTTATAAATTGATATCTGTAAGATACAAGAAGCACAAAAATTTATTAACAACACCTCCATTTTTCCAAAGAATAAAAGATATTAAGTACCTCCATAAGTGTGGGCTAGTGGTATACTTGGGAAGCCGCTCATGTGAGTTGATCATCTATAAATGTATTTCCATAGGAGAAATTTTACAAGTACCACTACAATTAGGCATGCACTAACCAAACATGCCATAATAATTTTTTAAATTTTATTGCTTCTATTGACCAATGAAAAATTAGATGGAGATGGTCTTAAGTGTAGAATAAATATGAAGGATAAGTAATTTTTCTATCTATAAAATTGGACATTATTTTTGTGGCTAAAATGGTGCAACATAGTCTATCTGTATCATACTTATGAAAGGTCTAATCATAGCATGTTTAAGATGGGAAATTGTAAAAATTAATACTATTGTAGTCACTGACTATTAATCTCCTATCATAAATGATTATTAAACTGTTGAGAATAAATTCACAACTAATATCAAAAAATAACATAACAATGACTTCACCAATAAAATATGGAAAGAAATTCACAACACAAAGAACACAATATTTTTGGACAAATTGTCTATGGAAAAACCCCTAAGGAAAAACCAATTCTATAGATGGAAAATATATTAAATTCAACAAATCAAGAGATGCAAAATTCCTTGCCCCTCACTAGTAGAATTCAAACAAACTCATAATTTATCCTACTAATATTCCCCACTACTATCACTAATACATTTGGTACCAAATTGCAATGGTAGTGTTGTTGCAATTTTTCCATCACAACCTTGTCGCCGTCGCAATTGCGACAGTCTACCATCACAATTTTTCTGTCACAACCTTATCATCCTCGCAATTGTGACAATCTACCGTCGTAATTGTGACGATGACAAGGTTGTGATGAAAAAATTGCAATGGTACTGCCATTGCAATTTGGTACCAAATGTATTAGTGTATCCTTGATGATATTATTGTGCCCTTGCTAACACTGCAAGACTATTTGCTATCACTACAAACTCATTTACTAAGACTCCAAATTCTTCTACAACTCTTCTTATTCTCTATTCTATTCTCCAAATTCTTCCCTTGACCCACTTTTTATACTAGCTAACCAAGAGGTTTCTAGTTGTCTTTTAATCACGACAACCTAACCAAGAAGTTTCTACTTGCTTCTCAATTAAAAAAACCTAACCAATAGGTTACTATTTTCTTCTAGATGGGGTCAATTAATTAACAAATATTTTCTAATTAGTCACATACAAACAAACAACTATCCAAGCAACCTAAAAAAAAGACTCCCTCTTAGAGAGGATGATGTTTTTCATGACAACCAACTTATCTCTGAAGAAGATGAATTTATTCTTCCCCAATACCTTAGTTGGAATGTCTACCACCTTCTTCTTTGTAGGTATCTATTGTAGCTGAATAACCTCCTATTGTATACAACATCTGATACAGTGATATCTAATGTCTATATGTTTAGACCTCTCATGAAACACTAGATGCTCAAAAAACTTGATGCAACTCTCATTGTCACAGTGTATAATAGCAGTCTCAACCTTCTGACCAAACAAGGCTATTAACAAATTTCAAAGACATATAGATTCACATGTTGCCATGCAATTTTCTATTATTTTTCTTCTTCTTAACTCAGGGCCATGGATTTTTCCCTCTTGCTAAGTCAAGATACACCTTCTGATCTCAAACTAAAACAACACCTTGAAGTTCTCCTATATTTGTTATACTTCCTACCCAATCTACATCAGTATAGACCATCAACCTAGTACCTTCACCTTGGACATATCTGATCCCATACCCAATTGTATGATGCAAGTAACACAATACATGCTTGGTTTTTGTCAAATGTGCTATCTTTGGTTTAACCATGAACTGACTAAGTGAGTTTACTACAAATGCAATATCTAGCCTACTATTGGAAATGTACATAAGTCAACCAATTAACTATCTATATAAGGTGGGATCTACATCCTTCTCCTTGGATGTATCTACCTTCCTCCAATTTTTGATCATGGGTGTAGACATGGCTTTGCAATCCTCCATCCCAAATCTCTTCAAGATATCAATGCAATATTTTCTTTGATCAAGAAAAATCTCTCCATTTTTCTACCACACATCTATGCCTAGAAAGTAGTGCATAAGTGCTAAGTCCTTCATCTCAAACTATTTTGCAATATCCCTCTTGGTGTCCTCTATGAGCCCTACTGAACTTGTAAGAAACAAGTCCTCCACATAAAGAACAAGAATGAGAATCTCACCACCAACCATCAAGTAGTAGAGGTAAGCATCAACTTTACTCTTCACAAAGGCCATTTCTTGCAAGTATGTATCAATGCACTCATACAATGCTCTAGGAGCTTACTTGAGTTCTTATAATTCTCTCTTTAATCTACACACATGGGTCTCTTTGTTGTGTGCTATAAAGCCTTTTGGTTACTCTATATATACCTCCTCCTTTAACTCACCATTGAGGAATGTTGTCCTGAAATCCATTTGATGGATTTGCCATCCCATATGTCCTACAAATGAGTTAATAACTCATATAGATGTATACCTATCCACTAGAGAAAATGTCTCCTCATATTTTATTCTCTCCTTCTCAGAGATCCGCTTGGCTATGAATCTTGCCTTATATTTGTCAATGCTGATATTTGCACCATGCTTTATCTTATAGATCTAGGGTGATCCAACAACTATCCTATCAATTGGTCTATGCACTACCTCCCACACATCATTCTACATTATTGAGGGATACTTCTCAACCATAGCATCTCATCATACCTAATTCTTTATAGCCTCTTGATAGATGTAAGGCTCATTATCTACAAACTAACCAACTAATTCCACACAGTCATTGAACTTGGATAGTTTTCTCTACTATCTAGTACTCTTCCTAGGAGCTCCCACAAACTTGTAAGTATCCCTTAATGTCTCTTGAACCTTGGAGTTTTTGCTGCCAATTATGGAGGATTAAATATCAACCTCTAAGTATTCTAGATGAATTTCCTATTGCACCTATTGCTCCATACTCTATGAATCTTTACCACCTAAGCCTACACTTGTGTTTTGTTTCCCTTGATTGGGTGTTGGAGCTTTTGTTGGATACTCACTCTAATAATCTACTGGAAAATCTCTAGACCTTCTAAATTCCTTGTTCTCCATGAACTTAACATCATGTCTGACAATAGTTCTTCTAGTCCATAGAATAAAAAACCTATATTCCTTTGAGGTTTCATAGTACCCAATACAGTTCTCCTTCTTTGATGTCTAATCTAACTTTGTACATGTATCACCTAGACTATGACAATATGCCAACTCCCAAATAGTCTAAGATGGCTAATATTAGGCTTCTTTCTTGTGAAACTTCCTCTAGTGTCATCCTTCCTAGTACCTTGTGTGGAACCCTATTTTGAATGTACACTATTGTACTACACACTTTTTCCTATAAGTAGTGGGGCATATCTTGGTTATGTAGCATAGCTCTTGCTACCTCAAATATAGAATGGTTCTTCCTCTTAGCAACTCCATTTTTATATGGATTGTAAGGAACAATCCACTCTCTCTTGATTCCTTCTTTGGTACAAAACACCTAGAAGTTATTTCCTTCGTACTCATCTACATTCTTTGATTGAAGAACCCTTATCTTCTTTCTTGTCAAGTTCTTTAGTAGACCCTTTAACTCTTGGAACTAACTGAAAACCTCATCCTTGGTCTTTAAGAAGTATATCAAGGTCTTCCTGAAGAAATCATCCATAAAAGTAAAAAAGTACTCATATCCTCCGATAGAATTTTTCAACATAAGTCCACACATAGTTGAATTTAGTAGATCAAGAATACCTTCAAATGTGGTGCCACTCCTTGGAAAAGATGCTCTTGTAAACTTCTCCAACATGCATCCCTTACATATATCATCATGCTTTGTGCTCCCCTCTAGAACACTTTTCATTATCTCACAAAGAAATTTGATTGCTCCATGATGAATATGGCCCATCTTCATATGACATACCTCTCCAAGATCTCTAGGATTGTTGTTGCTCATGAGTTCCTTAGGAGTATCAAACTACAATCTATAAAGACAACCACTCCTAACTCCAATAGTTATGGGTGATTTCAAATCCTTGTGCTTTATTAACACAAGTGTCCCTCTAAAGAGTAAATTAGACCCCCAATCCTAAAGAATACATACCAAAATCAGATTCATACCTAAGCCTGGCACATATAACACATCATGAACTAGAATTATCTTTCTATTCTCCCTCTAAAAATGAATAGTCCCTTTCCCAATTGGGTTGATTTTGAACAAGGTTTTCATAGAGATTTGGATATTGGTGTTCTCCTCTTGATAACTAGAGAAGTACTCTCTAACTCCTATCATATGAAATGATGCCTTGCTATCTATATACTAGATAGTCTATGAGGTTAAGCTCATCATACAAGCTATAAGCGCAAACTCATCTTCCATTCTACTAGAGATTTCTTCTACACTTGCTAAAGCTACCACCTATTTCTTTGTCTTCTTCATTTTTAGGAAATCACTAACATAGTGACCATGTTCATGACATCCAATGAAATTGACCTTATAAAGGTCCTTCTTCTTCTTACTTTGAGAATTTGATCCTTTCCTAGATCTATTTTGTGCTTTTCCTTTCCCTGCTAGGAAAACATTCTCCTATTCCACCTCACTTATCTAACTCTTGTTGCCCCCATTGACAATACTATCTAAAATCCTCCTAAGTAAAATTATCACATATTCAATCCCAACTCAATAAGGTATCTCATCCACTGACACCTTGAACAAAGACACTTCACTATTTAGAAAACCCATTTAGGGCTATTGTCAATAACTTGTCATCATTGGGACTATCTCCAACAGCTGCTAACTCATCCTTACCAAGTTTAAGAATGGTGAGGTAACTTTTAACATCTTCTTCCTGGTTCATTCATGTGTTCTTTAGCTTCTCTCTGATAATCATCCTCCTTTTTGTGGTAACATTTTGGTATAGATTCAAAATGGCATCCCACATCTTCTTCATTGTATCTAACTCTAAGATATGTGGAATAATATGATTCTTGACAACATTAATTGTAATCTTCCTTGACTTGATATTCTTTTTCTTATATGATGAAAGCTATGGCATATCCATTGGTACAACTAAAACACTAGTAACATAATCCTTGATACCATTCTCTCTCAACAATAAAGAAATTTTGGCCTTCTAGATACCAAAATTTGAGGCACCATCCAATCTATCTTGATCTCTCAAACAAGATAAATCTATCTCAGAGGATTAAAGAAAATATAAATCTACAGAGATCAATCTAGGTTATATAAACCCTCAATTTCTTTCCTAGGGAAATGCTCTTCTACCCTCAAAAATACTTTGATACCATGTGAAGAGTAACATCATTACAATCACTGATTATTAATCTCCTATTGTAGATGATTATTAAAATACTAAGAACAAATTCATAGAAAATGTTGAAAAATAACACAACTACAACTTCACCAATAAAATATGGAAAGAAATTCACAACACAAAAAAAAAAATATTTTTGGGCAAATTGTCTCTGGAAAATCCCCCAAGGGAAAACTAGTTCAATTGATTGAAAATATATTAACTTAAAAAAATTAAGAGATACAAAATTCATTGCCTCTCGCTAGTAGAATTCAATCAACCTCCTGATTTCTCCTACTGATATTCCCTACTGCTATCCCCAACTCTATCATTGTGCCCTTGCTAACACTACAAGACTATTTTCTATCACTACGAACTCATTTTTAATACTATAAATACTTCTAAAAAATTTGTTGTTCTCCATTCTATTCACCAAAAGCCTCCGTTGAACCCCTTTACATACTAACTAACCAAGAGGTTTCTAGTTGCTTCTTGATCAAGAGAACCTAACCAAAAAGTTTCTAGTTACTTCCTAAACAAGAATTTTCTAGTTACTTTACAATTAAAATAACCTAACCAATAGGTTACTAGTTGGTTCTAGAAGGATTTAATTAATTAACAAATATTTGCTAAATAATCACATATGGACAAACAACTATCCAAGCTACCCAAAACTAAGAGCGACATAGTTCCAAGAAATTTTTTGCTCTCCAAATGCCTAGTTAATAATGAAAGGTCTAAGTAACTTTCAATCTACATTCATAAAAAATATTTTTTCATGGAGAGTGGAATTATCAAAGTGGTAAAATATTAGCAATTTATTGCTTCCTAACAGTTGGAAATGATACAATAAAATTTAGCAGCTAGAAATGATATTGTAAATTTAATCATTGTTATATTTTACAATGCCTAGTTCTCGTACAAAGTGTTGAAAACACAAATGATATGAATGTCTTTTCCTTTTACATTTACTATGTTAGTAAATAGATTTTTCATTTACAAAGAAATAAAATATATGACTCAAAACAACCAAACAAATGAACAAAAAGATAGTAACAATTGGATGAGTTATCATTAATTGATAAATATCCTTTGAATTGAGAGGTATAACTCTCTCTTTTAAAGATTTACAATAAATTTATTTACTAGTTATGCCTTTTACCTAAAGACATGAAGGTTTTCTAACATCTACCAATCAACATGGAACGAATGTGGTTATAAGTTTTAGGACAAATAAAAAGGGTACACGAAATAGCCACATGACCCTTTATTGAACCTTTCATGTAAAGAAGGAAATGAAAGAGATTAAATGTTTCATTTTGACAAGCTATTAGCAATAGGACTATATTTGAAATAGGAAAGAAAAGAACATACAATCTATTTCAGTGTCTAGAAAAATAAGTATCCAGAACTCAAGATTTGGCATATAAATATATTTCCTTTTATTCCAAAAATATAACAAAACAACAATACTACTATTCCATCCCTTCTATTACAATTAGTTTGCAAAAAATAAAACAACTCCAGCCTATTCCCTTTACAAATAGCAATGTCTTCTTCCCTACAAAAACCTCAAGAGTTGTAGACCAAAAAAAGATGGACCCATTCTTGATGTTTTGTTCCATATTTATCCTCTTATCTTTTGGGTGGCATCACAATTATCAGAACTAATTCTTAGAAAAAAATAATTCAAATTGGTTTTGCTCCCACTTTTTGGTCTTTAAAATCTTCTCTTATTTTATAATTATAGTCTTTATAATTATAGAAAGAAAAAATATTATATGAACCAAAAGGGTCCATGTATATCTCTCTGGACACATGGGACTAGAAAATATGTGGGAAAATCTTTCTTGGCTATGTGGACATTTGTCATTGCTAAAATGAAAAATTATTTGTTAATATGGCTCATATCTACTACCCTAAAAATTTACCATAGATAATAATATATTTTTTTCAAAATAACCTATAGTGCATATCATAAATTTCATATTAGAAATATGAGAGGAAATTGAAGAATGGGATTCACTCTTGGGTATCTATGTGTCTTAAGATTATTGTTGGGTTATGTCGATATGTGTTCATGCTCTTTGATGACTTAGTAACATCGTCAAGCTTCATTGTTGGAGGGTCCATCTATGCTAAACTACAACACTTTGTCAGCCACCTCATATGTAAGATGATCACTGCATGGACTACTTCCAAACTGGAGTCTCAAGCTTTGAAAAAAAATCATTCACCTTTGCACTTTTCGGCATTTTGCCAAACATCTTTCTTGTAGTCTATAGTATATCAAGTTTATCCTCATCTAGTTCATCCCTATGTTATAAATAAATTTAATAATTATTGATTTGATAGAGGCACAATTGATATCTCTGCCATTGGCAATCATTAACTGAGATGGATTAGTAGGGACACCAACTGGGTGCCATAATAACATGACCTTCGTATGTCCATAGTCATTAAAATAGAACTCATAATTCCATTGGGGCTCTAATTAAGTGGTGCATAACTAATGTGCTTCTCTATTAGAAACAAAAATAGAATCCCTCTGATGTTTGTCCCATGTGTTGGCTTTGGAAATGGAAGACGGCAAACACTTCATGCTCTTCATTACTCGGGTTTACTGTTTGTTTGTTTTTTATTTTTTATTTTTTTAATAGACTGTAGGAATCGGTGCAACATGGCCCCCCTATAAACTGCAATGTGCTTGGTAAACTTTTTAACGTGACCGGTAGTGCTAGCGCGACACACCCACCGGTACCATGAGGATGGGGGAGACTAGAACCCGCGACCAACCCCCTGCAACAGGGAAGATTTAACCAACCGAGTTAGGGCCCCTGCCCCACTTGGGTTTACTGTTTGTACTTTGTATGGTGAGTGACATTAATTCCCATAGGAGTTTGAATTTACATTATTTATTCAGTAAGACTTCATCCGATGCCCTTCTTTGTGGTGATTCATCAAGCCTGAGAAGCTTCTTTATGTACCTGCTAGCTTCAAGAATTTCGCCAAACAATTTTCTTGCTTTTTTTATATGAGTGCCTTGATTATTTCCATTGGTGAATGTACATTTTTTTTAATCATATTCAAAAATTGACATGAATTAAGGCTTTGTATGTACAACTTATGGCTTTTCAATAAAAATTCATGTCAAATTTGAATGTAACAATCTATTAGCACCATGTTTATAGGACTAATCTATGTGCAATGCACAAGTAGTGCTTCACTTTAAAATATGGTGGGGTGTCATCCACATTCTTACATATTTTTATAAGTCTACTAACTAAAGGATGCCTTTGTATCATGTAGCTGAGCATGCATGTCTTCACATTGTCCATTTGTATATCATTATGGGCTCAGGTTTGGGGATATTTTCATAAAACAATGATCATTACAATCTTCGACTTGATGTATCTAAAGATGATCTCCTATTATTCACTACATGGTAAACATATGTACAACTATCATCTACACAAGTAGCTGATTGCTCATGTGTTTAGTGCATTGGGTCAATGGACATTTGTGAGGCCATAATGAATTATATAAGACCATTAGAACTTGTAGGTTAGTTCTAGTTGTGTATACCAACATCCAAACCTCAATTTACTACATCAATCATTTGCATCTCTTATAAAGGGATCATTAATAATTATCTGATAAGGTTTCAAACTTGGGGCTTATTTGATTCTAATTGAGATTGGCAATTGAATCTCTCTAGACTATTTTAGTACCTTGCATCTAAACAATGAGTCATACACTTAAAAACCTGCACTGTTTAAGACCTTTTCTACCAAATTAAAACACCATAAATGTGTATGGACCTTTCGATTATTATGTTGAACTGAATTTTAAATGTGAACTCTTATAATTATTAACTTGAAGTTTTGGACTTGAGCCTTGGAGTTGAACTTAGATCTGCACTCTTCAACTAATGAAGTTGAACCAATGCTTTGAATTTTGATATTCTAGACCATTAATTCTGCACGTTGATTCTTGAGCTTTCAAATGTGGTCCCTTGATAAATTCAAAATCTAAACTCAAATTTGAACTCCTAAACCAGTCGAGTCTTCCTTTCAAACTTCAAACTTTGGGTTTTGCAAGCTCAACCTTAAAATTTGAAATTTAACCTAAAAATTTTGATGTTCAAATTTTAGGTTCAATATATCTTTAGAACACTATCTTCATCACAAGTCATAGTCTAAAAAATCACCATTAGCCAAAGATTCTTTTTACGAGAAAATTTTGAAGATTGAAATGTAGGTGTTGAAAGAAAGCTTACAATTGGCTCTAACTAGGGATGTGAGTTATAAGGGATATGAGTACTCCAAAAATCTTTAGTAAAAGACTAGTACCTTATCCATCAAGAAATAGAGTCATCATAAATAGAGACCAAAGAGGATGCTTGTAGAGAGGGGAAGACTAGGGAAAAACCAAAAAAAAAAACATCTACACTACCAACAAGAAAAACCAACCAGCTACACAATGTCAAAAGAAAACTACCCCAATCCATAACAAAAACTATATGTTAAAAGGATAGGAAAAGAAACCCATACCTTGAGTAATGCACCTAGTTGCTCATGAAAAGCCATTAACTAGCTGAAAAAAGTATGTGCCTATGTGAAAAAGTGGCTGGAACATAAGGTGCATCACTCCAAGCAACCATTGAGCAACACATAAAAGTATAGACCTGAACATCATATTTTTGACAAACTTTTAAATTAATGTGTCAGGTCCAAATCATCACTCAATTCCATAGAACTCTGATTGTAGCATTCTAGCATGAATATTAGCGATCTAACCTATATCCCACACACATTTATGACTTGCTCAATATGACTCAAATTCAGGCTTTGCGCATAAATTCATCATGGAAGAAAAAAAAGTCATCATGGTTTCCACCTTAATTTTTTGAATACCCTTTGGTGTTTTAGGCTATAGCAACTTTTCATAAATTTTGATGTGACCAAACTGAATACACTCATAATCAACATGAAAGAAGTTTTCTATTCTAGTGTTTCCAACCTTAAGCATTTCTTGATCTTGATGATACACTACACGTATTTGATCAAAGTCACTAGGTGAATATATACTAGAAGTATCAAACCTAAAAGATTCTAATTTTGAAAAATAAGTATTTGATAAAAAATTCCTACCTGATTCGAGATCAACTACACCCTTTAGAGTGTCTCCTTGTTCCTAGAGTACTCTAAGATTTGACCTTTCTTCTTGAGGTGTATAATCAAAATGATATATTTCATAATCTTTCTTTATATCAAGATAATGAGTATCTTTTGATCCATGTTGATTCATGTCACTTTCCTGACTAACAGCAATGATTGAAATAGTGTTAGAGACTTTAGAAGGGAAAAGCTTAAGTTCTTCCAAGGAGACAGGTAGACTCTCATGTAACTCATTGTCATAAAGCTCTCCCTCTATGGGAAAAAAAACAAAGCAAGTCATTAGACCAAATGATTGAGGAAGGTGTTGATAATTATTTCCAACTTGTGAACAACATTCTTCCACTATTTCCAAGGAATCACTATCAGTGGGCTTGGGCTCTTGAAGATCTTCATCATCATATTCAACATGTAGATGATATATTTCTATCACATCACTTGGATTATTTTCCATAGTAGGAGGTATTAGCAAATATTTTGCACTAAAACATTATTAAATTCTAAGAAATAGAAATAGGGTTGCTCATTTTACCTTTATGAGAAAAAACCTCTTTTGAGCAGACTTCACCTTCAAATAATTTAGTTTTTCATAAGTGCATATTTCTACCTATGAGGGTTTAGTACATCTTAACCTACTGATGATCATATCATCATCTAGGCTAACAACCTCCATTTGATAATCTTGCAACCTTTGTATTTTTAGCTGCAGAAGTAAGAATCTAACTTTAGTTTGGATGGAAGCAATGAATACACACAACTAATTGTTTTCTTTTGGTTCGCTGGTTGGGGGGATTGTACAAACAATTCTATTAAAGATATATTTTAAAATCTCTTAAGGCTTCCCCTTTTTCCATCTTTATTTGGAAGAAATTAAGTAGCAATTCAACAACATCAAGTGTGGGCATAAACATTTAAATAAATTTGACCTCAAGATCATTCCAACAAGTAATGTAAGCATCTAGAAAATTCTAGAACCAATCTGATACATTTCCAATGAGGCTTCAAACAAATAATCTAACAAGGATGTTATATTCCTAAAAACAAGAATCCCACAAGAAACTATAACCACTTTGATGTGATCATTGGGGTCTTGGTTTGTGTCACTAGAAAAATTAGGGAGATAATCCATTGATATTTTAAGTAGGGCTAAATATTGGGATAAAGAAAATGGCCCAATCTGAGCCCCCCATGGCAATGCTACAACCAAAGTCATAACACATTGGGCTTCTTTTACAAAATAGAATCAGAGTCACCAACCTCCATCCTTGCGAGGTACCTTTAGATATCAAAGAAAGAAAGCATTGAGACTTCACTATCTTCCCTAGCAGAGTCACCAAAAATCTATTAGTAAACAAATTTGTCATTTGAAAAGAAATGCAATATATGACTCAAAACAACCAAACAGAAGTATAAAAAGATAAGAACAGTTGGATGAGTTATCATTCAATGATAGTCCTATCCTCTGACTTTACAATAAATTAAATGATTGGTTATGTCTTTTACCTAAAGACACAAAGGTTTTCTAACATCCACCCATCAACATGGAATGAATGTGATTACAAGTTTTAAGAACTTGACAAAGAAAAAAAGCACATGAAATAGCCACACAATCATTTATTGAAATTTTCATGTAAAAAGGGAAATGAAAGAGATTAAATGTTTCATTTCTACAAGTTGTGAGTAGTATGTCTACATTTGAAATAGGAAAGAAAAGATCATACAATCTATTTCACCTAGAAAAATAAGTATTCAAACCTCAAGATTTGGCATATAAATATATTTCATTTTATTCCAAAAAAAAATTTATAAAAAAAAAATAGTATTATTCCATCCCTACTATTACAACCAGTTTCTAGAAAATAAAAAAACTCTCCCCTATTCCATTAACAAAAAAAAATATCTTCTTCCTTGAAACAACCTCAAGATGTGTAGACTAGAAAAAGTACCCAGTCTTGATGTTCTATTGCGTATTTATCCTCTTAGCTTTTGGGTGACTTCTAAGTTATAATAATTGATTCTTGCAAAAGCCCTTTTTCTTATTTGTTTTCCTCCTACCTTCTAGAATTTAAAACTTTATAATTATTAAAAGAAAAGATACTATATTGAACCAAAGAGGTCCATGTATATCTCACTAAACACATGGCATTAGAAAATTTATTTGGAAAAACCATTTCTTTGCTGTTTGGACATCTGTCAGATTCCCAAAATTATTTGTAATATGGCTCATATCAACTACCCTAAACTTTTAAAATAGGCAATGATATCTCTTGTCAAAATAAGATATTGTGTGTATCACAAAATTTATATTGGAAATATGAGAGCAAAAGAAAGAATAGGATTCACTCTCAGGTATCCATGTGTCTTTAAAGTATTGTTGGTTTTGTTGATACGTGTTCATGTTCTTTGATGACCTGGTAATGCCATTGAGCTTCACTGTTGGAGGGCCCACTTGTGCTAAACTATATCACTCTATTAGACACCTCATATGCATAATGATCACTACGTGGACTACTTCCAAATTGGAGTCTCGACCTTTGAAAACAAATCATTCACCTTTACACGTTTGGTCATTTTTCCAAACACCTTTCTTGCAGTATGTAGTCTATCAAGTTTGTCCTTATCACATTCATTCCCTTGTTTTAAATAGGTGCCATCTTTATTGATTTTATAGAGGCACAATTGATATTTTTGCCATTGGCAATCATTAATCAAGATGGACTGGGGGGGATACCAATGGGGTGTCATAATAACATGACCTTCATATGTCCATATTCATTAAAACATAACTTGTAATTCCATTGGGGTTCCAACTACATGGTGCATAACTCATGTGCTTCTCTATTACAAACAGACATGAAATCCCTCAAATCCAATCCCTTCAATATTTTTCTAGTGTTGGCTTTAGAAATGGAAGATGGTAGACACTTCATGCATGTCATTTCTAAGGTTTATTCTTTGCACTTTCCATCATAAGTGGCATCTAATCTTGTAAGAGTTTGAATTCACATTATGTATTCCTTATGACTCGATTAGATGCCCTATTTCGTAGTGATTCATCAAGCCTGAGAAGCTTCTTTATGCACCTGCTAGCTTCGACCATTCCATCAAACAGTTTGCTTGCTTGCTTATATAAGTGCCCAAATTATTGCCACGGGTGAATGTAGATTATTTTGAATCATATTCATAAAGCAACATAAATTAAGACATTATATGTAACTGATACATTTTCAATAAGAATTTATGTTACAATTTCAATATCACAAGCTATTAGCACCATGTTTATAGGACTGATCTATGTGTCATGTACAAGTGCTACTTTACTTTAAAATCCGATAGGGCACCATCCACATTCTTACACAAATATTTTCTTAGAAGAATCTTGACCAAAGGATGCCTCTGTATCATGTAGTTAAACATGCATTTCTTCACATTGTCCATTCGTATGTCATCATGGGCTCGGGTTTGTGGTGATTTTCATAAAACAATGATCATTACAATCTTTGAATTGATCCATCTAAAGAGGATCTCCTATTATTCATGACATGGCATACATGTGTAAATCTGTTATCTGCATAGATGGTTGATATCTTGTGTGTTCAGTGCATTGCATCAATGGGTATGCATCAAGCCATAATGAACTGTATAAAACCAATAGAACCTGGAGGTTAGTTTTTTTGTGGATACCAACATCTAAACTTCAATTCACTACATTGATCATTTGCACCTCTTATGTAGGGATCATTAATATATATCTAATGAGGTTTTGAACTTGGGCCTTCTTTGATTCTATTTGAGACTTGCAATTGAAGGTCTCTAGTAGGATTTTGCATATTGAATTTGATCTATGAGTTACGAACTTGAAAAAATTTTCAACATCAAAATTCAATCCCCAAAATATCTCTTTGGCCATTTTTATTTTTCATTCTAAATCTTTTTCTGTTTCCCTTTGGTCTCATGCTCACTATTCAAAACATATCCAACAATTGTATCCCATGTCATTGAACAAGAGGATTGTGAGAAAAGTGAATATACAAATTGAAAGATCATAAATGAAAACTAGAAAAGGATAATAAGGATATTTTGTATGGTAATCCACTCTCTACAGGTAATACCGGTCATTGATCATTCACTTTAGCTTGGCCATCTCTTATGTAATATATTAACATTGCATGATGAACATTTAGAAAATAAATTAAGCTATAAGATTTACATTTACTATTCCAATTAAAAAGGTTGATATTTTGTGTAACCATTAGTTATGAAAATGTAAGAATCTCATATTAATTTAATGACTTTATAGGAAATTAATTTAATTTCCTCTTATGCTCCACTTAGCCTTTGGAGAATGTGAAGGCTAAAATATGGGGACATTACTTATTTCTATATATGGTTAATCCTAACACTAAGAAATTAAGTGGGTTGTGGCTAATTACATTTTTGTAGCAACTAAAATATATCCTTACACTCTAGTCCTATATGTGTTTGGATATCACTAGGAGATGTGGGGAATAATAGCTATATACTAAACTTTAAATACTATGTAAACTACCCACCATATGGCATCTCATTCTTTCCCTACCTAACTAGTCATTTCACTAATGGCTGTACCATCTTCATCTTTGTTGGTATAATTTATTATTATAGATTCCTATTATCTTTCTAGGTCTTCATAAAATGATATAAATGAATAAAACACTCTTAAAAAAATTCTTTATATAATAAGTTTATTTCTTTTACAACTACTTATCTGGGGCTTCCTTTCCCCCTCCTTATCTCCCACAAAATGTGAAGTTTAATAGTTGTGTAAATCTCACATCAGGAGCAAGTAGTGTGCTTGATTCAAGAAATGTCAATTAGGTCTCTACTCTTTCAACTAAAAAGTTAATGAATCAATTTAAAGCTGAAAATAGAAATATCTTAACTTCAATCATTTAAGCTCATAATATTTTCTCACATGGCTGAGCTTTCCTTCAAAATTCTTTGATTAGAGATAAATCAATCATTTAGATACTTATTTATTGATCTTATGATTTTTTCATATATCTCTGGTAAGATTTTATTGGGTTTTTTTCTATCATTCTTTATACGTGGATAACATCTTCATTCAAATAACATAGTTTGGGTTTCCATGATTATGTATTTTAATAGTAGGTCTAAGATGAACTTATTGGTTGTATAGGAATTTTACAAATTAAATATTAATATTTTAGCATGAGCCAACAAATACTAATCTAACTAGAGCCTCAAGAGAGAATTTAGGAAATTCTTTAAATGACATAGTAACTGGACCCTTTTGTAAATTTGTTCAGTGTTCCCCTCAAGATTCATGACAAGGGCTTAACTGCCTCCTATGTACTATGAGTTGAGTGGTTGTATCAGGCATTAATAGATTGGTCTTTCGGTGTAACAACAAGTCCACTCTAACAAGTGGTATAAGAGCTTGGTCACATGTTTGAATCTTCAGACCCTCGAGTAATGTTGAGGGGAAGATTGTTGGAAATTTATTTAGTGTTTCCCTCAGGATTCATGACAAGGGCTTAACCACCTCATGTGTACTATAAGTTGAGTGGCTATATAGAACATTGACAGATTGGTCTTTTGGTGCAATGGAAACCTCACTCTAACAATTTGTTCCTATGTAACAAACAATATTCTCCAAAACATAACTACTCTAGTTGAGTTCATCACTCTACTACTTGCCAAATTTGATGAATACATATATGTAGGTATTGAACCTATCAATCTATAGATATTTTGTAGAATTCTAACCTAAAAAACTTCTACATTTTTGCAAAAGAAGAATTAAGTAATTATTACTATGTAACATAACAAATGCTTTACAATAGTGGGGCAAGAAAATTCATTGGATTCAATAGTCTACTTGTGGGATGTGCTCCTATGAAAAGACTTGTTGGAATCCAATTTTTCCATGGAGATTACATCGACTCCTTGATTAAAGTCATTGAGAGATCTATAACACCATTTTAAATTTATTTGTGACTTAGCTTAATGAAAACCTTACAGAAAGGACCATTATTAGATTTAATGCTTATGGTTTTTTAATAGAGATGAGCCAAAATGGTAAAGCCTATGTTAAGTTTCTATTTTTATAGAATATCATATTTTGATCAATATTTATCTTCTTTTTTTGTGAATTTAATGGGATTGGTCTATGATACTAACTCAACATCTTATGGAGTGGGAAATTTTGGTATAGAAATAAACTGTGAAAAGAATAACACACCAAACTTGTATTGCAATGATAAAAGAACATATGTGTACTTGGATGGAGCTCACAAAACTAGAAAGGTCTAGAGAATTGTTTTGGAGCTGATTTGGAATGGAAACGATTCTCTTATGTGTCCATTTAATCTATCCACACTAGTCCTAAAAAAATGAGTCTTCAAACTCACAAAGCACAAACTCTTTCTGAAATATATAAGTGACTATGGCTTATGAATTTAATATTTGGGAATTTTATTTCACATTGAATTAATGATTAATTACTTTTCCAATATTTTGGATTCATTGCAAAGGAGCTTAGGCTAGGATTTCAAGTTTGATTTTACATGCTAGACTAGTAAGTAGAGGGAGGTTTCTTGGTTGGTTTAGTGGGTAATGCATTTTAATTTTTCATATTGGTAATTAATTGGTGCTCCTCCTAATACTATAAACACATAACATAAATAATGAAATAAAAAAAATTTGCAAAAAAATAATACAGGCTTCTTATTATCATCACAAATACAAAATTATAGAATTTTGAAATGCAATATGTAAACCCACATGGGCATCTTCCTTACAAAAATTTGCAACATAGAGATGCAAACTATCACCCAAATTTGTACTAGATAATCTATGGGCCTTGCTTATATAGGCAATTTTATGTCATCCAAGAAGTTTCTAGACATCAAACCCTAACCCTTGAGGTCGACTAAGCCTAAAAATACATATTGATTTAGCCCAATACAATTATGACATTTCTTGTGGAAATTTTTGTTGGCCCAAATTCAAAAGACCATAACTTGTGAACTATTCCTCCAATTGGCTATTATAACCCCATTCTAGTATCCTCAACTTTTGATCCATATAGCCTAACTTGTGCAAGCTTTGGTCATCCCCATTTTAGAGCCCACCTAAGGCCTCTAAGGCATTTAAAATCAAGCTTGAATTTTTTCTACCAAAATTACACATCAAAAATATGTAATTACCTTCACAAATACTCATGATATGGTACTAAGCCTCAGATAACAAGTTCATATATCCAAGACAAACCCCCACCTCTAAAATTAGGGCATTTCAAGTTTGCATTATTGACTTACTAAGTATAAATCCTTTAGAAATAATAAATTTTCACTAAAACAACCATTATTCAAGAAACATAAGGGAATTATTTTTGGGTGACGTGAGATTTCTCTTAAACCTAGGAGCTACCGCATTAAACACTTGGGGTAGTTTAAGAAGTGACCTCATCACATCTTAGGTAGTTAGAGGAAAACCAAGATAGTCAAACTCCTCTCTTTCTATCCATCATGAATTTTCTACTGACCTCCCTTTCCATTTAGTTAAATTCTCTTCATATATTTTGTTCCTTGTGCTTCTTCTAAGATGACTATTCAATATCTCCCAAATCTCCTTTGCAGCTAAAGTAGATGTTGGAATACTCCTATATTCTTCTACAAATTTATTTCCATCACCTCCTTCAAAATATGTTGTCAAATATGAAATATTAAATAGTGGTGAAATATTCAATTCAATAGGTAACTTTACTTCTTAGGCATTTCCAAAATCATGTCTTATCAATATTTTTAATGGTACAAACTTTTCCATTTTCCTCGTAGTATACGTGCCCACTAGAAGTACTTACTTTCTCAAATGAACCATGATTTCATCTCCAATCTAAAATTCCTTATACCTCCCTTTCACATCTTCCTTAGCTATGTACCATGTATTTATCTTTGTAATGTACTTTGTTACCTTCTCACTGATGCTCTTCAAATATTTAGCAAAATCCTTTGCTTCAACACTACTTATCTCTCTTTTCTCCAAATGCCACAATTTAGAAGTATTTTTTGAGAGTACTCCCATGTACAATCTGGAATGGTGATTTACCATTACTCCTATCGATAGAATTATTATATGAAAATTATACCTATGGTAAAATTAGATTCCAACCTTTTTTCTTATCTCTAACCAAACACCTTGGCAAGTTCCCCAAACTCTAATTCAAAACTTTTGTCTATTCAAAAGTCTATGGATTATCTGATGAACTTAATTTCAATTTTTTCTTCAAATTCTTCCATAATGTATGCTAGAAATACCTAACAAACTTGATATCTTGATCTAAAACTATACTCTTTAGTAGACCACTTAGTCTCACCACTTCTCTGAATACAACTTTGCCACTTTAAAAACATCACTAGTCTTCATGCATGAAATGTGTTATCATTAAAAAATTGTCAGCTACCAAAAATTTCAAATCATTCCCTCATTAAGTTCTTGGTAAACCAAAAATAAAATCTAAAATGATATCCTCCCACAACTTCTTTGGTATAGGTAATGGCTAATATAACCCCATATTCTACTTGACTCCTTTTTTTATTTGACATACTCTAAAACTGTGTACAAACTTCTTCAAGTCTTGTTTTAGCTATGGCCAATAATAATTCTCAGCAACCAAAGCAATGGTTTTATATCTCTACCAAAGTGTCAAGCCAAACCTCCACTATGCTTCTCATTGATGAGATTCTTTCTCATAAAACTTTTAGCAATGCAAAATTTACTTCCATTGAAGAAAATTTCATCCCAAATTATGAAATCCAACCACTTCATCTTGTCGAATGTAATATTCTTGATAAATGCTTTCCAAGCTTCTCCAAAATCAGGATCTACCAAATAAAAATTCTTGAGTTCCTTGATTCCAACCACCTCAATCTACATCTGTAAAAACAAAAATTGTGTTCTACTAAGAGCATCAACAAATCTATTAAGCTTGCTACTCTTGTGTTCCTAAACAAATGTTTATCTGTACAAAATTTTAACCCATTTGAAATGCCTTTGGTTCAATTTTCCTTAACTATTTAAATATTGCAAAGCTTGATAATAAGTATGAAAAACAAACTCCTTAGGAAGAAGATAATGTCTCGACTTCTTCAATGCTTGAACTATAGAAAAAAATTGTTGATCATAAACATAATAGTTTATTTTTTCATCATTCCATCTATCATTGAAATAAGTAATTGGTCTACCTTCTTGGCTCAAAAAATGCACATTGCAATACCACTAGCACCAGATTCTACTTGAAGCACCTTATTAGAATCTAAAAGTGCTAGAATAGGCTTCTCTATAACCTTTTGTTTTAATAAATTAAAACTCTTATCTTCTCCTATAATCCACTTAAATTATTTCCTATCCCCTCATATTATTTCAATAAAGGGACCACAAATACTACTAAATTATCTAATAAACTTTCAATAAGAACTAGCTAATCCATGCAAATATCTTACCTCCGTATCACTCCTTGGTGTAGGCCATTCAAAGATAGACTTCACTTTCTCAAGATCCATTTTTAGACCTTATACTAAAACTATGAATCATAGGTACCGCAACTCCTTCTTCACAAAACTATACTTCTTCAAATTTATTATTAAATTTTCTTCTCTCAACTTAGAAAACTCATTACAAATGTGTATCAAATGCTTGTCCAATTTCTTACTAAAGATTAAAATATCATCTAGGTAAGAAATGAAAAACTTAGCCAAGAATTCATTCAGTACCTCATTCATGAGTTGTATGAAAGTTCTCAGTACATTGGTTAGCACAAAAGGAATGACTAGGCACTCACAGAATCATTCCCTTGTCTTGAAGGAATTGTTCCACTCATCTCCTTCTCTGATACGAATCTAATGGTACCCACTCTTCATATCTATATTTGTAAAATACATAACTCCACTCGAACAGTCCATAGTACCATCCATCTATAGCAATAGAAATATATACTTGATTGTGATCTTGTTGATAGTTTGAGAATCCATACACATCATACATTCTCCATTCTTCTTTGGTGCTAATACTTCTAGTACAACATAGGGATTTAGACTCTCCTAAATAAACCCATTATGAAATAACTCATGTAGTTTCCTATACAAATTCTCACTTTCCACTAGTTTCATTCTACACTTTGTCTTAATTAGAAAACTACCTCCTAGAACCAAGTCCATATGGTGATTGATCTTCCTTATAGATGGGAATCCATCAGACACATTATAGAATATAGTATCTAAAAACTCTTCCAACAAATTTGTTACTTCTACAAGCATTTATTTGACTTCCTCTTTACCATCTTTTGGAATTATAGCAAGACACACCTCATACCCTCTAGGAACTTCTTTCGATCAACAAAAATACTCATGAGCACTACATACCTTTTCATCTATATCCTTCAATGGATTCAGCTTATGGTTTACTCCATCCTTTGTCAGAGTGTAAGTATTTGCATGCCTATCATGTACAACACATTTGTCAAACTACCACACCCACACCCTACCGAATAACATATGACATATGTCCATAGGTATTATACAGAACACCATCTCATCATGGTAGCTTCCAACCTTGTACTTCATTAGGCATTGTTCATTGACCATGACGTTGTGGTCATCTTGTGCCCTAGCAATACAATATGAACGTGGGTGTTTGTACCTCTTGAGCTTTAACTTTGTGACCATCTTTTATGATACTATATTTTTAGGACTGCCACCATCAATGATCACATCAAAACACTTATCTTCACATTTGCACCTTGTGAAAATCACAATCCTTGTTTTGTTAGATTTGTTCTCACCACTTAGAAATACTCTTATGTTATCTTGGACTTCTCCTCTTTCAACATCTTGAGAATGTGATGATTTCCCATCTTCATCAACATGCAAAAGTCTTTCTTCACCTTTAATTCTCCTATTTGTCCTTCCTTGGTACTAAGGACACTCAAATGCCTGTTTCCTTTCTTCTACATAGTGAAAGAAACTACACAAAAACCTCCCTTACAAGATCCTATCCCTCTTTCTCTTCATATATGATCTCTATTATTCCAATCATTAAAATCAGTAGAACTTATTCCCCTCTAATTCTCACTGCTAATACTAGCCTTGTCTTTCTTCTTTATATCTTTATTTTTTCTCCATAAAACTATCTGCTAGATCTTTCACCATGACATCTACCACTATTCTTGTTTTCAAACTTCTTTTTCATATTTTTCTTAACTCTTGGGGAAAGCTTGTATGCCTCTTCAATACTATTCATTTGGACTAGACTCAGTTCCTCTTGAATACTTGACCTCAACCCATTAAGGTAATGGTAAAATTTTTCCTTGTTAGCTTTTGCATGGTTTGTTCTAATGAGAATTTGGTAGAGCTCCCTAGTGTACTCCTAAATAGATCTTCCTACTTTCTTCAACCCGTGCATTTTCTTTAGCAGATCAAGCTCATAATCTATGGGAATGAATTTTCACTTCAGTTCAGCTATCATCCCATCCCATCTTATGATTTTTTCCTTCCCTGTTTTCTTTCGCTTAGATCTTTGTATGACCCTTCAGTTTGGTCTTTGCATGTTTGATCCTATCTAGATCCTATCTTCATGGACTAATGATCAAGACACAATAGAGGGATAGAACACGTGGATCATACTTGGGTTGGATAGAATACGAGGCAAAGATAAAGGGTGAATCCTATTCAATAATCAAAGGATAACCCCCACATTCTTCCCAGAAAGATACACAATTTCAAAGTTCTAAACGGACAGATCGGGCTTCCATATTTCAAAGCATTCAAAGTATATACAAACTTGATGGGAATTTTTTATTTTGAGCCCAAATTTAGTATTTTTGTTAATATTCTTCTTTGAGGAAGATGAGGATGATTCCATTGATCACTGGAAACAAATGTCATTGTGAGCAAGCTAGAGGATATCGACACCCGAAGTCAGTTCAATGAGTTGATTTTCACGTTGCAAAAGGGGATGGATTTTGATAGCAATGCCGGCCAATGATTTCATAGCAGAGTAAACCATGGTGATCATCCCACTAAGAATGTCGATCTGACATCGATAAAGCTTTCCATCAGGTTCGAAGACTTCATTAGAAGCATGAAATTACAAAAAATGTCAGGATGTTTTTGTCTCAAGATGGCCCAAGACTCTATTCTCTGCACCTGAATGGGTTAGTTAGAGGCCCGCGAGAAGAACATTTGCAAACTGTTTAACAAAATGCCGAATAGATAATAAACCAGTCTGACAAGTTGCATCCGTGGCAAACATACCCTAGGCTTGGAAGGCGACAAAAAAATGTTTGATAGAATGTCTGAGTTTGATGGGTGTTGTAGTACGAAAGATTCACTATAGGCATGCCAAGCAAGATGGGATTGATTTTGCAAATTGAATATCACGCATCAGAAGGATTTGAGCTTCCTTCGAATTCTTAGCTGAATATACACATCCTCTCTCAGCCAAAGCTAGGCATTCTACTTAAAGTTAAAGTTGAGGCTAAGCTATCAAGAAAAGCTAGGCATTCTACTTACATCACCCACTGCAAAAGGTCTGACAATGGCTTTGTCAATAGAAATGAAACCTTGACCATTCAAGTAAAGGTCATCACCATTGTCACGTGTTAGGAGAAACACGATAAGTGAAGGAGCTACAGGTGATAGTAAAAAGGCATGACCATAAGACTAAGTTGCACGACACATATGATAGATTGGAGGAAGTTTCAAGCTACTCTATGAGCAAAAAGGTGAAACAGAAGCACCACCCCAAAGTCCTGCGATATGTATGTATGTATGTACATGAAGGCACGAACTTTCTCACTATGCAGAATATAGGCACATTCAGGTTGCTTTAAATGGCCATGGTATCATTGAGAGTAATATCATGGTACCTTGAAGGTATTCGTGAGGAATAATATTTTCATATAGATCAGGAGTTCAGAACACCATATCAATCCAAATGATGGAAGCACATATTGTACGAACAAATTATTTGACAGAGTGCCTGATTCACATAAATTTTATTGGCATATATCAATCCCTAACAAAAAAACAGGGAGTTGCTTAGGGGGAACTAGGAAATAGGAAATAGCCAAGAGCTTGATAAACTAACAACAAACTAAAATTTTCATTTACATACAATTAGGACAAGAATCCCCTACACATAGAAATACTTCAGATATTTCATATTAAATTTTTAATTAGAAAAAATATATATCAATGATATTAAAAAAATTTACTCCTAGATGCTTTGAGGTTATGATTGTTTTTTCTAACGTAGTATATATTTCCTTAAGTATCTTGATGGTATATAATCATTATTTGGACACTCTCTAACCTTCTAAGATGTAAAATAGAGTATTGGTTGGTGGTTGGATATGTTTTTTTTCAAGTGGCACTAAAAGAAGGGGACATCCTTCACAAGAGCATTTAGAGGGATCATCCCTAGAGTTCTTATATATTTATTGTAATCTATTGTATATTTAGATCTATATAGATAAACACTAAAGAACTATCCCTCAACTCTATACTCTAAGTGCCCCTCAAGTTGGGTTGTATTGGTTTATTTCAACTTAATCAATGACTTCGGCCTCTTGCCTATCAAAAAATATATAAATTAATAAATTTTTTAAAAATTGACGAATAAAGTAAATATACTTCATTTTCATGGAATAATTGAGCTAAGGAATTATGTTTCAACTATAATTTTGCAACTTTCTTGATTTGAGGTCTTGAAAACAAAAGTTAATGTCTTTTCCTATCTTACACGAACAAAAGTCTATCTAGCCAGCTACAATCTTAATCTTTTTCTAGAGGATGGAATACAGGCCCAAACCAAAGATAAGACCAAAAAACAAAGGGAAAACACTAAATTCTACTTTCTAAAAATCTAGTGCACATATGGAAATTATTAAATCTAAGAAGAGTCATATAAAACCTAAAATAATTTGGAATGACTTGCAAGGACATGGAATGTGGACATAAGACTTTAAATGCTTTGCTAAAAGGGCAAGCTATATTTCTTGTGACACATAAATGCTACCCTACAATAATGCCATGGCCTAGAGAACTTCAACAACTATTACTCCAAGGCAAGGGCTTCTGAATTGTAGATTCTATAATAGATCTTGTTCCTTTCAAAAAACTGATTCAACAGATATTATGAAAAAGTAGTAACAAATATCTCTTAGAAACTATAAAAATCCTATAGAAAGGTCAATCTAAATGTCAAAAAGAAAATTGACATTATTTCTGACCAAATAATTGTCATTCAATAATTTTATGTGCTATTGCAGCACAAAGGGATGCTTTGATGCACTATTTCACAACAAATGATATAGTTCATTCCTATTGCAATCTTTGTATTTTGGTTTGGGTTACTATCTCTTTACAACAATTTCCTTAGTCTAATAAATTTTTTTGTGCTATCTTATATTTATGAGGGAAAATAAACTTTCTCTTTTCTTAATGAAACGGACTTGTCCACTTCTTAATTTAAGAAAATGCATTAAATCAAGTCTTATTTATTTATAGACAGTTTAGACTACACAATTAATGAATTAGAGTTGAGATAAATTTTTTGTATATAGATGAAGATAGATTTGAGTGTGGAATAGATTTGTAAATAAGGATACATAATGATATAGGGAATGACTCCAATGTTGTACAAGAATATATCATATATGATGTTGTGCAAATATAAATTTTAATATTAATATAATTATTAAGTTATGCCATTAGAAGTAAATGCATTTAGAAATATTTTAGTACATCTAAAATTACATGTTAAGTAGCATGGGCATGTAAAAAATGTTATTACATTTTGTAGGGACTTTGATGTGCATTTGGATTTTAGTATGGTAGTATATATCAAAATATTTTGTTGGGTGTATATGTGAAGTCAAACAATCATATGTGTTATTTCCGAACTTATTATTGTTCCAATCTAAGTTATCTTGACTCTTCCATTCTTTTGAGTCCTTATAAATATATGTATTTGGATATTCATTATACAAGTTTTGTTCGAAGAGTTGAAGCTACAACTGTGATGTAAAACCAAGCTTTGACATTAATAAGAGATTTTCCCTCTAGTGTGGGCATAGCCACAAATTTTGGTCAACCACGATAAATACTTTTGTTGTATATTTAATGTTGATTATTTTTTTGTTTCTTTTCACTTCATACATTCAACATACATTACAATTGGTATCATAGCTTGGCATGGTTGCCAAGATTAATTCCAGTGATTAAAATTCTGGAGTCATGGAAGAATTGAGGGTGTAGAAATTCTATGGACATAATTTTAGTGTATGGAAAGTATAAATGCATTTTTTATTGGTTAAGAAAGACCTCACACTTTTGATTAGGGGAAATAATTCTAATACAATGTCAAAAAAATTTGGGAAATGCTTGATGAAAAAGAGATGGAAAAAATATTTCTTTCATTATCTCAAAATATTCTATTCAATGTATCGAACAAAGCATCAAAAAAGGATTCAAGATGATGAGACTAAAGATAGCATGTTGTTGTATCTCTTACTTGACAACTAGGATAACATAGTTATAATAGTTAGCACTTCAAATTCTACTAAGAGAAAGATGGTTGGTGATGAAGTAGAGATCACTCTACATAGTGAGGATATAAGAAGAAGTGACAAAGAGTCCTCATCCAATGAAGATGTAATGACAGTTAGCCTTGAAACTAGAAGAAGAAGCTACAATAGGGGGAGCAAAAACCATCATAGAAGATCCAAATCAACTAGGCTCTCAAATTCAAAGGAAAGAAGTGAAGGAGATTGCTAGTTAGGTGGGAAAAATTGCCACATGGAGAAAGATTGTAGAGGTTATAAAAAGAAGAAGAAAAAGTCTCAAAAAATTAAGCAAATATAGCCTATGAAAAAGATGAAAGTGTCTTGATACTATCAACAACTGACACTACTTCAGCCTCATGGGTTCTGGATTCCAACAAATAATTTAATGCCTCTCCATTTACAAAATACTTCACAAATTATCATAAAAGGTAAGTTTGGTGAAATATATTTAGGTGATAATAAAGCATGAAAAATATTTGGAAAATGATATATTTTATTTTCTTTCAAAGGAAGAATTAAATACATATTAAAAGATGCATCATGTTCCCAAATTAGAAAAGAAATATGATATTTGTAAGTCATCTCTACACACAAGGTTTCCTCACTTCTCTAATTGACTTGTGAAAAGTCACAAAAGGATCCATGACACTTGAAAAATGAGATGACATTGGAAATTCATATATTATAGACAATATTAGAGAAGTGGATGTAGTCAGTATATTTATAGATAGTAATTCTAAATTATGTCATCAGAGGCTTGGTCATATGAGAAAAAAGGGCCTTGATGTTATACATAAGACAGATGAATTACCTAGGCTGAAATTAGTTGATTTACAATTTCATCAACATTTCCTTTATGAAAATCAAAAGTGGGTCAACTTCTTGATGATTAGGCATGAAAAGAAGGGCACTCCCTTAGCACTGGTATACTCTAATGTATTCAAACGTATTGAGATAACCTCCATTGGAGGAGAAAATTACTTTCTCACTTTCCTTGATGATTGCACAAGAAAGGTATGGATTTACATGTTTCATAATAAGTTTGATGTTGTAGCAAGTTTAAACTTTTTAAAGCTTTGGTTGAGAACTAGATTGGTCAGAGAATGAAGCATTTGCAAACAAGTAATGTTGGAGAGTTTTTTTTATTAGATTTTGATTCATTTTATGGAGATAAAATTACATCCATAGAATTAAAATTGTCCCATTTAATCCTTCAAAAATTGGAACACTAGAGAGGATGAATAGATAAATCCTTGAGAGAGCTTGTTGTATGTGCTTTACTATCAATTTGGGCTAGGAGTTTTGGGTAGAGGCATGTAATACAACACTCTACATAATCAACCAAAGTTAATCATCTTGGTTAGATTTTGGCATACTGAACGAAGAGTAGTTGGGAAAGAGAATTTCACATCTGGGTGTTTGGATGTGATGCATATGTTCATGTTCCAAAAGAGAAGAGAGTGAAGCTCAATCAAAATTCATAAAGAGGTATTTTTGTGGGTTATGGAGAAGACCAATTTGGTTTCATAATTTGAGATCTGGTTGAGAAGAAAATCATAAGTAGAGATGTAGTTTTCAATAAAAGGGTATTTCTAGCATTTCATATTGATGAGAAATCTACAAGTGAGAATTCTTATTTATCCAAATTTGATAATTATAATTATAATAAAAAAATAAAATTTTAAAATGGTCACTCTATGAAGTCACCAACATCTATTTTAGCCCCTGTCACTCCCTCCTATTCTTCTACCAATAGCATATGGAAAAAATGAATAGAAAAATAATAAAGAATCTAATGACTATGATTATAAATATCATAGGAACTTTTGAAATTGTTTGCATAGAAGTGACATGGTACTACTCTATTTGAAAAAAAAAATACATAAATGTTTAGGATAGAGATGACTATTAATAATGATAACATGGATACTATTTCTTCCATAAAATTTAACTAGCCCATGATAGTAGAGATTCTCTACATGTCCCACCCCAAAGACTCCATTAGAAGAGATCCACAATATAGGCTTCAACATATTCAAATAAACCCATAGAGTGCCAAATGTGAGCTACAAATGATAATACATTACACTAATGGCGAGCTTGTTTCCTCCCTTTTGTAGAAAAATTTTCATAACATCCCACCTATGGGTGAGGTGGAATCCACTATGGAGCCTCACCTAGGGGCTCGACCTTCATCCATGCTCATGCACACTACTCATGTGCGTGTCTTTGAATCCCCCACATGGAAAGAAATTCCTTCCAAACACCTAGTGCAATCACCTACAAACACAAGTCATATTGCAAAACACATTCATGTAGACAAAACTCTACCAAATGATGGGCAAGTAGCTAGTACCAAGCATAGCTCAAGCCCTCCCATAATTCAAAAAAATTTTATAGAGTGTGTGCCCCTTGCTATGCACAAATCAACAAAATTCTTAAAACCTATTCATTCTTGTCCTACTAATCATGAACAAGATGAATTTCGTTTAGTCAAAAATGTAGGTTTATAAACATGAAGGGTTAATTAAATCAACTCTTCCCTCCACTATTAATGATAAAAGCATGGATCACACATAGTCTATCAACACAATAGAGACCTACATTTTTCACAAACAAATCTTAAGTTGTAACAAAAAATTTGGAGAAATTAGTTGGGTAGTTTCTAAAGGCAGTAATTATGAACTTCTGAGAAAAAATTCTCAAGATATAGACAAGGGACATGCAGAAGAAAGTTTGCAAAAGGGGGATGATAATATTCAAGGACTGAGAAAATTTACAAGAAAGAGAAGGCTTCCTACCAAATTCTCTAATTATGAACATTTTGTTCTGGGAAGAGGCAAAGAGAGAGCTTTCTATAGGACCAAGTCAAACTAGCAAACTTCAAAGAAGTGTGCAAAGCATTAGATTCTCACAAGTGGGAGGCAGTGATACAAAAAGAGATGAAATTTAAAATAGATAGTAACACTTGGGATTTGGTTCCATTTCCACCACATAAAAAAGCTCTAAAAAATTGATGGATTTTTTGGTTGAAAGATCAAGCTCAAGGTTAGAAATGATACAAATCCAAGCTAGTTGTTAAAGGTTTTGATTAGTAAAAGGGAATAAATTTCAATGAAATCTTCTCACCCATGGTCAAGATGACTACACTATGGTTTGTCCTTGATTTATTTGATGTTCATAATCTTGAACTTGAAAAGCTTAATGTAAAAATGACATCCCTTCATGGTGACTTGAATGAAGAAATCTACATGATGCAGCCTAAGGGATTTGTCAAACATGGACAAGAAGACTTATTTTGCAAATTGGAGAAGAGCTCATATGGTCTCAAGAAAGAACCATGGTAGTGGTACCCCAAATTCGACCGATTCATGACTGAAAAAACTTTCTTTAGTGTGGATATGATCTATGTCTCTACTATAAAAAGTTACGTAATGGTTCCTTTTTCCTTTTATTGTTTTTAGTTGATGACATGCTTGTAATTAGTTTTTGGGTTGAAAGAAAATTTGTTAGAAAGGCTTGCAATGAAGGATTTAGGAGCAATGTGATAGATACCTAGCCTAAACATTATCAATCATATAAAAAGAGGGAAATCAACCTTTATTAAGAATACTATGTCCTCAAGGTGTTAGAAATATTTAACATGGAAAACACAAAATTGACCAACACTCCTCTTGCTAATCATTTTTGTTTATCTTCAGCTATGTGTCCCAATAAATAAGAATAGAAAAAATACATGAATAAAATTCTATTCTCTTCAGCAAAGATAAACCTTATTTATGTGATGGTACATAATTGTCTGAATATTGCCCAAGTAGTGGGGGATGTAAGAAGATTTATGAGAAATCTGGGTAAACAACATTGGGCTATAGTTAAATGGATCTTGAGGTATCTTAAGGGTACTCTTGATTTTGTGTTTTGTTTTGGTTGCAAGGATTCTTCACTAAGAGATTAAACTAATTTGGATATGGATAGAAATTTAGATAATAAAAGATCCAATACTTGTTATGTATTTACATTTTCTACAGCAACAATTAGTTGGGCATCAAAGTTGCAAAAGAACGGTCTCTCTCATCTACCAAGGCTGAATATATTGCTCTCACTAAAGGGGAAAATGAGTTGATTTGGTTACAACATTTGTTTCATGAGTTTGATTGTCCACAACAATGATCAGTTTTGTTTTGTGATAATAAAAGTGCCCTTGGTTTAGCAAAGAATATAATGGTTCATATAAGAACTAAGCATATTGAATTTTGTTATCATTTCATTCCAAGTAAATTTAAGGAGGGAAAACTTCATGCCATGAAGATTAACAACAAGAAAATTCTAGCTAATGTACTTGCAAAGGTTGCTCCACAAGAGAAGTCCATTTTTCTCAAGCTTCTCTTGGCATTGTAAAGAAATAACAATAATGAGACATCATCGTCTCCACTTAAAGTGGGGGTTTTTTGGGTGTATATGTAAAGCCCAACAACCATATATTTTATTTCTAAATTTATTATTATTTCCCACCAATTTATCTTGACTCTTCAATTTATTTGAGTCCTTTTGTGTGTGTGTGTGTGTGTGTGTGTGTGTCTTTTGAGGTTCATTAAAAAAGTTGTATTTTATAATGCCCCGCCAAGGGATCCAAAAGAATTAACATAAAGTTTTACTAAGTTTTCTAAACATTTTTTTTTTAAAGTAAGAAAGTGTAACATACTCATCAATAGTGGAAGCAATAACATGTAATCATCAACAAACATACATAATAGGTTACATTCCTTAAGGATCCCAAGACATTGAGTCACATTTAAATTTAATTAATTCTAAGTCTATCAACTACCATATCTATATGAAAGAATAATTAGAAATTCCAAAGTCCATTTAATATACATTTGTTCCGAATGCCTCTTGGAAAATTAATTTGGAATGCTCATTCATCCACTTTACATGTCACAAGGTATGAAAGGCTTAAAAGAATATTCATATGTAAAAATAGAAATACATCATCCCCTTTGGATACATGATATGTACAATAAAATAAATGGAATCATTCACCATACATGATACATCCATAATGATAAAATATCCATCATAAAATCTAACCATATATCATAATAATCCATGAACATAATGAAGGTAAATTCCAACCAAGAAAGCTACAGCCACAGTGATCACAGACATATCTCAATGGTAAGAGTAGAAAGCACTACCACTCGACTACGTGGAACCTAAATGGCCCACTCTCACCACACTGAGGAGATAGTCTCAAGTCCCAAACAAGATATCAAAACACAAAACACAAGTACTCTCTAAGTTTGGGAATTTCTAAAAGTACACTAACTCAAAGGTTCCAACATAGATCGACATCTACACCCAGAGGCACATAAAGAGATGTAGGATACCTTTTATGTAAGCGGAAAAGTGTCATCGCAAAAGTCATGTTGGAAGTTACTTGATAAATCCCTTAGGAATCCCAGGTCTCCTATGATCCTATGACCACTAGTATCCTGTCATACTGACGAGGCATAATACAGAATGCAAGGTCGCAACCAAGCATTCTCTCTACCCCATCCTAGTCTGTACTAGCACTTCAAGGCATGGGAGAGAACATATAGTTATCTTATTAGGTTCATTTAAGTTATTATTTAGGTGAGATGTTTTCACTAATTAAAACAACTTACAATGGGTTTCTCCAGGAAGCCTCTTAGGGCCCCAACCCCCATTGCAAGCCACTTCCCGACACTACACATAGATAAGCTACCTAGGCTCATGAAATCACAAATCAAAGAATCATAATAAAATCACCTCAGTCCTATACAAGTGACTAAAAGCATCATAAATATAATCCACAATAATCACATCAGTGTTCCACCAACAACTGAAAACCATCCAATGATAATCATATTGATCACGACAGTTCTCTATAAGCAACTGAAGGCATCAGTGATAAATCACAATATCCAATGGTTCTCCAACAAGCAACCAACAAGTGTCCCAATAATAGATCACAATACTTATCAAAGACTCCAAAATGGTCAAGTCAAACATGTCACAACATGACATCATCAAGAGCAAACCATCCAAAACATCTGAGTCCTCTCAAAGTGACTAGCAGGAAAACCATATATATAACTGATCAATGACTCAAAAATGGTTAAGTCAGATATATCATAAACATATACCTCAACTCCACACAAGGAAACTGGTAGTAAATATATCCCATCATAGAGCATACTTAATCACATTGGCACGGTTGGGTTTAAAAAGATCGAGATCAAAACATCATATCACCACAATCACACAACCCCCAAGCCACTGGTAACAACCTAAACTGGTTAACATCTAAAAAACCCCAAAACTCCCAAAGTATAGTTAGTACAAACATAACAATACAATTTCATAGTTTGGGTTTGGTTTGAAATACACAATAGGGTTTAAGTTCTAGTTTCATATATGTTTCAAGTAATAAGTTTTCGGAATTAACCCTTGCAATTAACCCATTTCTATATTCGGATAACAACAAAATTTCCCCTTTATATTTAAAATCAATTAAATCAAATTTAATAAAGTTAATTATTAGTTATTTATGAAATAACTAGATAATTAACATTTAATTAATCATTAAAATTTAAATCTTTTAATTAAATTTAATTATAATCTACAACTATATTAATATTTCATTAAATATTAATTACTTAATAATTAACATACTATTAAATAAGATTTGTTAATAACTAAATTAAAATAAACTATATTAAATTTAATTAATATTAATTAATTTAACAATTATTAAAAATAACCATTATTAAAATCAATATTAATAAATTAAATATAATATAATATAACTTATTTTTAAATGTAATAAAACAAAATTAAAATTTAAAACTTACCATGCGTTTAGGGCAAGTTGGCCAAAAGAATACGATGCCTATCGTGCGATAGGCAGACTACTATCGCAAGTAGTGCTTGCGTGCAACAGTATGCCTGCACACATATGCCGCATACTTAGAGATAAGGGGATGGGGTTATTTATATATATATATATATATATATATATATATATATATATATATATATATATATATATATATAATTTTATTATATTTAATAACTAAAAAATCTGCATTCTCCCAATTAAGTAATATATAAATTATTTTTAAGAAAAGATTTCTTCTTTAACTAAATAAACAATTTTACCCCCCTGCCTTCAAACATGTATAATTAGATATAATCCCCATCCAATTAAGATATGTAATTCATTTTATTTTAGATTTCCCATAATAATATTTTAAATAATTAAACAATTTTTATTTTATTTTTAATTAATTAATTAATTAATTTGTTTATAAATATTTACCATTAAAATCTGATAGAGAAAATAATCCTAACCATCCAAATTTTTAATCTAGAATCTTCATTTTTAAATTCAAACCCTTCCCAAGTTAAATCTTAATTTCTTAAATCTAGAAAATGAGGGTTTCTAATAACTCTACTATTCTTCACATATACAGACATCATTGACAAGCAATTAATAATTCACAATATTAAAATATTTAAACTTTCATCACAGAGAATTCGGATTTACAATCCACAAACATGAAGAAGACAAGAAAGGATAATTGCGTAATTACTTAGTGATCAAAACATAAGATCCTACCTAAGCCTGATGCTAATATGCAATCCCTGAAAACTGTGAGAGAATTTTTTCCTCTTCAAGAACCTTTCTCTAAAAATTTTCCTAGAATTCTCCCTGTGAAATTCTCTTCCAAATTTCACATCCAAAATTTGTCTCCCAAAATTTGTGTTCAAAAATCCTCTCCAAAATTAGTGGTCTCTCAAAAAATAACCTCAAAGTTGTGATAAGGAGTTTTCTCCTCAAATCGGGGCACTAATTGTGCATTCACCCAAGAGAACTCTCCGTTCACCAGACTCAACTTCAAATTAACTTTTATTATCTTTGCTTTATCTTTTCATGCACACTAACTAAATTATTAAATAACTTTATTTAGTTTTTCCACTAGACTTCTATTTTTAATCTTTATTACTTTTAATCCCATGCACACTCTATGAAATTAAAATAACATTATTATTTTCACTTATTTTATCTTTTTAATTAATTTCTTTTATTTTCAACTCATGCATGCATCATGCGACCTAGAATCTTTTAATAATTTAATATCTTTTCACTTTTTAATTTATTTTAGAAACTCAATTAATAAAATATCTATTAACTTAAATAATAATAATATTTATCATTTATTTAAAAATGAACTCTAAATATATTAATAAAAAATTAAATAAATATTATCACGTTCTAAATTTATCCTTAAAATTTTATCTTCAAATTTAATTATTTTTATTTAATTAATTTCTAAATTAATTAAAGACAATTAAATATTAAAGTGTCATAATAATTTTTCATTAAATTAAATCATTAATTAAATCTTTTTAATTAAACTTAATTAATAGAAAATTACCAAAGACTCATAAAACAACATATGAAAACCCATCATAGCCAAATACATACAAAATCAAACTAAAGGGTAATAATCATGAATTAATGTCATTCGACATATTCGGAGGGTACAGAACTCAAATACTTGTCCTAATTTTCAATTAGGACAAATGGCTTAAGGGTTTAGGATTTGGACTTAAGAATTTATCTCCCCTATCTTTCCATTAAGATAATGCGATAGGGTACACTCATCCTGGAAGTTTAGGGAAGTCAATACCCAATACCTGCAACTTGCATAAAATCCACGCATGTACAGACACAATATTTTAAGCTAAACAAGCAATGACAAGAAGTGGTGCATCGTGTAGATCCCGACTAGTAGGTGACTATGACTCCCTTCCTTAACCACATCAAAAATGCCATACATAAAGAAAACAAACATGCACACCATACACATGCAGTATGGGGTAAGTATCCATAGGAAAACACATGTGATAATAAACCATCTAACTAATCATCATCGGTATCTGAAAACATTGAATAATCATCATACATACATGAAATATAGAGTGCCAAGTAATCTCATCATAAAATAAACTGAATGTAAAACAATATCTGATAATCTTAAAACAATACTACTAATTATCAAACATAAAACAAGCCTAAAAGAGTTTGGCAATGATAGCAAAAATGTAACTTAGGGGCAGGCACTACATATTTGAAGAGATGAAGCTATAACTGTGATGTAAAACCAGACTTTAATATTGATAAGAGATTTCCCCTATAGTGTGGACATAGCCAACAATTTTGGTAAACCGTAATAAATACTCAGGTTGTGTAATTAATTTTGATTTCAATTTTGTTTCTTTTCATTTCTTACTTTCAACATACGTCACATATATAACATCATAGATATACAATAATAAATATGTAATTATAAAATACATGACACATAAAATGACAAAATTAAATTAGAATTTAGTTTAAAATTATATTATTTTATTTAACATTAAAAGTTAATTATATAGATTTAAATCTAATAGAACTAATTATCTACTATTGAAAATCATCGCATAATAAATTGATAAAACTAAAATTAATACTTAAAACAACATATTCATTTATCATAGCAATTCCAACAATTAATTTTTTTTTGAATTGGAAATTATGGCTATTGAGAAATTCAATAGATGGAGCATTTGGGAGGGATAGAGGGGTTTTCAAATTTTAGTGTTATAGGGAATACAAATGGGGTGAGGACTTTGTTTCTTATCAGTTGACTACTCCATCTAAAATCTTTTCAATAAGGATTTTTCTTTCCTAGTTTCCCAATTCTATGGAACCCAATAGGAATGTTAAGGGGAAAAAGAAATCTAATTTTTATATTTATGGTAAAAGGAAAGAGAAGACTTTCTCTAGGTTTCTATCAGTTGGAGTTGGAATACATTCTACCAATTTAAAATAGCAAGATTGAGCCCTCTTAATGTTTTAGCCACTATTTTACATGTTTCTAAGAATAAGGAAGATGTGGATTCATGAAGATACCCCTTTTGGTGATGAAAATGGAACACTGATGGAGAAGGGTTCTGCTATTTAAGAAAATTCTATTATTGATGAAAATGTTAAGGATACAATAGGAACTCGAAACCTTTTATTCACATAAACAATTGTAGAGATTAATAGTTTAAAAAAAGAGAGCTTCTAAATCCATCTCTAGTCAAAGTCTTGATAGCATCATCGCTAGTCACCAACTGATCTTTCCAAGGGCATTAAAGGTCGTAAAGAAGATCATGAAAAGCTTATTCAAAATATTGAGGACTCTATGAAGGGGTTTTATGACAAATTAACTATTGTAAAATGTTGTTAGTAAAATTGACATGGACAATACTAATGAGGGAGTTAAAAAGTTAAATAAATAGGAGGAAGCCCTTAAGATTACATCTAAAAGTAATAGTGTCTCTTTTCCTATTGGTGTGAAATTGGCTAGAAGAGTGCAAGTACTGGATAAAGGTGTGGTGAAGAAGGACAAAGCTATTGCTGAGGACAAAGGTTTGACACAGAAGGAGAAAGAGACAACTCTATTGCCTGGACCTGTGACTAGATTTAGAAGATAAGACAAAGGGGTTAGCCCCATTGATAATTATAGTATGTTTGAAGTTCTTCCTTTATGCATTTTCTATTTTCTTTCCAATTATAATATGTTTGAAGTTCTTCCTCTGTTCTCTTCGCTTTTGGTTTCAACTTTTGAATTTAAGTATAATTTAAGAAGTCTTCTTCTTATTAATATAATTTGTAACTTCTTTATTAATTCGTTTCATTTCTTTTCCATTCCAATTCTAGATCCCTTTATAATATTATTTTCTTGCACACCCAATAGAAAATGAATTTTCTTTTCTTATACCATTTATAACTATAATATATTTAAAAAGAATATAATCAATAGATTCATTAACCTCATTAAAAAATTCATATCATTCAAGTTAAGACCAGATGACATAGAGGTTTCTTGAAATAACTCATAATCAATGATTAAATTTTGGTTCTGTTATGGTGAGGCCTAGGGAACATCAAGAAGACCTAAGTATTAATTAGATATTTGGTTTTCCCAAAGAAAAATTGAATCTTCAAAACTATATAAAATATATTTAAAAAATACTTCCAATGTATAGCGGTGGTCCTTCCTTTAATACAACACCACTTCAAAATAAACTCTTTCAATATGGCCTTCCATATCTCATCTCAAGTTTAAAATCTTTGAATATGGCCTTCCATTTATCATCTGATATATTCATTCATTACTTTAAAAGGCCTTATTTAAAAGATAGAGGTTCAAAACCTCATTTTGATCAATTCCTTAGGAAATGCTTGTTATCATGAAAAATAGAATAATAGAAAAAAAGAGTTTTATTATCCATCTATCATATTCAACTCATATTTGTCAATCTAATTTTTCCTATCAAAGAATCATTAAAATCTATTTCTATATGAAAGGAAAGTATGTACTAATCTCTTTGTCCAGTGTCCAGTGTCCATTGTTCATGCCCAAGAGGACTTACAAGAAAAGTCGTAATCGAGTGAAAAAGTCAGTCCTCTAAAACTCTATCATTAGTTAGAGAAGAAAAACTTTACTTAAATGTTGAGATAAAATCTCTTCCAGTGGATCAAATCCAATGCGTGAAAGTTTAACAAACACATCTACATGATTATGAGAATATGACCATTCTTCAAATTTATTTTTCCTACCTAGGGGAGAGGACCCATACTTGAGCATGTTCTGATGGTTGTGATAGGAGTTGTTAACTTAACACCCACACTAGTTGATTTAATATCCAACATTTTGGACAAGATTGTACCAATAGTTGTGACTTTAAAGTTGTTCTTGCTAACGATGACTACCAAAAATCAACCAATAGTGTGATGCTACATCAACTGCACAAGTATGGGGGGCTCCAATGCATATGATTGGTCTCACCTTTTTTTTGACTGTTTTGGCACCTTGGCAAAAAGTATGCTGATGTGGCACCATATTTGATGATATAGCTCTGAAACCTTAGTTATAAGCAGGGGACTTGCCAAGTAAGCTACTATCAAAAAATGGGAGCGATTTAAAACTTCCACATAAGATTTTGATAAGTGCAAAGTTAAAGTATTTCTTGTGAATTTGACAAATAAAAAGTCATTAGCCACTAAACCAACCCAGAAATCTCTCTCTATCTACCAGTCCAACATGCGAAACTAAACCTCAGAGTCTAGACTAAGGTCCTCTTTAACCAATGCAATAATGTTGCGAAAGTATTAAACCATAAATTCTGTGTGAACTCAAATTCATAAATAATAGTCACTACATATCAAAAAGAGGTTTTGCTTTGTGAGTTTTAAGACTCGTTTTTCCTAGGACCAATATGGAGAGATTAAACAGATACATAAGAGAAGTGTTTCCGCTCCAAATCTTCTCCGAAAAGATGCGATAGACCTTTTCAGTGCCATGAGCTCCATCCCAATGCACATATGCGCTTGTAGATTTTGCACAGTGAGGAATATAATTGTTATTCCCTGTATCTGCTAGGGAATCTCCGAACACATACAAGGCTGGCACGGAAGGCTCTTTTTAACCTGCTGCAAAACACACGAGGACGAGCCACATCGCACATAAAACGCTTAGCACTGAGATTTCCATTCTTGTTTTGATGTAAATAGCCTCCGAATAAAATGAACACACTAGATTTTAATAAAAACCTAATAATTGATCTTCATGATCTCATAAGATCCTACTTTTTATCGGACGGTTGTTGATTAATATTCTGTCGAAAATTCTATGATTGACAAAATACAAGAAATCATATAAATATTTTACGAAAAGTCGTTGAATATTTGATTAAAATTAGTTGATGAGATTTGTAGTAGTTGAGCGTCGAAACCCTCTATTTTCTTCAGCGCTTGTAATGAGGCAAAGAATCACGTGATTCACCTGCCCAAATAGAATATGGCTGCTGAATACTTTGCATTCTGCTCGAACAAAACCTGAAGATTGGCTGTAGCGTGAGAATACTGGATTTGGCGTGTTGAGAAATATGAAAGAGTTTGGTTTAACAATTCAAAATGTAACACGCGGCATAAGGGGATAAGTAAAAACTAAATCTTAAGAAAGCTTGAAATTCCTCACTCTGATAATTGGCAGTGGGCACCGATTTTTTATCAATATTGGAACTTAACTATTATTAGTCGAACAATAAAATAAAATGGCAGCCGCATTCAAAAAAGGAGTGAATGACGTTAGTTCGGATAGGCGTGTCCAATAAGAAGGCAAAAAATCACGCTATGTATGTTTTCTTCTATAATCAGAAAAATGCAGCTGAAATGGGTTGAAATTGTCAAGTCGAAAGAAGGTAAAGATTGACAGGTCTGGAAATGCCGTACTGGCGTTATTCTTATTTTTAAGTTTATTTTATGTTGTAATGTACTGAAGTTATTCTTCTTTAATTCCTGCAAAATGTATAATTGTTATACATATTTAAGTATGAACTATGACACATCAATTATTGTAGATTTGGTGTAATTAAAAAAAGTAATTATGTTTCTTAAATGATATTTTTGAAAAGGCTTTCACAAGAAAACTAATTGCAATTATTATCTATGTATTCTCTTAGGTATGTATTGATTCGTTTATATTTATTTTTAACATATATAGTGGATTCATTCTAAATTCTTTTGGTAAGTTTTACTAAATAGATTGCAAAGAAATAATTAAATTATATATATTTCATAAATAAATAAAAATTAATAGAAGAATTTTTTTTGTTTACCATTATTTTGTCGACATGTCTATATTGCTCTTTACTAATTACAAACAATGAAATATTTTTAAATAATTATACAAACAAATAAGGAAAAGTCATATTTTTCTAATGGATTATTTTGTTATTCTATGGATGATCACTAAATTTCAATTTAATCAGATATTTTGATATTAAATGTTCAATGTAAAGCTTATGATTTTAATACTGATTTTTTGAGATATTTGAATTTACATATAAACAACAAATATTGTCCACAAACCACTTCAAAAATATTGATCAATTAAAATTGGTATGTTCTTGAATGCACTTTAATAAACCAACATAAAAATTTAAACAATGATTGCAAAAAGTATGCACTCATTTTTAAAAATACCATATTTGTACAATTTAAATTTAAAATTCTCTGATTTATTTTTAAAAAAATAAAATTTAATTAAACTTAATCAATTAAGAAATTCTAAATCACAGTTCTCAAAGTGTCTCTTATTAATATTTGAATGTAAGTATACTTTTACAAGTCTTCTTCTTGTTAATATTTGATTCTTTCAATAAAATTTGTAACTTCTTCATTAATTTTTTTCATTTCTTTTCCATTTCAATTCGAAATTCCTGTATAATATTATTTTTTTGTAGACCCAATAGAAAATACTTTTTCTTTTCTTATTCCATCTATAACTAGAATATCATGAATAGCTGATATAAAAAGAATTTAATCAATAGATTCATCAGCCTCATCAACAATTAAATTAGGAATCATATCATTCAAGTTAAGATAATTTGATGTAGTTGTTTCTAAAATTTAACTTACAATCAATGATTCAATTTTGCTTCTCTTATAAATATAAAGTTTTCTCAAAAAAAAAAAAAAAGGTTTTCTTATGGTGAGGACTAGAGAACATCAAAAAGACCTAAGTAATAATTAGGTATTTGTCTTTCCCAAAGAAAAATTGACTCTTCAAAAGTTTCGAAAATAAATTAAAAAATCTTTCTAATGCACAGGGGTGGTCCTTCTCTATTATAGCACCATTTGAAAATAAACTCTATTGGATACTTTAGAAAGGCCTTGTTTAAAAGAGAGAGGTTCAAAACATCATTTTGAGCAATTCCTTAAGAAACGCTCATTATCATGGAAAATAGAATAATAGAAAGCAAGAGTTTTATTATCCATTTATCAGATTCAACTCATATTTATCATCTATTTTTTCCTAACGAAGAACAATTGAAATTTATTTCTATATAAAAAGAAAGTATATGCTAATCTCTCCGTCGAGTGTCCATTGCTGAGGCCCAAGAGGACTTACAAGAAAAGTCGTAATCGAATGAAAAGAATAGTCCTCTAAAAATCTATCGTTAGTCAAATAAGAAAAAAATAACCTAAAAGTTGAGTTAAAAAGCTCTTCAAATGGACAACGCGTCAAGGTTTAATAAACAAATCTGCACGATCATGAAATTATGACTGTTCTCAAATTTATTTTTCCTATTGTTGTGAATTTTATTATCCACTAAACAAACCCAGAAATTTCCCTAAACCAAACCTTAGGCCTAGACTAAGTTCCTCTTCAACCAATGCAATAATATTGAGAGAATACTAAATCATAAGACTTGTGTGAACTCAAATTCATAAAGCATAGTCATTACATTTCAGAAAGAGTTTGTGGTTCGTGAATTTGAAAACTCGCTTGTCTTAGCAATAATGTGGAGAGATTAAATGGATACATAAGAGAAGTGTTTCCGTTCCAAATCTGCTCCGAAAAAATGCTATAGGCTTTTTCAGTACCATGAGCTCCATCCCAGTACACATATGCACTTGTATCATTGCAAAACAAATTCGGCGGATTAGTCTTTCCACAGTTTATTTCTGTACCAAACTTTCCTGCTCCACAGCATGCCGACGTAGTGTCACGAAATCCTGCACCCAGAATTTCCACACATTCTTTTCAATGACAAATTCATTAGATTCATACGAAAAATAAAATTGACAGTAATAAGAACCTCCACAAAGAGAGAAACTAATTACCATAGTCTTCACCATTTTGGATCATATCCGTTAAAAGATTATAAGCATTAAATCTGATAATGGTCCCTTCTGTAAGGTTCTCATTAAGCTCAGTCACAAATGAGTTGAAAGCGGTGTTATAGGTCTCAATGAATTTATTCAAGGAGCCGATGCAATCCCCATGGTAAATCTGGATTCCATCAAGTCTTTCCGTAGGAGCACATCCAACTGGTAGAATGTTTAACACAAGGAATTTCCTTGCCCCGCGATTGTAAAGCATCTGTCAAGTTACATAGTAATCATGACTTAACTCTCTTTCTCTGAGACTGTGGAATGTTTTCACGTTAGCATTGCTCAAAATATCTGTACGCTGATGAATTTGTAATACTTACATTTATGTATTCATCAAATTTGGCCAAGAGCAGAGTGATGAACTCTAATGGAGTAGTTGTGTTTCTGAGAGTATTGCTCGTTACGTAGGAAAGAATATCGTTGGCTCCAGTTATTATTCCATATAAGGACTTGCCCAAATTCGCTTGTTCAGCTCCAGTTAGACTGTCAGAATACTGCTCGAATAGAAGTAGTTGTTGGCTCATACTGAGAATATTAACATCTGATTTGTAAAATTCCAATACAACTAATCAGTTCATAGTAGACCTCATCATATCAAAGGGTATAATTAAAGAAAACCCCAAAACTATGACGTTTTTTATTGAAGTACCCGAGACAATTTTACAACAGTTGATAAAAGACGTTATCCACGCATAAAGAACGATAGAATAACACCCATTAAAATCATCTGGAAGAAATTAAATGATACGAGTTCCTTTTTTTTTAAAAGAATCTGCAAAGAATTATCTAAGTGATTAATTTAGCTGTAATCGAAGACTTCTAAACGAAGACTAAGCCATGCCAGAAATTGTTAAGCTTATATTTCTGTCCTCAGCTTCACATTTTTGGGGTGAAAGAGTAGAGACTTGACCGGCATTTGTTGAATCGAGCAGACCGCTTCCTCCTGATGCGAAATTTACCCCACTACTAAAGTTCGCCTTTGGTTGGAGATAAGGAGGGGCAAAAGGAAGCCCCAGATAAGTAGCTGTAATTAACCACAATAAGCTTTATTAAGAGTGTCTCATTTATTTCTACCATATTATGAAGATCTAGAAAGAACATAGAAATGTAGAACAATAAACTATATATACCAACGAAGTCGAAGACGGTGCGGCCATTAGTAAACCGACCAGTTGGGTAGGGGAAAAACGAGATGCCATATGGTGTGTAGTTTGCACGGGCTTGACAGTGAGGAATATAATTGTTATTCCCCACATCTGCTAGGGAATCTCCGAACACATACAAGGCTGGCACGGAAGGCTCTTTCTCACCTGCTGCAAAACAAATCAGGATGAGCCACATCCCACATAAAACGCTCAGCAATGAGATTTCCATTCTTCTATCCTCCAAATAAAATGAAAACAATAGATTTTAAGAGAAATCTATCAATTGTTCTTCATGATCTGATAAGGTCCTACTTATTGTTAGACGGTTGTTGATTAATAGTCTGTGCAGAATTCTATGATTGATACAATACAAGAAACAATAAATATTTTATGAAAACTTGTTGAATATTTGATTAAAATTAGTTGATGAGATTTGTAGTAGTTGAGCGCCGAAACTCTCAATTTTCTTCAGCGCTTGTAACGAGGCAAAGAATCACGTGATTCATCTGCACAAATAGAATATGGCTGCTGAATATTTTGCATTCGGTTCGAACTAAACCTGAAAATTGGTTGTAGCGTGAGCGCGAGAATACTGGATGTAAAGTTTCGAGATATATGTAATAGATGCAAGGGTATAGTGATAGTTGCATTAGTCAACCATTTTGACAGTGTGGTGGTACTGACTTCCTTTTCACACTGTAACTCTCTTTGGGTTGGAGGCAAAACATTTAGATGTGATTGTTGTTGAACTCTCAACCTTTGAGCTCATAGGGAAAAGATATTCCTGTTTCTTCTTTCTAGTTCAAATACTTCGATTTCTCATGTTGCTAATTCAAGAAATCAGTATCTCTATTTATCCTTCTCTGTCTTTCCTCAATTTCTCCACAATATTCCAACAACTCCTCTCCATTACCATTTTCTCTCTCTTCTCTCACACTATTCTACAACTCCTTCCCTCGAGTAGTAGCATTTATTGGGTTTAAGAAACATATTAAATATTTAAATTACACAAAACAAGAATATGAAAAATAGAGGTAGTCAAAATATAGACCATAGTTACTAGAAATGAGAATAGAAAAAGCAATTGCAATGGCAATATGACCATAAACCAAACTTTTAAAGATTGTCTAATAGATATACTTTTTATATATAATTTCATTTACTTTATTTCTAACATGATTTTTTTTTAAATTCAAATTTAATATCCATAATATTCATAAATAGCTAATTGTTTAACTACTATGTTAACTTCAACTTTGTAATAAAAAATTATCACTATTAATTTTTAACTTTTAAACTAATTTAATTTTTTTCTTTTAAACTAATTGTTAACTTAATTTCAAAAGAGGAATATCGACTAGTATAGATATCTTAAATAAATCTATCTAAAGAAATGCCAATAGATTTTCACTACAAAATAATTATCATTTATTTACTACATCTAAAATTATTTATAAATTTACTTAATTTTTACTAACTTAAGCTTTTTATTTTAATTTTTAAAAAAATAAATGATTTATATCTCCAAATATTATAATTTAAACCGATATTTTCTATGATATGTAATTGTTTTTAAAAGTATATTCTATTTATAGAAAGATTTAAACATTTGACATGTAGATGGTTGTCAAATTTAATGTAGAAGAATAAAAGTTAACATTAACACATAATAATAAAACTTCAGTCTAACTGATCCTAATCTATTTGAAATTTTGAATAAAACAACTGTCTCAAGATCATTTATATATTAAAAAAGAACAAATGATATAGACACAACACATTAATTTTATGTGTTACACTCTTGAAATATGTATTACAAATTTTTATATGACAACTAGACTTCAGACATTCAATTCTCACCATCTCTCATGTTATTAGAGGAAACCAAACTACCACTAAGAAAAAATGCGTCAGTAAGTTTCGCTCCATCTCTATCCTTCATTAAAACTGTTTTAGGATAATTTCCGTTGAGAATTCCTCCATGATATTTTATATGAATTGGAAATTTGCACAATGTAGATTCTCTTAATTTTTTTGTTTATAATGGAGGAGATATCAACATAGATTCACGTAATATAAAATTATTTAAGAAATCTTAAAGAACACATTTAGAGTATTCGTTTCAAGTTGGCCAAACTTTGGAAAAAAGTTGGCAGCACCTTTCGACAAACACAAGAGCCATCATACGCCCGTTACCACTTAGAAGTACCACATCAACACGAGCACTCTTCAACATTTGCTTCTCAAGAAAATATCTCCTCATGAAAAGAAATCCCTTCGTCTTTGCTTTTATAAATAAATAACTTGTGTCGGATCCTCATACTCACTTCAATCTACTGACGCCTACATTGACCTTTGGTTGTAATTATTGTTCCGTCTCTGGCCCTAATGATATTTTCCGTTTATCAATTCATTGTTTTTTTACTTATTGTTTTAGTTGGAACATAGGGGTAAATGTCCGAATGGCTTAAATATCATACATAAAGGCTTCATTCCTAGAGTAAAAGTGTTAAATAGTCAAAGTTTGACTTACTTTTCCAAGCTTAATTTCTTCCTTAGTGTGTGATGTTTAAGGCTGGCCGCAAATACCTGACCATATCTTGAAAATGCTTGATGTAAAAGCCTATCGTCTATAATAATGTAAGAGTCCTGTTTGACAATTCAACATGTAACATAAGGGGATAAGTAAAAACTAAATCTTAAGAAAGCTTCGAATTCCCCAATCTCATAATTGGCACTTATTTTTTATCAAAGGAACTGAACTATTTTTAGTCAAATGCTAAAAGAAAATGGCACCCGCATTTAAAAAACCGAGTGGACTGGTAGTTACCTACCTCTTTTATCTAAATGGGAAAGGATGCGGGGCTATCCTCCACAGTCCACACAAATTGTACAGTTCATCAATTTAGAAAAAACAAAATTCTGATTTTTTGAAAAAATTGAATTTGATTTTCATTATCTATGTTTTCGTAAATCTAGAGAAAAAAATAAGTTTGACTTTGTTAAAAGACCAATGAATTTAATTCACATTGACAATTTGTTCAATTGTATAAATTCACATGTAATATTTATTTAAAACTGTTATAACAATATTTTTAAAATTAATTATATACTTTTTAAAAATTAATTCAAAATAAAAAATGTCAAATATGAACTTAGAAACTTTCTTAAGTTACTAATTTGTAAATATTTTATATTTACTTGTATAGATATATTACAACAATCTATCGAAATGATGATAGACATTTATTTTAAAATGATTAAAAATTAATTTATCACAAGTAAATATATTTATAATTTTGTGTATGTCTATTTTGTCAACTTAACTTTTTCTTTTTATTTCTAAAAATGATTATTTATATCTCAAAAATTTATAATTATAGAAAACATTTTGTGTACTGTTTATTAAATTATTTCTAGAAATCTACTTCATTTATAATAAATATTAGAATATTCACATGTAGATGGTTGTCAAATTTAACATAAAAATTAAATGTTAACATTAACATGCTCACACAATCCTACTCCACCCACGCATTCTACCATTGTAGAATGCCTATCAACATTAAGAAAAAATATAGAATTCTCTAAAAATTAAAGGAAATTTGTGTTTATTACAATGGATTATTTTTCTTATTATAAAATAGACTTATTTAAAAAAACTATTTTTGACTTCTCAATATCAACATGATAGTCTTGTGTCTAACTTTCAATATAGAGATGTTTTAGATATTTGAATGTACACATAAACAAACTAGTACTACTGACGAATGACTTAAAGTATTTCTTTGATTAAAAAATATTCTTATTTTTAAATTTATTTTGTGTTAATATTTTTAATTCCTATGAAATGTATTATTGTTGTATATATTTAATTACGAATTATGAGATATAAAATGAATTATTTTTTATACACATTTAAATAAGAATTATGACATATTTTTGGTAATTGTTAAAAAATTATAAGTTTTTTACTGTTTAGTAGGTTTGTTTTGTTATTTTATAAATGATTTTCAATTTTCAATTCAATTAGACATCTTGAGTTTCAATTGTCAAGAGGAAGTCAAATGACTCACAAAGAGCCCATCAAAGATCAAGTCTACCTCATCCCTTTTGATGTCGAGGGCCTTGCACTCAGCAAGACTTGATCCCTAGTGGGATCTTTGTGAGCCTTTCAACTTCACCAATAGACAAAGGGTCCTTTGAAAACTTTAAAAATATTGATAAAGTAAAACTCTGTTAGGCCCGAAAATCTGATGTAATAGAAAATAATGTAAACATAATAGAAACTTTCTTGTATTTGGTTCAGCGAGATTCATTACATAAATAAAGTAGTCATATAGCAGTTCAACTACTATTTAATAACTACCAATACTAAAATTTATAATCTAGTTCTATAGCCCTAATGATTAATATGTTAGCATCCCCTCCTTTGTTGAGAAACATGTGTCTCAACCTTGCAATCTTTTCTTGGAAAATTCCAAAATTAGTTTGTGGGAGTTTCCCACTTGTTTGTGCATTGGAAAGTGGTTAGTGAGTTGTTAAATGAGTCTTGTCCTTAGTAGAATATAGGTAGGCTATTTTTAGAGCCTTGATGACTCATTTTGTGACTTTTATGGGGGTCTAGACTAAGAGACAAAATTGTGGACGGGATTACTATTTTTAACCTGGTTGTTGTCAAAAATGGGTAACATGTGGCATGGTAGTTTTGCTCATGGTTTTGTAAAACCATAAGTGGTTTCCAGGTTGTAAAATCACTATAAAAGGAGGACTTGGGGAGGTGTTTGTGTAATTGAGTTTAGTTTGCAAGACTGGTGCTAGAAGGAGTCTCTCCAAGTTCGAGTTGTGGTGATGCGCTCCTGTAAGAACTTGCATTGCAAGTGTATTATAATCATCTTGGTTTGATAATACATTGTGCAAGTTTTGGAGGGTGGAGTTTTTCTCCCAGAAGGGTTTCCCCATGGTAATCACTGTGTTGTATGTTATTTGTTAATTTGATTATGTTATTATGCATTTCTTGAGATCTTTGCAATAGTTACTTTGATTTGCATAATCGTCCTCTCAAAGATTAGCGTAGGAAGCGATTTTGCACACCTTTGCTTCCTTACAAGTGGTATCAGAGCCTGCCCAGTTTGGTTTCTATTTGTTGGGTACAGGGTTTTTTGAGCTAATCAAGGTTTGAGTGGGAGCTTGTGCAGAGCATTTCATTTCTATGTTGCAGGATTGAAAAGATGGCAAGCATGTCAGGGAGAATTGATGTTGAAAATTTATCTAGCACAAACTTTGAGATGTGGAAGCTGAAGATGGAAGATCTATTGATTGATCGGGATCTATGGGATGCGATTGATGAGAGCAAGTTGACGCCCACAGATCTGACATTAGCCGCACAATATGATGTGACTAATAGAAAAGCTAAAGGTCTCATCAGATTATGTCTTGCAGGCTCGATTTTGATTAATGTCCATGAATAACCTACCACAAAGAAGCTTTGTAAAAAGCTTAGTGAGATCTATCAAGAGAAATCACTTGTGAATAAGATTTTCCTGAGGAAGAAGTTGTATTCCTTGAGAATGGAAGAAGGTGGACAAATTTCTGAACATTTGGAAAGGTTTAATATGTTGGTAACTCAGTTGACCTCAGTAGGGGTGCCAATGGATGAAGAAGAAAGGTGTCAAATCTTTTTATGTTCGTTGCCAAACTCATGGGATAGTCTTGTGATGGCTATAGGGAGCACTTCAGTTGTCTTGAAGATGGAGGATGTTGTTGGTTCTCTACTTTCTGAGGAGATGAGAAGGAAGGTCTCTCTAAATGCCAAAGAGGCTTTGAGTGTTCGCGAAAGACCAAAAGAAAGAGGTAAGAATGAAAAGAAACATGGCCATTCTAAGTCCAAAAATAAGGGGAGATCGAAATCCCCTACTAAGTCCAAGGCATTTTGCTAGAATTGCGGCAAACCTGGACACTTCCGAAAGGAATGCAAAGAGGAGAAGAAAAAGAAGAAGAAGAAGAAGAAGCAAGATTCTGATTCTGAGTCCGAGAAGGAAGATGGAGATGCTTTCATTGCAGCCTTGGCCACTCATGTAGGTGAAAATGCATGGTTAATAGATTCAAGTGCATCTTTCCACATGACTCCTAATAGGAACTAGTTTAGTAAGTATGAAAATTTTGATGGTGGTTAGGTGTATTTGGGTGATAATTTAGTACTTGATATTGTTGGTCGTGGAAGTATTCGTGTGAAATTTTTTAATGGTAGAATTAGAAGATTTGATGGTGTCTTGCATATCCCTGGACTAGCAAGGAATTTGGTATATGTTAGTAAGCTAATAGATGCGGGTGTGCATGTACAGTTTTCTGAAGCAAGTGTAAAAATGGTGAGAGGCGCTATGGTAATAGCAAGAGGAAGTAGATTGGGTACATTGTACCAACTTGATGCATGCACAGTTGAGTGCAATAGTACTTCTGATAAGATTGTGAAAAAGACTACTCAGTTGGAGAAGGAGAGAGTTTCTCTTTCAATAGATGGTCATGATTTTTGGGTACCCAAGGGTGCTCTGTCTACCAAATCAAAGTTTCCTGTAGAGAAGACTATGTTATGGCACCAGAGACTTGGCCACATAGGTGAGAAGGGCCTACGGACCTTGAAAAATAAGAACCTTGTTGATGGGTTGAATAACTGCAATCTTGAGTTTGATTTTTGTGAGCATTGTATCTATGGTAAAAAAAACCACATTCAATTTTACTTGAGTTCTCATAAGTCTTCATGTATTTTGGATCTAATTCATTCAGATGTATTTGGTCTAGTTGATGTTCCTTCTATTGGTAGATCAGTTTATTATGTTTCTTTCATTGATGATTTTAGTAGAAGAACATGGGTTTATTTCCTTAGGAGTAAAGCTGAAGTTTTCAGTCGTTTCAAAGAATTTAAAGCAATAGTTGAATTGTAGACTAGAAAGAAAATAAAATGCTTGAGAACTGATAATGGTGGTGAATTTTGCTCCAATATTTTTAACACATTTTGTAAAGATTGTGGTATTAAAAGAGAGAAGACAACTCCGTATTCTCCACAGTAGAATGGAGTTGTAGAAAGAATGAACAGGACCTTGATGGAGAAGGCTAGGAGTATGCTGAGTGGTGCTAGACTAGAACAAAAGTTCTGGGCTGAAGCTGTAGCCACTACCTGCTACCTGAGAAACAGGTCTCCTACATCAGCTCTTGTTGATAAGATGCCAATGGAAGTGTGGTCAGGCCACAAGCCTTCACTTAGACATCTGAGAGTGTTTGGTTGCGAGGCATATGCTCATGTGCCAAAGGAGAAGCAAACAAAATTGGACAACAAGGCTGTCAAATGTATCTTCATTAGATATAGTTATGGTGTGAAAGGATACAAGCTTTGGGATCCTATTGCACAAAAGGTATTTTATTCCAGAAGTGTTATTTTTCAAGAAACTAAGCCTTCTTTTGTTACAGTGTAGCCAGAACAAATTAAAGAAACGAAAGATGTGATTAAACTTCCTGCTACACTTGAGAAAGTTGAATCAAGGCCCTTAGAAAGACGAGATGTTGAAGAGAGCTCTATGAGTTCTGAATCATCAAAGGAAGAGGGAGAACCTAATCATGAACCTAAACCTCCTGAACCTAAACCAGATCTTGTTCAAAGATCTACTAGACAAAGGAAACCACCTGAAAGGTATGGGTATTCTCCTGATGATTGGAGCTGCATATTTGCATTGAATGCTAACATTGATGAACCGAGATCTGTAGAAGAGGCTCTTGGTATGAATGATTCAGAGTCCTGGAAAGTAGCCATGGATGAAGAAATGGCAGCTCTTAAGAGGAATCGAACATGGGACCTTGTACCATTTCCTGAAGGACGGAAGCCTATTGGTTGTAAATGGGTGTTCAAAAAGAAGATGGGTTCAGATGGAAGCATTGAGAAGTATAAAGCACATTTGGTTGCAAAAGTTTACTCCCAGGTTGAGGGAGTATATTATGGTGAGATTTTTTCTCCAGTAGCCAAAATGACATCCATTAGATTTTTTCTTTCTATTGCAGCAGCTTATGATCTAGAGATCGAGCAAATGGATGTGAAAACTGCTTTCCTTCATGGAGATTTGGAGGAAGAAATTTACATGTCATAGCCAGAGCACTATGTGGTGAAAGGTAAAAGTCATTTGGTCTGTAAATTGAAGAAATCCTTGTATGGTTTAAAACAGAGTCCTAGGATGTGGTACCAGAAGTGTGATAGATATGTGTTGAGTTTGGGATTTGTGCAATCTAAATCTGATCATTGTATATATTCCAAATCTGATGGTGATGGTTTTCTGGTTATTGCCTTGTATGTTGATGACATGTTGTTTATTGGCAAAGGAAAAGGTTTGATTGCAGAGTTAAAATCTCAACTCTCAATAAAGTTTGAAATGAAAGATCTTGGTGCAGCTAGGCACATTCTAGGAATGGAGATTATAAGAGATAGACGAAACAAAAAGCTTTGGCTAGGCCAAAGTAAGTATATTGGTACTATTTTGAAAAGATTCAATATGCAGGATTCAAGACCATTGAGTGTTCCAGTTACTATGGGAACAAAGCTTTCTAGCTCACAATGTCCTACATCCCCATTGGAGATGGAAGAGATGAGTCAAGTACCATATCAGAGTGCTGTTGGAAGTTTGATGTATGCTATGGTTTGTACAAGACCAGACATTGCCCAAGCAGTGGGAGTACTTTCCCGTTATATGTCTAATCCAGGAAGAGCACATTGGGATGCAGTAAAAAGAGTTTTCAGATACTTGCAAGGTACCTCAGATTACTCTATATGTTTTCATGGAACAAGAAGTGAGCATTCCTTGGATATTCGAGGCTATGTGGATTCAGGCTGGGCTAGTGATGTTGATAGAAGAAGATCCACCAGTGCATATGTGTTCACATTATTTGGTGGTGCAATCAGTTGGATGAGTAAGTGACAGGTTGTGGTCGCTTTGTCCACTACTAAGGCAGAGTATATGGCAGCTACTCATGCCTGAAAAGAAGCCATCTGGCTCAAGAGATTGTGTTCAGATATAGAGTTCAAACAGGGTGCAGTGACAATTTATAGTGACAGCCAGAGTACAATTTGCCTAGCGAAGAACCCGACTTTTCATGTGAGGACCAAGCACATTGATGTACAATATCATTTTGTGAGAGATATAGTCGAGGATGGCAAGGTGAAGCTGGAAAAGGTAGAGACTTTGGCAAATTTTGCTAATGCATTAACTAAGCCCGCGAGCATAGAGAAATTCAGATGGTGTTCAGAGTCTATGGGCATCTCGGCCCCTAGCAATTAAGTCCATGATATTTCAGATCCCCTGACTCTTGCAAGGTGTTCGACAAGTGGGAGAATGTTGAGAAACATGTGTCTCAACCTTGCAATCTTTTCTTGGAAAATTCCAAAATTAGTTTGTGGGAGTTTTCCACTTGTTTATGCATTGGAAAGTGGTTAGTGAGTAGTTAAATGAGTCTTTTCCTTAGTAGAATACAGGTACGCTATTTTTAGAGCCTTGATGACTCATTTTGTGACTTTTATGGGGGTCTAGACTAAGAGACAAAATTGTGGACATGATTACTACTTTTAACCTGGTTGTTGTCAAAAATGGTTAACATATGGCATGGTAGATATTCTCATGGTTTTGTAAAACCATAAGTGGTTTCCAGGTTGTAAAATCACTATAAAAGGAGGGCTTGGGGAGGTGTTTGTGTAATTGAGTTTAGTTTGCAAGACTAGTGCTAGAAGGAGTCTCTCCAAGTTTGAGTTGTGGTGATGCGCTCCTGTAAGAACTTGCATTGCAAGTGTATTGTAATCATCTTGGTTTGATAATACATTGTGCGAGTTTTGGAGGGTGGGGTTTTTCTCTCGAAAGGGTTTCCCCATGGTAATCACTATGTTGTATGTTATTTGTTAATTTGATTATGTTATTATGCATTTCTTGAGATCTTTGCAAAAATTACTTTGATTTGCATAATCATCCTCTCAAAGATTAGCGTAGGAAGTGATTCCGCACACCTTTGCTTCCTTACACCCTTAATCGGAAAGGGTTACATTGAACTCCACCAAAAACATTTTCTAGTTGATCTGAATAATCTTTTGAAAACTTTTACCTATGGTATGATCTAATATTCATTTGAACTCATAGGGTTCAAACTTATATACTTCAGCATGTTGTCCGTTGTTGGATTTTAAATTTATATATTGAGCCTATTGCTTTGATAGGTCTTAGTGTGAGACTTATTTTGTCTCATTGGAATTAGCACACTTTAAGTGCATAATATCTGAAAATGGCACACATTGGGTGCAATGAACTTGTATTGTTGATGTTACAATTTGAAAGCATCACACATTGGGTGCAATAGAATAACACACATTGGGTGTTATGGACTTGTTTGTCTATATTACAATTTGATAAGAGCACACATTGGGTGCTATGAAATAACACACATTGGGTGTTATGAATTATTCTATCTTGTTTTGTTCATGAGTTTGAATCTGAAATTGATTGGATGTGAATTGAAATTGCCACTTACTTTAACTTGATTATGAAATTGTCACTCACTTAAATTGAATCTGGCATATACATAATATTCCCTCCCTTGACAGATGAGAGGAAATAAGATTAACAACATGATTTCAAGATAAGAGGTTGTACTTTTAATGTCATAATAATCATAAATTTTATCTCCAAAATCATTTTAAACACATATGATGGGGTATACCAATAAAATTTGAGACGTTGTCCTTGAAATGTCATCTTCTACAAATTCTTCCATAACCATTCTTGTTCCATTTCCATAGACAAGTGATTGAATATCCTCCATTATTCATTTTAAGATACCTTTTTCTTTCTTTCTAAATTGATACTTTTGAATTGTTGTTGTTGATTCCTTTTCTACCTTGGAATTTTGAAGAACTATTCACTAAATATTTTGAAGCCAACATCTATTAGGGAGGTTTAATAAGATAAAATATTTCTTCCTCCAAATGTCTCTTACTTATTTAATCAGAGTAACTACTCAAACTTCTCAGAGAAATAATAAGCATCATATTTTGCAACTATGATCAACAAACTAAGAAGAAATGCATACCTCTTCTTTTTAAAAATAGGATGCAGTGAAGAAAATATACCTATCCTTTGTTCCTTGATCATTGACAAGAATTTAATAAACCATGTATCCAACACATAAAGATAAGCACCAAGCACATTAAAATACTTTATTGTCCTTCTCTATAATTGTAGTTGTCCTTCCAAGGCTTTGCACTTATAAATTCTCTGAGTTCTCTACACTAAAAATCATATAAAATTTCTTTGCTATATATTCTTGACAGTGTTACCCTACCATCCAAATATCGATCTTCAACAAAGAAATCTCTACCCAAATCTTTAACCATATTTCAATTCAAATTATGGACTTAAATCAACTTTTTATGCCTCTATACAATTGTTAGATTTTGTCTTAGTCTTTGATCCTTTTCACATTATCTATGCCAATCTACTTCTCATGTTGATTGCATAGTGCTTGGTAACTCACACCCAAAAAGGTGACGATAAAGAGATCGTTGAAATTCGATCCATCAACAATTTAAAGTAAAAACTCATACATTTTTTTTCAAAACCGATTGTTAAATGCAAAATTTCTTTTCTCCATCCAAACCAATTATCATGCAATTCAAAATATTTGATTTCCAATTACTGATGCTTGTGACAAAAAACCCAATAATATTGATATATAAGAGCATTTGAAATGAAATAAAATTATGATATAAAATTTCTAACATAATAAACTCACAAATGCAAACTTGTAGCTATTATCCCTTTTCTATGCATTCATATTAATGGCCATGGCTGCCAACAAAAAGAGAGCTCGTAATATTTTATATTATTATTTTTTCATTCCTCTGATACCATTGTTAGGCTTGGAAATCTAATGTAATAGAAAATAATGTAAACATAATAGAAACTTTCTTGTATTTGATTCAGCAATATTCATTACATAAATAAAGTAGTCATATAGAAGTTCAACTGCTATTTAATAACTACCAAAACTGAAATTTATAACCTAATTCTATAACCCTAATGATTAATACATTAACAAAGTCTTATTTTTTAAATGCACTTTAACAACCAATATAACCATTTAAACAATGACTCTAAAAAGTATGCACGCATTTGAAAAGAAAACCATATTTGTAAAATTTAAAACTAAAATTCTCACTATTAAACAAAATTTAAAAACAAACTTAAAGTAAATAAAATCAATAATCACCAATAAAGAAATTTCAAATTGCAAGTCTAAGAAATGTCTCTTGTCAATGAATAGTATGAAGTTTTCCCCAATTGTGATCATTAGTAATGAATCGTACCTCTGAACAAAGAATATATAACATTTAATTATATTCTATTGAAATATTTTGAGGAATAAATAAAGTTTAGGTCTTATAAAACATGAATGAAATTGGAATGAAGTGTAGGGATACACTATGTGGCGATAAGCATTTAAAATTTTATAAATATGACCTTCCCTTTAACAAATGAATCATTTCTTATGACACATATACTTGCCCACTTGTATTAGTATAGTCTGCGAATAACCGATTCATCAATTTAACAAGTGTCACAAGGTACTTTCCTTTAGCTATAGTTAAAGTACATTTTAAATAAAATTTTAAGAAACAATTTATAGCTATAATATTATTTATTAATAGAAAAAGACTATTCATCAAAAATATTGATATAGGTATAGTAGTAAAAATATTATATTAATTATAATAATTTAAATATATATCATCTATAGATTATAATTAATCTATTTGATAATTTTTTACTTTTTTATGCTAGAATTTTATTTTATTAATATATATGATCAATAAGAATGTATATATATATATATATATATATATATATATATATATATATATATATATATATATATATATATATATATATATATATATATATATATATAATACATTATATTATACTTTGATATTTATTGTTTATATTGTCCCTATGGGTTAGGTGAATTGGTTAGCATTAAGAATTATTTTAATTTTGATGCTAGACTATTTTCTAGTATAAAAAATGTATTCAAACTTTATGGAAGGAGAGTCATTGATTGTTAGATCATCAATTTATAAGAGATGACATTAGTAAACATAGTAGAGCATTAGATTTTACAAACATAAAAAATAGGAACCAAGATAATTATAGGTGCTCTGAGCCTTGAAAAAAGAAACTATAAGAAATTTGAAAGATTTAATTAGTCGACATTACAAAAAGAAACCAATAGGAAAAAAAAACACCACCTGAAAAGGATCCATATCTTGATCATTACAAGATAAAACTAGTGCATATATTTCTTCTGGATGGTATTTGGCATAGATGAAAAGGAAAAACCAAGAGCATAAATGTATATCTTCTTGTATTCTAGTACCATCAAATATCTTTTCTAAGGAGAAAAATAATAGTGCAAATCCTCACAAGTGTTGAAAATTTATTAAAAATAAATAGTAATATGTTCTACTTTTAACTTTAAATAGATAAAATTGAAATAAGTAATTGAAATAAATTTAAATTGAAATCTAACTACAGATTAAATAAAATAAAATTTATGAAATATAAAGCTAAATGTACAAAACCTCAATGTTAATGAAATTAATATTTGAATTTAAAAAAATACAATAAATATTTATAACTTTAAAAATGTACAATTAATATCAATTTTAAAGTTTATTATGATTTGAATATAAATTAATGTTAAAACCAATAACATTATTTTACATACATACATACATACATACATACATATGTAGAGAGAGAGAGATAATAATTTGAATAATGTTAAAGTTTCTCTTCTTGGGATAGTTTAATAGTTTGGTCTTGGAATTTTATCTCATTTCCATCTTCCCCTATTTTTCCTCATGTCAAAAAAATTCCTATACTTAGAACTTCAATAAAATGGAATCCTCCTAACTCCTCATTTGTCAAGCTTAATTTTGATAGTTCATCTAGAGGGAATCCTGATGAGTTAGGTATGTTAGGATTAAACCATAGATAGAAATAAAAATTACATGCAAATATAACTAATAACAGAAAATAATAGATCACACAGAAAAGAACAGAAGAAACCAAGATTTAATGTGGTTCACCCAATCCCTAGGCTAGGTCCCCCAAACAACAAGTCTGATATTTTTATGATCCAGTGATTACAACCTAATTACAATCCGTAAGCCCTTACAACTCAACATTGCCACAAGAACCAACTTCACATCACAACTATAAAAAAATCCCTAACCCTAAGCCATTTTATACAAGTATTAAACTATTTTAGGGTTACAACATGTCGGCCAAAATATTTATAAAATAGGGCCCGAACCCCAAAGAATTTATGAAGTATGTACATTACTTTCCTAATCAGTCACCACAAACTAACAATCTCCCACTTGGGGACTGATTAGGCTCCACACTAAACAACAATCTCCCACTTGGAGACTGATCGTGTACCTATACCGCTACTCCATGGGGCTCCCACTGGATCAAACCACCCTGGACTCTATTGTTCTTTTATTCATGTTACATCTAGAAGACCAACCGAAGCTGAAGATGAGTTCAAATTCTCCCTTGTTACTACCTTTGTCAACATATCTGCTAGATTGTCATTTCTATGTATCTTCTCCAGCTTTAACTATCCATCCTCCAAAATTGGCTGAATGAAATGGTACCACAATTGGATGTGTTTGGTCTTTGAATGCAGAGCTAAATTTTTTGCAAGATGAATGGCACTTTGACTATCTGTAAACAACTAATTATCCTTCTAAGAATGTCCCAATTCTTCTAAGAAGAATTGAAGCCATATCATCTCCTTAGCAACCTCTGTAGTAGCTACATACTCTACCTCTATAGTGGATAGAACATTAATCTTCTATAACCTAGAAACCTAGCTCACGCTTGCCCCACCAACAATAAATATATAATCTATAGTACTATGCCTGGTATCAATATCCCCTACCAAATCTGAGTCAACATAGCCCTATAAATTAGTAGTAGATCCCCCAAAGTGTAGACACTTATTGGATGTTCCTCTCAAATATCTGAGAATCCATTTGACTGCATTCCAATGCTCAATTCTTGGATGACTCATATACTTGCTAATGACTCCCACTACATGTGCAATATCTAGCCTAGTACATACCATAGCATACATCAAGCTTCCTATAGCTAAAGCATAGGGTACCTTGGACATCTTATCCTCCTCTTCTTGTGTCATAGGACACATCTCCTTAGTCAACTTCAAATGACCAAGTAAAGGTGTGCTGACAGCTTTAACATTCTTCATAGAGAAACATTGCAACACCTTCTCTTTATCATCAACCTGAGATAGCATCAATGTTCTATTCTTCCTATCTCTGCAAATCTATATACCTTGGATTTTTTTTGCCACCCCCAAATCCTTCATAGCAAATGCATGTGCTAACTAGCATTTCAACCCCTTAATATGATCCATGCTAGACCCAACTACAAGCGTATCATCAACATATAAACATAAAATAATGTAGTTGTCATCATCCAACCTCTTAAAATAAAATAAAAAATCTGAATGACACCTATTATAGCCATGCTGATGCATAAAACTATCAAATTTCAAATACCATTGCCAAGGTGCTTGCTTCAAGCCATATAAACTTTTCTTCCATTTGCACACTAAGTTCTCCTTACCATTGACCTCAAATCCTCGTGGCTAAACCATACATATTTCTTCATCCAAATCACCATGAAGGAAGGTTGTTTTAATATCAAGCTGCTCTCAATGCAAATCTTTAGTACCCACAATACTTAAAATAATACTGATAGAAGTCATCTTAACAATAGGAGAAAATAACTCATCAAAATCAATTCCTATTTTCTATGCAAATCCTTTCACAACAAGCCTGGCTTTAAATATTTTATTACCTACTTTGTCTTCTTTCAACCTATAAAACCACTTATTTTGTAAATCCTTTTTACCTACAAGCAACTTGCACAAATCCCATGTCTTATTCTTCAACAAAGAGTCCATTTCATCTTTCATTGCAGACTCCCACTGAATCTTAGTATCCACCTGCATAGCTTTATCATAACACTCAGGTTCACCAGCATCAGTAAGTAAAATTGAATACAAAGAGGGTGAAAAATCTTTCTAGAGATCTAATTTTCCTTGTTGACCATCTAACATTCACTGCTATGTGTGGTATTTGTTGTTGCTATTGTTTCACATCATGAGGAATGGTTGGAACTTCAACTTTTGGAGTAACATCCAGCACTGCATAATCATCTTCTTTCTTCTCATGTTTCTGCAATAGATCTTTGTACAACACTTTGTCATTGAATATGATGTCCTTGCTTCTTACAATTTTATGATTTTCAAAATCCCAAAGCCTATAACCAAATTCATTAATGCCATATCTAACAAATACACATTTCTTTAACTTAGCTTCTAGCTTGGTTCTATTTTTAGAATCTATGTGAGCAAAAGCTTCACAACTGAAGGTCTTGAGAAAAGAATAACTCACCTTCTTACTAGTCCATGCTTCCTCTAGAATACCACAACCCAAGGGAGTAGAGGGACCTCTATTAAATATACAATAGTATTTATAGCCTCAGCCCACTTGTGTAAGGGCAACCCAACATGCAACCTCATGCTCCTTACACACTCCATTATAGTCCTCTTCATGTGTTCAGCCACTTCATTTTTCTGTGGAGCCCTTGGAATAGTTTTATATCTATGAATACCATTAGTGGAGCAATAATCTTCAAATTCATTACTGCAATACTCACCACCATTATCAGATCTGAGACATTTTAATTTCTTACTAGTCTCATTTTCAACCAAGAATTTCTAGTTCTTAAAAGTTTGAAATACATTAGATTTCTCTCTAAGGAAATAAACACATACTTTTCTAGTTGTGTCATCAATAAATGTAACATAATAATAAGAGCCTCCAAGGGAAAATACCTAAGCTGGTCCCCATACATCGGTATGCACAAGCTCTAATGTCTCATTTTTGTTTTCCTTCTCAGTCTTTACAAAACTCACTCTTTTTTGTTTTCCATACATGCAAGTTTCACAGAAGTCCATATTAACACATTTCAGACCTAGTAAAACTTTCTTTGAATGAAGTACTTTCATACCTTTCTCACTCATGTGCCCAAGTTTGTTGTACCAAAATTTTGTATCAAAATCTATAGCTACTATTTGTTCTCCCTGCTCAACTGCAACAATGGTTCCTGAACATTCATTTTTCTCTGAAACAATTAAAGTAGAAGGAACAAAATGACCTGTACAAAGATATAAGGTGCCCACTTTCACAACTTTTTCTACTACGAGGGAACCTTTTGAAACCTTCCAATTTTTATCATTAAAAGTAACTACACAAACCTCATCACCAAGTTTCCCTACTAAAATTAAATTCCTACTCAACCTTGGAACATGTCTTAGCTCATGTAGTAGCCAATGATTCCCATTCTACAACTTAATCTTAATTTTTCCCTTTCCAACAATCTAACAAGGTTCATTATCTCCCAAATAAACAAGTCCAAAGTCCCCTTGGAAATTAATCAATGAAATAACCTCTATGAGGGGTAGCATGAAATGAAGTACTGAAATCTAAAATCCATGAATCATCAACACTTTCTAAAGATAGAAGCAAAGCATCCTCTTTGGATTTGTTACTTAACACATTTGCCTCCTTGTCTCCATTTGGTTTATCTCCTTCATTTTTCTTTTGATTCCAACAATCTTTATTTTTGTGCCCTGGTTTTCCATAGTACCAATAGTTGTTTGGTCCTCTCAATTTAGACCTCCTCCCTTTTGACTTTCCTCTTGATTTCCCACAATTTTTGGAATTACTTCCTCTCTCAGTCATTCTGCCCCTACTTTATGCATTCAAAGCACTTCTAGATGTAAATCTGCCTAAGGATTTCCTATGAGTTTCCTCACTCAAAATAACACCGATCGCATCATCATATTTTAGGGTATTAGATCCAAGAATATAATTACTCACAACCATTACCAAGCCATTCTAGCTTTCAAGCAAAGAACACAAAATCAAGAGAGCCCTAATTTCTTCATCAAAATTGACACCCATAGAAGATAACTAACTAGTAATAGTATTAAACTCATTTAAATGATTTGTAATAGATCCACCTTCTGCCATTTTCATATTAAATAAATGCTTCATGTGAAATACCTTGTTTGAAGTAGAAGGCTTTTCATATAGTGTTGCTAGGGTTTTCATCTAATCTTCTGTTGTCTTCACTTTTGTAATATTAAATACCACTAATGGTGCTAGGCATAATCAAATTATTCCAAGTGCCTTTCTATCCAAAAGATTCCATTCATCATTTGGCATAGATCCCTAATTCTTGGCTTTTCCTTCTAACGGCTTCCATAAATCCTTTTGGTAAAGATAGTTTTCCATTTGCATATTCCATAACTAGAAGTTCTACCCATTAAACCTATCAATCCTCAGCTTACCCTCATCTGCCATAGCTCCCACTTGATTGTGAGACTTCCACTCAACTGTGATACTTTTCTATAGAGGATAATTTAAAAAACAACCTCGCTCTGATACCACTTGTTAGGATTAAACCACAGATAGAAATAACAATTACATGCAAATATAACCAATAATAGAAAATAATAGATCACATAGAAAAGAACACAAGACACCAAGATTTAATGTGGTTCACCCAATCCTTAGGCTATGTCCACCAAATAACAAGTTTGATATTTTTATGATCTAGTGATTACAACTTGATTACAATCTATAATCCTTTACAGCTCAATATTGCCGCAAGAACAAACATTACATCACAACTATAAAAATAATCCCTAACCATAAACCCTTTTATACAAATATGAAACCACTTTAGGGTTACAACATGTTAGCCAAAATCCTAATAAGATAGGGCCCTATAAAATAAGGCCTGAAAATAAGGGCCAATTTTTTTTGTGAGAATTTATGAAGTATGTATAGTACTTTCTTGATCAGTCACCACAAACTAACAAGGTATTGGGGCTTCTCTAAGAAATCATTTAGGTGAAGTGTTGGCTTTCTATGTAGATCCTATTAGCTCTGGTACAAATAATATGGCAGAATATACTACTTTGTTGGAAGGTTTAATTCTTGCTAAGAGAATGTCTTTTTCTTATTTGCATATTGAGGGTGATTCTTCTACTATTATTAATGCTTGCATTTAAAGGAAAAGTGATAAATAGCATATAAGCTATGTTCTTTAGTGAATATGGGGACTCATTGATTCTTTGGACAACTATCTCATATCACATGTTTATAGAGAAGGTAATGATTTGGCAGATTAATTAGTGAATTTTGGATGTAATAAAGTAATTCTAGACTCTCATTCCTCTATTACCTTGTTAGGAAACTTTTCTACCATTATGATGATCATTAAGAATGAATCATCTTAATTATTTCTCAATGTGGGTTGCTAATTTTATTTTATTATGCTTAGTGTCATCATGGGTGTGGTATTTATGCATAACTAGTTATATAGTTTATATGTATAATTAGTTATGGTTATGAGTATGATCTACATGATGTTAATTTGGGGTACATTAGTTGTTATAATATATGATTAGTAGTTGGTGATTGAGTGGATGATTTAAGATGAGTTGGTGATGGTTCTAATAGTAAGTTGATATAACATCAAATCAAAGTGGCCTCTATTAGATGTACTTTCATGCCTTCGTACTTGGAGTTATTATGTGGAGGTAATTAATAGCTTACACGTGATGTTTGGATTTCAATTTCCTTTTTGTATTTCAGCTTTTTCTATTTTATTTGGTAACCATCATGTATCTTTGTAGCATACTTGCTTGTGTTAAATTATGCAAGCATAATTCCCATATTATGCAAGTGTAATTCCTCCCTATCATCTGAATCTTTCATATATGTGAGGGATTTCATATCTTCTTGTGTTAATTATCATCATAGAAAAGTTAAGGTTTTTAATGCCTTGAGCAGTAGTCATTATTTTATTGTGGGTATTCTTTCTTTTTCGATAAGCTTTTGCTGGAGGCTTTAACTATGGTTTTGTGTTATGGATTTTCTTAGTATTCTACATTATGTCAGGCCATCCTAGTTCTTTGGTAGGGGTTAGCCATCTAGTAGAGCTCTTTTATGTTTACTCAACATTTCATATGAGCTATTATCTTAGAAACTATAGAGTTTTTTTGGAAATTGAATAGTGGGAAATGCCATTTCATGGTTGCATAAAAGATGATATGCTTGCATCTATCTTTCTTTGTGATCACCTACATATTCACCATAGTATAAAAAGGATCATTGGGCATGACATTCTTTTTCTGTTGGGAAATAGAATAATTTACCTTCTCAAATTTTGTCAATATTTTTATCAAATGCTCTAAATTTGCTACAATCTACATTTTATCTTGAGTTGATTGTTAGTAGATTTGTCAAGCCTAGATTTTTGTAGGGAGGCAAGATAGCTAAAGCTTTCCAAAAATATGACCAAAGGGATGATCTTGCTTTAATAGGCTATCTTTTTCACCATCATACAATTCTTAGCAATCATGGTATTTATATGGTTTTTGAGAGTATTAAAAAGGCTCTTGAGAGATAGTCTTTCCATTCAATTAAAGTTTCTCTATAGTAATATGGGGCACACTTGTCAAGAGACTACGTTAATAGTGTCCATCAAGTTATTTTTTGTATATTAGATATTTTGGAGCATGATTCATTTGATGCTAAATCTTCACATAAACTTATTTCCTCACATATTTTGGCTTCTTCCGACCCCTTCCCCAATCTTACTCTAAAACTTGGATCTTCAAATCCTACAATAGGTTTTATGGAGAATTAAGATGCACAATATGCTATAAAATTTTGCCATTTTTATTTTTTCCCTTTGTTATACATGAAGGTTATCGTCTGTGTGGGATCTCTACAATAGTATGTTCCTTTTTTCTTGATGAAAGTGGTAGGGATTAAATGTGTTTATGTTCTTTGTCAAGATTTTCTTCTTTAGCACCCTTCTAGTTTTGCTCTTTTGTATATTATGTAAAGGAAGTCATAGTCATAGGGATACTATGTGTTTTTGGGATATTTGTATGGTTAAATCAATTTGCAGTTTTAGGATCTTCTCCATATCTCTTCTATCTGATGTAAATTTGAGGCACTAATTTTTAGATTTTACTTTCCTCCCCAGAATAGTTGTCCTTCACTTCTTTTATTCTTTCTCTTGATGGGGTCATGAATTTGCATTTTTTCTTCCTGGTTACTTCTTCAGGGGCTCCTTATGTTGGAATCAATAGAATTATATATATATATATATATATATATATATATATATATATATATATATATATATATATATATATATAGACACATACACACACACACACACACACCCAGCCTGGTAGACACTAACTCTAAAATGACTTTCCTATGTTAACCAAGTGAGTTTAGTTACTGCTACAACTTGGCAAACTTCCTTTGGTAACTGACTGAGCATGATTAACATTGGTTCCATCAAAATTACATTTTTTAACCAAGTGATCTTGGTTAACACTAAACTTCTACAAACTTCGCTTTGGTGCTCCACTGAACTCAGTCAATGTTGCATTTTGAACTTGATAATCTCTCGAATGCTTGACAGATACAAGAAATTGTCTTCATCACTTGAGCGAGCTCGACATACACTAACTAATAAAGATAAGAGATTTTGTGTAACATTAAAGCCAATATACAATTGATTGATTATTTTCAACAATCTATATAATCTTTATTTTTATCTATTTTTAAAATAAAATGTAGAAAGAAATTTTATATAATAAATAAAAAAGAAAACCATACAAAAAATGAATGTATCTTAAGGTTCGTTTGGGCTCACTAAGTAGTAGTAGATAAATTACCCATGTGGTCAAAACATTCTTGGAGATATCTATCTATCAATCTTTAGATTCATATGTTCATAATTTATGAGCTCTTGATTTTATTTTCAGTGTCACATAATGATTCAAAATGGTTTCCTTGTGAGTTCTTGTTAGTTCAACTAATATTTCAAAATGTTGACCAATAACTTTCTTGCGGCTTCACATTTAAAATATCAACCAAGCTTAAATGAATAAGGTGATTGTAATCATAATGTTGGTTTTTACATATTGAAATCAACTAAAAATGTTGCTACTATAAAAGCCCCATATTCACTAGCTTCTAATATTATATTTTTTTAGTTCTTTCAAATTTTGGATTCAAATATATTTAAGTTACATTATAGTAATGCTAGGCTCATAGTAATTGTATAAATGCTAGAAAATGGTTCAAATCACATTTTTCAGCACTTACAATTTTCATTATATCACATATATCAAATCTTCAAAAATATTTAGAATCTGATTTTAGTTTTAAAATCAGTTATGCTATATCTTATTTCTTTAAAATAAAATAAAAATTGAATAGCCTATTCAAAATTTATCCTTGTTTTCTTAGTGGTTTTAAGATTAAGATTCACAATGATAATATAGAAAATTCATTCAGTAGATTCCATTTGAAGTTTCCCCTTAGTTATAGTTCCAAAACTTTGTAGGGAATGCACTACCTACAACTAATGAGGATTTTTAGGTGCATACAACAGAGTGTAAAATTAATAATTTCTAGAAAAATGTTCAAGAGCCATTTGGACTATCTTCTATACTAGAAAAAAAATCATTTCTTGGGCTTAATAGTTTAGGAGATGTTGTAGGTTCCCGAATCTTGTAATAAAAATTTAAGCTAATGTCGTGAAGATCAAAGAGAAATCAAAGAATTTTTTTTGGTTAACAACATTTCAGATTTATAATATCCTATTAAATATTTATGCCAATGTGATCGTAATTTATACACATTCAACTATATTCACGAATCAATGATTATTAGTCTATTATGTGTAGTCAAAAATATAGATCCTATACATAATATATATAGTATGTACCATCTAATGAAAAAATATAAGCAGTAGCATTCATAATACAAAATTGAAATATTGCATATTTTCTAGATTCCTTTGTGCACTTTGTGGCATTAATGTTTAACATATTATAGCTTTGGATATATTTTTTTGCAGCTATAAAAATGGAATATAGGGAGATTATTCTTTTTCAATGATAGATAGATAAAATAATACAAAGTAATGAAAGTTGGGTATCGAAATATAGAAGTCAAATTGTTCAATTAAATAGAAATATAGGAAAATACAAAAGCCACTTGAAGATGCTTAGGGGATAAATCTTGACACCTACAAGTTGAATGTAGAAAGTCAAAATCCCTCTTTAGATAATAAATTTTCAATTTGATACCTCCAAACAAACAAAATAAAATGAACTTTATTCCCATCATTGTTTTAAAAACTATAATAAATGTTAAATTGCCTCTTTAGAATTCACCACATCCAAGGAAAATAATGATAAAGTTCAAGGAAAATGGCCCAATTTCTATGAACATGAAGTTGTAATTGACCCTAAAGCCACCTTGCATTAGCAAAAATGTCTTCAACTATAGAGACTAGACTTCTCATTAATTTGAAGAAAATCCATGTAATTTGAGTGACACATAAAATCCTTCATCTTAGATTTTTAGTAAGAGACATTGGCAATATCTAGACCATAATTAGCTTGACATTAAATATGAAATACCCAAATAAATAGTGTAGCTTTTATTTGAAATCAATATAAAACAATCATCATTTGTGGACTTCATGTTCATAGGTAACAGAAGAGAAATTGTTATCCAAGGTCCAGATGTACATATAAAACTTTTTAGTACTCATCAAATATATGTAAACATGCATTTATTAGATCAACCAATATCTAAAACCTTTGTATATTACTATCCTAGGTCAAATGAACTTTGCATACATGTAAATTAAAGATAAAATATCACAAATTCAATCATTGACACAAGGATTTAACATGAAAACTCAATTTTAGAAAAGCCATAATAACATGCTACCAATTTTCACGCTTCTGAAATGAGCTCTGTGAGGAGCCAATCTTGCAAAAAGTTACAATACACATTGTTAAATATAACCTAGTTAGAGGATTTGAATCACCTTGTTAAAAGTGAGCCTTGTTAAAGGACTTTAGAAAATTCCATTAGAATGTCACCTTGTTAAAGAATTTACTCATGACTATAAGGTCAACCTTAATTAAAAGGATTTATCTAGACTAATATTATTGTTAGAGTATAACAATAGGACTTGATCTGATCACAAAATAACTCACTTGAAAATTTCAAATTGCTAATTGAGCTCTCCATTCTTCCTGACATTCATTCCACTTTCTCTTAGATTGCTTGTTCATCCTGCAATCCTTCACATCCTTAAGCTTTCTTTCCTAGTATGTAAACTATAGATTCATTCTTTTAGCCTCCATATGAAGAAACAACTCTGGAATTGGACTTGGACTTCTCTCCATCATTCTTACTTTGCTTTTGACCTTGTATTTCCATAAATAGAGAATTCTTATCTTTTGTCAAATAATCTTGATTTTCCATCTCAAGGTTAGGTTAGATTCATTTAATCTTCTTTTGTTTCCATTATGTTCCCTCTAGAAACTTCTCTTACAATTCTCATTAAATTTTCCTTAAAATGGTTTATCTTGAATCCTATGCCACCAACTCATAATTCTTATCTTCAACACACACTTCCACCAACTCAAGAAATCAACTTTTTTGGCTCAAATTCATCAAATATTCATTCAAAATGTTAATGTTGTCACCCAAAAATATCATGCTGTCACTCGGCAATAACTATCTTTTGATGCTCAATCAACACAAGGTTTCTTGGCATGAACCAAGTCTTGCTTGGTCATTACTTTAATTTTCTAACATTCAACACATACTATATTTTGCTAATGCTTAGGACATACTAAACTTTTCTCAGCCTCACTTAGAATGAATTTTCTTCTTGGCCTACACTATTTGTTCTATCAGGCTTGGCAAACATATAATCTTGTATAGACTTATTCTTGTGTTTTATTAAGTATCCTTCCATTGTATCCTTAGGTAGATAAGCAATACACTATATCATCAAAGCCTTATTTGGTCTTAGTGCTCCTCTTATACACCACATAACTCAACATTCCTCTAGGTATTCTTGTTATCCTTTCTTTACTACTCTTCATCAATCAATCAAATGATAGAATTTTGACCAAAGTTAGCATTTATCTTACTAGCAAGTAGTGGGTTTGACATCAGTGACAAAATAATTATTGTTCCTATGATATGTTTCTATACTTCAACAATCTTCTTTTTCAACAATCTCCCCCTTTGGCATTGATGGAAAACCAATATCAACAATAATACCAAAAAGAAAATAACTTTTATTGAAATCTCTCTTCTTGATATTTAGTCCAAACTCTTCCTATATTACTCTCCATGTTTATTTGATAACTCTCTCTCTCTCTCTCTCTCTCTCTCTCTCTCTCTCTCTCTTTGACAACAATGTCAAAGACTCATCATGTTTTCATATATATATAATTCATTTTTTCCTTGATAAGGTTCTCCCTCTATCACCTTGCTTATGACTATAAATATTCTATTTCAATTCCTTCTCTACTTTACAAAATTCCTAAGGTAAGATCCACTACATCGAGTTGTAAACTATGTCATTCAACTCAGTTGATGCAGAGCACTACAATTATTTTTTCAGTAGCTTGAGATAGGTTTATCACCACTAGCTTACCTCTAAGATATTCATGTGTGTCTTTAGGTAAAGTTTTTCTAATTATATCAACTATCTGCTCCTTTGTATTCACATATTCCATTCTCACTTCTTTTTCCTGAACCAAATCTCTCAAATAATGATATTTGATTACAATGTGCTTTGTCTTTGTGTGTATTACATGATTCTTAGATATTTTTATAACACTTGTATTCTTACAGTAGATTACAATAGGTTCAGTGATTTCTTCCTTCATTCCTTTGAGTAACTATTTGATCCACACCACATTTGTACAATTCACTACAATAGTCACATATTTAGCTTTAGTAGTAGATTGTAAAATACAATTTTGTTTCTTGCTAGTCTAGGAAACTAGTCCTTTTCCTAAGAAAATGCTCCACCGCTGCTTTTCTTGTCATCAATATTTCCAACCTAATCAACTTTTTTTAGGCTCTCCAGTCAAACTTGTCACTCATCTAATAGTATAAACCATAGTATTTTGTACTTTTTAAGTATATCATAATCCTTTCAATATCTATTAAGTGATTCTCATTAGGGTTTGTATAAAATCATGCAACAATCCCAACAACTAGTGCAATATTAGTTTTTCTATGAGCTACATATTGCAACTTTTTAATCATAGACTTGTACAACTTTTTAATCATAGACTTGTACAATGTTTGATTTACCTTAGGAGAATAATCAACTTGGATAGTTTATGTTCTATCACCATGGGAGTACTAACTGGTCTTGAATCATCGATACCAATAGTCTTCAATATTTCCTTTACATACTTGGACTGAGTAATGTAAATACCATGTTTCATGTGATATACTTGTAATCCAACAAAGAACTTTATTTTCCCAAACATAGACATCTCAAATTATTTCATCATTTTATTTGCAGATGTCTTGCATAATGTATTTTTGTCCTCCAAATTCGACATCATTAACAAATATTTCAGCTAGTAAAATTCATTTACCTCCTTTTGTCTTCAAGTATAGATTGGTGTTGTCATCAGTCTTCTCAAAACTAATCTTCTCAAGATAATTATGTAGTATTTCATACTATGCCTTGGGAGCTTGCTTTAAACCATCTAAAGCTTTGTACAATCCACACACTATGTTTCTTTTTTTTGGATCAAAAAATCCTTTAGCTTGTTAAATGTAAATCTCCTCTTCTAGTATACCATTCAAAAATGCTAACTTAACATCCATTTGATAAAATTTGAATCCATTATAAGCAGAATAAGAAAGCATGGTTCTTACTCCTTCCAATATTTTAACTAGGGAAAATGTCACTCCATAATGAATTCCCTCTTCTTTTCCATAACCTTTGTAGACTAATCTTTCCTTATTTACCATTCTTATCTAATTTGTTTTTCTATACACCCACTTTTTCCCAATAACATTCCTGTCCTCTAGTCTTTGTACTAGTGTTAAGGTTTTCAACTTCTCAATCTAATCAATTTATTCATTCATGGCTTAAATGTAGTCTTAATTCTCTAGTGCATCCTTCACTATTTTAGGTTCATCTATTCTTAAAAAACATGTTTCATTTCTTAATCTTAATCTTCCTTTTCATTGGTTCATCCTCTTTTCCTCCAATTATTTGCTAAGTAGGATGATGTCTTCTAACATATTTTGATAATCTTGGCTCTATTCTTTTTTCTTCAAAAATAGGTTGTTCATGAAGTTCAATCTCAAGTTCACTGTGTATTTCTCTATAAGGTAACTTGACATTCCTTTCCTATAGACTGATCTTGACATCAAACCATGTCTTGACTGTTGAATGTAACTCGACTCCTGAATGTAACTCAACTCTTGAATTTAACTTGACATCCACTGTATGTGACTTGGTAGTTACTAATTCTTGTTGATTAGTAGCTTGGTTCTCAGTATCATTAGTAGACATTCCTTTACAGTAGTACATAAAGCTTTTGTAATTTTTTAAGTTCCTTATTTTGTTCATCTTCATGTTTTTCTATATATTCATCAATTTTTACGTCAGCACTTTCCACAACTTTGTTAGTGTTAGTATTTAAACACTTATAATATATACTTCTTGCATAATACCCTAGGAATATACCTTCATCACTGTTTGCATCATTTTATCTTTTATGTTGTCCTTTAGAATGTAACACCTACTTCCAAATACTTAAAATGTCTGACATTGGGTGAGTATCCATACCATGATTCAAAAGGTGTGAAATTTGTACCTTTCTTAACTTGTACTTGGCTCAAATTCTAGATATCTATACATATATATTCTCTCCAATATTTTAAGAAATAATCTTCTCCATCATTTGTGTTCTAGCATAATCCATCATAGATCTATTTCTCCTTTTAGCTATAATTCATTTGATGTAAACTCTCCACCTTTGCTAGTTCTGAGACATTTTAAGCTTTTGCCAGTTTTATTTTCAACTCTTACAAGATACCACTTGAAAATTTGAAACCTATCATATTTCTCTCTCAAAAATATCATTACCATCATTCTATTGAGTAGTCATTAACAAATAGAATAAAATACTTATCACATTTTTGTCTTTGCACATCAATTGGTCCACATAGATCGATATGAACTAATTCCAGAATTTCATTTGATGTATCAATCTTACTCTTAAAACTAGACTCTGTCACCTTGCCAAACTGACATTGTTTGCAAATCACATTACCAAGTTTCTTCAATTTTGGTAAACCTATGACTCTTTTCATCTTACTAATACTAATCAATTTTTCAAGATTTACATGACATAATATTTTGTACCATAGCCACACATCTTCAAATTATATAACAAAACAAGTTGCTTTAGTCATGTCAAGATAAAATAAATTACCTCTTGTTTGATCACCACTTCTAATGAGTCCTCCATCAACATTATAGATCTTGGCCTATTTGCGTTCAAATTCAAATTTGCATCTAGAACTATTCAATTGTGATACACTCAATAGATTATAGATAAATCCTTTCAAATAGAGCATTGTCACAAATTATCCTGTCCATCAATTTTATTTATCCTTTGACTTTTATCATACATGGTGTATCATTACCAAATCTAGCAGTCTTTTCATTATAATTCTCAAGGGTTTTGAGCTTGCTTTTGTTTGCAATCATGTGATGAGAACATCCACTATAAATGATCCATCTGTCACTTTTGGTCACATAGGATACTAATGCAATTGCCTCATCTTCATCTTTCATGGAAACATAGACAACTTCATCATAATGATAATTTGTTTCATTATTAGATTCTTCTTTAGTAATGTAGCAAGCTTTCTTTCCCTTGTCTTTATATTCTATGTTACTCTGATCTCTTCTAGTTCTATATTTGTCTCTATTTCTATTTTTTATCTTCTCATGACATTTTGCTGCAATATGACCAACTTCATTATAATTAAAACATATGATAGGTAACTTGCCTTTGTATTTTCCTTTGCCTCTATGAAATCTTCTAGCCACCAATGCTTCAAGTTCTTCTAGATCTTCATTATCTATTTTACTATCACTAGAAACATGGTTGACCTTTTTCTTTCTCTTATCTTTAGGTTCTTTAAGTATAACTTGAGCTTTGAAAATAGAGTCAATATTCTCAGATTTGAAATTGTCAAAATTTAAAAATTCAAAAGAGGTGAGTCTGCCAACTGTTGGAGTTGAGGAAAGCCAACTCCGAAGACGCCAAGATCACCTGCATGCGAAACCTGTCAAAGAGAAGCCATAGAAGGGAAGAGCATGGAGCACGGGAAAAAACCCTAAACGGACATGAGAGCCATCATAATGCAAACACAATGAGAAATGTATTTACAATGATGTGATGATGTGTTGTGTTTATAATACAAAGAGGAGAGCTCGAATATAAAGAGCTCATGGAAGCTTGTAGAACAAGCTGGAAAGTGGTAGAAGATAAGTGTGACAACTAGAAGGGAACAAACTCTCGTGTTGTCACCAACTAACCACAACACGCATTAAATATGAAATATTAAATAAATGCATGACCTAAGTAAGCTTAAGAAATAGAATAAATAATTAAATATTAATTATTTACTCTAACACCCCCCCTTAAGTGCAACTTAGGGAAATGCCTTAAGCTCACAAAACAAAGATGAAATGCATAATGGGTCCCGGCAACGAGGCCATTTTAGGTACCCAAGTACAATGCAAGAAGATGAAACCTCTGTAAACGGGGAAAGAGAGAAAACCACATGGGAAAAACCCTCCCACAAAAAGAGGTAAGAACCTAGTGAAGAGCTAAAGAAGTCTCCAACTAGGGAAATTGTCCCCTAAAATAGGAACAAAGAGTGATCATGAAGAAGCAGCATCACTGAAGCATGAAGAGCCGCAAATCTATCAAACTACTGATCTGAAGAACCTCCATGGAAGAAGAAGGCACGAACCGAGCATGTCTATATGGTAGATGATCCATCTCACCGAAATGCATAGGTAGCCAGCCACTGCAATCGCCTTGTATGTAGGATCAACCACTGAATACATAGTTCACACTATCGAACCATCAAACCATGGATGCATTAGAACACAACATAACCCCCCCTTAATGCAGATGGGGTGTGATGATAGGCAACTGAGAAGGTGAGCCAAAATCTTCTGCAAACGAACCAAGAACGAGGAGAGAGGGAAAGAGGTACAGACACCGATAAAGACACGGTCTAACTGACTCTGCATGGGCTAATGTCATGGAAGGGACACTCACTTGACAAAGGGAGAATGCCTAAAACAACAAACAAATAATCCCCCCCATGGTGCTTTATGAAATAGTGCAAGTACAACTGACTCAAAACAACGTTCATGACTCCCAAAATACAAAAGTGACACTTTATCTCAGTGCGAAACAAAAAAGTGCTTCAAAATGATAGCTACAATGATCAGAACTGAAAAAGAGCTGCAACAAAAGAAAGTACAGCCAAAAAGAAAGCAAACCATGCCAGGAAAATGATCCTCGGGCCTAAAACACTCAAAATATCCACCATAGAGCAAAAATGCCAAAACTATGATAGAAAGAGCAGAGGCCAAAAAAAAAGAAAAAGGACTATATTTCTGAAAATAAGACAGAACCAGCTTTCCAAAAATATAAAGTTTTCAAAAAACTGACATGGGACGCAAAAGATATGCATGCCGGAGTCAAAAACAAGACTTTGGACTTCAACAGAAAAAAAGGGCAATAAAATAGCATCAAAACCTAAAAATACCTGCACCAAAATCTTCGTCTTGGAACCAGCTTTCCAGCGCTTCTTTTGGATCGGAAAAATACCTCCGTATGCAAGAGTTATGGCCAAAAAACCACAAGTAGGTCCAAAAGAGAACTTGAAGGAGAGTGCAAGCAAGGATGATGACATAGGGATGACGTCATGCTGACATCAGCAGACCCTGAGATTTAAATTGACGGCCCGTTAGCCATCGCAGCAAAAAAAAGAGTGCCACGTGGCATAGCCACGTGGCAGCTGACGTGGCAGGGGTGACGTGGCGGGTCCACGTGGCGCCCATGCCACGTGTCATCCCCGCAGTGGCCACAGATTGCTGACGGGCTGCAGAGTTGTCTACACAGCTGGCGGGCAGAGGTGGCCGCAGGGGCGGCGGAACCGGGAGGCGGTGGCCGCAGGGCGGCGAAGACGGAGGAGCCGCCGGCGGAGGGCGGAGGACGGGCGGTGGCTGGGAGGAGGCCGGGCCGCGGCGGAGCGTGGGCAGCGCTGCCTGCTGCGGCCGCTGCGGGCTGTGCGCAGGTGGTGCGGTGGTGGCCCGGCGGTGGCGCGGCGGCGGTGCTGCCAAAAATATATATATATATTTTTTAATAAAAATCTGTCGCAGCGTCCGTACGACCGTACGGTAGACTCCTGGAGGCCTCAAAAAATTGCCAAAATTGTCCTGTCTCCAAAAATGACAAGTTTTATATGAACCCTGACTACAAATGGCCTTTCGGATCCAATGGTGATGTCCGTTCAGTCCCAAAGTGCTCCGTAAAATAGCTGATCCCCTGATTTGAAGAAAAAATGCACAAACAAACTAGGGTTTGTGACTTCAAATCACGGCTTCAAAATTTCTTCAACAAAGCTGCAGCAGGAAGGCTCTGATACCATGTTGGAGTTGAGGAAAGCCAACTCCGAAGATGCCAAGATCACCTACATGCGAAACCTGTCAAAGAGAAACCATAGAAGGGAAGAGCATGGAGCACGGGCAAAAACCCTAAACGGACATGAGAGCCATCATAATGCAAACACAATGAGAAATGTATTTACAATGATGTGATGATGTGTTGTGTTTATAATACAAAGAGGAGAGCTCGAATATAAAGAGCTCATGGAAGCTTGTAGAACAAGCTGGAAAGTGGTAGAAGATAAGTGTGACAACTAGAAGGGAACAAACTCCCGTGTTGTCACCAACTAACCACAACACGCATTAAATATGAAATATTAAATAAATGCATGACCTAAGTAAGCTTAAGAAATAGAATAAATAATTAAATATTAATTATTTACTCTAACACCAACCAGTCCTTCAAAGGCTAGACCATTACGAAGAATACATCTCAGTTCTTATATAGAAGAGACTCAAATAACATAGATAGGCAATAGGGTTCTTAATACATTTTTTATCACAATCTCATCTTCAATAATTCCATTTGATTCCCTAATTTCATTTACAACATCTTTGACTCTTCCATAATATTGGGTTATAGTTTCACCTTCTTGCATTCTCATATCATCAAATTTTCCTCTTAGACTTTTTACCTTGGCTCTCATCACATTCTTGTCTCCTGCATACATTTTTTGTAGAGCATCCCACATTTCTTTAGCATTAGTATATTTTTTGATGTCATCAAACTTTGAATATTAAAAATATTTAAGTCCACCTAGATGAAGCCTCATCAAATGTTACCATGCAAGAAAAATTTAAGTCGACATATTTAGTGGTTATAGTTGACTATTAAAAATATTTAAGTCCACCTAGATAAAGCCTTATCAAATGTTACTATGCAAGAAAAATTTCCTTGTTTAGCTTATACACCTCCTTTCTTTATATCTTGATCTTTAGCTTTAAGAACCTTCAAACTATTTTCCTCACAAGCACTCAAAAGCTCTATTAGCTTTAAGAACCTTCAAACTATTTTCCTCACAAGCACCGAAAAGCTCTATTATCAATTGTTGTTATAATTTAGAATAAATTAGAGGGGGCGTAAATCAGTTATCCAATGTCCAAACATACATATAAAATTTTTTAGTACTCATTAAATATTTATGTGCATGCATTGATTAGATCATTCAATATCTCAAACCTTTGTAAATTATTGTCCTAGGTTAAATGAACTTTGCAAAAATGTAAACATGAAATAGCACAAATTCAATCACACAATTTGACACAAGTATTTAATGTGGAAACCCAATTTGGGAAAAACCACTAGTAACATGCTACCTTTTCTCACTCTTTTAAAGTGAGCTATGTGAGGAGCCAACCTTGTTAAAGGTTACAATACACACTTTTAAATGTGACCTAGTTAGAGGATTTCAATCACCTTATTAAAAGTGAGCCTTGTTAGAGGACTTTAGAATATTCCAGTAGAATGTTGCCCTATTAAAGGATTTACTAATGACTATTATGTTAACCTTAATCCAAATCATTTATCCAGACTGATACAATTGTTAGAATGTAACAATAAGACTTTATTTTATAACAAAACAACTCACTTGCAATTTTTAGATCTTTGCTTCATCTCTCCATTCTGCTTGGCATTCATTCCTCTTTGTCTTGGATTTTTTTTTCACCCTTCAAGCCTTCACATCCTTAAGAATTCTTTCTTACTATGGCAACTTCAGTTTCATTCCTTTGGCATCCATATGAAGCAACACCTCTAAACATAGACCTGGACTTCTCTCTTTCACTCTTACTTTGCTTTTGGCCTTATATCTCCTTAAATAGAGAATTTTGATCTTTTTCTTCTTAATCTCAATTATCCATCTTAGGGTTAGGTTAGATTTATTGAATCTTCCCTACTTTCCATTATGTTCCCTCTAGAAAATTCTCTTACAATCCTCATTAAATTTGTCTTAAAATATTTTATCTATAATTTTATGCCACCAGCTCATCATGCTTATCTTCAACATGCTTCACACAATTCAATAAATCAACTTTTTCGACATAGATTTATCAAATAGTAATCTATCCTATATCAACACCAATATCGGAACACAATCTCATAAGCCAAATGGATTCCTTATAAGCATGAGTAGTAGTGATGTACTCAGCTTTTGTAGTTGACAAAGCAACCACATGTTGTCATTTACTCATCCAACTAATGACACCACCAAACATAGTGAATACATAAGCACTAGTGGATCTCCTGTTATCAATATCACATGCCCAATTCGAATTCACAAAAAAATGAATACAAATTGGATGCAGAGCTCTAGAAGAGTTACCATGATAAAAAATATGGAGTAATCTAATGTACCCCTCAAATTGTTGAATACTCACTTAACTGCATCCCAATGTACCTATCTAGGATTAGCCATAAATTGGCCCAAAACTCCCATTGCTCGGGCAATGTTTGATCTAGTACAGACCATAGCATACATAAGACTACCAACTGCACTGGCATAAGGTACTCTACTCATGTCCTCCACCTCACTAGGAGATTTTGGGCAAACATCTACAAACAAATTTGTTCCCATAGAAACAAGAACACACAATGGTCTACAATCTGCCATGCTAAACCTTTCCAACTTAGACTTCACATACTTACTGTAACTCAACCAAAGTTTTCTATTAGATCTATCTCTACTGATTTCCATAACAAAGATGTACCTTGCTGCCCTAAGATCTTTCATCTCAAATTGTGCTAACAACTAAGATTTAAAATCAGAAATCATACCCTTACCCTTCCCAAACAACAACATATCATCAATATATAATGCAACAAGAAGAAGGTAGTCATTTTCAAATCTGAAATAAACACAATGATCTAATTTTGATCTTACAAATCCAATTGACAACACAAAGGCATCAAAATTAAGGTACCACATTCTAAGATATTGTTTCAAACCATACAGAGACTTCATTAATCTGTAAACCAAATATTCTTTACTGTTAATAATGCAGAGCTTAGGTCATGACATATAAATCTCGTCCTCCAAATCATCATGAAGGGAAGATGTCTTCACATCCATCTATTCTATGTTTAAATCATATGATGCAGTAAGAGATAACATAAATCTAGTGGATGTCAACTTTGCAACAGGAGAGAATATTTCACCATAATCTATTCCCTCTACTTGTGAATACCCCTTCACAACCTATCTAGCTTTGTACCTTTCAACACTGCCATCTATACAAAATTTCTTCTTGAACACCCATTTGCTACCAATAGGTTCTCATCCTTTAGGAAAAGGTACAAGGTCCCAAGTTTTTTTTTTTTTCCAATGAAGCCATCTCATCATCCATGGCATCAATCTAGGAACCTACATCTTCCATATCCAAAGCCTCTTTCATAGATCTAGGCTCTTTAGTTTTAGTAATCAAAGTAAAGGCACAACTAAAATCTAACATAGAATAACCAAACCTTTCTAGCTCCTTCCTTAATCTCATGGATCTCCTTAAGGGTTGTGTTTGAGGTTGTTCTTCCTCTTCTTCTGAACTATTAGAGCTACTAGAGATCTCCTTATCATTACACCCAACATGGTCTTTTTGTTCAGTCTTCTAAAGGGTAGGAGGAAACTAAATAATATCTTCCTTCTTTTCTTTTTCATCTAGTTGTACACAATAGGAGAAGATGTTAGCTCTCTAAAAATAACATTTATGCTATAAAACAATTTACTAGTCATAGGGTTCCAAAGCTTGTATTCTTTCATGCCAACATTGTATTCAATGAAAATACATTTGATAGCTTTGTTTTCCAACTTAGATCCTCTCTTTTAAAACATGTGCATAACCCCCACAACCAAAAACATGAAGATGTCTAATTGAAGGCTTCTTACCAAACCACACCTCCATGGGTAGCTTACCAACAAGAGGTGATGTAGGAGATCTATTAACTAGATAGCGAGCAGTGGCCATAGCTCTAGCCCAAAACCATTGTTCAAGACCAGCTCCACTAAGCATACTCCCAGCCTTCTCCATCAGTGTCTTGTTTTTTGTTTGTGGAAATCCATTTTTCTATGGGGTAAAAAGATTTCTCTTATGCCTCTTGATATCTCATTCTTTACAAAACTATTCAAAATTTGTTGAGAAAAACTCACCACCATTATCAGTTCTCACACACTTAATCTTCTTACTAGTTTGATTCTCTACAAGGGATTTAAATTCCTTGAACCAATTAAAGACTTGTGTCTTACTTTTTAGGAAATAAATCTATGTCCTTCTACTATAATCATCTATGAAAGATACCAAAAATATTGACTTGGAGATTGAATAAGATCCAAAACATCAGAAGATTTGTGAGAACTAGAGTAAAATTGAATACAATTTTGTTTACCATAGACACAATATTCCTAGAAGTTGAACTTGAGATTACAATATTTTAACTCCTCAACGATGTTCTTGTTCTTTAGGGATGTAAGACCCTTCTCACCAATGTGGTCAAATCTCATATACCACAACATTGTCTTTTCTACAGGAAGCTTTCCTTCCAATGTGTTTGCATCCTTAGATAGACATGCTGAACTACCATCAAAATCAATAACCACAATCTTCTTTACTAGTCATTCAAATGGTGGGGATGAAGTGATAGCTACTCTCTTCTTTGAAATAGAAGAACTATTGTAGTGAGAAATGCATGCATCAAGCTGAAACAATGTACCTCTCCTAGTACCCTTAGCAAGCACCATAGCTCCTCTCATCATCTTACATCCATCTTTAGAAAAAACAACTTACACACCTACATCATTCAACATACTTACAGATAATAGGTTTCATGCCAAACCAGGGATGTGCATTACCCCTTTGATCCCCTTTACTCCTCCATCAGGGAATATGATAGTGACCCATCCTCGTCCAACTATGTTTAGGTAAAAATCATCACCCAAGTACACCTTTCCACCAAAAACTTTATACTTTGATAACCATCTTTGATAGAGGTCATCTGTAAATAAGCACTCGAGTCTATCAACCACACATCATTAGATGCACGCATTGCCAAGGCTATAATGAAAGCATTACCATCTTCTTGATTTTTTTAAACCTAAATCTGAGGTCTTCTTCTTATTCTTTGGCTATTTATAGTCTTTATAGAAGTGCCCATCCTTATCACTATTCCAACATTTTAGGTTGGATTTTCCAAGAGTCTTTGATTTTCTATGGGATTTGGATCTACCCTTGCTAGACTTGTTTTCATTTTACCTGCCTCTGTCATTGGATCTACCATGAACAACATTAGCTTCCTTAGCCAAATATGATGACTTTCTCCTCATCTCCTCAGATAACAATGAAGACACCACATCATCCATTATGAATGTGACTAAAGTACTTCAAAGAGCCATCACAAGATGGTCCCATGAGTCTGACAAGGAACATAATAGGGTCATATATCAATCCTCCTCCTCTGCCTTGACACCAGATGATGTCAACTATGTAATTAGTAAATTAAAAGTATTTAGATGATCTATAACAGATCCTCCTTCCTCCATTCTTAGAGAACACAACTTATTCCTTAGGAACAACTTGTTCACCAAAGATTTTGCCTAATACACAAACCCAAGCCATGTCCACAAACTATTTGTGGCCTTCTCATTAAGAACATTTAGGAGAATTGAATCAGCTAGACAAAGTCTAATGAGACCCTTAGTTTTTCGATCCTTGGGATCCCAATCTACTTGAGATATTGTTGTGGGTCCCACATCAAGTGAATTCATCTCCCATAGATCGTGATCTTGAAGCAAGTCTTCCATCTTGAGTTTCCACAACTCAAAATTACTGCCATTAAATTTTTCCACCTTTATTTTTTCCTATAATGAACTAGCCATCTCAATCTGAAAATAAGATTCAGAATGCTCTACACAAAACTCCCATGCAACTTGAGATTATCTCAAAAAACCTAGGATCAAAAGTTGATCAAGCTTTGATACCACTTGTAAGGAAACTTAGGTGCAGAAACAACTTCGTACACTAATCTCCTAAGTAAAGTATTGTGCAAATTCTTTTTAAATTCTTACAATTTTAGATTTGCTTTTGGTAAAACATAAATATTGCAATCAACCATGAATATAGAAAATAGATAGGGAAATAATAACACATAAATACAAATATATTCTAGTGGGGAAAAACATTTCAGTAAAACAACCACACCGCTCCAAAACTTGTACAATGTATTATCTTTAACTCAAAGGTTAGAACATACTTACAATGCAATCTCTTCTAGGATATGGAAGACTTATCTAGTAGCAACCAAAAGTTACACTACTCACTCTCTACTATCTATAGCCCTAAAATTTCTTATATAATGTGCTTTCCATTTTTAGGGCACCTTCTAGAGATAGCTCTTATGCATCATATAAATTTGTCATAACTATTTTAGTCATGATTTCCTTACACACAATAAAATATTCCAAAGATAGCTCTTATGTTTCATAGGAATCTGTCATAGTCATTTTAGTCATCATTTCCTTACACACAATTCAAGATGCTGACACATGCAAGTGGAGTGATACATCAACATTCCAACTAGACATGCACACTCACACTTAATTACATTATTTGAAAAAAATAAATTTACACAAAACAAAAAGGAACAATAATTATCCAAGGTTGAGACACCTTATTCCTAATATAGGAGGTGGACTTTTTGAAAGTTGTCTCTTGAAGAGAGGCCTAGGTTGTACACTTCTTGCCACAACTTACTCAACCATTTTCTACACTATGTATTGGCCTGGGTTTATGATTGCTTTGCTAGCCAACCTTTTTTCTACCTCAATAGCCTGGTCTGAATAGGTTTGATCCAATATCACTTTCTTATCATTTAGAGTTTGCATAAAGAAAACAAAATTATTAAAAAGCATGTCTACTTTAATATCTCGATAGTTTTTATCAGCTAAGGGATCATATTTTGGATCAAAATAATTAACAAATTCAAGAACCCTACTATATACTTTCCATTTCTCTTTCCTAACCTACTACTATTCAAATGAAAATTGATTCCAAATTATATCTTTAGGAAAGTAAAAAAAATTTCATATGATTTAGCCTTTGTTATCTCCTTAAACAAGTCATAGAAACCCTCAGGATCAATGAAACATGAATGGAATTAGGCCATCTGGTATTTGTCCAAAAATTTTCCTAATTGCCTCCAACCTCTCTTAGTGAAAAAAATTGTGCAGTATAGTAAACTAAGGAAAGAATGTACCTTTAGATCTTCCCATTAGTTCTTTTTCTTCTAAGCCTCCCACTGACCACAAGAATTCTAAAATCCCAACTTTCATTGGCACTTGATATGGAAATACAAGGGGTTTCCCTTATAAAAAGTACACATTAAATATAGTTGAGACTTAGTATGGGATGATATCTCCTAGTTATGGCTTATCTTAAATTTCTTGGCATGATCTTTAGGTGTAACCAATTCCAACAATGATTTAGGTATCTTGGGATTATTTTCAATTAATAGAATCCTCAACTTGGAAGAAAACTATCTATAAAGTCTCATGAAGCTGGCATCACTGACTTCCCAAGTCATATCTACACTCAAAAACTAAAGAGGTATTTTTTCTCCATCATTTTCTAACTCCAATTCCATATCCTTGGAGAAAATATAAATACCCTTGTATAAACATATGTGCATCAACATGGAATAACAACACAAAGGTTTCTCTACTTTTCCCTTGTTGATACCTATCAATCCATTGTGGATTTCCTCTACTAAGAATGCGGTAAAGTCAAAAATTAAGGTCATGCCATACTGAAATGTTTGAGCAATGATGACAAGTATAGATGCTTTGATGTTATCTTACTCATCTCTCCCAAAGAGTATGTAGAGGGAAATGTATAGTGCTTGTGCCCTTGGATAGAAATATTTTCTTAATAGCTACTCTCAGATATTTTATATTACCAATGGCAACTGACATATCTTTATAAAGTGTTCTTGCAGTGGCCCCATCTTAAGGTACACTTTCTACGGATAATACCTAGCATCTAAATCCTCCAAATTGATCCTCTCATGCACTACCTAATTATGGTTTAACCTAAAAACTTCCCTAATCACCTATGTTGTAATTGTAAAAAGATTAACTCTAGCATGATTATTGACGATCCTTGACACTAGGTCATATCTCTTATCTATCACTATTAGGAGGTCATCATAAAAGAAAACACTAGGAACAATTAGCTTGCCAATGTCAAACTCCTAGACATTGTTCAAAGGGGTATCATGTTTTCTCTCAAAAAACCATTTTTAGAATAGCTCTATACCTCCAGTGGATGTTTCAACATCTCTTAACCAATCTTCCTTTTTGTACAAACCCTCACCAACCAGTAATCTAGAGTTTTTGTGAACCAACTCTTTTCCTTTAGTAACCTCATTAGTGGATTATGATAGTTGTTCTCGAAAATTGTTGTGTGTAGCTCTCAATTGATAATCTACTCTTCTGAAGAAATCTATTCATTGAGGCATTTTGTCTATATTGTCACAATAAAAACTAAAATTTCTAATATAACGAGAGGTTTTTAGTACTTACCCAGACAACTTTCTTGCTCCACTAAAATTTTTTCTACAATAATTCCTAGCTTTGAGATGACATAATTTGAACTCTAAATCTTGCTACACTCTAAAACCTTTGTTTCTTGGTACTCAATAATGAAAGGAATCAAAAATTTTATGTCACTTAGCTTCACATGAATTCAAACTTATCAGAATTAATGTTCTAATACTCACATTACACATAAGGCCACATAATTTGAAACCTAGTCAGTGATATATGCAAAATCAGATGATTCTATTTTAAAAATTGAAAAGAAGTGTTACCCTTTTGATAAGTTAGATACTTGTCAAAACATTATTTACCAAATTTAGCTAAAGTTCAAGCATCTTCAAAATTTGGGGAAGTGACAATCATCGATCTTCCTTTAATTGACGATCCTAAAAGATTCTAGTTGTCACTACAGTCACTTCAAAACTTTAGGCCCACTGATACATGTGTGTCATGGTCCCTTTCCCACTTTGGTTAAACATCATACAACTTTCTAATGTGGAACAGTAGTGATTGTTGATCTTGTTTTGATCAATTTTAACAAAAATGGAAAAACCTTATTTTACTCTACATCTTTGGCAAATCAGGACTCACCATTTGGAACCTCATACTAACAACATCATCTGATGTCTACAAGTCATTATACCTCTTTCTTACATTGGTTTAACTTTGAGCACTTTAAAAATGTGCAGAAGTGACAACTATTGATTGAAAAAGATTAGACACCATTAAAAAAATTATGGTTCTTTATTAGAATCAACATCTTAAACCAATAGAATAATGCCACTTGGACCATATTCTAACACAGTTCCTTTTAGTAGGACACACTAGGATATAGACCCACTTTTTCCATGTGGTAGCTTGTTACTTCCTCACTTTAGCTAAAATTTATAGATCTTAAGAATTCAAGGAAGTGATAGTCAATGATCTTCCTTTGATCAATGATCAGGAACTTGCACAATCTACACTGTTTTAAAACCAAAGGAAAGGGGGGCCTATAGGGAAAGGTGTCACAAGGTTGTATTCCCACTTTAGTTAAACTTCACATGACTTAAGAATACATGAATACAACAATCATTGATCTTCCTTTGATAAACATATATAAAAACAAACTCTCCAATGGTTAGGAAAAATCAACTAAACACTACACTAGCTGGCCCAAGACAAACCTAGGGTCAAAAAATATATACATGCTAAGTTAAACGATTGTCATGAAAAATAATAAAATACTGAACAAAAATCATGTAAAAAAGGGTTTTTTCAGAGGTATATTAGGGCTTTACAAAGTCTTCTTGCACACATTTTGAAAATGCAAACAACATAAATTGGCCTTTTAGGAACCTATGTCACAAAAGGCATTAAGGAAAATACAAAATTAGGGATTTCTCTAGGGAAAAAATAAATTAAAAGAAACACAACCCCTAATTTCCAAAGGATAACTAAATCTTTTACTATAATTTTTTATTATTTTCAAATTGTAAAAAATCAAGTCAACAGTGGCTCTATTTGGCGACAATGAATATTATAAATTCATACGAGACCTCAGAATCCTTGGAACAAGAAAACCACATATTTGACAAAAGTGGCAACTTCTTTATCAAGCAATGCTCAAAACAAGGAACACCACAAGTGTATACAAACACAAAACACATATGTATATGAATTTACAAAGATATACAAACCTAACTACTGTTCATGGAAAATAATACCTTCAATAGAAGTATTTCTTTAAGAATTTTTCATGAACTAGAAATTCAAGAATGTTTCCTGATAGTTATTTGATTAGATAAGAGTCTTCCCCCCAGTTCTCATGAATGATATATGGGCCTAACAAGATAGGATTAGATTTACCGTGCTTTCCTTTGTCTTTTAATCTATCATTCCATATAATAATACCAAATCCTTAGGCTAAAACTTCCCATTTGATGCTCTATTATCATACAAATACCTCATCTATACTTGTAACCTTGTATTTTGTGCAGAAGCATCCCTCCTTGTCTCATCCAACTATAGGATATCATCCATTCTTACTTTCATCTCATCAAAAATAACTTCATCATAAGCTTGGATGAATCTATACATCTCATTCAAGTTGTTCTAAAGGAATCTTGCATGGAGCCCATACACTAAAACATAAGGAACTAATAGCCTTTTTCACTATAAACTTGTCTGCCTATACTGCTAGAGGAAACTTATAATCTCAGATTTTCTTGTTCTCTCCTAAAATACTCTTGATAATCTTGAGAAATTTTTTTTTGCTAGACTCAGAAAAACTATTTGATCTGTAAACCCCTTATTATGAATCACAAATTTTTTTTTTTAGATTTACCAGGATACAGATTTAAAATGAAGATCAATACTGATGTTGCTTGTGAACTGAGAAAATAATACATAGTAATGCAAAAAATAACTAAGTAGGAAAACCATGCATCAAGAGAACAAGAGACAAAGGATTTGATTTTGGAGTTCACCATACTCTAGCTATGTCCCTAAATCTACAAACTCGCAAGATCAATGCCATTACTATGATGCAAATCTCATACATCACCATGGTCTTCCATGGAGTTACAATCTTCTACTCACTTCCACCCTACGATGATAGAAACTTGCTAGCAACATGTTCGTGCTTATCTCCTTCGCCACTTTTTACAATTCTATGCAATAAAACTATAATTCTCTCAATGGGCATTAAGCCTTTACAAAAATGGCATAATGTCATAAAAAATACTCTCAAGAAAATTCTAAGTTTTTATCTCATATTATGAGACCACTTAATTCTCTACGACATTCTCTCCCAAATTCTCCTTTGGAGAATTACAAAGACTTATCAAAATCTTCTTCTAGGATTAATTGCCCCTTTAGAAAGAAATATCCCCTTTTTATACAAGATAATTTCCTTATTTAGTTCAAAACCAAATAAAAAATTCCTAACCAAACCTTTTAAAAATAAACTCCCACATTTCAAATATATGGCTTGTATTAAACCATCAATATTTGTTAATTTTTAAAATATATTCTTCCCTTCATAATTTTGACTCATCTAAATCAAGCTTGAGAAATAAGCCTTTGGAATATATTTTAAACTTTTTGATGATCAGATCACCATACAAAAATATAACAAATATTATATTTTGCACTATGCAATCCCAAAAATTGTGGAGGCAATTAGAATCCCAAAATTTATGGTGGAAATTTGAATTGTAGAAATCAAGGCAAATTATGTGTCTTGATTCTTACCTGTGGGTCCCTTGGCTTTGAATTTAGCTTTGACTTTAACAACCAACATTGATATGACAATTACCATAGTGTGCATTAGCTTACCCAAGTTAGTGTAAGTGGTCCAATGGCAAGAGGGGCTATTAGAAAAAAGAAGGTTAGAGGTTCAAATCACTTGAATGCCACTTTTGTCTTATCTCACACATTCAAGCTTTCTACATCATGTTGATGTTAGTAGCAATCACTTGCATTTTTTTATCCCAAAACTTCGTTTGGCCATAAATTTTGCATATGAGCTTAGATTTTGTCCATTCAAAATGAATTGGAAAGCTCTTGATGAGGTCTTAAATTTAAGATCCATTGTTTACCACTTCTGAGATGGTCCAATTTCACCTCTTTGGTCAACCCTTGGTTCAATAGTTTGACTCAAACTTTGACCATGCATATCCCTAGCAAACATACTGCTTTTGACGTACTTGAAATTGTGTCAGGAGCATTTTGCTATGCTCTATACATTGATGCCATTTTTTGGAGATTTTGAGTTGCCTAAATTTTTGAGGTCTTCAAGATCCACCTGGATCATTCCTCCCCACTAAAGGAAATTTTGGACCTCCAAAAGGTTCTTCATCAGACACTAAGTGAGAGAAACAATTTCCCACTTGTCTAGTGTCTGTCCACTTTATTTGTGCACTTGCTTCACCAAAAAGTTGTACAATAATTATGAAAATTACAATCAAATTGCTACCCATTTGTATTTTTCCACATCTTTCTAAATTCATTACCCCAGCTACTATCAACGTAAAATACATTAGCAACACTAGAAAATATAGAGATGATAATGTCAATGAGCTAACAATACTCTTGATCCTCTTAATAGGTTTCCATGAAAAATCCTCATGTTGTGGTATTGATGATCCCTGAAACACATGATAGTAAGGTTTACAAGGAACTACGTCATTTTCATGCTTCAAATCACCTTGTTTTCCCACCTTTATAGACGTGAGTGAATAATTTTTTCTCACATAAATTAGCCTCTTCATTTCCCCAATGTTCACCAATGGAGAATCAACTACAATCTTCTTGTTGTCCTTCTTTGGGCAAAGCTCTAAATAAAGCTTGCAACAATTAGCTTCATGATATCCACCTTTGTTGCAATAAGAGCAAAGAGTTTTCAACATCCAGTCTTTCTTTTTCTTCTCTTTCATTTGATTTGGAGATGAGTCTTGATACACTGTCTCGTTACTAGTTGACTTAACCTTCCTATACAAAGCCATTCTTTTCCAACACTTGGAAACACTATGGTTATTACCATAAAATTTCTACATTACCAATCTTCTTAAAATAAAAAGAAACATTGGAATAACTAGGCTTTTTATACCTTTCATGACCACCCTTGGCACATGCATGCCAAGAATAATCTATGTTCTCTCTTCTCTTGGACATTTTGGATGTGTCACCACTGCCTAAAGATGATGCTTCATTGCCTCTTATAGATTTTTCTTGAGATGGTTCTTCTTTAAGATAATTATTTGCATCCACTAGATGGGAGAATTCTCTTTCTCCATACCCCAATCTTCCAAAGTGCAATCTATCTTTTGCCTTGATAGGTTCAACAATGCCTTGTTCATGAATTCTAAGGCCCTTTCCTGTGTTTCTCATCTTGGTTAACAAACTTAATCCAACATTTTGAGATTTTTTATGAGAATCACCAAGAGAACAAGGAACATAATAAGAAGAATGAGGAGATTCCATTGATTTGGGATCTTTACCTTCCTTCATGAAGCCTTCTTTTTTAGACTTGCATTCCTCATACATCTAATCAACCTTTCCTTTTATCTCCATGAAGCCTTCTAAAATTTTGTATCAAACACAAAAGGAAACTAATTTTCCTTAAGTGGAGACATCTTGTCTCACCTTGCTTGAATTTTCCCCAAGTATGAAACAACGTGCAACTTGTCAGACTAGCTCTGATACCAAACTTGATCTGTAAACCCCTTATTATAAATCACACAATTTTTTTTTTGATTAACCAAGATAAAAATTTAAAATGAAGATCAATACTCACATTTCTTGTGAACTGAGCAAATAATACTTAGAAATGCAAAAAATATCTAAGTAGGTAATCCATGCATCAAGAGAACAAGAGACAAAGGATATGATTTTGGAGTTCACCAGACTTTGGCTACGTCTTCAAATATACAAAATCAAAAGATCAATGCCATTACTATGATGCAAATCTCATACATCACCATGGTCTTCCATGGAGTTACAATCTTCTACTTGCTTCCACACTGCAATGATAGGAACTTGCTAGCAACATGTTCGTGCCTATCTCCTTCGCCACTTTTTACAATGTCATACAATAAAACTGCAATTCTCTCTCAATGGATATTAAGCCTTTACAAAAATGACATAATGTCATAAAAAATACTCTTAAGAAAATTCTATGTTTTTATCTCATATTATGAGACCACTTAATTCTCTACAGCATTCTCTCCCAAATTCTCCTTTCGAGAATTACAAGGACTTATCAAAATCCTCTTCTAGGATTAATTGCCCCTTTATAAAGAAGTGTCCCCTTTTTATACAAGATAATTTCCTTATTTAGTTCAAAACCAAATAAAAAATTCCTAACCAAACCTTTTGAAAATAAACTCCCCTGTTTCAAATATATGGTTTGTATTAAACCATCAATATTTTTTAATTTTTAAAATATATTCTATCCTTCATAATTTTGGTTCATCTAAATCAAGCCTAAACTAAGCCTTTGGAATATATTTTAAACTTCCTAATAATTGGATCACCATGCAAAAATATAACTAATACTAATTTTGCACTATACAATCCCAAAAATTGTGGAGGCAATTAGAATCCCAAAATTTATGGTGGAAATTTGAATTACAAAAATCAAGGAAAATTACGTGTCTTGATTCTTACCTGTGGGTCCCTTGGCTTTGAATTTAGCTTTGACTTTAAAAAGCAACATTGATATGACAATTACCATAGTGTGCATTAGTTTACCAAGGTTATTGTAAGTGGTCCAATGGCAAGAGGGGTTATTACAGAAAGGGATTTTAGAGGTTCAAATCAATTGAATGCCACTTTTGTCTTCTCTCACACATTCAAGCTTTCCACATCATTTTGATGTCACTAGCAACCACTTGTATTTTTTTATCACAAAACTTTGTTTGGTCATAACTTTTGCGTACAAGCTCAGATTTTGTCCATTCCAAATGCATTGGAAAGATCTCAATGAGGTCTTCAATTTAAGACCACTTTTTGAGCCCTTGTTGACCACTTTTGAGATGGTCCAATTTCACCTTTTTGGTCAACCCCTAGTTCACTAGTTTGACCTAACTTTGACCGTGCATATCTCAAGGAAATAGACTCCTCTTGACGTACTTCAAATTGTGTTAGGAACATTTTTCCGTGCTCTATACATTGTGCCAATTTTGGGAGATTTTGAGTGGGCTGAATTTTTTAGGTCTTCAAGATCCACCTCGATCACTATTCCATGGGGAAGATAAGGTGATGATATAGATTTAGTAATACCATATTTCTTGTAAAAACTTTTGTATCCCTTTGATCTAAAATACAAGACATTATTAGTGACAATTTTTTTTTCTGGGCATCCAAATTTGATAATGAAATTATTCAATATGAAATTTATTACCACCTTAATTGTTGCATTCCTAGTATGAATAACTTCTACCCATTTTGTGAAGTAGTTACCGACAACCAAAATCCAAGAATACCCTACACTAGAATTATTTGAGATTTCACCAATTAAATCAATTCCTCACTACTAAAATTATTCTTGCACCTCCACTAGTCTTAATGGAAGATTCCTACGAAATTTCAATTTCCTAATTAATCTCTGACATGCATCACATTTTTTTTACTAGTTCTTATGCATATTTGAACAATGAAGGCCACCAAAAACTAAACCTAAGGACTTTTTGGGCCATTTTTTTTCCATATAATAACTTGCACACACTCCTTCATGCATGTCTATCAAGATTTTATTTGATTCTTCCTCATCTACACATTTTAGGAGAACATCTTCCATGTTTCTCCACCACATTTGACCACTCACAATGATATATGTGATGGCTTGAAACTTCATAGCTGTCTTCTAATTATCAGTAAGTCTTCATGGAGCCTTCATATGTCGTAAGTAGAATAATATACCTCTATACCTATAAGAAGTGTCCAGATCATAGAAATCATTCTTATATTCATCATCAAGTTGATTGATCTAGGTTGCTTCAAGATTAGCCTCTACCATCTCGGTAATTTGCATATCAATATTAAATTGTTGGATTTAATTGATCCATCTGCATCTTCCCTTAGAAACTTCCTTTTGCAAGAAGCTGTCATTTATTTTTGCACTTGGGAAAAATGAAATCATAGTAGCTCCCATTAAGTAACATCTAAATTCCTTTACACCTTTAACAAGTGCATAAGCCTACTTCTCATTTATGTGATATTCAAGTTCTATAGCCTACAAATATTTACTAAAGAATGCAATTGGCTATTCAAAACCGTCACCATTTTTTGCAATGAAATATTTGCTTCTATGTGAAAAGATGCAAAAGAGAATATATGAGCATGGGCTTGGAATAATTAGGGGCTCTTAGAAAAGGAGCATCTTTGATTGCTTTTTTTATCTTTTGAAAAGATATAATTGGTTCTCCATCCCATCTAGTCTGAGAGCCTTTCTTCAAAATTTTAGAAATGGGCTTGCTTATCTCAGCAAAATTTGTGAGAGATATTCTATGAAAATTTATCTGCTCAAAGAAGGATTGAATCCCCTTTACATTTTTAGGCTTTTGGATTTTGTATATGGCTTCAACTCTATTAGGGTCTATTCTAATTCCCTTCTTTCCATCTAGGTGGCCTAATAATCTACCCTCAGTAATAGAAAATGCACATTTGCTAGGATTTGAGGATATACCAAATTTTAAAGCTCTGATGAATACCTTTCCAAGGTGAATGAAATAATCATTTTCTTTGTTTTAATAGGCTATGAAATAATCCTAATATTCCACCAAGAATTTATCAATATTATCAACAAAAGCCACATCCATTGCTCTTTGAAAACTGGCACCACCATTGGTTAGTCTGAAAGGCATTATGCTATAAACATAAGTAGCCTAAGGTGTTGTAAAGGTTATTTTGTACTATTTTTATTCTCTTACAACTACCTAGTTATAGACTAAGAATTCATCCATCATGGAGAAGAGTTATGCTCAAGTTACTCTCTGTAACATTGCCTCCATGTTAGGTAGACCATAGTTATCTTTTAATGAGGATGTGTTTAAGTTTCTGAAATCAACACATAGTCTGATATCTCCATTCTTCTTCCTAAAAGGAACCAAATTTGACAACCAATATGGATATCTAATAAGCTTGATGATCCAAGCATCTCTTAACTTCAGCACAAATGACATCCCCTTAAGCAGGGCATGCAAATCTCACAAGCTGTGTAAACCAGATAAAGAAGACTCCAAATGCAATTTTGGAATGCTTTACAAATACCTGAATTTCCCAATGACCAGGAATAGATTGAGAATCATAAGAATAAAAGATCCCATGATTAGGGATATAAAATCATGTTTATAGGACCTATTAGAGGTCATCCCTTCCAAATTGCTCGTCGCTAATAGTTAAGACAGAATAAGAAATCTCTTCCAAGAAAAGTGGAGGAAAGAAAAAAAAATAGGGATCCCTTCATATTTAATTAAGTCAAATTTGAGATAGGGTTAATCCTCCAAATGACAGCTGATCAACCAGTTAATGAGGTCGTCTTATCTTACACTAGACATGAGCAATTATTGAATGCAATTGAATAATCTTTTATTAAATGCAATAAATCATTGCCAAAGAAATGAGTTTAAGTATTAATAATAGTTTTATGGAGGATTCCTAGAATCAAATCTCAAAATGACACCCACTTTTGAATGTCGCATACCTTAACGTATACCAAAAGATTCTTGATATAAAGAAATGCTAGAGGAGTCTTATACAAATCTTGTGGAAAAAGGTTAACTAGCAGTGAGGGATGTATGTGTGGATGAAAAGATAAGTCTCAACTACATGACTAACTCAAGGTCTGCAAGACTTCATAATAAGAGATAATTATCTCATAATAAAGTGAGATACTTTTGGAAGGTATGAGCAATTGTTATCCAATTTGTCTAATGTCTAGGATGCACCAGTATACAATTAACTTTTATACACCAAATTTATACGTTGCGTGCTTCCTATTTCAATAAATGACCCACTCTTCCTACCCATCTCAAATATTATAATGTGAGCAAATGCCAAAAACTCACCTTGGTTGAGCGAATTGTCCACCCTTTTGATTCCCTCCACTATTGAAAGAACTGAAATATATCAACAAATTAAGTGTTAGTGAAACTACTTGAACAAATGAAAGGGAAAAGTTAACAAATTTTGTACAATCTAAGGGATTTATTATGAATTAAGTAGACTTCAAGATCATTTGATTTCTAACATATGATAATAGATCACACTATTGAAACATTGATATAACAAGCATACAATATATTGAAAAATAACAAGAAAAAGCATTACATATTGTAAAAACAATAATATGTACCAGAGATGCAAGGGGTGAGGACGCCATCTCCTATAACCATACAAGTCCCCACAAGTGCTAGTATTAACAAACATCTCTTGGCAAAATTACTTTGTTCAAGAGCTTCCTTTATCCTAATGGATCTATTGGGCTGTCTACCTGCAACTTCAAGTGTATATGAGGAGAGTATTGTGTCTTCTTCCTGGTGATTGGGTATCATGCTGATATTTGCATGCTGGAAAATCAAAGAATAAAGAGCAAACGTTCCACCTGCAAAAGAAACCGTCCCTTTAAACTTAGAACACATGTTTTCACATCAAAAAGATCAAACTTTGACCTAAAAAAAAAGTGAAACTAGAGCTGTTATAATCTTACCATCTCCATTATCATTGGCCGACGATACAATGAAGACATATTTGATGATGGATAAAAGAGTGAGAGAATATATGATCAAAGACAAAGCCCCAAGAACATCATCAGGATGTTTGATGCCATCAGGAAAAGTACTTGCATACACATAAAGTGGTGATGTTCCTATGTCCCCATAAACCACACCAATACTCTGAAATGCCAATTGCACAACTGCAGCCATGCTCAACATCTGAGAAACAGGATTTCTCATAAAGCAATGGTAGAATAGTTACTAAAATTGTCATAAATTATGTTGTTATAGTAAAAGAATACTTTAACTTAAGAGAAAAAAAACAATAAAATATTAAAACATGATATCGTGCTTTAAAAACTAAAAAGGTACCTATAACGAAGAACTTGATTTTTACTTGCTAATTGGTTGTCACTATTATCTATAAGCTCATCTTTAAAGTTTGAGCTTTACTTGGTTTCGAGAATAGTTAAATATTCTCTACTTTATAGGGCCAACCATGTGAAGGTGGAAGCTCATTTGGACTCCCCCCCAACATCACTCTAAATTCCCCATTAACATTTAATAACATTCAATTCATCCATTTTTGAAATAGAACATTCAATCATTATAATCACATGATAACATTCATTAACACATAAAATTCATAAACATGCAACATTCATGAATAATTTATTAACACACAACATTCAAGAGTAAGTCATTCATGAATAATTCATTAACACAATATTCATTAACAATATTCAAGAGTAAGTCATTCATGAATAATCATATCTTTTTTTCTTTCTTGCCATTTCTTTTTTTCATAAAATTTCTAAGAGGAATGTCAATGTCCTCGTCATCCCCATTAACATTTAATAACATTCAATTCATCCATTTTTGAAATATAAAATTCAATCATTATAATCACATGATAACATTCATTAACACATAAAATTCATAAACACACAACATTCACAAATAATTCATTAACACGAAATTCATTAACATGCAACATTCAAGAGTAAGTCATTCATGAATAATTCATTAACACAATATTCATTAACAATATTCAAGAGTAAGTCATTTATGAATAATCATGTCTTTTTTGCTTTCTTTCCATTTCTTTTTTTCATAAAATTTCTAAGAGGAATATCAATGTCCTCGACAGGATCCCCATCCTCTACTGGTTCTAACACATGTCTCCTCCTCATCCGTTCAGGAACACCATGAGGCCGCTGCACCAAAGGGGGGTCTGCTGCAATAACAAGTACTTCATGAGGTTAAATTCCCACCATTTTATATTAGTGAATTATGATTTTTTATTTAAGTTAAAGAACTATAAATCAAAAAATTAATTTAAAAGAACAAACCATAGATTTTCTTTACCTGAATGTGCCACATGATCTATCTGTTGATCAGTCTGAACATCCTCTGGCACTTGTTCAGCACGGCATGATTCTATATCCTCAACACAAAAAGGTTACACCAAGTTCAATTAAAGATGTTAAATTGTATTAATAATTACATAATTAGTTTTAAATAATAAATGAGCACCTCCATTGATGGTACGATGCATATTAGGGGCTTCATGATGCTGCGTATGATCTGTGTCAGGATTAACAGGTTGCATTGCAATGTCATGCACATTATTATCAAATAAATTTTTGCTCAAGTATTCAATTTCTAATATATTTTTTGGCATATTTACCTATGCACATGATGTAGGAGACTGTTCGGTTGGGGCAATGGAAGCTTGCCATAGGCATTTAGCCACCGCTGCATAGCCTCGCTTGAAGGCAATTTTTTTGTGTTCTTCTGTGGCCTCTAGATTAAAATCAATGCCCTGTATTTTTTTATTAATTAAAAAAATTATTTGCATTTTATAAATAATTTTTCTTTGCAATTCATTTATTGCTACTTACAACGCATGCTTTGATTTTTGAATATCCCCCAGAGACAAGTTTGTGCTGCCCAACCTTTTCCAGCCTCGCCTTTGTTGCCTTTGATGTGTCCTGCAACCTATGAAAAGTTTGAAATATGTTAGATGATATAAAGAGAATAATAGAATCATTGTGGAAACATTTACTTCACTTGGGTTTGATGTCTTTGGAGGAAAAAATGCGCCATATGTATGGGTTTGATTTCCTGGTCAAAATTCATGGGATATTTTTACTGAGATCCTTGAGAAAGCACATATAGTTACAACTCCAGGAAGTGGGTTTGGACCCACAGGTGAAGGTTTTATAAGGGTGAGTGCCTTTGGTCACAGAGAGAACATATTAGAAGCTTCATTTGTCAATATATCTTATGTAGGATTTATGCCCAGATTGATATTGAGATTTATAAGCAATTGTGTCAGCATATGAATTACATACCTCTCATCAATAGATAGATTAAATTGAAGGTGAAGGTTTTATAAGGGTGAGTGCCTTTGGTCATAGAGAGAACATATTAGAAGCTTCATTTGTTAATATATCTTCATTTGTCAATATATCTTATGTAGGATTTATGCCCAGATTGAGATTGAGATTTATAAGCAATTGTGTCAGCATATGAATTACATACCTTTCATATTTACAATAACAAAATTTAAATAGCAAAATTGAGGATTATACGTGGTAGTATGTTGGAGAAATAACTCCTATTTTAGGGATTTTGACAAAACAACATAGCGAGAAATATTGAATTCAAAAGGATGAGAATGTGAAGGAACAAGAGGTGCAGGTGAAGGTTCAAATTACATGAAAAGTCATTTGTACACACTGTGAGTTTTGTTGTACATTATGTTGTATTTTAAGAGTGCTCCCCCAAGGTAGATGTGTTAGGCTTGGTACTTTGTCTCTTTACTTCACTGATATATGTGTTTGAATTAGTCTACACACAAATAATTAACATGTTACCAAAGCTGATACACCTTTTGTGAGCTTGCAAAGAGCTAAGGAATGGAAGAGAAAGATTGGAAGCAGGGTGATATCAGGAAAAATCTCTTAATGAGTTTCCATCTTTAGAGTTTCCACAGGAGAAAAAGCAGGGATTCCCTAAAAAGGATAATCTATTGGTTGGGTATAGACACATAATCCATGTGATCATAGCTTCAGCAGCAAAAAAAAATACTAAAAAAGAAGAATGGATTTTAGATGTGGTGGAAATGCTCAGCTTTAAATTCTTTAGGATTCTCATACTACATTGTTATCTGAAGATAGAGATTAGATGTTGTGATGCTTCACACTTAAATCTGATGTATAGTGTATATGCACTTCTTTTTTGATATGCAACAAAGCACAAAATGGAATTTATGACAATATAAAATAACAATCACTAATGACAACATTATATATTGTTATCATAGTTAACATAATACTACAGAATATGGGATTTGATATCTTCAATGATGGATTTCATCAGGATTTACATGCAGATTAAGTGCAGATTTGATGCACACATGACCCAAAAGAAAATAGGGGATAGTAAACTCAAGATAGTGAGAAATTATTGTAAAAGAAAGGGAAAGTCAAAAAGTATAGTGGTCAAGGCATTGCCTATTTTTATGACTCAAAATCTAACATGGTACATCATATCACAAGATTCGGTTGTCACAACTTTGAGTAGGAATTTCTTAGTTGAATTCGAGTTTGAGTTCAGCAAATATAAAATTTGAGAAAAGAACCCATAGGAGACATAGGCTCTAAAATTTGTTACTAAATATGAATAAAGGGCTTCATTTTGTCAATATATCTTATGTAGGATTTATGCCCAGATTGAGATTGAGATTTATAAGCAATTGTGTCAGCATATGAATTACATACCTTTCATCAATAGATAGATTAAATTGAGCTAGTTGAAATTGTTGATATTGAAGTTGAACCCTAAATTTGCTCATTAATGTACTAGTAGTTAATACTATTGCATACCTTTTTGGATTTTCTGGTGTACTTTCTTTTGGATGTTTCCCTTTCTCCTTTGCATCCAAAATGAACTAATTCTAGTCCCTCACTAAAACAAAGGGAGGATGCTCGTACTTCGGGTTGTGGACGAGGCTCTTTCTATATGTGTCCCTCACAACCTTAAGATGTCTGGCAGCTTTTTGTAACAATTTCTTACAATCAAAAATATTTCTACCAAACTCATGCTCTATATCTTTGATGAGCTCATCTTTTAATTCTTGAGATTGGTAGTTCCACCTTTTAAGAAAAAACATAAAATTGTTACATATAGCTAGTATAAGAAAAGACTCGAATGAAAGGAAAAATGTCGTACCAATTAATGATATGAAAAAAAATAGTGGGATAAAATTAGTTTAGTTATGATATATAGCAACCTAGTACGTATGGTGGGCCCGAATCTTCACATCGTGAGGTCATAAAGCCTCCTATAAAATGTATTGTTTCCTGTAAAAAATATCATGGGATAATTAATAGTAAAAACCATTAAAATGAATCATATGAAAGAAGGCTCCCACTTTTGGTTCTCTGTAGAAAAATTGGTTAGTATCTTCTACTAAAAGCATGAAATTGCAATGTACTAAATGACTAAACTAGAGAATTACTGGTATAGACAAAAGGTCATTGATAATTCAGATGATCCTACCAAACCCCTAATAAAAAGGAATTCTAGAATCATTAAACAACTTGCACAATACGACACACTAAAGAAGGTCATGAGGCATCACTCCACATCAAAATCCCTTGCATTCACCACTTCCTATCATGTTTACATCTTGCAAGAAAATCCTTATTACAATATAAAAAATAATTATTTAAAGTACCTAGAAGCTTAGGACATTTCAAAGGCATTAATTCATTATCGTCAATCAAAAACGATGTCTCCATAGATCTCGTGCTAGAAACATGGGTAGCTCTAGGAAATAACAGTGAATTATCACCAATAGATGTACTATGATCTGCATTTGGTAGCATACTAGACGGTGCATCTCCTACCACAAAGAAAACAATACACTATGTGATGCATCCCAAGATTAAAGTACATATTATCAACTCATAATTAACACAAAACCAAATATAGCAAAACAAGGATTTACCAGCTAGATGTCTCCTTGTTGTTGACATTGCAATCGACAATCTCGTACAGGCATTCATCAACCTCGTAGGAGTCTCCTGCACTAGATGACTTGAACAATGCATTGTTAGCAAAGACATTTTGAAATAATAAAAGTAAGAGTTAAGAAGTTTTGAATGTTCGAAATAAAAAATTCCTTCTAACTTGTCAACTAAAAGATTATTTTACCAGTGGCAGCCGCAGCTCTGCTACTATCGCCCTCACCGCGTTGTCCTTGACTAGGTTCTAGATCAATTCCCAAAAATTCATGTATAACAAGAATTTAGTAGTTAAATTCTTACAACTCTTTAAAAAAATTGCATCAATAAAGTATTTTTGCACATATTACATATTTTACTTCACAATATAAAAGATTATAAAATATAAATCTTTATTGAACTTTTGTTATAAATAAATATTCATTGGAGCTTACTTCATAACGCTAAGCTTGTGCTTTCAAATTTGATAGTTGCTTCCTCATCTCCCCAGGTTCCATATTTGCCTCATCCAAAATTCTCATTGATTCTAAATTAATTTGCCTAATTTTTTTCAACATTTTTATGAAATTGGGAGTATTAGCAATATCCTCATTAGAATGCATAGCTAGTGGCTCGGTGCTTACTGGTGCTACTTTACCCTTATCCTGAACATCAAATTGTGAGAGGAATATTAGTAAAACTATCATAAAAACTCAAAAATCGTAAATAAAATAACATAATACAACTATCTAATTTGTAAAATTTCAAAAAGGTTTACCCTCGCTGAAGAAGGGTTGAGAGTAGCATCCTGGTGACCTCTATCATCTGTCGAATCCATATCATCCTGTCACAAAGATTAAACATAAAAAATTCAGCTAACTAAAAGTAATAGATAGCAAAAAAAAAAACTTATTTTAACAAAATGGTAAATAGTACTTACAACCCTCATGATAGTAACTTTTTTTGTATCTATGCGATTTAAATGGTAATCAATTAGCAGTTCTTCCCCTGCACTTATTGATTTTATTGCACAAACAAAAACTTCATTCCCCTAACGTGCCTCAAATATGCAATTGGGTTGCTTACTAGTTGAAGAAGGTCACGTACTATTTATAAAACTTGCAATATTACCTATTGCTTTTGGTCTCCCATCAATGTACATAGCAAATCTTTTACTTTGATCATTTTCTTTCCGTTGTATATAATTAGCTGATACCCCATACCTATGCATACTTTTTTTATATCGAACAATCTGCATCCAATCATTGTAATTGTAACATGGACTGACATATTTGAACAATTCTACAACTTTTTTGTAACATACCTTTATCCCATCCATGGAAAATAGGCCCAAACCATGTAATGAGGATGGAGCAATGCGATATATCCTCTCATTAACACAAAAATTTATGTTAATTAGAGGTAGCTCATTGGGTATCCATTCTTTCTCAATGTGTGAGTACCGAAAGGGTACCTTGATGTTGACTTTGGTCTCATCATCATAAGAAAATGACCCCCCATTAGCAAGGAAAAATTGCATGCATTTATCAAATTTTTTTCTATTCTTTTGACCTCTAGTTGACCTCCCTCTTTTAGCCATACTACATGTAGAGCTTTCATCTACCATTTCCTCATTTCCCTCATTCGATGTAGATAGATCTGACAAGTACCTATTTGGTGGGTCTTGCAATCCATCAAATGGAAAGTGAAAGTGACATATATGAAATGTAGTAAGTTGAAAGTGATTATACAATTATATTTCTATACGGACCTTCTTTGTCTATATATACATTATATGATTATATAATGTCTATTTATAACATACGTGCTCAATGATAAACAAGAAGAATATAAGAAAATTATGTCTATTTATTGACTTATACCTGCTGATCCATGTCACTGTGCACAATCCACCCCAAACGGGTCAAATCTCCTGTAGTCAATTGACTGTTTGCAAAAAGGGTGACAATCAGACACAATATAAACATTGGTAATTATAAATAACCTATGTTGTAATCATTAGAAATGAACACAATAAATATGTAATCAAATTTCCTAAATATGTTAATCATTTACCTTAAGTTAGCTAAAAATTACATGATACACATTTGCTACAAATAACTTAGAAGACAACATGAACAATAGGCAACATCGCAAACATGTCAACAGAAGGGGTGACGATGTACCTGTAGTCAATTGACTGTTTACAAAAAGGGTCATAATCAGACACAACATAAACATTTGTAACTATAAATAACATATGTTGTAATCATTAGAAATGAACACAATAAATATATAATGAAATTTCCTGCATATGTTAATAATTTATCTTAAGTCCGCTAAAAATTACATGATACGTGTATGCTACAAATAACTTAGAAGACAACATGAATAATATGCAACATCATAAACATGACAAAATTTACCTTATATATGGAATGCAAGATCATCAACAGAAGGGGTGATGACGTTTGTTGTCATTGATTATCTTCTTCATCATCATCATCATCATCATCATCATCATCATCATCATAATCATCATTGCCATCATCACCATCATCATCGCCATCATCATCGCCATCATCACCATCGCCATCATCATCATCATCACCATCATCATCATCATCATCATCATCACCATCACCATCACCATCATCATCATCACCATCATCTTGATCTTCATCATCTGCTTCTTCATCATCTTCAATATCTTCTTCTTCCATAACATTATACTTTATTGGCCTTCCTCTTGGATCATGTCTAACAGCAAATGACCAACCCTTTTTATTTGGAACCTCTAAGTAAAACACTTGCTCACATTGGCTTGGAAGAACATAGGGCTCATCTCCAACTGGCTCAAACGACCTTGTATTGATCATTGTAAATCCATTATCATGTTGAATAACCATTCTATCTGGATCATTTTGATTTAGTCGTAACCTATACCATTTGACGACGAATAGAACTACTTTGAAGGTGTTAAATTCTCAATCAATTATATCATCCAAGATGCCATAAGATTTATTTTGAGATTGTTGAGGATGTATGTCGCTTCTAGATAATATATTGGTAACCTCGAAAATTGTAGTTATCCCAGAATCACAAGTTTTCTTTGTGTCATCCAACCTTTTTATGCAGAATTTGTGGCCATGATAGTACATAGCTTTGTGGTGCTTGACCTACAATTTTTGAAGTCTGTGTAAATTATTTGCATCGTGAGTTGATATGAAACATACGTCAAGTTATGACATGGTTCAATCCATTCCATCATCCAATCAAGATTGTTTGCAATATACAAATGTATTGCATCCCACTCTCGACCACCTGTTTCAAATAAATACGCCAATTAAAAATAACTTATATTGAAGATTTATATGAATTAATTAACTACAATAAAATCTTAGATTTACCTCTCACTTTCTTCGATCTACTATTGCCCATCAAGTACTCCCCTTCAAATTTGTTAATTGAGTTGGGATCCCAAATATGATCTACATGGATGTTTGCTACAAACTTAGGAAGATATTCAGTAATGTACACCATGGTCTAGTATACCATATATCCCTCCACCATAGAACCCTCGAGATGTGCTCTCTGTTGAACTAAGCCTTTCAAAAATTTCAAGCGCCTCTCAACCATCCACATTGACCTGGTTGGTACAGGTCCACACAATTCAATCTTCTCAACTTGATGTATGAGGTAGTGTTCTTGTGCATTGAAAAAACTTGGAGGTAGACACTTTTGCATTTCACACATCAGAAGAGGAATTTTTCTCTTCCAATATTTTATATCTTCTTTATTGATTTCTTTAGATGAAAACCACCTCATGTATTTTCCAAGATCATATATAACTTGTTTGACATTGTTGGCAAAGTGGTGTGGGAGAGATAGAGGTAGAACGTACTGCAATATTTGTAAAATGATCTTGTCAATATTTTATAAAAGAATGCAATTGAAACTATATGCAGTATATAAATATATAGTGAATACAAAATAAAATGAATTACCTTAATAAATATATGCCAATCGTGTGTTTTCAACCCTGGCCCAAATTCACTATTATTTGATATGACATTGTTTATGTTTGCAGAAAATCCTGTGGGAAATCATATTTTTTTATGACTTCTTTTATAGCATTTCTCTGCTGCTCTGACAATAACCAACTAAGGGCATTGGTATCAATCTAGTCTCCATTGTTATTTGGTCGAATACCATTTTTCATTGCATGGTTGGATTCTTCAATGTCACTAGAAGTTTTGACAATTTGATCTTTGTCACGCCTTCCATCCAACATTTTCCATAATGTCTTTGCCACATTCTTTCCAATATGCATAGGATCAAACAAATGCACAATTGGGAGTTGCTCGTAGTACGACAACCTAGTAAATTGTGTAGGAAAAATATTTAGTCCTTTTGGAAGTTGGACACTGATGTCTTGATGACCTTCACAACCATCAATCACATCATCAATAAACAAAACACAATATCAAAATATAAATTTGAAACAAAAAGCATCAAATGGAATGACATGACCTCGATGATTTATTTTATTGTATGCCAACTTCCATAGGTGAGATGTCACTATCTATGGCTTTGATGTAGTCTCTTCTAGACCATTGAAAAGATGTTTTTTGATAATTCGATACTTATGATTTCTGTGCAGAAAGTGTCTATTCTCATCAAACACCTGCTTTCTTAAACTTTTTGAATGACGAGATTTCGTCTTTGGACCAAAAAATAGACATGCAAATTTACCCTTTTGTCTGAAGACCTACAAGATCGTGTATAATTGGATTAAATGTGTTAACTTTGACATACCAAATAAGAGGTGTCAAGAAGAGAACATACCACAAAAATGTGTTAGCCCAGGGGCATCGTGTATTGTCCATACAAGCATTGCATGAAATTGAAATTGTCTTTGTCCTATTGGTCTACAAATGTAATACATAGTAACCCCATTCCATAACACCACCAACTCGTCAATAAGGGGTTCAATATATATGTTGATATCTTTGACTTGGTACTTACCTAGTTGAATGAGCAAAAACATTACATAATTATTTTGACCATTTGATGGATTAGTAATAATAAATTAATTTAGATGACCACTAAATCAAAAAATACTTGGAACAATTAGAGTCAACATTATGTTCTCTCTCTTTATGGACAACCAAGGAGGTATGTTATTGTTGATAACAAAAAAAGGCCACACTGAGTAAGTAGATCTCATCTCTCCATAAGGATTGACATCGTCTGCTGCCAATGAAAGCTTGAGATTACAAGGTTCTTCTTTAAAGTGTGGCCATTTTTCCTCTATTTCCTTAAATGCCAAACCATCTGTAGGCATTCGCATACTGTCATCTTGACTTCTATTGCGTGCATGGTAATCCATAAATTGTGCCAAGCTATTGCACTTGAATAATCGTTATAGATTTGGAATAATGGGAATATGCCGAAGAACCTTGCGAGGCACATTTTTTGTTAATCAATCTGATTGATATCTACTGATATGACAAGTAGGGCATTGTGTTACAAATTCATGTTGTTTATAATATATAATATGATCGTTCGGACATGCATCTATTATTTGATACTCCATTCCAATATCTTTCATGATGGCAGATAATTCTCAGTACAAGCAAGGTAGAATGTTTGATGGTGGTAACAAACACTCACCTATCAACCTGTGACCAAAAATATAATTTCTTAATTTAAAGAATATTAATTGCTACACGAACCCAATGTTAATTGTAAGGGAACTACGAGTAAAATAATGAAAGAAGATGGCATACCTTAACATACGTGTCATTGCTACATTGGATAAACCATTCATTACCTTCAAGTTCACCAATAGCAATACAGCAGCAAGAAGAGTTGTTTTGGAGCCCTCATATAGGGGCTGCTCTACCTTCTCAAGTAAAGGTACATCAAACTCTGCATCATCATCACCATCATCATCATCATCATTATCATCTTGATCATCATGATCATTTTGATCATCGTGATCTTCATCATCATGATCTTCATCATCCTGATCTTCTTCCATGGTATCATTACCTTCTACTTCAATATTCACACCTCCATGTTCCCTCGTTTGGATAATCACATTCTCCAAATTTTCATGGTCCATAACATGAAACTCAAGGATGTTGACCTGTATGAAAATGATGACCTTATATTAACCATGACCATGATGTCATCATCAAATCATGTCTCATGTAATTTATAAACTATTAAAATACATACCAATGGGCGATACTCATTTCCCCCTTCAATGTGACCATGTTGCCTACAATGTTGCTCAGTTGTTGTGATTAGATATCTTTGAGTCTTTAAGCCCTTTCACATTTTGAAAGGACAATAACATTTTCCATCACCTTTTCTTTTTAAGTTAGATCGCAGTCTAGAAATTGCCTCCCTATTTTTTTGTGCATTGATATCGTCAGACATGGTCTTTCTTGAATGGAATGACTCGTTGGTGGAAGAAGGATGATTTGTTTGCAACCTGCAGATGGAGTAGTAAGAGGAAGACACATATAAAAAGGAGTTAGGTCTCTGAACCAAGTAGGAGTTAGGACATGCTGGATTAGGGTCAGCCCAAGATATTTTGGAATCTTGAAGAACCTAGTAAAGGGTATATGGAAAGGTGAAAATAAACAAGTATTTTTACAGCTACAAAGGAGGAATCGAGAGCATTATAAATAATGAAGAAGAAACTTAAATCCATACAACTTCACCTCTATTTACAATTTGACCTTTCTGCAAGTGAAATATAACAATATACAAAATTTTCAATCACATTTTCACTTTAAAAAGAACACCAAATATACCTTTGCTAAAATATCTTCTTCAAATTCTCGCTATCAGATTCTTCAGAACTGCAAGCTCCTGTGCAGAAAAAATATGAGATGTACTAAGTAATTTTTGATGGGAAATATTTAAACAAATTGACTATCAAAAAAATAATTTATGAAATTTAGTTGCTTTATCATGTACTGAAGACTTGGCAAGATGTTCCCAAGTCTATCTATAGAATGTCTATCTACATGGTTGTTTGCAAATAGTCTAGTATGGTGCCGCTTTTGAACAACAACAAATGTCACTGGGGCTAGTAATTTGGCTCTAGAGATGTACAAGTCTGTTGACACCATAGAACTTTTAGTTCATCATATAGCATTCAGCTATCTTCTTTAACAAAATCCAAAGAGAATACAAACAAACTAATGAGTCGTGTCCATCTCAATTGAATAGCAAGTACTATAGTGAGTATTAGGAAACTGACCTTGCGAATAGCATCTAGTTCATAAAGTATTAGGAAAGTGACCTTGTTGATTAGTTTAACATAGATTGGTGAACAAAAAATTCATAATAAAAATCTGATTTTTTTCACACTTGTTCAAACCATATAATGAAACGACAAAAAATGAATTGTATACAAAGACCATATTGTAGGCTATCCAAGTTGAAAGTGAGTAGATGACCTTTATGGGGTGATGTACCAAGTGGAGCAAGTATGTGAGAGCTTGAAGATGAAGGGCTCCTATTTTGGGGCCAATATTTGGTGGTTTCGAGGTGCCTAGGGAGAACCTTTGATGCTAAGTCTTAGTTATGTAGACTTTGGCGAATCTGGTGAGATTTCTACGAGTTTGTACCTGCTGTATCAGCAGCCTCTATGTCCTATTTGACACCTTCAGTATTCTGATTGACATCAATTATAAGTGTGCATCCAGATGTTAGCTATAATTGATTGGGGTGGCTTTTAGTGTGTATCAGTCTAATTTGACATGTGTGATGGTAGTATCAACATGTTATCAGCATCTTACATTATTTAGAAGAGGTGTAGTTTAGTGGGTAAATGTTCGGTCATTGTGGGAATGGTATTCTATGCTTTCTGTTAGGTTAATTTGTGTTGTTGCAGCAGTCTGATTTTATAATCTGAATGTTGTATCAGTTTGTTTCAATAATGTTCTTGTTGTTTTTCTATATTGTAATGCATCTCACTATAATGTCCGCTTTTTGACATGACATTCAATTATAAAAATAAAAAGCAAAAATATAAGAAATTAAAATATGAGTATTGAAGGATTAAGATATAAAGGAGAGACCATTCAATATTTAAATTTATATTGGAAAAGGTAGAAACGAATACTTATTGATTTAACTCAATTTATAATTTTTATTTAAATATTTCTTAAAATAACATAATCCTTAATCTTTTTTTAAAATTCTTTTCCAACTATCTCTATTTAGTGCCTACCATGTTTATGTGCATGTTTTTTATGTGTTTTGGATAATAAGTCTAATTTAATTTGTCTATGGACTAAGACCTTAAATTATTGAGCTTCTCTTTGTTTTCTGAAAACTATAGCATTCTCTACTTAACAGGGCCAACCACGTGAAGGTGGAAGCTCATCATGGCCCCTCTTAGGAGTCTCTTATGACCATTTACGACATTTTAAGAGCTCTAAGATTTATTCTTAGGGATCGTAAATGGTCGTAAAGGGTCATAAGGGATCTTAGGACACAACAACTAAGAAATATAATTGTAAGCATCATGGTCACATTTTTTTGGAATCAATGTAATTGAGTTGTATACCCAAGTGATGAAGTGCATCTAGAAAATGAAACCACAACCTATTGGGATTGAGACAAACCTTATAAAACAAAAATAGCTAGGAATGATCGCTTACCAATATCTGTTAAATAGATTTGTTGGAAGACCTTGTACTCATGAGTTAGGAATGATCGCTTGCCAACAGTTGTTGAATACATTTTTTTGAGGACCTTGTATTCATGAGCTACAGATGTATTCAGCAACTCTTGGCAAGCGATCATTCTTATAGATGAATTCGACTTGGAATCAAAGGTGTGGAAGTTGCTTTGCATTGCTTGGGTACACAACCTAATTATGTTTCCAAAAAAATGTGACCATGATGCCTACAATTATATTTCTTAGGTATTGTGAAATCTACATATTTTCTAGGAGAAGCATTTGAAGTTTATGTTGTGAATCCACTAAATAGGGTCAAGATTTGATTTGGGAATGTTGGTCAGATGATCTGAGAGAAAGAATGGATAGACAGATGGAGAGAGAGATAATACAAGTGGTAGAAAGAGCCATGCCATTTGCAGGAGGCCACCATCCTTTTGGTAGATCAAAGGAAAACATGGTAAGGACTATAATACACATTGTCCTCAAGAATATTATCTAGGAGTCTTTCTATCACTTGTATTATCTCTCTCTCCATCTGTCTCTCGACTCTTTCTCTCAAATCATTAGACCATAATTCTCCAATCAAATCTATTAAATCAACAAAAATAAGTTTGACCATATTTAGTGAATTAACAGTTTCTTTTGCATTCAAGACTGGGATTAATGCATACGCAGTAGCCTGACACCAATCACCCATTACATGTCAACTATTAAAGCTTGTCAAATAGTTGCTGAGTTATACTTCATAAGAATTAGGTGCTCCTACACCATAGACGGAGATGTTGATGCAAGGTATGATGTTACTGACTTCCCTCTTAGCACACTAGTCCACCAACTCATACATGAAACCATGGGACAAAAAAGAAAAAATGTTGGATTTAAAAGCTTTTCCGATCGGTTATTAGGAGTATGAACGAGGTTTGCATGTCAGATTCGAATGAAGCCCTAAGATTCATTCAAAGCTCCCACACCAATATTGGCATGGAGGCTTCGAGTGAAGCCCCTTGGGACCTTAATTTAAAGATTTGGGTTCATTTGAAGTCCCTAAAATTTAGCTTCCCCACTTTCCATGATAGAAGCCAGTTGTTTTACAAGAGTCAAAAATAGTTTGTCCTCCATTGTAGAAGCCACTTGTAATACGCAGTTGTTTCATGCAAATTAGAGTCCACAGAATTTACCATCAATCTCTTTCAATAGCTTAGTCCATCTTATCCACTACACAATAATTCAGAGGAATGTGCCAAGGCATTCCAAATCTTTGCCAATGTATAGACATGTGTCTTAAAATGGACCCACATATAAGATAAGATTCAATGTATATCTGCACAAAATGAAGCTAAATTATGAAACCATTTAGCTTTCATTTATTTCAGTATGGCCCATTTAATTTGCTATATAAATGTCAAAATGCAAGAGATATTGAATTGAGTATAATAAAGTAGAGAGGAACAACCAATGTCTTTGGTAAATGCAGTGAAATTGAAGTGTGTAGCATTTGTTGCACTACCATTATTACCAACACAGGTATCTCAGTGTGAAAGGAAGAGAAGGAAATCAAGAGTTCAGGTGAGGTATGCATTCAATGTGAGTTCAAGTAAAAGTGTGGAAGTGGAAAGAGAGGAGAGGATTGAGATTGTGGAAGAGATTCTATCTGGAGAGTGCCCTGAAAGTCTTTCTATACTCAATTTTGAGGATTTGTCAGTTTACTATGAACCACTTGTCTTCAAAGCTCAGGTAGATTTTGTTATAAATGTTTTCGTTATTATGTTTAAGTTTCAATAGATTCAAATCTAAGATTTCCAAGATGAAAAATTTACAATTTAATTTGATTGTCTCAAATTGCTTTTATCAAATTTTGAAATCACACCCATCATCAGAATTATATAGATCTCAGAAAGTAGAAAAAAATTATGAACTATAATTAATTTTCATGATTCTTAATTTAGATATATAAATCAGAATTGAGTTGTCTGTAAGTGTAAGGAAGCCAAAACTTATGGACAAGAGATTTTTCTATTGAATGTTTCTGGTAGAAATGATCAAAGGCCCTGTATTTGACAGTCACAGGTTTTTGACAATTTGTATAAAGTTTTCTCTTTTATCTAATACAAGCTTATGAATTTTGAATCTATTTTAGTAAAAATAACAACAATATGGGCATCCACTTTGGCTTCCAATAGAATCCTAGGTGGATCCATTTACCACTCAAATTTATGTTTGCTCACTCCTTAGCTTTTTCCTTGGAGTTGAGATAAATTTTAAAGAAAATATTAATAGATTATATAAATAAATCTTTTAAATTCACATATGTGCTAGTTTTAACATCTGAAAAATTTAGTTAATTTTTTTTACATTTACACTAGCCTATATCTTTTTCATAAGAAATATTTTGGTATTAATTTTTTTTTGTAAAGATTTAATTTGTTCTTATAATATATTACTATAATAAAAATATATTAAAGTAAATATTAATTGACATTGTGGTGATCTATTTAGAGCTGGGTCAAAATAGATAGGTGAGGCTATCATCAAGGTTCAAATTTTCATTGGTCCATTGTACTTATAGATTTGTGTCTATGTTGGGTGGCTATACTGAGGAACTTGAATGACTGAAGTGTTTGGCAGTCTTAAATTGAAAAAACAAATGAGTAGTCTAAAGTCTTAAAATTAAAAATAAACACAATTGAATTTATAAAATTGGCATTGAAAAATGTTACCATAGTGACCTTACTTTCTATTAAGAATTTTGTTTTGTCCTGATTGGCATGCAGTTACAAATTCTGAATAGGTGGTGGAATTAAAGATTTCTCCAGATAAAATGACAAGAATTAGATGGCAGGTTTCAAGGATTAATACAGGCTGCCCACATTGCAGCCCTATATGATTGCTTTCACAACCTGCCATCTCCGTGCATTTTTTCTATATGTATGCTAATTTGATTTAAGGAATTGTCAGGCTATGTAATTGTATAATTTGATCATGAGCAGAACTTTGTGGAATAATGAAATATGATACAACAAACAAGGAATATGCACTATGTTTCAATGAATTTTTAAAAATTTCAAGGTTGATTTTGCAAGATGAGCATCATAGAACTTTATAAAATTATGAAGACAAGGTAGATTTTGTGTTGCTGAACAAGAAAGCATATTTCTAACTAAAGTATTGACATAAAAAGTTTAGTAACTATCCTGGAAAGTAATCTTGATGAAAGAGAGCATATTCTTAAAGTAGTGACTTGGTAGAAATCCATTAAAAGTGTCCATTAAAAAACACAATACAGCCTGAATGTGTCAGTATATGGCAGAGAGTTTTACATGGCATTCCTAGGATAAATAGAATAGTAGTCAAGCCCTATTCAAGAATGAAAAAGCTTGTTATTTTCCAAGGAGATGACTTCTATCAAGACAAATCATTAAATGTGGAGTGCACTTTGTAACAGACACAAAAGATTGCATGAAAGTCGTGAAAGGGGTGTAGAAGATGCTCACTTTTTCCTTGCAGAGTAACAAGTAGTTGGTGTTGTTGTTTCTATTAGTGTGAATTATGCAAAGTAGCCAATTGTATTTGATAAGAAACTTAGTGTCAATTCAGACGACATCCATTTCAAAGGAAGAAGACCTAATAAAGATAAGGCTCTTCAAGCCGTAAGGAGATCAAAAGTGTTCAAAATTCTAGAGCCCTACACAGTCGAGAGAAGACATATTGTACAAAGTTTCCCCTAATAGTTGAGATCATGAACATAATCCAAATAGGCAGTTCGTGGAAAGTCGCATAGTATGAGTGAAGATTCTAATGAGATGATACACTGCATATCATAAAAAGGATGCCCCAAAAAAGAGTTACAGACTACAATCCTTATCCCTAATTATGTAATCTGATCTATGCCGGAAGCTAATCATGTCACTAAACATCTCTTTGACTCCCTAAAATCTCTACCCTTAGTTTCACCATTTTAAGATTTATGTATTCACCCATGTTTTATACAATTTTTTACATTTTTTGGTGTAATTTTCCAATCATTCCCTCAATAGACATACCCATAGTATATGGTAATAAGTTGAAAGATTGACCACATGATGACCATTTTGACTGTGATGTTAAACGATGTCTTGCATGGGCTATATAATTGAGATATTGAATAAGTTTCAGGAAGGTCCATTTTTATTATGGTGTGTGATGTGGTCTTGTTGAATAAAAGATTTGGAAAAAGATGTGTGGTGTAAATGGCATTCAACTATGAGTGTTGTGGCCTACCACCCAACTCATTTTTTCCCCAATACTATGAGAAACAATCTCTTCAAAGATTTATGTAATGTTGTTTGGCTTCCTATAAATGCCTATGCAACCATCTAATTCAAGTAAAATATCGAAAATTCAGAGATAAAAGCTGTTTTTTTGAAAAGCTGCTATTCTGAATGACCCACTGACCATTTTTATCACTATCTGATATAAATGGTTAGTGATAAAAATGGTACTGTGATCGGTTGGAGTTCCTTCACAAATGAGAATAAGTGGAATTTTATGCCTATACAAATCAAAACATTGAGCCAACTTTAATTATATACAATAACCAATTAATATGAATGCAAACTATCATAAACCCATCAATTGATGTCAAAGCATAATGCAGTAGACTGTTTGAAAGCAATTTCAAATGGAAATAGAAATGAAATGCACCCAAACAGATATTCCTAATCAGAAATTAGGAATCCATTAACCGCTGCTCCAAACCACAAACATGGTAATATAAATAGAAAACCAAACTAAATGACAACACTCATTAGCCTTTTAGTTATTGAAATACAGGACATAGTAAGATTTTAGACCCACCAAAACTCATTTCATTCAGCTAAATTCAATAATAATAAATATAATGACTTTTGTCCTTGAGTAAGTAGCATGGTAAAATGAATAGTATAAAAAATGCACCTGATATAATATGTAAGTATATGTGCGATTGAATTTAACCATTTTACAATCATGCGACAGTACCCTATACATTATTTTAAAGGCACATTGCAATGGTTTTCATAAATTAGTTAAAGATCCAACTTTCTCCTAAAACATATTAGTTCCTGTCGTAGGTAGGATACTAATGGAATCACATGGAACTCCTCAAAATTTCAAATGTGCCCTCAAAATTTCTACAATCAAACGCACCAGATCAGACGTGCCATCGCACTAAGATGTGCCCTCGCGCCAATGTTGATGGAGACCCTTGCACCAATGTTGATGACCCTCGCGCCAAACCCAAATGAAAATGATCTGTAGTAGAGCCAATGATCTATAACAGAGCCAATGTTGATGGAGACCCTCACTCGCGCCAAAGCCAAATGAACCTCGCGCAAAAGCCAAATGAAATGTTTTGCCCTTTTTATTTTATTTTATGATTCCTTGTGTGTCGCAATTCTGACAAAACTAATTGGTCATTGCGACCAACACGGGCTAGTTATTAAAAAAAAACAAAAAATTTCCCATTTAAAAAAATTGGTCACAATTTTTGGTCACAAAATGACCTCAAAGGCTTAAGTAAGAGATTTTTGCTAGCAAAGATTGGAGCTTGCTAGTGCTAATCAAATATTGGCATCATATTCAAAAGGTCAAGAAACCCCCAAATTGACTTTTTTTCCATCAAAATCAGACATCTAAGGTGAGATCTAGAGTCAATTGATTTTTGGAGGTGAGACAGTAGCGATTCAAGAAAAATAATAATAGAGGCGATTTTCAAATAATGATATCTCCCTCATATAGAATCTTTTTTTGTGCAATTTTTTTGTTTTAGGGTAGAATTTCATGATCTACACATTGGTGTAGGTGTTTTTCGATCTATGTTCATGAATATTTCTGTGACTTACAAATCCTAATTTTTGCCACTTCAAATTCTTAGAAGGGGTCATCGAGACACATAATCAAGTTTTTTTTTTTTTAAAGTGCATAATTTTTTGTCTACTTTCCAAATCTGCAATCATAATAGAGGCTTATGTGGACAAAAATACTACTAGCAAAAATAGGCCTTAAATTGCCAAGTGGCTATAAAGTGCTCGAATCATCCATTAGGGGTGATTTCTTTGATTATCTCTTGCATTTTGTGTGGTGCTAACATTCATCGATTTCATGGAAGAGTTTTGTTGCACATGTCAATGAATTAGACCCCCGTTGACAAAAAGGAACTTTAAAAAATGGAGTCCTTTAATCATTGATCATCTAAGAAGTGAGCATAAGGAAGCATTTACTTATTTAAGTTCCAATGAACTGATCACTGACACTAAAGAGAAACCACCTATTAGTAGAGTTTTGGATATCATTATACTCAATATCAGTTCAGATTGTTGGCCTATCATTAAAAAGCTCATTCAACCTTATGATATGTTCCTCCTGATGCTCACACCTCCTGATGCTCTTGATGCTCCTATTGCTACTACTGATCTAGTTCTAGTCATAGATGCTTCCAATTTAGTACAGCAAGAAACACTATGTCTTCCTTCTTTAGCTTCATGGGATGACTTCCTTTCAGATATTGTAGGTCTATTTTTGGAGTCTCACATTGAAGGTGTGGGAGACATCACTGATGATATTCATCTTCTCTTTGTTGAGGCAAATACTTCATCCATACCCATAGTGATACATCCAAAATAGCAAGATACACCTTGTCTTCCAGCACCAGCATCAGCGGTTGAATTCTTGATAGATATTTAAGGTTTTTTTTGAAGTCATACATAGTAGATTTGGGAGACATCATTGATGATATACATCTTCTCTTTGATGAAGAAGATTACTCTTCAATTGTTGTGAGGGATCACTCTAACCCTCTTGTCCATTCTCTACAAGATCAGTCTTCATAGGTTGATGTGATTCTGGATCCCTATGTACAATAGTTGTGGGAGGTCTCTTTATCATTTGAGGAGATAGTCATTTCTTTGGGGCATGTTCTACATCCATCCTTGCTTGATCTACACATTTTCTTTTCTGCAATATTTGAAGGGGGACCATCAACATCGACATAGGGATAGTTGAGCAAGTTTTAGAGAACCATTCATCATCAAGATTCTTTCTACACATAGGGGAAGCATCTCATTTGTACATCTACTATTGTTTCTTCCAAAGGGGAGGAACATTATTCAACAACATTAGGTCATCTTCTACATTGGAGCAGATATCATTGATTGACACTCTACATTTAGGGGGTGACTACCTTGTCTTCTTCTCTTTTATGGGGATGGCTTTTTTCTCTTATGGGTTTTTTTCTTTCTTCTCTTTTTTATATACTTGATGTATGTAGTAATGGGGGGGGTCTTGATTACTCCATCCATCCATGCATCTTGATTTTTCGTCTCTCTTTTTGGTGGAGGGTTCTCCCCATGAGGTTTTCTGTCTTTCTCTACTTTATAAGAGATATCATTTTATTATGTACATGGGTACCTAACATGGCCTAGTGTCCAAGACCCATCATGCATTTCATCCTACCTTTTGTAAGCTTAAGTGCATCCCCCTACATTGCACTTAAGGGGGGCTATTGGTGTAAATAAGTATTTACTATTTACACTATACATAAGTTTATTTAGGTCAATGCATTATATTATTATTTCTTTGGTGAGACACTTAGGAGTTTGTCTACTCTTATGAGTTTTCATGTTGATAATACGTAAGTAAGCAAGTCTAATTTAGCACATGGTGTCTACAACACTAGAGTTTGCATAATTAACTGAGTTGTCATGTAGACAACATAGTTATTTGCACTCCTATTTTAGCACATGATGTCTACAACATAATTTTGTGTGCTACACCTTTGTAGGATTATCCTCTCATCATCACACTTACTCCTATTCTTAATGGAGGATAATCCACTACTATTGGACATGTGCCTAGTTGTAAGACTTCTCATGTTACTAACACCCAGGCATTCTAGATGCATCATAGAGGCCTTTACATATAGGCATTTCTAGTGTACATATCAATAAATACATTGAATTGAATATCATATCATTACTTTGATCAGACTTTTTTGGTCTACTATTGTTTTTTTGCTTGATTTCCTTGGTCTTGGCTGAATATTTCCCTAAGGAAAATTCTTATAATCTAGAATAAGGATCCATATGATAACTCATTTTATGTGAAGAGGAGAGTGCAGATCTATCTTTCTATAAACTTATCATTCCTTTAATTTAGGATCATATTGCGAGGAATGTTTCTTTGATACCTTAGACACTTCATTTTCTTATTCTCTACATCTAGTATTCAAACACTTGATCTCTGTTATATCAAAATTGTACTTTTATGACTGACTTCAAAAGTGTATTTGGGCATCTCTATAGAATATTTTCATATTATAGTCTTGTAGTTCTTTATTTTTTGAGTCTTAAGAGAAGTATCCTTTTATATTCACTTAGGATGAAAAACCCCTCTAAAATTAGTGCTTTCTGGGGGAAGAAACACTTTGAAGCATTTTTCCTTATTGTAATCAGATATCTTGAGATGATTTTTTGAACATGGATTCACCATTATGGGCTTAGATTAATTCCTTTTATTATCATGCCTACATGGTTTTTATGCATACATTTTTTTTTAATTGAGCATAATCCATGGTAGATTAGGAAAGATACCAAAATGCTTTCATTTCCATCAATTTGTAGCTAAAAAGCCACAAACCCATTTCTCTTCATAGAAATGGATTTTACCTCTGAATTTTGAATTAAAACCTTGAAATATTTGACTTGCATTTTCATAGATCTTTCCATCATAAGTCAAGCAAGAAAACATCTATGAATATGTACATTCTTGATAAACTTCACTAAGGGGAAAGCTAGTTGATTATTCAAAATACAAAGCAAATGAGAATGTTGGTGTAAGATAGAAGTTATTGAAATAGGAATTGACCTCTCATAAAGAAGATGCTTAAAACATATTTGAACCAAATCTAAATCATGTAAATCCCAAATGCATTAAAATGACAAGAAACCTAGATGGAGGGATAGAGAATAGTAAAGCAAGGGAGGTTCAGAAAAGATGCAAAGTGAGAGTCTTGGGAACTTAATGAGAAGTAAGTCACCTAAAGGCTATCTTGAAAAGAAATCTTTCACAAAATCTTAATGAATACTACCAACTACACAATCATAGGGGAAAAATTGAAAGTTGGCAATAACTGGCTCTAACTAGGAACTGAGGCATTGCAAATGTCTAAGATGGGGCCTAGAATATTTGGTTTCAAAAAAATATAATGACAAAACACAGTGGGAAAAATTAAAATAAGAACACAAAGGAAAGGAACACTAACCTAGGGAAGTAGGGAACAAAGCAAGGAAGAAAGAAGAAACAAAAGCCTATCTAGACTAAAACTAAATGTAGGTGCTACCTTCTTTGAATTATGAACTTGATATAGCTTTAGATCATTATTATTGTAAGACAATGGAATAATCTCTCTAGTGGGATATAAGGCAATGAAAGAGTTATTCTAATTTACTTGCATAATTATGAGAGTGTAGGACTAGAAAATAGGCTAATGTCTAACATACTATGAGCAAATCACAAGCTTAATAAATACACATCAACACCCTCTAGTCTACTATGAAAGCCAAAGTAATAGAAAGGAACCAACACAACATTAGAAACCTCCTCTTTCATTTTTAGTTCCCATGTCCTTTCTTCTCCATATGATGTAGCTCCAAATTGCCTATAATGCACACAATTAGGAAGCAAAAGCCTATGGTAATGATGAAGCTATGAGAATACTAGAAAATTTGATTTAAGCTTGAGAGAATATTAGGGACCTTAGAGACTAGAAATGAGAGCAAGAATTCTCATTTTATAATCAATACAAAAAATTAGAGCATTGGATTTGTCACCTTGGACATGTGACTTGGTAAGAGATTCCTTGGAAAATCCATGATGCATATGACAAAAGATGCCAATTGTAGGATTGTATTATACTTGTAAGTCAAACTTCACTAAGGATGGAGAGGATCTATGATGCATCATATGACACCTCTACTCCACTTAAAGCTAATAATCTATGACAATGGAAGCCAAATATGGATGTGTGTAAGAGAATAAGAATATATGGAGTATGACATATCTTAGCCAAGTGTTAATGGAGAATCCACAATTTTTCATGCCCATATGTTATGATGATGTCAATATTTTGTGGAATATTTGAATTAAAAATACATTATTCCACAAAAATAGAAATTAGTGAAAATGGAATTTGGTTGTGTTTTGAAACATTATAGGCTTCAAATTACCCTGATGAGAATATGAAACATTTAGGGGTAGCTAACTCTCATCTTTAACATATCATTTCAAACATCAGGCCAACCATAAGGCTTGACCCTTCTTCTACTTCAAGCTTTGTAAAACCTAGGTGGGTGGACCTCAGATTCAACCAATATGGTACTAGTGTAAAAAATATATTCTTGAATCTTCTAAGAAGATTTAACCCTTATTTCTACTAATGACACATTAAATGACATAGATATATAGAAGAAAATTGCAAATCTAGGAAATTCACAAGCTGAGTCAGGGTTAGACTTTTCAGCTCTTCAACATAAAAGGGGAAAAGCATTTGATTAATATTGTTGAGTTCAACAAAACCTCTAATATGCAGCAATAATAACTACTGATCATGTAGCTAATCAGTGCCTTATCTATTGGGCAATTCCATGAATCAATAACATACATATGGGTACCTAAGACATATTCATATCTTTAGATATTTGATCTCTCTATTCACATTATGAATAGACATCTGTGTTCAATCTAAATCTCTTTCTTACCTAATATCCTCATCAATAAACTTGCAACCCTGTTGGTTTCCCCGAAGCATTTACATAACTCCTTTAATTATAAGCAACAATGAAACAACCCACAACCTCAAGGGAATGCAACTATGACCTAGGCTCTTTGTTCAAAGATAATAAAACATTGAAGCTCATTGAGAAAGGAGACAAGATTTAAAATGAAACTCAATCATCTGTTATTCTTTGTAGTGATTTCCTTGAAATAATACATTCATATGCCTAAAATTGAAACCCAAAAACACCTAAAAGATTTGAACAGTCTATATTCTATTCATTACTACTATTCATACAAGAAAAAATTGCTAAACAATGGTATCTCAGATTTGAGAAAACTCAAGATTGGAACCAACTAGTTTCAAAGTGAAAACTTGAATCTTTACAATGGATGAAAGAAAGAAATATGTAGACCAAGATGAATTCCCATATCTAATCTTAGAATGACATGTGTCCACTTGGAATTCCATCCCCTACAACTAAATAACCTCTCTCTTCTTTCAACCCGTCTGATCTAATATGGTTTTCATCATCATCTTGTAACTAATTTGGAAATATCTCTATTGAAATGATGAAAACTTTTGTGTCACCAAAAATTTGGACTGCATCATGAAATATTGGTAAAAAATTGGGTTTAAACTGAATAATGGTGACCAAAATTAACCCCAACTACATTCTTACCATGTTTTACCCATATTCAAGTCATTACCTTACTAGAAATCACAACTAAATGTTGATACCTAAATGCGGTTGCAAGTTAGGAATTTGGGACAAAACCTACTGTAGCTTGAACAAACTATTTCTTGTGCAAAAACTAATCTCAAAAGTAGAAAGTTCGTCTTCTCCCAATTCTGGCAATATATAATATGTCTATATTTGCCTCTTAGAAGCCCCCTAAATCTCAATTTGAAAAATACCCCCCTTGCATGGATCTATGACTAAACTTGAAATTCAAAAAATTTAAATAATTTCTAAAGTTTCAACTTTAAAATTAAAACCTTTTTGAATTTGAAAGAATTGTGTACATGCCCTGACAAAATGATTAAATTTTTATTTTAAAAATATCTTTATTCTTGCTTCACCCTTGAATTTTGGGGTCAAAGTAGTTTTGACTAGGTGTGCCACGTGGTAGCACCTGATTGGTCCACCTTTGTACACCTTCCACCTCATTGCCATGTGGTGCTCTCCATCTTACCTGCATTTCTTAACTTGTGAGAAACTTTCACTCCTTCCAACACTCCACAGTAAATATAATACTTCAATAATATTTTGCCTAAACTTAAGCCAATCACAACTGAACACTTTGATGTTTCCCTAAATTTTTTGAAAAACATGCCAAATGTTAAGAACATCTACAAAAACCAACACCTTCATTTTGATATTCACATGTTCTCTTCCATAGAAATTTGTGTATCCTCCAATTTGACCAAACAAAATGTGCCAACATTTAGATTAAAAAAGAAATGGCTAAAATTGATCACCTTTCCTTAGGAAACATTGAAAATAAACATAGTAAAACAAAAATAAAGCAATGCTATTAGTTTTAAATGAAATGATTAATCATAGTTTAATTTTTAACCTTGGAAAAGTTCTCTATCATGGCAGGAACTAATAAGATTGACAAGATTCTTATAATATAATATGTAAAGAAGAGTAACCTAAAGTTGATATAAATGGAAGCAAAATATGCTAATAATAACTTTTAACTACCAATGAAATAATAGGAAAAATAATTTCTTATGTTGAAAGATAGACTTTTACAGTTGTGGAGGCATAGAAAAATACTTCATTTTGGAATTTTTTTCACCCTTGATTATAAGCACTTGAAAGTATTGACACTGCAACATCATACCCAAAAAATGTACCAAAGAATACTGAACCAAAGCCTTCCTTGCCAATCAATGTATAGTAAGTATTTTTCATAGCTTTAATTTCCCCATCCATATATTCTACCACCAAAATCTATGATATTCCTTTGTCTTCAACAAAGTGGAGTAGGTTATAAATTGACATCTGTAAGATATAAGAAGCACAAAAATTTATTAACAACACCTCCATTTTTCCAAAGAATAAAAGATATTAAGTACCTCCATAAGTGTGGGCTAGTGGTATACTTGGGAAGCCTCTCATGTGAGTTGATCGTCTATAAATGTATTTCCACAGGAGACATTTTACAAGTACCACTACAATTAGGCATGCACCAACCAAACATGCCATAATAATTTTTAAAAATTTATTGCTTCTATTGACCAATGAAAAATTACATGGAGATGGTCTTAAGTGTAGAATAAATATGAAGGATAAGTAATTTTTCTATCTATAAAATTGGACATTATTTTTGCGGCAAAAATAGTGCAACATAGTCTATCTGTATACTTATGAAAGGTCTAATCCTAGCATGTTTAAGATGGGCAATTGTAAAAATTAATACTATTGTAGTCACTGATTATTAATCTCCTATCATAAATGATTATTAAACTATTGAGAATAAATTCACAACTAATATCAAAAAATAACATAACAATGACTTCACCAATAAAATATGGAAAGAAATTCACAACACAAAGAACACAATATTTTTGGACAAATTGTCTATGGAAAAACCCCCAAGGAAAAACCAATTCTATAGATGGAAAATATATTAAATGAACAACAAATCAAGAGATGCAAAATTCCTTGCCCCTCCCTAGCAAAATTCAAACAAACTCATAATTTATCCTACTAATATTCCCCACTACTATCCTTGATGATATTATTGTGCCCTTGCTAACACTGCAAGACTATTTGCTATCACTAAAAACTCATTTTCGAAGACTGCAAATTCTTCTACAACTCTTCTTATTCTCTATTCTATTCTCCAAATTCCTCCCTTGACCCACTTTTTATACTAGCTAACCAAGAGGTTTCTAGTTGTTTTTTAATCAAGACAACCTAACCAAGAAGTTTCTACTTGCTTCTCAATTAAAAAAATCTAACCAATAAGTTACTATTTTCTTCTAGATGGGGTCAATTAATTAACAAATATTTTCTAATTAATCACATACAGACAAACAACTATCCAAGTAATCTAAAAAAAGACTCCCTCTTAGCGAGGATGATGTTTTTCATGACAACAAACTTATCTCTGAAGAAGATGAATTTATTCTTCCCCAATACCTTAGTTAGAATGTCTACCACCTTCTCCTTTGTAGGTATCTATTGTAGTTGAATAACCTCCTATTGTATACAACATTTGATATAGTGATATCTAATGTATATATGTTTAGACCTCTCATGAGACACTAGATGCTCAAAAAACTTAATGCAACTCTCATTGTCATAGTGTATAATAGTAGTCTCAACCTTCTGACCAAACAAGGTTATTAAAAAATTTCAAAGACATATAGATTCACATGTTGCCATGCAATTTTCTATTATTTTTCTTCTTCTTAACTCAGTGCCATGGATTTTTCCCTCTTGCTAATTCAAGATACACCTCCTGATCCCAAACTAAAACAACACCTTGAAGTTCTCCTATATTTGTTATACTTCCTACTCAATCTGCATCAGTATAGACCATCAACCTAGTACCTTCACCTTGGACATATCTAATCCCATACCCAATTGTATGATGCAAGTAACACAATACATGCTTGGTTTTTGTCAAATGTGCTATCTTTGGTTTAACCATGAACTGACTAAGTGATTTTACTACAAATGCAATATCTAGCCTACTATTGGAAATGTACATAAGTCAACCAATAAACTATCTATATAAGGTGGGATCTACATCCTTCTCCTTGGATGTATCTACCTTCCTCCAATTTTTGTTCATGGGTGTAGACATAGCTTTGCATTCCTCGATCCCAAATCTCTTCAAGATATCAATGCAATATTTTCTTTGATCAAGAAAAATCTCTCCATTTTTCTATCACACATCTATGCCTAGAAAGTAGTGCATAAGTGCTAAGTCCTTCATCTCAAACTATTTTGCAATATCCCTCTTGCTATCCTCTATGAGCCCTACTAAACTTGTAAGAAACAAGTCCTCCACATAAAGAACAAGAATGAGAATCTCACCACCAACCATCAATTAGTAGAGGTAAGCATCAGCTTTACTCCTCACAAAGGCCATTTCTTGCAAGTATGTATCAATGCACTCATACAATGCTCTAGGAGCTTACTTGAGTTCTTACAATTCTCTCTTTAGTCTACACACATGGGTCTCTTTGTTTTGTTCTATAAAGCCTTTTGGTTGCTCTATATATACCTCCTCCTTTAACTCACCATTGAGGAATGTTGTCCTGAAATCCATTTGATGGATTTTCCATCCCATATGTCCTACAAATGATTTTATAACTCATATAGATGTATACCTATCCACTAGAGAAAATGTCTCCTCATATTTTATTCTCTCCTTCTCAGAGATCTGCTTGGCTATGAATCTTGCCTTATATTTTTCAATGTTGAAATTTGCACCATGCTTTATCTTATAGATCTAGGGTGATCCAACAACTATCCTATCAATTGGTCTACGAACTACCTCCCACACATCATTCTAAATTATTGAGGGATACTTCTCAACCATAGCATCTCATCATACCTAATTCTTTATAGCCTCTTGATAGATGTAAGGCTCATTATCTACCAACTAACCAACTATTTCCACACAGTTTTTGAACTTGGCTAGTTTTCTCTACTATCTAGTGCTCTTCCTAGGAGCTCCCACAAACTTGTAAGTATCCCTTAATGTCTCTTGAACCTTGGAGTTTCTGCTACCAATTATGGAGGATGAAATATCAACCTCTAAGTCTTCTAGATGAATTTCCTATTGCACCTATTGCTCCATACTTCATGAATCTTTACCACCTGAGCCTACACTTGTGTTTTGTTTCCCTTGATTGGGTGTTGGAGCTTTTGTTGGATACTCACTCTAATAATCTACTGGAAAATCTCTAGACCTTCTAAATGCCTCTTTCTCCATGAACTTAACATCATGTCTGACAATAGGTCTTCTAGTCCACAGAATAAAAATCCTATATTCCTTTGAGGTTTCATAGTACCCAATATAGTACTCCTTCTTTGATGTCTAATCTAACTTGGTACATGTATCACCTAGACTATGACAATATGCCAACTCCGAAATAGTCTAAGATGGCTAATATTAGGCTTCTTTCTTGTGAAACTTCCTCTAGTGTCATCTTTCCTAGTACCTTGTGTGGAACCCTATTTTGAATGTACACTATTGTACTACACACTTTTTCCTATAAGTAGTGGGGCATATCTTTGTTATGTAGCATAGCTCTTGCCACCTCAAATATAGAATGGTTCTTCCTCTTAGCAACTCCATTTTTATATGGATTGTAAGGAACAATCCACTCTCTCTTGATTTCTTCTTTGGAACAAAACACCTAGAAGTTATTTCCTTTGTACTCATCTACATTGTTTGATTAAAGAACCCTTATCTTCCTTCTTGTCAAGTTCTGTAGTAGACCCTTGAACTCTTGGAACTAACTAAAAACCTCATCCTTGGTCTTTAAGAACTATATCAAGGTCTTCTTGGAGAAATCATTGATAAAAGTAAAAAGTACTCATATCCTCTGATAGAATTTTTCAACATAAGTCCACACATAGTTGAATTTAGTAAATCAAGAATACCTTCAAATGTGGTGCCACTCCTTGGAAAAGATTCTCTTTTAAACTTCTCCAACATGCATCCCTTACATATATCATCATGCTTTGTGCTCCCCTCTAGAACACTTTTCATTAACTCACAAAGAAATTTGAGTGCTCCATGATGAATATGGACCATCCTCATATGACATACCTCTCCAAGATCTCTAGGATTTTTGTTGTTCATGAGTTCCTTAGGAGTATCAAACTACAACCTATAAAGGCAACCACTCCTAACTCCAATAGTTATGGGTGATTTCAAATCCTTGTGCTTTATTAACACAAGTGTCCCTCTAAAGAGTAAATTATACCCCCAATCCTAAAGAATAGACACCAAAATCAGATTCATACCTAAGCCTGGCACATATAACACATCATGAACTAGAATTATCTTTCTATTCTCCCTCTAAAAATGAATAGTCCCTTTCCCAATTGGGTTTATTTTGAACAAGGTTATCATAGAGATTTTGATATTGGTGTTCTCCTCTTGATAACTAGAGAAGTACTCTCTAACTCCTATCATATGAAATGATGCCTTGCTATCTATATACTAGATAGTCTATGAGGTTAAGCTCATCATACAAGCTATAAGCACAAACTCATCTTCCATTCTACTAGAGATTTCTTCTACACTTGCTAAAGCTACCACCTATTTCTTTGTCTTCTTCATTTCTAGGAAATCACTAACATAGTGACCATGTTCATGACATCCAATGAAATTGACCTTATAAAGGTCCTTCTTCTTCTTACTTTGAGAATTTGATCCTTTCCTAGATCCATTTTGTGCTTTTCCTTTCCCTGCTAGGGAAACATTCTCCTATTCCACCTCACTTATCTAACTCTTGTTGCCCCCATTGACAATACTATCTAAAATCCTCCTGAGTAAAATTAGCACATATTCAATCCCAACTCGATAACGTATCTCATCCACTGACACCTTGAACAAAGACACTCCACTATTTAGAAAACCCATTTAGTGCTATTGTCAATAGCTTGTCATCATTGGGACTATCTCTAATAGCTGCTAACTCATCCTTGCCATGTTTAAGCCTAGTGAGGTAACTTTTAACATCTTCTCCCTGGTTCATTCATGTGTTCTTTAGCTTCTCTCTGATAATCATCTTCCTTTTTGTGGTAACATTCTGGTATAGATTCAAAATGGCATCCCACATCTTCTTCATTGTATCTAACTCTGAGATATGTGGAATAATATGATTCTTGACAACATTAATTGTAATCTTCCTTGACTTGATATTCTTTTTCTTATATGATGAAAGCTATGTCATATCCATTGGTACAACTAAAATACTAGTAACATAATCCTTGATACCATTCTCTCTCAACAATAAAGAAATTTTGGCCTTCTAGACACCAAAATTTGAGGCACCATCCAATGTATCTCAGAGGATTAAAGAAAATATAAATCTACAGAGATCAATCTAGGTTATATAAACCCTCAATTTCTTTCCTAGGGAAATGCTCTTCTACCCTCAAAAATACTCTGATACCATGTGAAGAGTAACATCATTACAATCACTGATTATTAATCTCCTATTGCAGATGATTATTAAAATACTAAGAACAAATTCATAGCAAATGTTGAAAAATAACACAACTACAACTTCACCAATAAAATATGGAAAGAAATTCACAACACAAAAAAAAAAAAAAATTTGGGCAAATTGTCTCTGGAAAATCCCCCAAGGGAAAACTAGTTCAATTGACTGAAAATATATTAACTTTAAAAAATTAAGAGATACAAAATTCATTGCCTCTCGCTAGTAGAATTCAAACAACCTCCTAATTTCTCCTACTGATACTCCCTATTGCTATCCCCAACTCTATCATTGTACCCTTGCTAACACTACAAGACTATTTTCTATCACTACGAACTCATTTGTAATACTGTAAATACTTCTAAATTTTATTTTTTTCTCCAGTCTATTCACCCAATGCCTCCGTTGAACCCCTTTACATACTAACTAACCAAGAGGTTTCTAGTTGCTTCTTGATCAAGAGAACCTAACCAAAAAGTTTCTAGTTACTTCCTAAACAAGAATTTTCTAGTTACTTTTCAATTAAAATAACCTAACCAATAGTTTACTAGTTGGTTCTAGAAGGATTTAATTAATTAACAAATATTTGCTAAATAATCACATATGGACGAACAACTATCCAAGCTACCTAAAACTAAGAGCGACATAGTTCCAAGAATTTTTTTGTTCTCCAAATGCCTAGTTAATAATGAAAGGTCTAAGTAACTTTCAACCTACATTCATAAAAAATATTTTTTCATGGAGAGTGGAATTATCAAAGTGGTAAAATATTAGCAATTTATTGCTTCCTAGCAGTTGGAAATGATACAATAAAATTTAGCAGCTAGAAATGATATTGTAAATTTAATCATTGTTATATTTTACAATGCCTAGTTCTCGTACGAAGTGTTGAAAACACAAATGATATGAACGTCTTTTCCTTTTACATTTAATATGTTAGTAAATAGATTTTTCATTTACAAAGAAATAAAATATATGACTCAAAACAACCAAACAAATGAACAAAAAGATACTAATAATTGAATGAGTTATCATTAATTGATAAATATCCTTTGAATTGAGAGGTATAACTCTCTCTTTTAAAGATTTACAATAAATTGATTTACTAGTTATACCTTTTACCTAAAGACATGAAGGTTTTCTAACATCTACCAATCAACATGGAACGAATGTGGTTATAAGTTTTAGGACAAATAAAAAGGGTACACGAAATAGCCACATGACCCTTTATTGAACCTTTCATGTAAAGAAGGAAATGAAAGAGATTAAATGTTTCATTTCGACAAGCTATTAGCAATAGGACTATATTTGAAATAGGAAAGAAAAGAACATACGATCTATTTCAGTGTCTAGAAAAATAAGTATCCAGAACTCAAGATTTGGCATATAAATATATTTCCTTTTATTCCAAAAATATAACAAAACAACAATACTACTATTCCATCCCTTCTATTACAATTAGTTTGCAGAAAATAAAACAACTCCCGCCTATTCCCTTTACAAATAGCAATGTCTTCTTCCCTACAACAACCTCAAGATTTGTAGACCGAAAAAAGATGGACCCATTCTTGATGTTTTGTTCCAAATTTATCCTCTTATCTTTTGGGTAGCATCACAATTATCATAACTAATTCTTAGAAAAAAAAATCAAATTGGTTTTGCTCCCACTTTTTGGTCTTTAAAATCTTCTCTTATTTTATAATTATAGTCTTTATAATTATAGAAAGAAAAAATAGTATATGGAACCAAAAGGATCCATGTATATCTCTCTAGACACATGGGACTAGAAAATATATGTGGGAAAATCTTTCTTGGCTGTGTGGACCTTTGTCAGATTGCTAAAATGCAAAATTATTTGTTAATATGGCTCATATTTACTACCCTAAAACTTTACCATAGATAATAATATTTTTTTTTTCAAAATAACCTATAGTGCATATCATAAATTTCATATTAGAAATATGAGAGGAAATTGAAGAATGGGATTCACTCTTGGGTATCTATGTGTCTTAAGATTATTGTTGGGTTATGTCGATATGTGTTCGTGCTCTTTGATGACCTAGTAACATCGTCAAGCTTCATTGTTGGAGGGTCCATATATGCTAAACTACAACACTCTGTCAGACACCTCATATGCAGGATGATCACTGCATGGACTACTTCCAAACTAGAGTCTCAAGCTTTGAAAAAAAATCATTCACCTTTGCACTTTTCGGCATTTTGCCAAACATCTTTCTTGTAGTCTATAGTATATCAAGTTTATCCTTATCTAGTTCATCCCTATGTTATAAATAAATTCCATAATTATTGATTTGATAGAGGCACAATTGATATCTCTGCCATTGGCAATCATTAACTGAGATGGATTGGCAGGGACACCGACTGGGTGCCATAATAACATGACCTTCGTATGTCCATAGTCATTAAAATAGAGCTCGTAATTCCATTGGGGCTCTAATTAAATGGTGCATAACTGATGTGCTTCTCTATTAGAAACAAAAATAGAATCCCTCTGATGTTTGTCCCATGTGTTGGCTTTGGAAATGGAAGACGACAGACACTTCATGCTCGTCATTACTCGGGTTTACTGTTTGTACTTTGCACGGTGAGTGACATTAATTCCCATAGGAGTTCAAATTTACATTATTTATTCAGTAAGACTTCATCCGATGCCCTTCTTTGCGGTGATTCATCAAGCCTGAGAAGCTTCTTTATGCACCTGCTAGCTTCAAGAATTTCGCCAAAGAATTTTCTTGCTTTCTTATATGAGTGCCTTGATTGTTTCCATTGGTGAATGTAAATTTTTTTGAATCATATTCAGAAATTGACATGAATTAAGGCTTTGTATGTACAACTTATGGCTTTTCAATAAGAATTCATGTCAAATTTGAACGTAACAATCAATTAGCACCATGTTTATAGGACTGATCTATGTGCAATGCACAAGTACTGCTTCACTTTAAAATATGGCGGGGTGTCATCCACACTCTTACATATTTTTATAAGTCTACTAACTAAAGGATGCCTCTGTATCATGTAGCTGAGCATGCATGTCTTCACATTGTCCATTTGTATATCATTATGGGCTCAGGTTTGGGGTTATTTTCATAAAACAATGATCATTACAATCTTCGACTTGATGTATCTAAAGATGATCTCCTATTATTCACTACATGGAAAACATATGTACAACTATCATCTACACAAGTAGCTGATTGCTCATGTGTTTAGTGCATTGGGTCAATGGACATTTGTGAGGCCATAATGAATTATATAAGACCATTAGAACTTGTAGGTTAGTTCTAGTTGTGTATACCAACATCCAAACCTCAATTTACTACATCAATCATTTGCATCTCTTATAAAGGGATCATTAATAATTATCTGATAAGGTTTCAAACTTGGGGCTTATTTGATTCTAATTGAGATTGGCAATTGAATCTCTCTAGAATATTTTAGTACCTTGCATCTAAACAATGAGTCATAAACTTGAAAACCTGCACTGTTTAAGACCATTTCTACCAAATTAAAACACCATAAATGTGTATGGACCTTTGGATTATTATGTTGAACTGAATTTTAAATGTGAACTCTTAGAATTATTAACTTGAAGTTTTGGACTTGAGCCTTGGAGTTGGACTTAGATCTGCACTCTTCAACTAATGAAGTTGAACCAATGCTTTGAATTTTGATATTCTAGACCATTAATTCTGCACATTGGTTCTTGAGCTTTCAAATGTGGTCCCTTGATAAATTCAAAATCCAAACTCAAATTTGAACTCCTAAACTAGTCGAGTCTTCCTTTCAAACTTCAAACTTTGGGTTTTGCAAGCTCAACCTTGAAATTTGAAATTTAACCTCAAAATTTTGATGTTCAAAGTTTAGGTTCACTATATCTTCAAAACACTATCTTCATCACAAGTCATAGTCTAAAAAATCACCATTAGCCAAAGATTCTTTTTACGAGAAAATTTTGAACTTTGAAATGTAGGTGTTGAAAGAAAGCTTACACTTGGCTCTAACTAGGGATGTGAGTTACAAGGGATATGAGTACTCCAAAAATCTTTAGTAAAAGATTGGTACCTTATCCATCAGGAAATAGAGTCATCATAAATAGAGACCAAAGAGGATTCTTGTAGAGAGGGGAAGACTAGGGAAAAACCAAAAAAAAAACATCTAGATTACCAACAAGAAAAACCATCCAACTACACAATGTCAAAAGAAAACTATCCCAAGCCATAACAAAAGCTGTATGTTAAAAGGATAGGACAAGAAACCCATACCTTGAGTAATGCACCTAGTTGCTCATGGAAAGCCATTTTCTAGCTGAAAAAAGTATTTGCCTATGTGAAAAAGTGGCTGGAACATAAGGTGCATCACTCCAAGCAACCATTGAGCAACACATAAAAGTATAGACCTAAACATCATATTTTTGACAAACTTTTAAATTAATGTGCTGGGTCCAAATCATCACTCAATTCCATAGAATTCTTATTGTAGCATTCTAGCATGAATATTAGCGATCTAACCTATATCCCACACACATTTATGACTTGCTCAATATGACTCAAATCCAGGCTTTGTGCATAAATTCATCATGAAGGAAAAAAAAGTCATCATGGTTTCCACCTTAATTTTTTGACGACCCTTTGGTGTTTTAGGCTGTAGCAACTTTTCATAAATTTTGATGTCACCAAACTGAATACACTCATAATCAACATGAAAGAAGTTTTCTATTCTAGTGTTTCCAACCTTAAGCATTTCTTGATCTTGATAATACACTACATGTATTTGATCAAATTCACTAGGTGAATATATATTAGAAGTATCAAATGTAAAAGATTATAATTTTGAAAAATAAGTATTTGATAGAAAATTCCTACCTGATTCGACATCAACTACACCCTTTAGAGTGTCTCCTTGTTCCTAGAGTACTCTAAGATTTGACCTTTCTTCTTGAGGTGTATAATCAAAATGATATATTTCATAATCTTTCTTTATATCAAGATAATGAGTATCTTTTGGTCCATGTTGATTCATGTCACTTTCCTGACTAACAACAATGATTGAAATAGTGTTAGAGACTTTAGAAGGGAAAGACTTAAGTTCTTCCAAGGAGACAAGTAGACTCTCATGTAACTCATTGTCATAAAGTTCTCCCTCTATGGGAAACACAACAAAGCAAGTCATTAGACCAAATGATTGAGGAAGGTGTTGATAATTATTTCCAACTTGTGAACAACATTCTTCCACTATTTCCAAGGAATCACTTTCAGTGGGCTTGGGCTCTTGAAGATCTTCATCATCATATTCAACATGTAGATGATATATTTCTATCACATCACTTGGATTATTTTCCATAGTAGGAGGTATTAGCAAATCTTTTGTACTAAAAAATTATTAAATTCTAAGAAATAGAAATAGGGTTGCTCATTTTACCTTTATGAGAAAAAACCTCTTTTGAGCAGACTTCACCTTCAAATAATTTAGTTTTTCATAAGTGCATATTTCTACCTATGAGGGTTTAGTACATCTTAACCTACTGATGATCATATCATCATCTAGGCTAGCAAACTCCATTTGATAATCTTGCAACCTTTGTATTTTTAGCTGCAAAAGTAAGAATCTAACTTTAGTTTTGATGGAAGCAATGAATACATGCAACTAATTCTTTTCTTTTGGTTGGCTAGTTGGGGGGATTGTACAAATAGTTATATTAAAGATATATTTTAAAATCCCTTAAGGCTTCCCCTTTTTCCATCTTTATTTGGAAGAAATTAAGTAGCAATTCAACAACATCAAGTGTGGGCATAAACATTTAAATAAATTTGACCTCAAGATCATTCCAACAAGTAATGTAAGCATCTAGAAAATTCTGGAACCAATCTGATACATTTCCAATGAGGCTTCAAACAAATAATCTAACAAGGATGTTATATTCCTAAAAACAAGAATCACACAAGAAACTATAACCACTTTGATGTGATCATTGGGGTCTTGGTTTGTGTCACTAGAAAAATTAGGGAGATAATCCATTGATATTTTAAGTAGGGCTAAATATTGGGATAAAGAAAATGGCCCAATCTGAGCCCCCCATGGCAATGCTGCAACCAAAGTCATAACACATTGGGCTTCTTTTACAAAATAGAATCAGAGTCACCAACCTCCATCCTTGTGAGGTACCTTTAGATATCAAAGAAAGAAAGCATTGAGACTTCACTATCTTCCCTAGCAGAGTCACCAAAAATCTATTAGTAAACAAATTTGTCATTTGAAAAGAAATGCAATATATGACTCAAAACAACCAAACAGAAGTATAGAAAGATAAGAACAGTTGGATGAGTTATCGTTCAATGATAGTCCTATCCTCTGACTTTACAATAAATTAAATGATTGGTTATGTCTTTTACCTAAAGACACGAAGGTTTTCTAACATCCACCCATCAACATGGAATGAATGTGATTACAAGTTTTAAGAACTTGACAAAGAAACAAAGTACATGAAATAGCCACACAATCATTTATTGAAATTTTCATTTAAAGAGGGAAATGAAAGAGATTAAATGTTTCATTTCTACAAGTTGTGAGTAGTATGTCTACATTTGAAATAGGAAAGAAAAGAGCATACAATCTATTTCACCTAGAAAAATATGTATTCAGACCTCAAGATTTGGCATATAAATATATTTCATTTTATTCAAAAAAAAAATTTATAAAAAAAAAATAGTATTATTCCATCACTACTATTACAACCAGTTTGTAGAAAATAAAAAAAACTCTCCCCTATTCCATTAGCAAAGAAAAATATCTTCTTCCTTGAAACAACCTCAAGATGTGTAGACTAGAAAAAGTACCCAGTCTTGAAGTTCTATTGCATATTTATCCTCTTAGCTTTTGGGTGACTTCTCAGTTATAATAACTAATTCTTGCAAAATCCCTTTTTCTTATTTTTTTTCCTCCTACCTTCTAGAATTTAAAACTTTATAATTATTAAAAGAAAAGATACTATATTCAACCAAACAGGTCCATGTATATCTCCCTAAACACATGGCATTAGAAAATTTATTTGGAAAAACCATTTCTTTGTTGTTTGGACATCTGTCAGATTCCCATAATTATTTGTAATATGGCTCATATCAACTACCCTAAACTTTTAAAATAGGAAATGATATCTCTTGTCAAAATAAGATATTGTGTATATCACAAAATTTATATTGGAAATATGAGAGCAAAAGAAAGAATAGGATTCACTCTCAGGTATCCATGTGTCTTTAGAGTATTGTTGGTTTTGTCGATATGTGTTCATGCTCTTTGATGACCTAGTAACACCATTGAGCTTCATTGTTGGAGGGCCCACTTGTGCTAAACTACACCACTCTGTTAGACACCTCATATGCATAATGATCACTATGTGAACTACTTCCAATTTGGAGTCTCGACCTTTGAAAACAAATCATTCACCTTTACACGTTTGGTCATTTTTCCAAACACCTTTCTTGCAGTATGTAGTCTATCAAGTTTTTCCTTATCACATTCATTCCCTTGTTTTAAATAGGTTCCATCTTTATTGATTTTATAGAGGCACAATTGATATTTCTTCCATTGGCAATCATTAATCAAGATGGACTAGGGGGGATACCAATGGGGTGTCATAATAACATGACCTTCATATGTCCATAGTCATTAAAACATAACTTGTAATTCCATTGGGGTTCGAACTGCATGGTGCATAACGCATGTGCTTCTCTATTAGAAATAGAGATGAAATCCCTAAAAGCCAATCCCTTCAATATTTTTCCAATGTTGGCTTTAGAAATGGAAGATGGTAAACACTTCATGAATGTCATTTCTAAGGTTTACTCTTTGCACTTAAGATGGTAAGTGGCATCTAATCTTGTAAGAGTTTTAATTCACATTATTTATTCCTTATGACTTGATTAGATGCCCTATTTCGTAGTGATTCATCAAGCCTGAGAAGCTTCTTTATGCACCTGCTAGCTTCGACCATTCCATCAAATAGTTTGCTTGCTTGCTTATTTAAGTGCCCAAATTGTTGCCACAGGTGAATGTAGATTATTTTGAATCATATTCATAAAGCAACATAGATTAAGACATTATATGTAACTGATACATTTTCAATAAGAATTTATGTTACAATTTTAATATCACAAGCTATTAGCACCATGTTTATAGGACTGATCTATGTGTCATGTACAAGTGCCACTTTACTTTAAAATCCGATAGGGCACCATCCACATTCTTACACAAATATTTTCTTAGAAGACTCTTGACCAAAGGATGCCTCTTTATCATGTAGCTAAACATGCATTTCTTCACATTGTCCATTCATATATCATCACGGGCTCAGGTTTGTGGTGATTTTCATAAAACAATGATCATTAAAATCTTTGAATTGATGCATGTAAAGAGGATCTCCTATTATTCATGACATGGCATACATATGTAAATTTGTTATCTGCATAGATGGTTGATTTCTTATGTGTTCAGTGCATTTCATCAATGGGTATGCGTTAAGCCATAATGAACTATATAAAACCAATAGAACCTGGAGGTTAGTTTTTTTGTGGATACCAACATCTGAACTTCAATTCACTACACTGATCATTTGCACCTCTTATGTAGGGATCATTAATATATATCTAATGAGGTTTTGAACTCAGGCCTTCTTTGATTCTATTTGAGACTTGCAATTGAAGGTCTCTAGTAGGATTTTGCATATTGAATTTGATCTATGAGTTACGAACTTGAAAAATTTGTCAACATCACAATTCAGTCCCCAAAATATCTCTTTGGCCGTTTTTATTTGTCATTCTAAATCTTTTTCTATTTCCCTTTGGTCTCATGCTCACTATTCAAAACATATCCAACAATTGTATCCCATGTCATTGAACAAGAGGATGGTGAGAAAAGTGAATATACAAATTGAAAGATCATAAATGAAAAATAGAAAAGGATAATAAGGATATTTTGTATGGCCATCCACTCTCTACAAGTGATACCGGTCACTGATCATTCACTTTAGCTTGGCCATCTCTTATGTAATATATTAACATTGCATGATGAACATTTAGAAAATAAATTAAGCTATAAGATTTACATTTACTATTCCAATTAAAAAGGTTGATATTTTGTGTAACCATTAGTTATGAAAATGTAAGAATCTCATATTAATTTAATGACTTTAAAGGAAATTAATTTAATTTCCTCTTATGTTCCACTTAGCCTTTGGAGAACGTGAAGGCTAAAAGATGGGGACATTACTTATTTCTATATATGGTTAATCCTAACACTAAGAAATTAAGTGGGTTGTGGCTAATTACGTTTTTGTAGCGACTAAAATATATCCTTACACTCTAGTCCTATATGTGTTTGGAGATCACTAGGTGATGTGGGGAATAATAGTTATGTACTAGACTTTAAATACTATGTAAACTACCCAGCATATGGCATCTCATTCTTTCCCTACCTGACTAGTCATTTCGGTAATGGCTATACCATCTTCATCTTTGTTGGTATAATTTATTATTATAGTTTCCTATTATCTTTCTAGGTCTTCATAAAATGATATAAATGAATAAAACACTCTTAAAAAAATTCTTTATATAATAAGTTTATTTCTTTTACAACTACTTATCTGGGGCTTCCTTTCCCCCTCCTTATCTCCCACCAAATGTGAAGTTTAAGAGTTGTGTAAATCTCACATCAAGAGCAAGTAGTGTTCTTGATTCAAGAAATGTCAATTAGGTCTCTACTCTTTCAACTAAAAAGTTAATGAATCAATTTAAAGCTGAAAATAGAAATATCTTGACTTCAATCATTTAAGCTCATAATATTTTCTCACATGGCTGAGCTTTCCTTCAAAAGTCTTTGATTAGAGATAAATCAATCATTTAGATACTTATTTATCGATCTTATGATTTTTTTATATATCTCTGGTAAGATTTTAATGGGTTTTTTTCTATCATTCTTTATACGTGAATAACATCTTCATTCAAATAACATAGTTTGCGTTTCCATGATTATGTATTTTAATAGTAGGTCTGAGATGAACTTATTGGTTGTATAGGAATTTTACAAATTAAATATTAATATTTTAGCATGAGCCAACAACTACTAATCTAACTAGAGCCTCAAGAGAGAATTTAGGAAATTCTTTAAATGACATAGTAACTGGACCCTTTTGTAAATTTTTTCAGCATTCCCGTCAAAATTCATGACAAGGGCTTAACTGCCTCCTATGTACTATAAGTTGAGTGGTTGTATCAGGCATTAATAGATTGGTCTTTTGGTGTAACAACAAGTCCACTCTAACAAGTGGTATAAGAGCTTGGTCACATGTTTGAATCTTCAGACCCTCGAGTAATGCTGAGGGGAAGATTGTTGGAAATTTATTTAGTGTTTCCCTCAAGATTCATGACAAGGGCTTAACCACCTCATGTGTACTATAAGTTGAGTGGCTATATAGAACATTGACAGATTGGTCTTTTGGTGCAATGGAAACCTCACTCTAACAATTTGTTCCTATGTAACAAACAATACTCCCCAAAACATAACTACTCTAGTTGAGTTCATCACTCTACTACTTGCCAAATTTGATGAATACATATATGAAGGTATCGAACCTATCAATCTATAGATATTTTGTAGAATTCTAATCTAAAAAACTTCTACATTTTCACAAAAGAAGAATTAAGTAATTATTACTATGTAACATGACAAATGATTTACAATAGTGGGGCAAGAAAATTCATTGTATTAAATAGTCTACTTGTGGGATGTGCTCCTATGAAAAGACTTGTTGGAATCCAATTTTTTCATGGGGATTACATCGACTCCTTGATTAAAGTCATTGAGAGATCTATAACACCATTTTAAATTTATTTGTGACTTAGCTTAATGAAAACCTTACAGAAAGGACCATTATTAGATTTAATGCTTATGGTTTTTTAATAGAGATGAGCCAAAATGGTAAAGCCTATGGTAAGTTTCTATTTTTATAGAATATCATAGTTTGATCAATATTTATCTTCTTCTTTTGTGAATTTAATCAGATTGGTCTATGATACTAACTCAACATCTTATGGAGTGGGAAATTTTGGTATAGAAATAAACTATGAAAAGAATAACACACCAAACTTGTATTGCAATGCTAAAAGAACATATGTGTACTTGGATGGAGCTCACAAAACTAGAAAGTTCTAGAGAATTTTTTTGGAGCAGATTTGGAATGGAAACGATTCTCTTATGTGTCCATTTAATCTATCCACACTAGTCCTAAAAAAATGAGTCTTTAAACTCACAAAGCACAAACTGTTTCTGAAATGTATAAGTGACTATGGCTTATGAATTTAATATTTGGGAATTTTATTTCACATTGAATTAATGATTAATTACTTTTCCAATATTTTGGATTCATTGCGAAGGAACTTAGGCTAGGCTTTCAAGTTTGATTTTACATGCTAGACTAGTAGGTAGAGGGAGATTTCTTGGTTGGTTTAGTGGGTAATGCATTTTAATTTTTCATATTGGTAATGAATTGGTGCTCCTCCTAATACTATAAACACTTAACATAAATAACGAAATAAAAACAATTTGCAAAAAAATAATACAGGCTTCTTATTATCGTCACAAATACAAAATTATAGAATTTTGAAATGCAATATGCAAACCCACATGGGCATCTTCCTTACAAAAATTTGCAACATAGATATGCAAACTATCACCCAAAGTTGTACTAGATAATCTATGGGCCTTGCTTATATAGGCAATTTTATGTCATCCAAGAAGTTTCTAGACATCAAACCCTAACCCTTGAGGTTGACTAAGCCTAAAAATACATATAGATTTAGCCCAATACAATTATGACATTTATTGTGGAAATTTTGGTTGGCCCAAATTCAAAAGACCATAACTTGCGAACTATTTCTCCAATTGGCTATTATAACCCCATTCTAGTATCCTCAACTTTTGATCCATATAGCCTAACTTGTGCAAGCTTTGGTCATCCCCATTTTAGAGCCCACCTAAGGCCTCTAAGGCCATTAAAACCAAGCTTGAATTTTATCTACCAAAATTACACATCAAAAATGTGCAATTACCTTCACAAATACTCATGATATGGTACTAAGCCTCAGCTAACAAGTTCATATATCCAAGACAAACCCCCACCTCTAAAATTAGGGCATTTCAAGTTTGCATTATTGACTTACTAAGTATAAATCCTTTAGAAATAATAAATTTGCACTAAGACAACCATTATTCAAGAAACATAAGGTAAATATTTTTGGGTGACGTGAGATTTCTCTTAAACCTAGGAGCTACTGCATTAAACACTTGGGGTAGTTTAAGAAGTGACCTCATCACATCTTAGGTAGTTAGTGGAAAACCAAGATAGTCGAACTCCTCTCTTTCTATCCATTATGAATCTTCTACTGACCTCCCTTTCCATTTAGTTAAATTCTCTTCATATATTTTGTTCCTTGTGCTTCTTCTAAGATGACTATTCAATATCTCCCAAATCTCCTTTGCAGCTAAAGTAGATGTTGGAATACTCCTCTATTCTTCTACAACTTTATTTCCATCACCTCCTTCAAAATATGTTGTCAAATCTGAAATATTAAGTAGTGGTGAAATATTCAATTCAATAGGTAACTTTACTTCTTAGGCATTTCCAAAATCATGTCTTATCAATATTTTTAATGGTACAAACTTTTCCATTTTCCTCGTAGTATACGTGCCCACTAGAAGTACTTACTTTCTCAAATGAACCATGATTTCATCTCCAATCTAAAATTCCTTATACCTCCCTTTCACATCTTCCTTAGCTATGTACCATGTATTTATCTTTGTAATGTACTTTGTTACCTTCTCACTGATGCTCTTCAAATATTTAGCAAAATCCTTTGCTTCAACACTACTTATCTCTCTTTTCTCCAAATGCCACAATTTAGAAGTATTTTTGAGACTACTCCCATGTACAATCTGGAATGGTGATTTACCATTACTCCTATCGAAATAATTATTATATGAAAATTATACCTATGGTAAAATTAGATCCCAACCTTTTTTCTTCTCTCTAACCAAACACCTTGGCAAGTTCCCCAAACTGTAATTCAAAACTTTTGTCTATTCAAAAGTCTATGGATTATCTGACGAACTTAATTTCAATTTTTTCTTCAAATTCTTCCATAATGTATGCTAGAAATACCTAACAAACTTGGTATCTTGATCTGAAACTATACTCTTTAGTAGACCACTTTGTCTCACCACTTCTCTGAATACAACTCTGCCACTTTAAAAACATCACTAGTCTTCATGCATGAAATGTGTTATCATTAAAAAATTGTCAGCTACCAAAAATTTAAAATCATTCCCTCATTAAGTTCTTGGTAAACCAAAAATAAAATCTAAAATGATATCCTCCCACAACTTCTTTGGTATAGGTAATGGCTAATATAACCCCATATTCTACTTGACTCCTTTTTTTATTTGACATACTCTAAAATTGTGTACAAACTTCTTGACATCTTGTTTTAGCTATGGCTAATAATAATTCTCAGCAACCAAAGCAATGGTTTTATATCTCTACCAAAGTGTCAAGCCAAACCTCCACTATGCTTCTCATTGATGAGATTCTCTCTCATAAAACTTTTGGCAATGCAAAAATTACTTCCTTTGAAGAAAATTTCATCCCAAATTATGAAATCCAACCACTTCATCTTTTCGAATGTAATATTCTTGATAAATTCTTTCCAAGCTTCTCCAAAATCAGGATCTACCAGATACAAATTCTTGAGTTCCTTGATTCCAACCACCCCAATCTACATCTCTAAAAAAAAAAATTGTGTTCTACTAAGAGCATCAACAAATCTATTAAGCTTGCTACTCTTGTGTTCCTAAACAAATGTTTATCTCTACAAAATTTTAACCCATTTGAAATGCCTTTGGTTCAATTTTCCTTAACTATTCAAATATTGCAAAGCTTGATAATAATTATGAAAAAAAAACTCCTTAGGAAGAAGATAATGTCTCCACTTCTTCAATGCTTGAACTATAGAAAAAAATTGTTGATCATAAACATAATAGTTTATTTTTTCATCATTCAATCTATTATTGAAATAAGTAATTGGTCTACCTTCTTGGCTCAAAAAATGCACATTGCAATACCACTAGCACCACATTCTACTTGAAGCACCTTATTAGAATCTAAAAGTGCTAGAATAGGCTTCTCTGTAACCTTTTGTTTTAATAAATTAAAACTCTTATATTCTCCTATAATCCACTTAAATTATTTCCTATCCCCTCATATTATGTCAATAAAGGGACCACAAATACTACTAAATTCTCTGATAAAATTTCAATAAGAACTAGCTAATCCATGCAAATATCTTACCTCCGTGTCACTCCTTGGTGTAGGTCATTCAAAGATAGACTTCACTTTCTGAAGATCCATTTTTAGACCTTATACTAAAACTATGAATCATAGGTACCCCAACTCCTTCTTCACAAAACTATACTTCTTCAAATTTATTATTAACTTTTCTTCTCTCAACTTAGAAAACTCATTACAAATGTGTATCAAATGCTTGTCCAATTTCTTACTAAAGATTTAAATATCATCTAGGTAAGAAATGAAAAACTTAGCCAAAAATTCATTTAGTACCTCATTCATGAGTTGTATGAAAGTTCTCAGTACATTGGTTAGCACAAAAGGAATGACTAGGCACTCACAGAATCCTTCCCTTGTCTTGAAGGAATTGTTCCACTCATCTCCTTCTCTAATACGAATCTAATGGTACCCACTCTTCATATCTATCTTTGTAAAGTACATAACTCCACTCGAACAATCCATAGTACCATCCATCTATAGCAATTGAAATACATACTTGATTCTGATCTTGTTGATAGTTTGAGAATCCATACACATCATACATTCTCCATTCTTCTTTGGTGCTAATACTTCTAGTACAACATAGGGATTTAGACTCTCTTGAATAAACCCATTATGAAATAACTCATGTAGTTTCCTATACAAATTCTCACTTTCCACTGGTTTCATTCTACACTTTGTCTTAAATAGAAAACTACCTCCTAGAACCAAGTCCATATGGTGATTGATCTTCCTTATAGATGGGAATCCATCAGACACATTATAGAATATAGTATCTAAAAACTCTTCCAACAAATTTGTTACTTCTACAAGCATTTATTTGACTTCCTCTTTACCATCTTTTTGAATTATAGCAAGACACACCTCATACCCTCTAGGAACTTCTTTCCATCAACAAAAATACTCATGAGCACTACATACCTTTTCATCTATATCCTTCAATGGATTCAACTTATGGTTTACTCCATCCTTTGTCAGAGTGTAAGTATTCACATGCCTATCATGTACAACACATTTGTCAAACTACCACACCCTACCGAATAACATATGACATATGTCCATAGGTATTATACAGAACACCATCTCATCATGGTAGCTTCCAACCTTGTACTTCATTAGGCATTGTTCATTGACCATGACGTTGTGGTCATCTCGTGCCCTAGCAATACAGTATGAACGTGGGTGTTTGTACCTCTTGAGCTTTAACTTTGTGACCATCTTTTATGATACTATATTTTTAGGACTACCACCATCAATGATCACATCAAAACACTTATCTTCACATTTGCACCTTGTGAAAATCATGATCCTTGTTTTGTTAGATTTATTCTCACCACTTAGAAAGACTCTTATGTTATCTTGGACTTCTCCTCTTTCAACATCTTGAGAATGTGATGATTTCCCATCTTCATCAATATGCAAAAGTCTTTCTTCACCTTTAATTCTCCTATTTTTCCTTCCTTGGTACTAAGGACACTCAAATGCCCGTTTCCTTTCTTCTACATAGTGAAAGAAACTACACGAAAACCTCCCTTACAAGATCCTTTCCCTCTTTCTCTTCATATATGATCTCTATTATTCCAATCATTAAAATTAGTAGAACTTATTCCCCTCTAATTCTCACTGCTAATACTAGCCTTGTCTTTCTTCTTTATATCTTTAATTTTCCTCCATAAAACTATCTGCCAGATCTTTCACCATGACATCTACCACTATTCCTGTTTTCAAACTTCTTTTTCATAGTTTCCTTAACTCTTAGGGGAAAACTTGTATGCCTCTTCAATACTATTCATTTGGACTAGACTCAGTTCCTCTTGAATACTTGACCTCAACCCATTAAGGTAATGGCAAAATTTCTCCTCGTTAGCTTCTGCATGGTTTGTTCTAATTAGGATTCGGTAGAGCTCCTTAGTGTACTCCTAAATAGATCTTCTTGCTTTCTTCAACCCTTGCATTTTCTTTAGCAGATCAAGCTCATAATCTATGGGATTGAATTTTAACTTCAGTTCAGCTATCATCCCATCCCATCTTATGATTTTTTCCTTCCCTGTTCTCTTTCGCTTCAACTGAATATCCTACCACTAGATCTTTGTATGACCCTTCAGTTCAGTCTTTGCATGTTTGACCCTATCTAGATCCTATCTCCATGGACTAATGGTCAAGACACAATAGAGGGATAGAACATGTGGATCATACTTGGGTTGGATAGAATACGAGGCAAAGATAAAGGGTGAATCCTATTCAATAATCAAAGGATAATCCCCACATTCTTCCCAGAAAGATACACAATTTCAAAGTTCTAAATGGACAGATCGGGCTTCCATATTTCAAAGCATTCAAATCAAATACAATAACTTGATAGGAGTTTTTGATTTTGAGCCCATATTTAGTATTTTTGTTAATATTCTTCTTTGAGGAAGATGAGGATGATTCCATTGATCACTGGAAACAAATGTCATTGTGAGCAAGCTAGAGGATATCGACACCTGAAGTCAATTTAATGAGTTGTTTTTCACATTGCAAAAGGGGATGGTTTTTGATAGCAATGCCGGCCAATGATTTCATAGCAGAGTAAACCATGGTGATCATCCCACTAAGAATGTCGATCTGGCATCGATAAAGTTTTCCATCAGGTTCCAAGACTTCATTAGAAGCATGAAATTTAGAAAAATGTCAGGATGTTTTTGTCTCAAGATGGCCCAAGACTCTATTCTCTGCACCTGAATGGGTTAGTTAGAGACCCGCGAGAAAAACATTTGCAAACTGCTTAACAAAATGCCGAATAGATAATAAACCAGTCTGACAAGTTGCATCCGTGGCTAACATACCCTAGGCTTGGAAGGCGACAAAAAAATGTTTGATAGAATGTCTAAGTTTGATGGGTGTTGTAGTACGAAAGATTCACTATAGGCATGCCAAGCAAGATGGGATTGATTTTGAAAATTGAATATCACGCATCAGAAGGATTTGAGCTGCCTTCGAATTCTTAGCTGAATATACACATCCTCTCTCACCCAAAGCTAGGCATTCTACTTAAAGTTAAAGTTGAGGCTAAGCTATCAAGAAAAGCTAGGCATTCTACTTACATCACCCACTGCAAAAGGTCTGACAATGGCTTTGTCAATAGAAATGAAACCTTGACCATTCAAGTAAAGGTCATCACCATTGTCACGTGTTAGGAGAAACACGATAAGTGAAGGAGCTACAGGTGATAGTAAAAAGGCATGACCATAAGACTAAGTTGCACGACACATATGATAGATTGGAGAAAGTTTCAAGCTACTCTATGAGCAAAAAGGTGAAACAGAAGCACCACCCCAAAGTCCTGCGATATGTATGTATGTATGTACATGAAGGCACGAACTTTCTCACTATGCAGAATATAGGCACATTCAGGTTGCTTGAAATGGCCATGGTATCATTGAGAGTAATATCATGGCACCTTGAAGGTATTCGTGAGGAATAATACTTTCACATAGATCAGGAGTTCAGAACACCATATCAATCCAAATGATGGAAGCACATATTGTACGAACAAATTATTTGACAGAGTGCCTGATTCACATAAATTATATTGGCATATATCAATCCCTAACAAAAAAATAGGGAGTTGCTTAGGGGGAACTAGGAAATAGCAAAGAGCTTGATAAACTAACAACAAACTAAAATTTTCATTTACATACAATTAGGACAAGAATTTCCTACACATAGAAATACGTCAGATATTTCATATTAAATTTTTAATTAGAAAAAATATATATCACCGATATCAAAAAAATTTACTCCTAGGTGCTTTGAGGTTATGATTGTCTTTTCTAATGTAGTATATATTTCCTTAAGTATCTTGATGGTATATAATCATTATTTGGACACTCTCTAACCTTCTAAGATGTAAAATAGAGTATTGGTTGGTGGTTGGATATGTGTTTTTTCACATAGCACTAAAAGAAGGGGACATCCTTCACAAGAGGATTTATAGGGATCATCCCCTAGAGTTCTTATATATTTATTGTAATCTATTGTATATTTGGATCTATATAGAGAAACACTAAAGGACTATCCCTCAACTCTATACTGTAAGTGCCCCTCAAGTTGGGTTGTATTGTTTTAATTCAACTTAATCAATGACTTCAGCCTCTTGCTTATCAAAATAATAATAATAATAATAAATTTAAAAAAATTGACGAATAAAGTAAATATACTTCATTATCATGGAATAATTGAGCTAAGGAATTATGCTTCAACTATGATTTTGTAACTTTCTTGATTTGAGGTCTTGAAAACAAAAGTTAATGTCTTTTCCTATCTTACATGAACAAAAGTCTATCTAGCCAGCTACAATCTTAATATTTTTCTAGAGGATGGAATAAAGTCCCTAACCAAAGATAAGACCAAAAAAAATAAGGAAAACAGTAAATTCTACTTTCTAAAAATCTAGTGCACATATGGAAATTATTAAATCTAAGAAGAGTCATATAAAACCTAAAATAATTTGGAATGATTTGCAAGGATGTGGAATGTGGACATAAGACTTTAAATGCTTTGTTAAAAGGGCAAGCTATATTTCTTGTGACACATAAATGCTACCCTACAATAATGCCATGGCTTAGAGAACTTCAACAACCATTACTCCAAGGCAAGGGCTTCTAATTGTAGATTCTATAATAGATTTTGTTCCTTTCAAAAAATTGATTCAATAGATATTATGAAAAAGCAATAACATATATCTCCTAGAGACTTTAAAAATCCTACAGAACGGTTAATCTGAATGTCAAAGAGAAAATTTACATTATTTCTGACCAAATAATTGTCATTCAATAATTTTATGTGCTATTGCAGCACAAAGGGATGCTTTGATGCACTATTTCGCAACAAATGATATAGTTCATTCCTATTGTAGTCTTTGTAATTTGGTTTGGGTTACTATCTCTTCACAACAATTTGCTTAGTCTAATAAATTGTTTTGTGCTATCTTCTATTTATGAGGGAAAATAAAATTTCTCTTTTCTTAATGAAACAGACTTGTCCACTTCTTAATTTAAGAAAATGCATTAAATCAAGTCTTATTTATTTATAGACAGTTTAGACTACATAATTAATGAATTAGAGTTGAGATAATTTGTTTGTATATAGATGAAGATAGATTTGAGTATGGAATAGATTTGTATATAAGGATACGTAATGATATAGGGAATGAGTCCAATTTTGTACAAGAATATATCATATATGATGTTGTGCAAATATAAATTTTAATATTAATATAATTATTAAGTTATGACATTAGAAGTAAATGCATTTAGAAATATTTTAGTAGATCTAAAATTACATGTTAAGTAGCAGGGGTGTGTAAAAAAATTATTACATTTTGTAGGGACTTTGATGTGTATTTGGATTTTAGTATGGTAGTATATATCAAAATATTTTGTTGGGTTTATATGTGAAGTCAAACAATCATATGTGTTATTTCTAAACTTATTATTGTTCCAATCTAAGTTATCTTAACTCTTCCATTATTTTGAGTCCTTATAAATATATGTATTTGGATATTCATTATACAAGTTTTATTCAAAGAGCTGAAGCTGCAACTGTGATGCAAAACCAAACTTTGACATTAATAAGAGATTTTCCTTGCAGTGTGGGCATAGCCACAAATTTTGGTGAACCATGATAAATACTTTTTTTGTATATTTAATTTTGATTCTTGTTTTGTTTCTTTTCACTTCATACATTCAACATACATTGCAATTGGTATCATAGCTTGGCATAGTTACCAAGATTAATTCTAGTGATTAAAATTTTGGAGTCATGGAAGAATTAAGGGTGTAGAAATTCTTTGGACATAATTTTAGTGTATGGAAAGTATAAATGCATTTTTTATTGGTTAAGAAAGACCTCGCACTTGTGATTAGGGGAAATAATTCTAATACAATGTCAAAAACAGATTGGGAAATGCTTGATGAAAAAGAGATGGAAAAAATATTTCTTTCATTATCTCAAAATATTCTATACAATGTATCGAACAAAGCATCAAAAAAGGATTCAAGATGATGAGACTAAAGCTATCATATTGTTATATCTCTTACTTGACAACTAGGATGACATAGTTATAATAGTTAGCACTTCAAATTCTACTAAGAGAAAGATGGTCGGTGATGAAGTAGTGATCACTCTACATAGTGAGGATATAAGAAGAAGTGGCAAAGAGTCCTCATCTAGTGAAGATGTAATGATAGTTAGCCTTGAAACTAGATGAAGAAGCTACAATAGGGAGAGAAAAAACCATCATAGAAGATCCAAATCAACTGGGCTCTCAAATTCAAAGGAAAGAAGTGGAGGAGATTGCTAGTTAGGTGGAAAAAAATGCCACATGAAGAAAGATTGTAGAAGTTATAAAAAGCACAATAAAAAGTGTGGGAAAGTTAAGCTAATATAGCCTATGAAAAAGATCATGGTGTCTTGATATTATCAACAACTGACACTACTTCAGCCTCATGGGTTTTGGATTCCAAAAAATAATTTAATCCCTCTCCATTTACAAAATACTTCACAAAATATCAAAAAAGGTAAGTTTGGTGAAATATATTTAGGTGATAATAAAGTATGCAAAATAGTTGGAAAATGATATATTTTATTTTCTTTCTAAGGAAGAATTAAATAGATATTAAAAGATGCATCATGTTCCCAAATTAGAAAAGAAATATGATATTTGTAAGTCATCTCTGCACACAATGTTTCCTCACTTCTCTAGTTGACTTGTGAAAAGTCACAAAAGGATCCATGATAGTTGAAAAATGAGATGATGTTGGAAATTCATATATTATAGACAATATTAGTGAAGTGGACGTAACCATCAAATTTATAGATAGTAATTCTGAATTATGTCATCAAAGGCTTGGTCATATGAGAAAAAAGGGCCTTGATGTTATAGATAAGACATATGAATTACCTAGGCTGAAATCAGTTGATTTACAATTTCATCAACATTTCCTTTATGGAAATAAAAAAGGGTCAACTTCTTGATGATTGGGCATGAAAAGAAGGGCACTCCATTAGCACTGGTATACTCTAATGTATTCAAATGTATTGAGATAACCTCCATTGGAGGAGAAAATTACTTTCTCACTTTCCTTGATGATTGCACAAGAAAGGTATGGATTTACATGTTTCATAATAAGTTTGATGTTTTAGCAAGTTTAAAGTTTTTAAAGCATTGGTTGAGAAGTAAATTGGTCATAGAATGAAGCATTTGCAAACAGATAATGTTGGAGAGTTTTTTTTATTAGATTTTGATTCATTTTATGGAGATAAAATTACATCCATAGAATTAAGATTGTCCCATTCAATCCTCCAAAAATTGGAACACTAGAGAGGATGAATAGATAAATCCTTGAGAGAGCTTGTTTTATGCGCTTTAATATCAGTTTGGGCTAGGATTTTTGGGTAGAGGCATGTAATACAAAACTCTACATAATCAACCAAATTCAATCATCTTGGTTAGATTTTGGCATACTGAACGAAGAGTGGTTGGGAAAGAGAATTTCACATCTGGGTGTTTGGATGTGATGCATATGTTCATGTTCCAAAAGAGAAGAGGGTGAAGCTCAATCAAAAATCATAAAGAGGTATTTTTGTGGGTAATGGAGAAGACCAACTTGGTTTCATAATTTGAGATTTGGTTGAGAAGAAAATCATAAGTAGAGATGTAGTTTACAACAAAAGGGTATTTCTAGCATTTCATATTGATGAGAAATCTACAAGTGAGAATGCTTATTTATCCATATTTGATAATTATAATAATAATAGAAAAATAAAATTTTCAAAATAGTCACTCTATGAAGTCACCAACATCTATTTTAGCCCTTGTTGCTCCCTCCTATTCTTCTACCAATAGCATATGGAAAAAATGAATAGAAAAATAATAAAGAATTTAATGACTATGATTATAAATATCATAGGAACCTTGGAAATTTTTTGCATAGAAATGACATGGTACTACTCTATTTGAAATAAAAAAATGTAAATGTTTAGGATAGAGACGACTATTAACAATGATAACATGGATACTATTTCTTCCATTAAATTTAACTAGCCCATGGTAGTAGAGATTCCCTACATGTCCCACCCCAAAGACTCCATCAGAAGAGATCCACAATATAGGCTTCAACATATTCAAATAAACCCATAGAGTGCCAAATGTGAGCTACAAATGACAATAGATTACATGAATGGCAAGCTTGTTTCTTCCCAAGCGCGTGGTATTTCCTCCCTTTTGTAGCAAAATTTTCATAACATCCCACCTATGGGTGAGGTGGAATCCACTATGGAGCCTCGCCTAGGGGCTCAACCTTCATCCATGCTCATGCACACTACTCGTGTGCATGTCTTTGACTCCCCCTCATGGCAAGAAATTCCTTCCAAACACCTGGTGCAATCACCCATGAACACAAGTCATATTGAAAAACACATTCATGTACACAAAACTCTACCAAATGATGGGCAAGCAGTTAGTACCAAGCATAGCTCAAGCCCTCCCATAATTCAAAACAATTTTATAGAGTGTGTGCCCCTTGCTATGCACAAATCAACAAAATTCTTAAGACCTACTCTTTCTTGTCCTACTAATCATGAACAAGATGAATTTCCTTTAGTTAAAAATGTAGGTTTGTAAACATGATGGGTTAATTAAATCAACTCTTCTCTCCACTATTAATGATAAAAGCATGGATCACACATAGTCTATCAACATAATAGAGACCTACATTTTTCATAAAAAAATCTTAAGTTGTAACAAAAAAATTGGAGAAATTTGTTGAGTAGTTTCTAAAGGCAGTAATTATGAACTTCTGAGAAAGAATTCTCAAGATATAGACAAGGGACATGCAGATGAAAGTTTTCAAAAGGGGGATAATAATATGCAAGGACTTAGAAACTTTACTAGAAAGAGAAGGCTTCCTGCCAAATTCTCTAATTATGAACTTTTTGTTCTAGAAAGAGGCAAAGAGAGATCTTTTTCTATAAGACCAAGTCAAACTAGAAAACTTCAAAGAAGTGTGAAAAGCATTAGATTTTCACAAGTGGGAGGTAGTGATACAAAAAGAGATGAAATTTAAACTAGATAGTAACACTTGGGATTTGGTTCCATTACTACCAAATAAAAAATCTCTAAACAATTGATGGATTTTTCGGTTGAAAGATCAAGGTCAAAGTTAGAAATGATACAAATCCAAGCTAGTTGTTAAATATTTTGATTAGCAAAAGGGAATAAATTTCAATGAAATCTTCTCACCCATGGTCAAGATGACTACACTATGGTTTGTCCTTGGTTTATTTGATGTTCATAATCTTGAAGTAGAATAGCTTGATGTAAAAATGACATCCCTTCATGGTGACCTGAATGAAGAAATCTACATGATGCAGCCTAAGGGATTTGGCAAACATGGACAAGAAAACTTATTTTGCAAATTGAGGAAGAGCTCATATGGTCTCAAGAAAGAACCGTGGTAGTGGTACCCCAAATTCAATTGATTCATGACTGAAAAAGCTTTCTTCAGTGTGAATATGATCTATGTCTCTAGTATAAAAAGTTATGTAATGGTTCCTTTTTCCTTTTATTGTTTTTAGTTGATGACATGCTTGTAATTAGTTTTTGGAGTGAAAGAAAATTTGTTAGAAAGGCTTGCAATAAAGGATTTAGGAGCAATGTGATAGATACCTAGCCTAAACATTATCCATCATAGAAAAAAGAGGGAAATCAACCTTTATTAAGAACACTATGTCCTCAAGGTGTTAGAAAGATTTAACATGGCGAACACAAAACTGACCAACACTCCTCTTGTTAATCATTTTTGTTTATCTTCAGCCATGTGTCCCAAGAAATAAGAATAGAAAAACTACATGAATAAAATTCTGTTCTCTTCAGAAAAGATAAACCTTATGTATGTGATGGTACATAATTGTTTGAATATTTCCCAAGTAGTGGGGGATGTGAGAAGATTTATGAGAAATCTGGGTAAACAACATTGGGCTATAGTTAAATGGATCTTGAGGTATCTTAAGGGTACTCTTGATTTTGTGTTTTGTTTTGGTTGCAAGGATTCTTCACTAAGATTAAACTAATTTGGATATGGATAGAAATTTAGATAATAAAAGATCCAATACTTGTTATGTATTTAAATTTTCTATAGCAACAATCAGTTGGGCATCAAAGTTGCAAAAAAATGGTCTCACTCTCATCTACCAAGGCTTAATATAGTGCTCTCACTAAAGGGGAAAATAAGTTGATTTGGTTACAACATTTGTTTCGTGAGTTTGATTGTCCACAATAATGATCAGTTTTGTTTTGTGATAATAAAAGTGCCCTTGGTTTAGTAAAGAATGTAATGGTTCATAGAAGAACTAAGCATATTGAATTTTGTTATCATTTCATTCCAAGTAAATTTAAGGAGGGAAAACTTCATGTCATGAAGATTAACACCAAGAAAATTCTAGCTAATGCGCTTACAAAGGTTGCTCCACAAGAGAAGTCCATTTGTGTCAAGCTTCTCTTAGCATTGTAAAGAAATAACAAAAATGAGACATCAAGGGATTCTCAAATATTACATCATCTCCACTTAAAGTGGGGGTTTGTTGGGTGTATATGTGAAGCCCAACAACCATATATTTTATTTCTAAATTTATTATTATTTCCCACCAATTTATCTTGACTCTTCAATTTATTTGAGTCCTTGTGTGTGTGTGTATGTGTGTGTGTGCGCGCGGGTGCGTGCACGTGTGTGTGTGCATGTGCTTGTGCGTGTGGGTGTGTATGTGTGCATGTGCATGTGCGTGTGCATGCGTGTGTGTGGGTGTGCATGTGCGTGTGCGTGTGTGCATGCACACGCGTGTGTATTTTGAGGTTCATTAAACAAGTTGTATTTGAAGAGATGAAGCTATAACTGTGATGTAAAACCAGACTTTAATATTGATAAGAGATTTTCCCTATAGTGTGGACATAGCCAACAATTTTGGTAAACCATAATAAATACTTAGGTTGTGTATTTAATTTTGATTTCTATTTTGTTTCTTTTCATTTCTTACTTTCAACATACCTCACATTTATAATATCATAAATATACAAAAATAAATATTTAATTAAAAAATACATGACACATAAAATGACAAAATTAAATTAGAATTTAGTTTAAAATTATATTATTTTATTTAACATTAAATGTTAACTAACTTATATAGATTTAAATCTAATAGAACTAATTATCTACTATTGAAAATCATCACATAATAAATTGATAAAACTAAAATTAATACTAAAAACAACATATTCATTTATCATAGCAATTCCAACAATTAATTTTTTTTTGGATTGGAAATTATGGCTATTGAGAAATTCAGTAGATGGAGCATTTGGGAGGGAGAGAGTGGTTTTCAAATTTTAGTGTTATAGGGAATACAAATGGGGTGAGGACTTCTTTTCTTATAAGTTGACTACTCCATCCAAAATCTTTTCAATAAGGATTTTTCTTTCCTAGTTTCCCAATTCTATGGAACCCAATAGGAATGTTAAGGGGAAAAAGAAATCTAATTTTTATATTTATGGTAAAAGGAAAGAGAAGACTTTCTCTAGGTTTATATTAGTTGGAGTTGGAATACGTTCTACCAATTTGAAATAGCCAAATTGAGCCCTCTTAATGTTCTAGCCGCTATTTTACATGTTTCTAAGAATAAGGACGATGTGGATTCATGAAGATACCACTTTTGGTGATGAAAATGGAACACTGATGGAGAAGGGTTTTGCAATTTAGAAAAATTCTATTATTGATGAAAATGTTAAGGATACAATGGGAACTCGAAACTTTTTATTCACATAGACAACTATAGAGATTAATAGTTTTAAAAAAGAGAGCTTCTAAATCCATCTCTAGTCAAAGTCTTGATAGCATCATGGCTAGTCACCAACTCTTTCCAAGGGCATTAAAGGTTGTAAAGAAGATCATGAAAAGCTTATTCGAAATATTGAGAACTCTATGAAGGGGGTTTATGAGAAATTAACTATTGTAAATTGTTGTTAGTAAAACTGACATGGACAATACTAATGAGGGAGTTAAAAAGTTAAATAAATAGGGGGAAGCCCTTAAGATTACGTCTAAAAGTAACAGTGTCTCTTTTCGTACTAGTGTGAAATTGGCTAGAAGAGTGCAAATACTGGATAAAGGTGTGGTGAAGAAGAACAAAGCTATTGCTAAGGACAAAGGTTTGACAGGGAAGGAGAAAGAGACAACTCTATTACCTGGACCTGTGACTAGATTTAGAAGATAAGACAAAGGGGTTAGCCCGATTGATGATTATAGTATGTTTGAAGTTATTCCTTTATGCATTTTCTATTTTCTTTCGAATTATAATATGTTTGAAGTTCTTCCTCTGTTCTCTTCACTTTTGGTTTCAACTTTTGAATTTAAGTATACTTTAAGAAGTCTTCTTCTTATTAATATAATTTGTAACTTCTTTATTAATTCTTTTCATTTCTTTTCCATTCCAATTCTAGATCCCTTTATAATATTATTTTCTTGCACACCCAATAGAAAATGAATTTTCTTTTCTTATACCATTTATAACTATAATAGATTTTAAAAGAATATAATCAATAGATTCATTAACCTCATTAAAAAAATCATATCATTCAAGTTAAGACCAGATGACATAGAGGTTTCTTGAAATAACTCATAGTCAATGATTAAATTTTGGTTCTGTTATGGTGAGCCCTAGGGAACATCAAGAAGACCTAAGTATTAATTAGGTATTTGTTTTTCCCAAAGAAGAATTGAATCTTCAAAACTATATAAAATATATTTTAAAAATACTTCCAATGTATAGCGGCGGTCCTTCCTTTAATACAACACCACTTCAAAATAAACTCTTTCAATATGGCCTTCCATATCTCATCTCAAATTTAAAATCTTTGAATATGGCCTTCCATTTATCATCTGATATATTCATTCATTACTTTAAAAAGGCCTTGTTTAAAAGATAGAGGTTCAAAACCTCATTTTGATCAATTCCTTAGGAAATGCTCATTATCATGAAAAATAGAATAATAGAAAAGAAGAGTTTTACTATCCATCTATCATATTCAACTCATATTTGTCAATCTAATTTTTCCTATCAAAGAATCATTAAAATCTATTTCTATATGAAAGGAAAGTATGTACTAATCTCTCTATCTAGTGTCTAGTGTCCATTGTTGATGCCCAAGAGGACTTACAAGAAAAGTTGTAATTGAGTGAAAAAATCAGTCCTCTAAAACTCTATCATTAGTTACAGAAGAAAAACTTAAATGTTGAGATAAAATCTCTTCCAATGGATCAAATCCAATGCATGAAAGTTTAACAAACATACCTGCATGATTATGAGAATATGACTATTCTTCAAATTTATTTTTCCTACCTAGGGGAGAGGACCCATACTTGAGCATGTTCCGATGGTTGTGATAGGAGTTGTTAACTTAACACCCACACTAGTTGATTTAATATCCAACATTTTGGACAAGATTGTACCAATAGTTGTGACTTTAAAGTTGTTCTTGCTAACGATGACTACCAAAAATCAACCAATAGTGTGATGCTACATCAGCTGCACAAGTATGGGGGCCTCCAATGCATATGATTGGTCTCACCTTTTTTTTTACTGTTTTGGCACCTTGGCAAAAAGTATGCTGATGTGGCACCATATTTGATGATATAGCTCTGAAACCTTAGTTATAAGCAGGGGACTTGCCAAGTAAGCTACTATCAAAAAATCGGAGCGATTTAAAACTTCCACATAAGATTTTGATAAGTGCAAAGTTAAAGTATTTCTTGTGAATTTGACAAATAAAAAGTCCTTAGCCACTAAACCAACCCAGAAATCTCTCTCTATCCACCAGTCCAACATGCGAAACCAAACCTCAGAGCCTAGACTAAGGTCCTCTTTAACCAATGCAATAATGTTGAGAAAGTATTAAACCATAAATTCTGTGTGAACTCAAATTCATAAATAATAGTCACTACATATCAAAAAGAGGTTTTGCTTTGTGCGTTTTAAGACTCGTTTTTCCTAGGACCAATATGGAGAGATTAAACAGATACATAAGAGAAGTGTTTCCATTCCAAATCTTCTCCGAAAAGATGCGATAGACCTTTTCAGTGCCATGAGCTCCATCCCAATGCACATATGCGCTTGTAGGTTTTGCACAGTGAGGAATATAATTGTTATTCCCTGTATCTGCTAGGGAATCTCCGAACACATACAAGGCTGGCACGGAAGGCTCTTTTTAACCTGCTGCAAAACACACGAGGACGAGCCACATCCCACATAAAACGCTCAGCACTGAGATTTCCATTCTTGTTTTGATGTAAATAGCCTCCGAATAAAATGAACACACTAGATTTTAATAAAAACCTAATAATTGATCTTCATGATCTCATAAGATCCTACTTTTTATCGGACGGTTGTTGATTAATATTCTGTCGAAAATTCTATGATTGACAAAATACAAGAAATCATATAAATATTTTACGAAAAGTCGTTGAATATTTGATTAAAATTAGTTGATGAGATTTGTAGTGGTTGAGCGCCGAAACCCTCTATTTTCTTAAGCGCTTGTAATGAGGCAAAGAATCACGTGATTCACCTGCCCAAATAGAATATGGCTGCTGAATACTTTGCATTCTGTTCGAACAAAACCTGAAGATTGGTTGTAGCGTGAGAATACTGGATTTGGTGTGTTGAGAAATATGAAAGAGTTTGGTTTAACAATTCAAAATGTGACACGCGGCATAAGGGGATAAGTAAAAGCTAAATCTTAAGAAAGCTTGAAATTCCTCACTCTGATAATTGGCAGTGGGCACCGATTTTTTATCAATATTGGAACTTAACTATTATTAGTTGAACGATAAAATAAAATGGCAGCCACATTCAAAAAAGGAGTGAATGACGTTAGTTCGGATAGGCGTGTCCAATAAGAAGGCAAAAAATCACGCTATGTATGTTTACGCCGAGAGGCGTTCTATACAATTACAGCACGGGAATATGTCAAGATTTTTTGTCAATAAAAAAGAATTGGGAGCGGTTACAAACTTCCAAATTAAATATTAAAAAAGAATTTCCGAAATAATAGTTGGCTGAAATAATAGGAAGCCAAATGGAGGCCGAAATAATAGGCCCGAAATAATAGGGCCCGAAAAAGTAGGGCCCGAAAAATTAGGACCCGAAAAAATAGGGCCCGAATAAATAGGGGTGAAATAATTTCAATATGATTTTTTTTTTTGTTAAATATAATTTTGCATGCACATTCATGCTTATTTTTTGCGGGGATCGGGGGAATTTGAAACAAATTCGTGAAATATGAAGAGACGTCTGTTGGGGGATATGAGAAGCCTCTTAGAAGTTATAAAACCAAGACTCCTCATTTCATTTTCATTTTATGTTTTTGCAGGAAGGAAGAGGTGGAGGTTATTGGAGGATTAGATTGGAGTTTTTGAATAGAAGTAGATTGAAGTTTTGGAGTAACATTTTTGTAGGTAAGATTTCTATTTTTTATTTACATTTTCATTTAGATTTAGATGTAGATGTAAATTGAAATTCAAAATTAGTTATAATATTCTACTTTGATTTAGATTTCAATTTTAATTAATTTCATTTAGATTTAAAATTATGTTCATAACTATTTAGGCTTGCATTTAATAGTTTACTCTTGCATGTTTGATTTAGATTTAGATTTGTATTCAAAATCTATTTGATTTATATATTTTATAATACTTTTCATTGTTAATGGTGCTTGATGGGAGTGTTTTAGGGGTGTATTCTTTTCTATTTCTGAAATATTTTGGTCCAATATGTACTTTCCTAACCAGATCTATCCATTTTCTTTTGATTCATGCATGGAGCTTCCTGATGCTATTAGCGCGGAATGGATTAAAGGTAAACGACTGACTCTGGATCTGGATATGCATTTGAAATTGGCTCTGTTGCGGCTCCAATTTATAGGTTCCTTCCTACTACCTATTCTTTTAGTGGATTAATCTGGTTAAGTGTTGATTGAGAGGCTCTAGCTCATTCCCACCGGTTTGTAATTTTGTCACAATGTCTAGCATGTGGCATTCTAATGGGATTCTTCATTGGAAAATGGTGCGGATAATTATGTCAATGTTGAATGACTTGTCCAATGTGATAATTGCTCTAGATATAGAGTGCGGTCATGGTGATTTTCTTAGCAATACAATCGAAAAAAAAGAGAAATCGAGTATTAACACAATGTTATAGGAAATCTCTGAGCAGAAATGCTTATAAATACATTCAAATTTCTTTTGTAACTCATAATATCAATCTCACTTTTTCTTGTGCTCCTTTAGTCTAAGAAAGATAACTAATTGGAGGAACAAAATTGCTTCTATAATGGCAGTTGCAGGTGCAATTATTTTAGCAATTTTGGGCATTCTAACTATTCCTGTGATGGGTACTTATGTTTTAGTTCTTCGATTATGTGATTTGGTTGTATTTAGAGTCTTTTTAATAATGTTTGAAAGTACTATTAAATATAATAATAAAGATTAATTTAATGTTAAATATAACATGCTACAACACTTATCAAAAATATCAAAAACACAATTGCTACAGCAAAATGAGAATGGAGAAAAAAATTCAATTTTTGTATTAATTTGTCTACTTAAAATAGATTACAATTGCCATATTTTATATTGAGAAATGTCTCATATGGACTTTCACATGCTTATTTAACTACGAATGAGAATAGTACTAAATCTAGAAAAACTTAGTAATAACAATTTGAGATAATTGCAGAAAGTTTTTATTTTCACAAATATTCTCTTTCTTTTGAAAATCTGCTATTATTTTGGTAATGAATTGTAAAGTAGAAAGGAAAAACTTTCTGTAAATCTTTTTTGGTTACTGTTTCGCTTGCAATTTTCATTTTATATGAAAGTTTATTATTTTTTCAAATCTTAAAAATAAATATTTTTATATATGTAATTTTATTTTATTATTAAAATAATAAGATTTTGGAGGTTGTAAAATATTGAAGTTTAGAAATTATTTTAGATTTTACAAATGAATTTTAACATAATATTTATATTAAAGAAAGAGAAGATAATAAAATTGTTACTTAAATCAAATATAAAAATTATAAAATTTTACCGAAATTTATTAATTGTATAAAAAACTATTAAAGATAATTAAGTTCTATTAAATTTACTTGATTTTATATTATAGAAATACAAACAAAAATTGTAAATTGGGACAAATTTTAGAAATGAAGTCAAATTTAAAGAGAGACAAATAACATGAGGTGATGTGTGTGTGTGTGTGTGTGTGTGTGTGTGTGTGTGTGTGAGAGAGAGAGAGAGAGAGAGAGAGAGAGAGAGAGAGAGAGAGAATTAACATGAGGCGACATGATACAGAGAAAGAGTGAGATAAATAACATGATGCAATGTGTGTGTGTGTGTGTGTGTGTGTGTGAGAGAGAGAGAGAGAGAGAGAGAGAGAGAGAGAGAGAGAGAGAGAGAGAGAGGATAACCTTAGAGGGGGTAGAAGGAAAAGGGGAGAGGGGGAGAGATGAGCCATGAAGAGAAAAACCATAAGAAGGGTCCAAAATAGATGGAGATGGAGATGGTGGAGAGAGAGAGGCCGTGAGAGAGAGAGAGAGAGAGAGAGAGGGGGGTGGGGGGGGGGGGGGAAGAGGGTGAGAGAAATGAGGTAGACATACATAGAGCATTTTAGAGATATATAAACATGAAGATGGTGTGTGTGTGTGTGTGTGTGTGTGTGTGTGTGTGTGTGTGTGTGTGTGTGTGCGAGAGAGAGAGAGAGAGAGAGAGAGAGAGAGAGATCACATGAGGTGATGTGGTAGAGAGAAAGAGTGAGACAAGGGGGAGAGAGTGAGAGACATGAGGTAGACATAGATAGATGTAGTGAAAAATAAGGAGGGAGAAAGAGTGGGGGGGGGGGGGGGGAGGGGCGGGGGAGAGGAGAGAGAGAGAGAGAGAGAGAGAGAGAGAGAGAGAGAGAGAGAGAGAGAGATATATGATTAGAGGGGGCAGGAGATGTATATATATAGAAGGGGAATAGGGAGAGATGAGCTAAATAAGAAAAAGAATATATAAGGCCCAAAAGAGATGTAGACAATGATGGAAAGAGGAAGAGTATGACAGATAGTGATAGATAATGACAATAATTATGGAGGAAGAGATGTATATATGTAGAGAAAGAGATGGACAAAGAGAACAATGTAGGAGGAGTGGGGAGGGTATACATTATTGGGGGTGGGGGGGGTAATTATAGAATGGGACATGTGAGAGAGAGTGTGATTACAATTAACCCTAACCCTAACCCTGACTCTAAATTATAATTATAATTTAGAGTAATAATATTTATTAATTATAATTTTATCAACTATAATATGATTAGTAACCCAAAAATTATCTTAACAACAACAATAACACAAACCCTAACTCTAACTCTAACTCTAACTAGATAATTCTAATTTTAACCCTAACCTTAACTCTAACCCTAACTCTAACTCTAACTCTATCTCTAACTTTAATTCTCCCCCTAACCCTAACCTTAACACTTTATAATCCTAAATCTAATGCTAATTCTAACCCTAACCCTAATCTAATCCTAATCCTAGCCCTAACTCTTACCCTAACCCTAAATCTAATCAAGTAACTTTAACCTTAACCCTAATCTAACCCTGATCACAACTTTATCTCTAACTTTAACTCTAACTCTAACTTGAACCCTAACTCCAACTCTAATTCTAACTCTAACTCTTATATGGACACTAACATTAACACTACCTCTAATTTTAACTCTAACTCTAATTGTAATCCTAACCCTAATGCTAATCCTAACCATAACCCTAACACTAACCCTAACCCTAACCCTAATGCTAACCCTAAATATAACCCTAACACTAACTGTAACCCTAACTCTAATACTAATTCTAATCCTAACCTTAATTCTAACCCTAAATATAACCCTAACTCTAACTCTAACTCTAATTCCAACCCTTATTCGAACTCTAATTCTAACTCTATCTCTAACCCTAACCCTATCTCTTATTCTAACCCTAACACTAACCCTAACTATATTTGTAACCCTAATTCTAACCCTCACCCTAATTCTTACCCTTACCCTAACCCTAATTCTATCTCTAATCCTAACTATATTTCTAACCCTAATCCTAACCCTAACCCTAATCCCAACTCTAACTCTAATTTTAAACCTAACCCTAACCCTAACTCTAACTCTAACCCTAACTGTAACTCTAACCCTAACAAGAACCCTAATTCTAATTCAAACCCTATCCCTTACCCTAGTTTTCATCTTAATGCTGACCCTAACTTTAACTCTAACCCTAACCCTAACCTTAACACTAACCCTAAACTTAATTCTAACCTTAACCCTAACCTTAACTCTAACACTAACCCTAACCCTAATTGTAACACTAACCTTAACCATAAACATTAATTTGTCCCTAACTCTAACCCTAAATCTAACTCTACCATAATTGGACTCTAACCATAACCCTAATCCTAAACTTTAATCTTGGCTCAAAACTTTTCCCTAACCATAACTCTAGAACCTTAACCCTTACTCAAGCCCTAACCCTAACCCTAATCCTAACCCTAGACCTACTATAACCCTAACCATAACCATAGGTCTAACCCTAACCTTAACCATGAGCATAACTCTAACCCTAAACTTAACCATAAACATAACTCTATCCCTAACTCTAACCCTAAATCTAACTCTATCATAACTAGACTCTAACCCTAACCCTAACCCTAACCCTAACTTTAATCCTAACTAAAACCCTAACCCTAATCCTAAACCTAACCTTAACCCTGACTCAAACCCTAACCCTATCCCTACAATAACCCTAACTCGAGCCCTATAATAACCCTAACCTTAACCATGAGCATAACTATAACCCTAAATCTAACACAACCATAATCAAACTCTAACCCTAACCCTAACCCTTACTTTAATCTTGACTCAAACCCTAACCTTCACTCTAACCTTAACCTTGACTCAAACCTTAACCCTACCCTTACTATAACACTAACCCTAACCATAACCATAACTCTAACCCTAACCTTAACTATGACCATAACTCTAACCCTAACCTTAACCATAAACATAACTCTAATCCAAACCTTAACCATAACCATAACTCTAACCCTAACCTTAACCATAAGCATAACTCTAACCCAAACCTTAACCATAACTCTAACAATAACCATAACTGTAACTCTATCCCTAACCTTAACCATAACTCAAACCCTAACCCTAACCCTAACTCCAGCCCTAACCCTAATGCTAACCCTAACCCTTATTCTATCCCTAAGGTTAACATTAATTGTAATGGTAACTTTGTCCCTAACCATATATCTATGTTTGACTATAACATTTTACATTACAATATGCCAAAAAGTAAATTACTTTTTTTAAACTATAATCCTACCTCTAACTCTAACCCTAAATATAACCCTAACTATAAATCTAACTGTACCATAATTAGACTCTAATCCTAACCTTAATCCTTAGTTTAACCTTCACTAAAACCGTAACCTAACCCTAACTCTAACCTTAACCCTGACTCAAAACTCTAACTCTAACCTTAACCCTTACTTTAATCTAGATGAAAACCATAGCCCTAACCCTAACCTTAACCCCAACTCAAACCCTTACCCTAACCTTAACCTTGATGTAACTCTATATACAACCCTAACTCTAAATATAAACCTAACCTTAACCATCACCCTAAAACTAACCCTTTCTCTACCCCTTTCTCTAACTCTAACCGTGAATCTAATTTTAACCCTAATCCTAAGCCTAATTTTAACCCTAATTTAAACTCTAACTCTAGCCCTTATTCAAGCTCCAATTCTAACTCTACCTCTAACTCAAACCCTAACTCTAATTCTAATCCTAACCCTAAGTATATGTTTAACCTAAACCCTTATTCTTACCCTCGCCCTTTCCTTAACCCTAACCCTAACTCTAATTCTAACCCTAACTATATTTGTAACCAAAATTCTAACCCTAATCCTAACATTAACTCTAACTCTAATCCTAAACCTAACCTTAACTATAACCCTAACAAGATTCATAATCCTAAAAATAACCCTAGCCCTAACCCTAATGCTAATCCTGACTCTAATTGTAACTCTATTCCTAACCGTAACTCTAACCCTATCCATAACTCAAACCCTAACAATAGCTCCAACCCTAACACTAACCCTAACCCTAACTATAACTCTACTCTTCAATATAACATTTCACGTAACAATATGCTTAAAATAAAACTGAATTAAAGTGATGCAAATAAACACCATATATAGAATTAAAAAATAAAATATTCAAGAATAATTTTATAGTAAGTTTACACTATTACATTTTTATAGTAAGTTTATACAATTGTATTTAAAAAGAAATAAATAATTCAGCACTTACCTTAAAAAAATAGAAAAAAATTTAAAAATACTTTTCCTATTGCACCGCGATTGCCACTAGCTTATATATACCTCTATATATATTACGCCGAGAGTAATCGTTCTTGAGGCGCCTATTTTCATTTTCATAAATCCCAACTATGATTAAAATAACCTTGGGATTAAATGAAAATAGGCACCTTGAGAACGATTACTCTCGGCGTAATATAGATAGAGGTATGTATAAGCTAGTTTTTTCTATAATCAGAAAAATGCAGCTGAAATGGGTTGAAATTGTCAAGTCGAAAGAAGGTAAAGATTGACAGGTTTGGAAATGAATGTACTGGCGTTATTCTTATTTTTAAGTTTATTTTATGTTGTAATGTACTGAAGTTATTCTTCTTTAATTCCTGCAAAATGTATAATTGTTATTCATATTTAAAAATGAATTATGAAACATCAATTATTATACATTTGGTGTAATTAAAAATAATAATTATGTTTCTTAAATGATATTTTTGAAAAGGCTTTCACAAGAAAACTAATTGCAATTATTCTCTATGTATTCTCTTAGGTATGTATTGATTCGTTTAGAGTTATTTTTAACATATATAGTGGATTCATTCTAAATTCTTTTGGTATTTTTTACTAAATAGATTGCAAAGAAATAATTAAATTATATATATTTCATAAATAAATAAAAATTAATAGAAGATTTTTTGTTTTTTTTACCATTATTTTGTCGACATGTCTATATTTCTCTTTACTAATTACAAACAATGAAATATTTTTAAATAATTATACAAACAAATTAGGAAAAATCATATTTTTCTAATGGATTATTTTGTTATTCTATGGATGATCACTAAATTTCAATTTAATTAGATATTTCAATATTAAATTTTCAATGTAAAGCTTATGATTTTAATACTGATTTTTTGAGATATTTGAACTTACACATAAACAAAAAATGGTGTCTACAAACCACTTCAAAAATATTGATCAAGTAAAATTGGTATGTTCTTAAATGCACTTTAATAAATCAACATAACAATTGCAAAAAGTATGCACTTATTTTTAAAAATACCATATTTGTACAATTTAAATTTAAAATTCTCTTTATTTATAAAACAAAAAATTGAATTAAACTTAATCAATTAAGAAATTCCAAATCACAATTCTCAAAGCGTCTCTTATTAATATTTGAATGTAAGTATACTTTTACAAGTCTTCTTCTTGTTAATATTTGATTCTTTCAATAAAATTTGTAACTTCTTCATTAATTTTTTTCATTTCTTTTCCATTTCAATTCGAAATTCCTGTATAATATTATTTTCTTGCACACCCAATGGAAAATACTTTTTCTTTTCTTATTCCATCTATAACTAGAATATCAGGAATAGCTGATATAAAAAGAATATAATCAATAGATTCATCAGCCTCATCAACAATTAAATTAGGAATCATATCATTCAAGTTAAGATAATTTGATGTAATTGTTTCTAAAATTTAACTTACAATCAATGATTCAATTTTGGTTCTCTTATAAATATAAAGTTTTCCCAAAAAGAAAAAAAGGTTCTCTTATGGTGAGGACTAGAGAACATCAAAAAGGCCTAAGTAATAATTAGGTATTTGTCTTTCCCAAAGAGAAATTGACTCTTCAAAAGTTTCGAGAATAAATTAAAAAATCTTTCTAATGCACAGGGGTGGTCCTTCTCTATTACAGCACCATTTGAAAATAAACTCTATTGGATACTTTAGAAAGGCCTTCTTTAAAAGAGAGAGGTTCAAAACATCATTTTGAGCAATTCCTTAAGAAACGCTCATTATCATGGAAAGTAGAATAATAGAAAGCAAGAGTTTTATTATCCATCTATCAGATTCAACTCATATTTATCATCTAATTTTTCCTAACGAAGAACAATTGAAATTTATTTCTATATAAAAAGAAAGTATACACTAATCTCTCTGTCGAGTGTCCATTGCTGAGGCCCAAGAGGACTTAAAAGAAAAGTCTTAATCGAATGAAAAGAATAGTCCTCTAAAAATCTATCGTTAGTCAAATAAGAAAAAATTACCCTAAAAGTTGAGTTAAAAAGCTCTTCAAATGGATCAAATCCAACGCGTCAAGGTTTAATAAACAAATCTGCACGATCATTAAAATATGACTGTTCTCAAATTTATTTTTCCTATTGTTGTGAATTTTATTATCCACTAAACAAACCCAGAAATTTCCCTAAACCAAACCTTAGGCCTAGACTGAGTTCCTCTTCAACCAATGCAATAATATTGAGAGAATAAATCATAAGACTTGTGTGAACTCAAATTCATAAAGCATAGTCATTACATTTCAGAAAGAGTTTGTGGTTCGTGAATTTGAAAACTCGCTTGTCTTAGCAATAATGTGGAGAGATTAAATGGATACATAGGAGAAGTGTTTCCGTTCCAAATCTGCTCCGAAAAAATGCTATAGGCTTTTTCAGTACCATGAGCTCCATCCCAGTACACATATGCACTTGTATCATTGCAAAACAAATTCGGCGGATTAGTCTTTCCACAGTTCATTTCTGTACCAAACTTTCCTGCTCCACAGCATGCCGACGTAGTGTCACGAAATCCTGCACCCAGAATTTCCACACATTCTTTTCAACGACAAATTCATTAGATTCATACGAAAAATAAAATTGACAGTAATAAGAACCTCCACAAAGAGAGAAACTAATTACCATAGTCTTCACCATTTTGGATCATATCCGTTAAAAGATTATAAGCATTAAATCTGATAATGGTCCCTTCTGTAAGGTTCTCATTAAGCTCAGTCACAAATGAGTTGAAAGCGGTGTTATAGGTCTCAATGAATTTATTCAAGGAGCCGATGCAATCCCCATGGTAAATCTGGATTCCATCAAGTCTTTCCGTAGGAGCACATCCAACTGGTAGAATGTTTAACACAAGGAATTTCCTTGCCCCGCGATTGTAAAGCATCTGTCAAGTTACATAGTAATCATGACTTAACTCTCTTTCTCTGAGACTGGAATGTTTTCACGTTAGCATTGCTCAAAATATCTGTACGCTGATGAATTTGTAATACTTACATTTATGTATTCATCAAATTTGGCCAAGAGCAGAGTGATGAACTGTAATGGAGTAGTTGTGTTTCTGAGAGTATTGCTCGTTACGTAGGAAAGAATATCGTTGGCTCCAGTTATTATTCCTTATAAGGACTTGCTCAAATTCGCTTGTGCAGCTCCAGTTAGACTGTCAGAATACTGCTCCAATAGAAGTAGTTGTTGGCTCATACTGAGAGTATTAACATCTGATTTGTAAAATTCCAATACAACTAATCAGTTCATAGTAGACCTCATCATATCAAAGGGTATAATTAAAGAAAACCCCAAAACTATGACGTTTTTTATTGAAGTACCCGAGACAATTTTACAACAGTTGATAAAAGACGTTATCCACGCATAAAGAGCTATAGAATAACACCCATTAAAATCATCTGGAACAAATTAAATGATACGAGTTCCTTTTTTATCAAAGAATCTGCAAAGAATTATCTAAGTGATTAATTTAGCTGTAATCGAAGACTTCTAACCGAAGACTAAGCCATGTCAGAAATTGTTAAGCTTATATTTCTGTCCTCAGCTTCACATTTTTGGGGTGAAAGAGTAGAGACTTGACCGGCATTTGTTGAATCGAGCAGACTAAAGTTCGCCTTTGGTTGGAGATAAGGAGGGGCAAAAGGAAGCCCCAGATAAGTAGCTGTAATTAACCACAATAAGCTTTATTAAGAGTGTTTCATTTATTTCTACCATATTATGAAGATCTAGAAAGATCATAGAAATCTAGAACAATAAACTATATATACCAACGAAGTCGAAGACGGTGCGTCCATTAGTAAACCGACCAGTTGGGTAGGGGAAAAACGAGATGCCATATGGTGTGTAGTTTGCACGGGCTTGACAGTGAGGAATATAATTGTTATTCCCCACATCTGCTAGGGAATCCCCGAACACATACAAGGCTGGCACGGAAGGCTCTTTTTCGCCTGCTGCAAAACAAATCAGGATGAGCCACATCCCACATAAAACGCTCAGCACTGAGATTTCCATTCTTCTATCCTCCAAATAAAATGAAAACAATAGATTTTAATAGAAATCTATTATTTGTTCATCATGATCTGATAAGGTCCTACTTATTGTTAGAAAGTTGTTGATTAATAGTCTGTGCAGAATTCTATGATTGATACAATGCAAGAAACAATAAATATTTTATGAAAACTTGTTGAATATTTGATTAAAATTAGTTGATGAGATTTGTAGTAGTTGAGCGCCGAAACTCTCAATTTTCTTCAGCGCTTGTAACGAGGCAAAGAATCACGTGATTCATCTGCCTAAATAGAATATGGCTGCTGAATATTTTGCATTCGGTTCGAACTAAACCTGAAAATTGGTTGTAGCGTGAGCGCGAGAATACTGGATGTAAAGTTTCGAGATATATGTAATAGATGCAAGGGTATAGTGATAGTTGCATTAGTCAACCATTTTGACAGTGTGGTGGTACTAACTTCCTTTTCACAATGTAACTCTCTTTTGGTTGGGCGCAAAACATTTAGATGTGATTGTTGTTGAACTCTCAATCTTTGAGCTCGTAGGAAAAAGATATCTTTGTTTCTTCTTTCTAGTTCACAATTTCTCTTTTTCATGTTGCTAATTTAAGAAATCACTATCTTTATTTATCCTTCTCTGTCTTTTCTCAATTTCTCCACAATATTCCAACAACTCCTCTCCATTACCATTTTCTGTCTCTTCTCTCACAGTATTCTACAACTCCTTCCCTTGAGTAGTAGCATTTATTGGGTTTAAGAAACATATTAAATATTTAAATTACATAAAACAAGAATATGAAAAATAGAGGTAGTCAAAATATAGACCATAGTTACCAGAAATGAAAATAGAAAAAGCAATTGCAATGGAAATAAAACAACTGTCTCAAGATCATTTATATATTAAAAAAGAACAAATAATATAGACACAACACATGAATTATGTGTTTCACTCTTGAAATATGTATTACAAATTTTTATATGACAACTAGACTTCAGACATTCAATTCTCACCATCTCTCATGTTATTAGAGGAAACCAAACTACCACTAAGACAAAATGCGTCAGTAAGTTTCGCTCCATCTCTATCCTTCATTAAAACTGTTTTAGGATAATTTCCGTTGAGAATTCCTCCATGATATTCTATATGAATTGGAAATCTGCACAAAGTAGATTCTCTTAATTTTTTGTTTATAATGGAGGAGATATCAACATAGATTCACGTAATATAAAATTATTTAAGAAATCTTAAAGAACACATTTAGAGTATTCGTTTCAAGTTGGCCAAACTTTGGAAAAAAGTTGGCAGCACCTTTCGACAAACACAAGAGCCATCATACGCCCGTTACCACTTACAAGTACCACATCAACACGAGCACTCTTCAACATTTGGTTCTCAAGAAAATATCTCCTCATGAAAAGAAATCCCTTCGTCTTTGCTTCTATAAATAAATAACTTGTGTCGGATCCTCATACTCACTTCAATCTACTGACGCCTACATTGACCTTTGGTTGTAATTATTGTTCCGTCTCTGGCCCTAATGATATTTTCCGTTTATCAATTCATTGTTTTTTTACTGTATTATTTTAGTTAGAACATAGGGGGTAAATGCCTGAATGGCTTAAACATCATACACAAAGGCTTCATTCCTAAAGTAAAAGTGTTAAATAGTCAAAGTTTGACTTACTTTTTCAAGCTTAATTTCTTCCTTAGTGTGTGATGTTTAAGGCTGGCCGCAAATCCCTGATCATATCTTGAAAATGCCCGATGTAAAAGCCTATCATCTATAATAATGTAAGAGTCCTGTTTGACAATTCAACATGTAACATAAGGGGATAAGTAAAAACTAAATCTTAAGAAAGCTTCGAATTCCCCAATCTCATAATTGGCACTTATTTTTTATCAAAGGAACTGAACTATTTTTAGTCAAATGCTAAAAGAAAATGGCACCCGCATTTAAAAAACTGAGTGGACTGGTAGTTACCTACCTCTTTTATCTAAATGGGAAAGGATGTGGGGCTATCCTCCACAGTCCACACAAATTGTACAGTTCATCAATTTAGGAAAAAAAAATTCTGATTTTTTGAAAAAATTGAATTTGATTTTCATTATCTATGTTTTCGTAAATCTAGAGAAAAAAATAAGTTTGACTTTGTTAAAAGACCAATGAATTTAATTCACATTGACAATTTGTTCAATTGTATAAATTGACATGTAATATTTATTTAAAAGTGTTATAACAATATTTTTAAAATTAATTATATACTTTTTAAAAATTAACTCAAAATAAAAAATGTCAAATATGAACTTAGAAACTTTCTTAAGTTACTAATTTGTAATTATTTTATATTTACTAGTATAGATATATTACAACAATCTATCGAAATGATGATAGACATCTATTTTAAAATGATTAAAAATTAATTTATCACAAGTAAATATATTTATAATTTTGTGTATCTCTATTTTGTCAACTTAACTTTTTCTTTTTATTTCTAAAAATGATTATTTATATCTCAAAAATTTACAATTATAGAAAAAAATTTGTGTACTGTTTATTAAATTATTTCTAGAAATCTACTTCATTTATAATAAATATTAGAATATTCACATGTAGATGGTTGTCAAATTTAACATAAAAATTAAATGTTAACATTAACACGCTCACACAATCCTACTCCACCCACCCATTCTACCATTGTAGAATGCATATCAACATTAAGAAAAAATATAGAATTCTCTAAAAATTAAAGGAAATTTGTGTTTATTACAATGGATTATTTTTCTTATTATAAAATAGACTTATTTCAAAAAACTATTTTTGACTTCTCAATATGAATATGATAGTCTTGTGTCTAACTTTCAATATAGAGATGTTTTAGATATTTGAATGTACACATAAACAAACTAGTACTACTGACGAATGACTTAAAGTATTTCTTTGATTAAAAAATATTCTTATTTTTAAATTTATTTTGTGTTAATATTTTTAATTCCTATGAAATGTATTATTGTTGTATATATTTAATTACGAATTATGAGATATAAAATGAATTATTTTTTATACACATTTAAATAAGAATTATGACATATTTTTGGAAATTGTTAAAAAATAATAAGTTTCTTACTGTTTAATAGGTTTGTTTTGTTATTTTATAAATGATTTTCAATTTTCAATTCAATTAGACATCTTGAGTTTCAATTGTCAAGAGGAAGTCAAAAGACTCACAAAGAGCCCATCAAAGATCAAGTCTACCCCATCCCTTTTGATGTCGAAGGCCTTGCACTCAGCAAGACTTGATCCCTAGTGGGATCTTTGTGAGCCTTTCAACTTCACCAATAGACAAAGGGTCCTTTGAAAACTTTAAAAATATTGATAGAGTAAAAGTCTGTTAGGCCTGAAAATTTGATGTAATAGAAAATAATGTAAACATAATAGAAACTTTCTTGTATTTGGTTCAGCAAGATTCATTACATAAATAAAGTAGTCATATAGCAGTTCAACTACTATTTAATAACTACCAAAATTGAAATTTATAATCTAATTCTATAGCCCTAATGATTAATATGTTAACATCCCCCCCTTTGTTGAGAAACATGTGTCTCAACCTTGCAATCTTTTCTTGGAAAATTCCAAAATTAGTTTGTGGGAGTTTTCTGCTTGTTTATGCATTGGAAAGTGGTTAGTGAGTTGTTAAATGAGTCTTGTCCTTAGTAGAATATAGATAGGCTATTTTTAGAGCCTTGATGACTCATTTTGTGACTTTCATGGGGGTCTAGACTAAGAGGCGAAATTGTGGACGGGATTACTATTTTTAACCTGGTTGTTGTCAAAAATGGGTAACATGTGGCATAGTAGTTTTGCTCATGGTTTTTTAAAACCATAAGTGGTTTCCAAGTTGTAAAATCACTATAAAAGGAGGGCTTGGGGAGGCGTTTGTGTAATTGAGTTTAGTTTGCAAGACTGGTGCTAGAAGGAGTCTCTCCAAGTTTGAGTTGTGGTGATGCGCTCCTGTAAGAACTTGCATTGCAAGTGTATTGTAATCATCTTGGTTTGATAATACATTGTGCGAGTTTTGGAGGGTGGGGTTTTTCTCCCGAAAGGGTTTCCCCATGGTAATCATTGTGTTGTATGTTATTTGTTAATTTGATTATGTTATTATGCATTTCTTGAGATCTTTGCAATATACTTTGATTTGCATAATCGTCCTCTCAAGGATTAGCGTAGGAAGCGATTTCGCGCACCTTTGCTTCTTTACACCCTTAATCGGAAAGGGTTACATTGAACTCCACCAAAAACATTTTCTAGTTGATCTGAATAATCTTTTGAAAACTTTTACCTATGGTATGATCTAATATTCATTTGAACTTATAGGGTTCAAACTTTTATACTTCAGCATGTTGTCCATTGTTGGATTTTAAATTTATATAATGAGCCTATTGCTTTGATAGGTCTTAGTGTGAGACTTATTTTGTCTCATTGGAATTAGCACACTTTAAGTGCATAATATCTGAAAATGGCACACATTGGGTGAAATGAACTTGTATTGTTCATGTTACAATTTGAAAGCATCACACATTGGGTGCAATAGAATAACACACATTGGGTGTTATGGACTTGTTTGTCTATATTACAATTTGATAAGAGCACACATTGGGTGCTATGAAATAACACACATTGGGTGTTATGAATTATTCTGTCTTGTTTTATTCATGAGTTTGAATCTAAAATTGATTGGATGTGAATTTAAATTGCCACTTACTTTAACTTGATTCTGAAATTGTCACTCACTTAAATTGAATCTGGCATATACATAATATTCCCTCCCTTGACAGATGAGAGGAAATAAGATTAACAACATGATTTCAAGATAAGAGGTTGCAATTTTAATGTCATAATAATCATAAATTTTATCTCCAAAATCATTTTAAACACATATGATGGGGTATACCAAGAAATATTTGAGACATTGTCCTTGAAATATCATCTTCTGCAAATTTTTCCATAACCATTCTTGTTCCATTTCCATAGACAAGTGATTGAATATCCTCCATTATTCATTTTAAGATACTTTTTTTTTCTTTCTAAATTGATACTTTTGAATTGTTGTTGTTGATTCCTTTTCTACCTTGGAATTTTGAAGAACTATTCAGTAAATATTATTAGGGAGGTTTAATAAGATAAAATATTTCTTCCTCCAAATCTCTCTGACTTATTTAATCAGAGTAACTACTCAAACTTCTCAGAGAAATAATAAGCATCATATTTTGCAACTATGATCAACAAACTAAGAAGAAATTCATACCTCTTCTTTTTAAAAATAGGATGCAGTGAAGAAAATATACCTATCCTTTGTTCCTTGATCATTGGCAAGAATTTAATAAACCATGTATCCAACACATAAAGATAAGCACCAAGCACATTAAAATAATTTATTGTCCTTCTCTATAATTGTAGTTGTCCTTCCAAGGCTTTGCACTTATAAATTCTCTGAGTTCTCTACACTAAAAATCATATAAAATTTCCTTGCTATGTATTCTTGACAGTGTTACCCTACCATCCAAATATTGATCTTCAACAAAGAAATCTCTACCCAAATCTTTAACCATATTACAATTCAAATTATGGACCCAAATCAACTTTTTATGCCTCTATACAATTGTTAGATTTTGTCTTAGTCTTTGATCCTTTTCACACTATCTATGCCAATCTACTTCTCATGTTGATTGCATAGTGCTTGGTAACTCACACCCAAAAAGGTGACGATAAAGAGATCGTTGAAATTTGATCAATCAACAATTTAAACTAAAAACTCATACATTTTTTCTCAAAACTGATTGTTAAATGCAAAATTTCTTTTCTCCATCCAAACCAATTATCATGCAATTCAAAATATTTGATTTCCAATTACTGATGCTTGTGACAAAAAACCCAATAATATTGATATATGAGAGCATTTGAAATGAAATAAATTTATGATATAAAATTTCTAACATAATAAACTCACAAATGCAAACTTGTAGCTATTATCCCTTTTCTATGCATTCATATTGATGGCCATGGCTGCCAACAAAAAGAGAGCTCGTAATATTTTATATTATTATTTTTTCATTGCTCTGATACCATTGTTAGGCTTGGAAATCTAATGTAATAGAAAATAATGTAAACATAATAGAAACTTTCTTGTATTTGAGTCAGCGAGATTCATTACATAAATAAAGTAGTCATATAGAAGTTCAACTGCTATTTAATAACTACAGAAACTAAAATTTATAACCTAATTCTATAACCCCAATGATTAATACGTTAACAAAGTCTTATTTTTTAAATGCACTTTAACAACTAATATAACCATTTAAACAATGACTCCAAAAAGTATGCACGCATTTGAAAAGAAAACCATATTTGTAAAATTTAAAATTAAAATTCTCACTATTAAACGCAATTTAAAAAAAAACTTAAAATTAAAAAAATCAATAATCACCAATAAAGAAATTTCAAATTGCAGGTCTAAGAAATGTCTCTTGTCAATGAATAGTATGAAGTTTTCCCCAATTGTGATCATTAGTAATGAATCGTACCTCTGAACAAAGAGTATATAACATTTAATTATATTCTATTGAAATATTTTGAGGAATAAATAAAGTTTAGGTCTTATAAAACATGAATGAAATTGGAATGGAGTGTAGAGATGCACTATGTGGCGATAAGCATTTAATATTTTATAAATATGACCTTCCCTTTAACAAATGAATCATTTCTTATGACACATATACTTGCCCACTTGTATTAGTATGGTCTGCCAATAACCGATTCATCAATTTAACAAGTGTCACAAGGTACTTTCCTTTAGCTATAGTTAAAGTACATTTTAAATAAAATTTTAAGAAACAATTTATAGCTATAATATTATTTATTAATCGCAAAAGACTATTCATCAAAAATATTGATATAGGTATAATAGTAAAAATATTATATTAATTATAATAATTTAAATATATATCATCTATAGATTATAATTAATCTATTTGATAATTTTTTACTTTTTTATGCTAGAATTTTATTTTATTAATATATATGATCAATAAGAGTGTATATATATATATATATAAAATACATTATATTATCCTTTGATATTTATTTTTTATATTGTCCCTATGGGTTAGGTGAGTTGGTTAGCATTAAGAATTATTTTAATTTTGATGCTAGACTATTTTCTAGTATAAAAAATGTATTCAAACTTTATGGAAGGAGAGTCATTGATTGTTAGATCATCAATTTATAAGAGATGACATTAGTAAACATAGTAGAGCATTAGATTTTACAAACATAAAAAATAGGACCCAAGATAATTATAGGTGCTCTGGGCCTTGAAAAAAGAAATTATAATAAATTTGAAAGATTTAATTAGTCGACATTACAAAAAGAAACCAATAGGGAAAAAAAGCACCACCTGAAAAGGATCCATATCTTGATCATTACAAGATAAAACTAGTCCATATATTTCTTCTGGATGGTATTTGGCATAGATGAAAAGGAAGAACCAAGAGCATAAATGTATATCTTCTTGTATTCTAATACCATCAAATATCTTTTCTAAGGAGAAAAATAATAGTGCAAATCCTCATAAGTGTTGAAAATTTATTAAAAATAAATAGTAATATGTTCTATTTTTAACTTTAAATAGATAAAATTGATATAAGTAATTGAAATAAATTTAAGTTTAAATCTAACTATTGATTAAATAAAATAAAATATATGAAATATAAAGCTAAATGTTCAAAACCTCAATGTTAATGAAATTAATATTTGAATTTAAAAAAAATACAATAAATATTTATAACTTTAAAAATATACAATTAATATCAATCTTAAAGTTTATTATGGTTTGACTATAAATTAATGTTAAAACTAATAACATCATTTTACATACATACATACATAAATACATACATACATACATACATACATATATATATAGAGAGAGAGAGAGATAATAATTTGAATAATGTTAAAGTTTCTCCTCTTGGGATAGTTTAGCAGTTTGGTCTTGGAATTTTATCTCATTTCCATCTTCCCCTATTTTTCCTCATGTCAAAAAAATTCCTATACTTAGAACTTCAATAAAATGGAATCCTCCTAACTCCTCATTTGTCAAGCTTAATTTTGATGGTTCATCTAGAGGGAATCCTGATGAGTTAGGTATGTTAGGATTAAATCATAGACAGAAATAAAAATTACATGCAAATATAACTAATAACAAAAAATAATAGATCACACAGAAAAGAACAGAAGAAACCAAGATTTAATGTGGTTCACCCAATCCCTAGGCTAGGTCCCCCAAACAACAAGTCTGATATTTTTATGATCTAGTGATTACAAGCTAATTACAATCCGTAAACCCTTACAACTCAACATTTCCACAAGAACCAACTTCGCATCACAACTATAAAAAAATCCCTAACCCTAAGCCCTTTTATACAAGTATTAAACTATTTTAGGGTTACAACATGTCGGCCAAAATATTGATAAAATAGGGCCCGAACCCCAAAGAATTTATGAAGTATGTACATTACTTTCCTAATCAGTCACCACAAACTAACAATCTCCCACTTGGGGACTGATCAGGCTCCACACTAAACAACAATCTCCCACTTGGAGACTGATCGTGTACCTATACCGCTACTCCATGGGGCTCCCACTGGATTAAACCACCCTGGACTCTGTTGTTCTTTTATTTCATGTTACATCTAGAAGACCGACCGAAGCTGAAGATGAGTTCAACTTCTCCCTTGTTACTACCTTTGTCAACATATCTGCTAGATTGTCATTTCTATGTATCTTCTCCAGCTTTAACTATCCATCCTCCAAAATTGGCTGAATGAAATGGTACCACAATTGGATGTGTTTGGTCTTTGAATGCAGAATTAAATTTTTTGCAAGATGAATGGCACTTTGACTATCTGTAAACAACTAATTATCCTTCTAAGAATGTTCCAATTCTTCTAAGAACAATTGAAGCCATATCATCTCCTTAGAAACCTCTATAGTAGCAACATACTCTACCTCTATAGTGGATAGAACATTAATCTTCTATAACCGAGAAACCTAGCTCACGGCTGCCCCACCAACAATAAATATATAATCTATAGTACTATGCCTGGTATCAATATCCCCTACCAAATCTGAGTCAACATAGCCCTGTAAATTAGTAGTAGATCCCCCAAAGTGTAGACACTTATTGGATGTTCCTCTCAAATATCTAAGAATCCATTTGACTGCATTCCAATGCTCAATTCTTGGATGACTCATATACTTGCTAATGAATCCCACTACATGTGCAATATCTAGCCTAGTACATACCATAGCATACATCAAGCTTCCTATAGCTAAAGCATAGGGTACCTTGGACATCTTATCCTCCTCTTCTTGTGTCATAGGACACATCTCCTTAGTCAACTTCAAATGACCAAGTAAAGGTGTGCTGACAGCTTTAACATTCTTCATAGAGAAACATTGCAACACCTTCTCTATATCATCAGCCTGAGATAGCATCAATGTTCTATTCTTCCTATCTCTGAAAATCTTTATACCCTGGATTTTTTTTGCCACCCCCAAATCCTTCATAGCAAATGCATGTGCTAACTAGCATTTCAACCCCTTAATATGATCCATGTTAGACCCAACTACAAGCATATCATCAACATATAAACATAAAATAATGTAGTTGTCATCATCCAACCTCTTAAAATAAAAACAATAATCTGAATGACACCTATTATAGCCATGCTCATGCATAAACCTATCAAATTTCAAATACCATTGCCAAGGTGATTGCTTCAAGCCATATAAACTTTTCTTCAATTTGCACACTAATTTCTCCTTACCATTGACCTCAAATCCTCATGGCTAAACTATATATATTTCTTCATCCAAATCACCATGATGGAAGGTTGTTTTAATATCAAGCTGCTCTAAATGCAAATCTTTAGTACCCACAATACTTAAAACAATACTGATAGAAGTCATCTTAACAATAGGAGAAAATAACTCATCAAAATCAATTCCTTTTTTCTATGCAAATTCTTTCACAACTAGCCTGGCTTTAAATATTTTCTTACCTGCTTCCTCTTCTTTCAACCTATAAAACCACTTATTTTGTAAATCCTTGTCACCTACAAGAAACTTCCACAAATCCCATGTCTTATTCTTTAACAAAGAGTCCATTTCATCTTTCATTGCAGACTCCCACTGAATCTCAGTATCCACCTGCATAGCTTCATCATAACACTCAGGTTCACCAGCATCAGTAAGTAAAATTGAATACAAAGAGGGTGAAAAATCTTTCTAGAGATCTAATTTGCCTTGTTGACCATCTAACACTCACTGCTATGTGTGGTATTTGTTGCTGCTATTGTTGCACATCATGAGGAATGGCTGGAACTTCAACTTTTGGAGTATCATTTAGCACTACATAATCATCTTCTTTCTTCTCATGTTTCTGCAATAGATCTTTGTACAACACTTTGTCATTGAATATGATGTCCTTGCTTCTTACAATTTTATGATTTTCAAAATTCCAAAACCTATAACAAAATTCATTAATGCCATATCTAACAAATACGCATTTCTTTAACTTAGCTTCTAGCTTGGTTCTATTTTTAGAATCTATGTGAGCAAAAGCTTCACAACTGAAGGTCTTGAGAAAAGAATAACTCACTTTCTTACTAGTCCATGCTTCCTTTAGAATACCACAACCCAAGGGAGTAGAGGGACCTCTATTAATCAATTATACAATAGTATTTATAGCCTCAGCCCACATGTGTAAGGGCAACCTAGCATGCAACCTCATGGTCCTTGCGCACTCCATTATAGTCTTGTTTATGCGTTCAGCCACTTCATTTTCCTATGGAGTCCTTGGAATAGTTTTATATCTATGAATACCATTAGTGGAGCAATAATCTTCGAATTCGTTACTGCAATACTCACCACCATTATCAGATCTGAGACATTTTAATTTCTTACTAGTCTCATTTTCAACCAAGCATTTCTAGTTCTTAAAAGTTTGAAATACATTAGATTTCTCTCCAAGAAAATAAACCCATACTTTTCTAGTTGTGTCATCAATAAATGTAACACAATAATAAGAGCCTCCAAGGGAAAATACTTGAGCTGGTCCCCATACATCAGTATGCACAAGCTCTAATGTCTCCTTTTTTTTTTCCTTCTCAGTCTTTACAAAACTCACTCTTTTTTGTTTTCCATACATGCAAGTTTCACAGAAGTCCATATTAACACATTTCAGACCTGGTAAAACTTTCTTTGAATGAAGTACTTTCATACCTTTCTCACTCATGTGCCCATGTTTTTTGTACCAAAATGTTGTATCAAAATCTACAGCTGCTATTTGTTCTCCCTGCTCAACTGCAACAATGGTTCCTAAACATTCATTTTTCTCTTAAACAATTAAAGTAGAAGGAACAATATGACCTGTACAAAGATATAAGGTGCCTACTTTCAGAACTTTTGCTATTACAAGGGAACCTTTTGAAACCTTCCAATTTTTATCATTAAAAGTAACTACACAACCCTCATCACCGAGTTGCCCTACTAAAATTAAATTCCTACTCAACCTTGGAACATGTCTTAGCTCATGTAGTAGCCAATGATTCCTATTCTAAAACTTAATCTTAATTTTTCCCTTTCCAACAATCTGACAAGGTTCATTATCTCCCAAATAAACAAGTCCAAAGTCCCCTTGGAAATTAATCAATGAAATAACCTCTATGAGGGGTAGCATGAAATGAAGCATTGAAATCTAAAACCCATGAATCATCAACACTTTCTAAAGATAGAAGCAAAGCATCCTCTTCAGATTTGTTACTTAACACATTTTCCTCCTTGTCTCCATCTAGTTTATCTCCTTCATTTTTCTTTTGATTCCAACAATCTTTCTTTTTGTGCCCTAGTTTTCCATAGTACCAATAGTTGTTTGGTCCTCTCAATTTAGACCTCCTCCCTTTTGACTTTCCTCTTGATTTCTGGAATTACTTCCTCTCTCAGTCATTCTGCCCCTACTTTATGCATTCAAAGCACTTCTAGATGTAGATTTGCCTAAGGATTTCCTATGAGTTTCCTCACTCAAAATAACAACGATCACATCATCATATTTTAGGGTACTAGATCCAAGAATATAATTACTCACAACCATTACCAAGCCATTCTAGCTTTCAGGCAAAGAACACAAAATCAAGAGAGCCCTAGAATTTCTTCATCAAAATTGACACCCATAGAAGATAACTGACTAGTAATAGTATTAAACTCATTTAAATGATCTTTAATAGATCCACCTTCTACCATTTTCATATTAAATAAATGCTTCATGTGAAATACCTTGTTTGAAGCAGAAGACTTTTCATATAGTGTTGCTAGGGTTTTCATCAAATCTTCCGTTGCCTTCACTTTTGTAATATTAAATGCCACTAATGGTGCTAGGCATAATCAAATTATTCCAAGTTCCTTTCTATCCAAAAGATCCCATTCATCATTTGGCATAGATCCCTAATTCTTGGTTTTTCCTTCTAATGGCTTCCATAAATCCTTTTGATAAAGATAGTCTTCCATTTGCATATTCCATAACTAGAAGTTCTACCCATTAAACCTATCAATCCTCAGCTTACCCTCGTCTGCCATAGCTCCCACTTGACTATGAGACTCCCACTCAACTGTGAGACTTTCCTATAGAGGATAATTGAAAAAACAACCTTGCTCTGATACCACTTGTTAGGATTAAACCACAGATAGAAATAACAATTACATGCAAATATAACCAATAATAGAAAATAATAGATCACACAGAAAAGAACACAAAAGACCAAGATTTAATATGATTCACCCAATCCTTAGGCTATGTCCACCAAATAACAAGTCTGATATTTTTATGATCTAGTGATTACAACCTGATTACAATCTGTAATCCTTTACAGCTCAATACTTCCACAAGAACCAATGTTACATCACAACTATAAAAATAATCCCTAACCATAAACCCTTTTATACAAGTATTAAACCACTTTAGGGTTACAACATGTCAGCCAAAATCCTAATAAGATAGGGCCCTATAAAATAAGGCCTGAAAAATAAGGGCCAATTTTTTTTTTGAGAATTTATGAAGTATGTACAATACTTTCTTGATCAGTCACCACAAACTAACAAGGTATTGGGGCTTCTCTAAGAAATCATCTAGGTGAAGTGTTGGCTTTCTATGTAGATCCTATTAGCTCTAGTACAAATAATATGGCAGAATATACTACTTTGTTGGAAGGTTTAATTCTTGCTAAGAGAATGTCTTTTTCTTATTTGCATATTGAGGGTGATTCTTCTATTATTATTAATGCTTGAATTTAAAGGAAAAGTGATAACTAGCATATAAGCTATGTTATTTAGTGAATATGGGGACTCATTGATTCTTTGGACAATTATCTCATATCACATGTTTATAGAGAAGGTAATGATTTGGCAGATTAATTAGTGAATTTTGGATGTAATAAAGTAATTCTAGACTCTCATTCCTGTATTACCTTGTTAGGAAAATTTTCTACCATTATGATGATCATTAAGAATGAATCATCTTAATTATTTCTCAATGTGGGTTGCTAATTTTATTTTATTATGCTTAGTGTCATCATGGGTGCGGTATTTATGCATAACTAGTTATATAGTTTATATGTATAATTAGTTATGGTTATGAGTATGATCTACATGATGTTAATTTTGGGTGCATTAGTTGTTATAATATATCATTAGTAGTTGGTGATTGAGTGGATGGTTTAAGATGAGTTGGTGATGGTTCTAACAGTAAGTTGATATAACATCAAATCAAAGTGGCCTCTATTAGATGTGCTTTCATGCCTTCGTACTTGGAGTTATTATGTGGAGGTAATTAATAGCTTACACATGATGTTTGGATTTCAATTTCCTTTTTGTATTTCAGCTTTTTCTATTTTATTTGGTAACCGTCATGTATCTTTGTAGCATACTTGCTTGTGTGAAATTATGCAAGCATAATTCCCATATTATGCAAGCGTAATTCATCCCTATCATTTGAATCTTTCATATATGTGAGGGATTTCATATCTTCTTGTGTTAATTATCATCATAGCAAAGTTAAGGTTTTTAATGCCTTGAGCAGTAGTCATTATTTTATTGTGGGTATTCTTTCTTTTTCGATAAGCTTTTGCTAGAGGCTTTAACTATGGTTTTGTGTTATGGATTTTCTTAGTATTCTACATTATGTCAGGCCATCCTAGTTCTTTGGTAGGGGTTAGCCATCTAGTAGAGCTCTTTTATGTTTACTCAACATTTCATATGAACTATTATCTTAGAAACTATAGAGTTTTTTTGGAAATTGAATAGTGGGAAATGCCATTTCATGGTTGCATAAAGGATGATATGCTTGCATCTATCTTTTTTTGTGATCACCTGCATATTCACCATAGTATAAAAAGGATCATTGGGCATGACATTCTTTTTCTGTTGGGAAATAGAATAATTTGCCCTTCTCAAATTTTGTCAATATTTTTATCAAATGCTCTAAATTTGCTACAATCTACATTTCATCTTGAGTTGATTGTTAGTAGATTTTTCAAGCCTAGCTTTATGTAGGGAGGCAAGATAGCTAAAGCTTTCCAAAAATATGACCAAAGGGACGATGTTGCTTTAATAGGTTGTCTTTTTCACTATCATACAATTCTTAGCAATCATGGTATTTATATGGTTTTTGAGAGTATTAAAAAGGCTCTTGAAAGATAGTCTTTCCATTCAATTAAAGTTTCTCTATAGTAATATGGGGCACACTTGTCAAGAGACTACGTTAATTGTGTCCATCAAGTTATTTTTTGTATATTAGATATTTTGGAGCATGATTCATTTGATGCTCAATCTTTACATAAACTTATTTCCTCACATATTTTGGCTTCTTCCGATCCCTTCCCCAATCTTATTCTAAAACTTGGATCTTCAAATCCTACAATAGGTTTTATGGAGAATTAAGATGCACAATATGCTATAAAATTTGGCCATTTCTATTTTTTCCCTTTTTTATACATGAAGGTTATTGTCTGTGTGGTATCTCTACAATAGTATGTTCCTTTTTGCTTGATGAAAGTGGTAGGGATTAAATGTGTTTATGTTCTTTGTCAAGATTTTCTTCTTTAGCACCCTTCTAGTTTTGCTCTTCTGTATATTATGTAAAGGAAGTCATAGTCATAGGGATACTATGTGTTTTTGGGATATTTGTATGGTTAAATCAATTTGTAGTTTTAGGATCTTCTCCATATCTCTTCTATCTGATGTAAATTGGAGGCACTAATTTTTAGATTTTACTTTCCTCCCTAGAATAGTTGTTCTTCACTTCTTTTATTCTTTCTCTTGATGGGGACATGAATGCATTTTTTCTTCCTAGTTATTTCTTCAGGGGCTCCTTATGTTGGAATCAGTAGAATTATATATATATATATATATATATATATATATAGACACACACACACACACACACACACACATATACATTGTCAGGTCTACTCGAATACAACTTAAAACAATTATTATTCATCTTTTTAGTTGACTAGAATTGATAAAAAAATCATTAAACTCAATATGCCAAAACAAGAAAATCCTTGATTAGCCAACCCAGCTTGGTAGACACTAACTCTAAAATGACTTTCCTATGTTAACCAAGTGAGCTTAGTTACTGCTACAACTTGGCAAACTTCCTTTGGTAACTGACTGGGCATGATTAACATTGGTTCCATCAAAATTTCATTTGTTAACCAAGTGATCTTGGTTAACACTAAACTTCTACGAACTTCACTTTGGTTCTCCAATGAACTCAGTCAATGTTGCATTTTGAACTCGGTAATTTCTCAAATGCTTGACAGATACAAGAAATTGTCTTCATCACTTGAGCGAGCTTGACATACACTAACTGATAAAGATATGAGATTTTGTGTAACATTAAAGCCAATATACAATTGATTGATTATTTTCAACAATCTATATAATCTTTATTTTAATCTATTTTAAAAATAAAATGTAGAATGAAATTTTATATAATAAATAAAGTAGATAAAGTACCCATGTGGTCAAAACATTCTTGGAGATATCTATCTATCAATCTTTAGATTCATATGTTTATAATTTATGAGCTCTTGATTTTATTTTCAGTGTCACATAATGATTCAAAATGGTTTCCTTGTGAGTTCTTGTTAGTTCAACTAATATTTCAAAATGTTGACCAATAACTTTCTTGCGGCTGCACATTTAAAATAATAACCAAGCTTAAATGAATAAGGTGATTGTAATCATAATGTTGGTTTTTACATATTGAAATCAACTAAAAATGTTGCTACTATAAAAGCCCCATATTCACTAACTTCTAATATTATATTTTTTTAGTTCTTTCAAATTTTGGACTCAAATATATTTAAGTTACATTATAGTAATGCTAGGCTCATAGTAATTGTATAAATGCTAGAAAATGGTTCAAATCACATTTTTCAGCACTTACAATTTTCATTATATCACATATATCAAATCTTCAAAAATGATTTAGAATCTGATGTTAGTTTTAAAATAAGTTATGCTATATCTTAATTCTTTAAAATAAAATAAAAATTGACTAGCCTATTCAAAATTTATCCTTGTTTTCTTAGTGTTTTTAAGATTAAGATTCACAATGATAATATAGAAAATTCATTCAATAGATTCCATTTGAAGTTTCCCTTTAATTATAGTTCCACAACTTTTTAGGGAATGAACTACCTACAACTAATAAGGACTTTTAGGTGCATACAATGGAGTGTAAAATTAATAATTTGTAGAAAAATGTTTAAGAGCCATTTGGACTATCTTCTATACTAGAAAAAAAAATCATTTCTTGGGCTTAATAGTTTAGGAGATGTTGTAGGCTCCCAAATCTTGTAATAAAAATTTAAGCTAATGTGATGAAGATCAAAGAGAAATCAAAGAATTTTTTTTGGTTAACAACATTTCAGATTTATAATATCCTATTAAATATTTATGTCAATGTGATGGTAATTTATACACATTCAACTATATTCACGAATCAATGATTATTAGTCTATTATGTGCAGTCAAAAATATAGATCCTATACATAATATATATAGTATGTACCATCTAATGGAAAAATATAAGTAGTAGCATTCATAATACAAAATTGAAATATTGCATATTTTCTAGATTCCTTTGTGCACTTTGTGGCATTAATGTTTAACATATTATAGCTTTGGATATATTATTTTGCACCTATAAAAATGGAATATAGGGAGATTATTCTTTGTCAATGATAGATACATAAAAAAATACAAAGTAATGAAAGTTGGGTATCGAAATATAGAAGTCAAATTGTTCAATTAAATAGAAATATAGGAAAATACAAAAGCCGCTTGAAGATGCTTAGGGGATAAATCTTGACACCTACAAGTTGAATGTAGAAAGTCAAAATACCTCTTTAGATAATAAATTTTCAATTTGATACCTCCAAACAAATAAAATGAAATGAACTTTATTCCCATCATTGTTTAAAAAACTATAATAAATGTTAAATTGCCTCTTTAGAATTCACCGCATCCAAGGAAAATAATAATAAATTTCAAGGAAAATGGCCCAATTTCTATGAACATGAAGTTGTAATTGACCCTAAAGCCACCTTGCATTAGCAAAAATGTCTTCAACTACAGAGACTAGACTTCTCATTAATTTGAAGAAAATCCATGTAATTTGAGTGACACATAAAATCCTTTATCTTAGATTTTTAGTAAGAGACATTGGCAATATCTAGACCATAATTAGCTTGACATTAAATATGAAATACACAAATAAATAGTGTAGCTTTTATTTGAAATCAATATAAAACAATCATCATTTGTGGACTTCATGTTCATAGGTTATAGAAGAGAAATTGTTATCCAAGGTCCAAATGTACATATAAAACTTTTTAGTACTCATCAAATATATGTAAACATGCATTGATTAGATCAACCAATATCTAAAACCTTTCTATATTACTATCCTAGGTCAAATAAACTTTGCTTAAATGTAAATTAAAGATGAAATATCACAAATTCAATCATTGACACAAGGATTTAACATGAAACTCAATTTTAGAAAAGCCATAATAACATGCTACCAATTTTCATGCTTCTGAAATGAGCTCTATGACGAGCCAATCTTGCAAAAAGTTACAATACACATTGTTAAATACAACCTAGTTAGAGAATTTGAATCACCTTGTTAAAAGTGAGCCTTGTTAAAGGACTTTAGAGAATTCCATTAGAATGTCACCCTATTAAAGAATTTACTGATGACTATTAGGTCAACCTTAATTGAAAGGATTTATCTAGACTAATATTATTGTTAGAGTGTAACAATAGGACTTGATCTAATAACAAAATAACTCACTTGAAAATTTCAAATTGCTAATTGAGCTCTCCATTCTTCCTGACATTCATTCCACTTTTTCTTAGATTGCTTGCTCATCCTTCAATCCTTCACATCCTTAAGCTTTCTTTCCTAGTATGTAAACTATAGATTCATTCTTTCAGCCTCCATATGAAGAAACAACTCTGGAATTGGACTTGGACTTCTCTCCATCATTCTTACTTTGCTTTTGACCTTGTATTTCCTTAAATAGAGAATTCTTATCTTTTGTCAAATAATCTTGATTTTCCATCTCAAGGTTAGGTTAGATTCATTGAATCTTCTTTTGTTTCCATTATGTTCCCTCTAGAAACTTCTCTTACAATTCTCATTAAATTTTCCTTAAAATGGTTTATCTTGAATCCTATGTCACCAACTCATAATTCTTATCTTCAACACACTTCCACCAACTCAAGAAATCAACTTCTTTGGCTCAAATTCATCAAATATTCATTCAAAATATTTATGTTGTCACCCAAAAATATCATGCTATCACTCGGCAATAACTATCTTTTGATGCTCAGTCAACAAAAGGTTTCTTGGCATGAACCAAGTCTTGCTTGGTCATTACTTTAATTTTCTAACATTCAACACATACTGTATTTTGCTAATGCTTAGGACATACTAAACTTTTCTCAGCCTCAGTTAGAATGAATTTTCTTCTTGGCCTACACTATATGTTCTGTCAATCTTGGCAAACATATTATCTTGTATAGACTTATTCTTGTGTTTTATTAAGTATCCTTCCATTGTATCCTTAGGTAGATAAACAATAGACTATATCATCAAAGCCTTATTTGGTCTTAGTGCTCCTTTAATACACCACATAACTCAACATTTCTCTATGTACTCTTGTTATCCTTTCTTTTCTACTCTTCATCAATCAATCAAATGATAGAATTTTGACCAAAGTTAGCATTTATCTTACTAGAAAGTAGTGGGTTTGACATCAATGACAAAATAATTATTGTTCCCATGATATGTTTCTATACTTCAACAATCTTCTTTTTCAACAATCTCCCTCTTTGGCATTGATGGAAAACCAATATCAACAATAATACCAAAAAGAAAATAACTTTTATTGAAATCTCTCTTCTTGATATTTAGTCCAAACTCTTCCTGTTAAACTCTCCCTGTTTATTTGATAACTCTCTCTCTCTCTCTCTCTCTCTCTCTCTCTCTCTCTCTCTCTCTCTCTCTCTCTCTCTCTCTCTCTCTCTCTCTCTCTCTCTCTCTCTCTCTCTCTCTCTCTCTCTCTCTGTGACAACAATTTCAAAGACCCATCATGTTTTCATATATATATAAAATTCATTTTTTCCTTGATAAGGTTCTCCCTCTATCACCTTTCTTATGAGTATAAATATTCTATTTCAGTTCCTTCTCTACTTTACAAAGTTCCTAAGGTAAGATCCACTACATCGAGTTGTAAACTATGTCATTCAACTCAGTTGATGCAGAGCACTACCATTATTTTTTAAGTAGCTTGAGATAGGTTTATCACCCCTAGCTTACCTCTAAGATATTCATGTGTGTCTTTAGGTAAAGTTTTTCTAATTATATCAACTATCTGCTCCTTTGTATTCACATATTCCATTCTCACTTCTTTGTCCTGAACCAAATCTCTCAAATAATGATATTTGATTACAATGTGCTTTGTATTTGTGTGTATTACATGATTCTTAGATATTTTTATAACACTTGTATTCTTACAGTAGATTACAATAGGTTCAATGATTTCTTCCTTCATTCCTTTGAGTAACTGTTTGATCCACACCACATTTGTACAATTCACTACAATAGTCACAAATTTAGTAGTAGATTGTAAAATACAATTTTGTTTCTTGCTAGTCTAGGAAACTAGTCTTTTTCCTAAGAAAATGCTCCACCACTTGTGCTTTTCTTGTCATCAATATTTCCAACCTAATCAACATTTTTATAGGCTCTCAAGTCAAACTTGTCACTCATCTAATAGTATAGACCATAGTCTTTTATACTTTTTAAGTATATCATAATCCTTTCAATATCTATTAAGTGATTCTCATTAGGGTTTGTATAAAATCATGCAACAATCCCAACAACTAGTGCAATATTAGTTTTTCTATGAGGTACATATTGCAACTTTATAATCATAGACTTGTACAATGTTTGATTTACCTTAGGAGAATAATCAACTTGGATAGTTTATGTTCTATCACCATGGGAGTACTAACTGGTCTTGAATCATCCATACCAATAGTCTTCAATATTTCCTTTACATACTTGGACTGAGTAATGTAAATACCATGTTTCATGTGATATACTTGTAATCCAACAAAGAACTTTATTTTCCCAAACATAGACATCTCAAATTATTTCATCATTTTATTTGCAGATGTCTTGCATAATGTATTTTTGTCCTCCAAATTCGACATCATCAACAAATATTTCAGCTAGTAAAATTCATTTACCTCCTTTTGTCTTCAAGTATAGATTGGTGTTGTCATCAGTCTTCTCAAAACTAATCTTCTCAAGATAATTATGTAGTATTTCATACTATGCTCTGGGAGCTTCATCTAAAGCTTTGTACAATCCACACACCATGTTTCTTTTGTTTGGATCAAAAATTCATTTAGCTTGTTCAATGTAAATCTCCTCTTCTAGTATACCATTTAAAAATGCTAACTTAACATCCATTTGATAAAATTTGAATCCATTATAAGCAGAATAAGAAAGCATGGTTCTTACTCCTTCCAATATTTTAACTAGGGAAAATGTCGCTCCATAATGAATTCCCTCTTCTTTTCCATAACCTTTGTGGACTAATCTTTCCTTATTTACCATTCTCATCTAATTTGTTTTTCTATACACCCACTTTTTCCCAATAACATTCCTGTCCTCTAGTCTTTGTACCAGTGTTAAGGTTTTCAACTTCTCAATCTAATCAATTTATTCATTCATGGCTTAAATCTAGTCTTCATTCTCTAGTGCATCCTTCACTATTTTAGGTTTATCTATTCTTAAAAAACATGTTTCATTTCTTAATCTTAATCTTCCTTTTCATTGGTTCATCCTCTTTTCCTCCAATGATTTGCTAAGTAGGATGATGTCTTCTAACATATTTTGATAATCTTGGCTGTATTCTTTTTTCTTCAAAAATAGGTTGTTCATGAAGTTCAATCTGAAGTTCACTGTGTATTTCTCTATAAGGTAACTTGACATTCCTTTCCTATAGACTGATCTTGACATCAAACCATGTCTTGACTGTTGAATGTAACTCGACTCCTAAATGTAACTCAACTCTTGAATTTAACTCAACATCCACTGTATGTGACTTGGTAGTTACTAATTCTTGTTGATTAGTAGCTTGGTTCTCAGTATCATTAGTAGACATTCCTTTACAGTAGTACATAAAGCTTTTGTAATTTTTTAAGTTCCTTCTTTTGTTCATCTTCATGTTTTTCTATATATTCATCAATTTTTACATCAGCACTTTCCACAACTTTGTTAGTGTTAGTATTTAAACACTTATAATATATACTTCTTGCATAATACCCTAGGAATATACCTTCATCACTCTTTGCATCAAGTTTACATTTTATGTTGTCCTTTAGAATGTAACACCTACTCCCAAATACCTTAAAATGTCTGACATTGGGTGAGTATCCATACCATAATTCAAAAGGTGTGAAATTTGTACCTTTCTTAGCTTGTACTTGGCTCAAATTCTAGGTATCTATACATATATATTCTCTCCAATATTTTAAGAAATAATCTTCTCCATCATTTGTGTTCTAGCATAATCCATCATAGATCTATTTATCCTTTTAGCTATCATCACAATCCAACATAATTCATTTGATGTAAACTCTCCACCTTTGCTAGTTCTGAGACATTTTAAGCTTTTGCTAGTTTTATTTTCAACTCTTACAAGATACCACTTGAAAATTTGAAAACTATCATATTTCTCTCTCAAAAATATCACTGTCATCATTCTATTGAGTAGTCATTAACAAATAGAATAAAATACTTATCACGTTTTTGGCTTTGCACATCAATTGGTCCACATAGATCGATATGAACTAATTCCAGAATTTCATTTGAAGTATCAATCTTAGTCTTAAAACTAGACTCTGTCACCTTGCCAAACTAACATTGTTTGCAAATCACATTACCAAGTTTCTTCAATTTTGGTAAACCTATGACTCTTTTCATCTTACTGATACTAATCAATTTTTCAAGATTTACATGACATCATATTTTGTACCATAGCCACACATCTTCAAATTATATAACAAAACAAGTTGCTTCAGTCATGTCAAGATAAAATAGATTGCCTCTTGTTTGATCACCACTTCTAATGAGTCCTCCATCAACATTATAGATCTTGGCCTTCTTGTGTTCAAATTCAAATTTGCATCCAGAACTATTCAATTGTGATACAGTCAATAGATTATAGATAAATCCTTTCAAATAGAGCATTGTCACAATTTATCCTGTCCATCAATTTTATTTATCCTTTGACTTTTATTATACATGGTGTATCATTACCAAATCTAGCAGTCTTTTCATTATAATTCTCAAGGGTTTTGAGCTTGCTTTTGTTTGCAATCATGTGATGAGAACATCCACTATCAATGATCCATCTGTCACTTTTGGTCACATAGGATACTAATGCAATTGCCTCATCTTCATCTTTCATGGAAACATAGACAACTTCATCATAATGATAATTTGTTTCATTATTAGATTCTTCTTTAGTAATGTAGCAAGCTTTCTTTCCCTTGTCTTTATATTCTATGTTACTTTGATCTCTTCTACTTCTATATTTGTCTCTATTTCTATTTTTTATCTTCTCATGACATTTTGCTACAATATGACCAACTTCATTATAATTAAAACATATGATAGGTAACTTGCCTTTGTATTTTCCTTTGCCTCTATGAAATCTTCTAGCCACCAATGCTTCAAGTTCTTCTAGATCTTCATTATCTATTTTACTATCACTAGAAACATGGTTGACCTTTTTCTTTCTCTTATCTTTAGGTTCTTTGAGTATAACTTGAGCTTTGAAAGTAGAGTCAATATTCTCAGATTTGAAATTGTCAAAATTTAAAAATTCAAAAGAGGTGAGTCTGCCAACCAGTCCTTCAACGGCTAGACCATTAACAAGAATACATTTTAGTTCTTATATAGAAGAGACTCAAATAACATAGATAGGCAATAGGGTTCTTAATACTTTTTTGATCACAATCTCATCTTCAATAATTCCATTTGATTCCCTAATTTCATTTACAACATCTTTGACTCTTCCATAATACTGGGTTATAGTTTCACCTTCTTGCATTCTCATATCATCAAATTTTCCTCTTAGACTTTTCACCTTGGCTGTCATCACATTCTTGTCTCCTGCATACATTTTTTGTAGAGCATCCCACATTTCTTTAGCATTAGTATATTTTTTTATGTCATCAAACTCTGAATATTAAAAATATTTAAGTCCACCTAGATGAAGCCTCATTAAATGTTACCATGCAAGAAAAATTTAAGTCGACATATTTAGTGGTTATAGTTGACTATTAAAAATATTTAAGTCCACCTAGATAAAGCCTTATCAAATGTTACTATGCAAGAAAAATTTCCTTGTTTAGCTTGTACACCTCCTTTCTTTATAACTTGATCTTTAGCTTTAAGAACCTTCAAACTATTTTCGTCACAAGCACCCAAAAGCTCTATTACCAATTGTTGTTATAATTTAGAATAAATTAGAGGGGGCCTAAATTAGTTATCCAATATCCAAAAATACATATAAAACTTTTTAGTACTCATTAAATATTTATGTGCATGCATTGATTAGATCAATCAATATCTCAAACCTTTGTAAATTATTGTCCTAGGTTAAATGAACTTTGCAAAAATGTAAACATGAAATAGCACAAATTCAATCACACAATTTGACACAAATATTTAATGTGGAAACCCAATTTGGGAAAAACCACTAGTAACATGCTACCATTTCTCACTCTTTTAAAGTGAGCTATGTGAGGAGCCAACCTTGTTAAAGGTTACAATACACACTTTTAAATGTGACTTAGTTAGAGGATTTCAATCACCTTATTAAAAGTGAGCCTTGTTAGAGGACTTTAGAATATTCCAGTAGAATGTTACCCTATTAAAGGATTTACTCATGACTATTATGTTAACCTTAATCCAAATCATTTATCTAGACTGATACAATTGTTAGAATGTAACAATAAGAATTTATTTTATAACAAAACAACTCACTTGCAAATTTTAGATCTTTGCTTCATCTCTCCATTCTGCTTGGCATTCATTCCTCTTTGTCTTGGATTTTTGTTTCACCCTTCAAGCCTTCACATCCTTAAGCATTCTTTCTTACTATGGCAACTTCAGTTTCATTCCTTTGGCATCCATATGAAGCAACACCTCTAAACATAGACCTGGACTTCTCTCTTTCACTCTTACTTTGCTTTTGGCCTTATATCTCCTTAAATAGAGAATTTTGATCTTTTTCTTCTTAATCTCAATTATCCATCTTAGGGTTAGGTTAGATTTATTGAATCTTCCCTACTTTCCATTATGTTCCCTCTAGAAAATTCTCTTACAATCCTCATTAAATTTGTCTTAAAATATTTTATCTATAATTTTATGCCACTAGCTCATCATGCTTATCTTCAACATGCTTCACACAATTCAATAAATCATCTTTTTCAACATAGATTTATCAAATAGTAATCTATCCTATATCAACACCAATATCAGAACACAATCTCATAAGCCAAATGGATTCCTTATAAGCATGAGTAGTAGTGATGTACTCAGCTTTTGTAGTTGACAAAGCAACCACATGTTGTCATTTACTCATCCAACTAATGACACCACCAAACATAGTGAATACATAAGCACTAGTGGATCTCCTGTTATCAATATCACATGCCCAATTTGAATTCACAAACACATGAATACAAATTGGATGCAAATCTTTAGAAGAATTACCATGATAAAAAATATGGAGTAATCTAATGCACCGCTCAAATTGTTGAATACTCACATAACTGCATCCCAATGTACCCATCTAGGATTAGCCATAAATTGGCCCAAAACTCCCATTGCTTAGGCAATGTTTGATCTAGTATAAACCATAGCATACATAAGACTACCAACTAAACTGGCATAAGGTACTCTACTCATGTCCTCCACCTCACTAGGAGATTTTGGGCAAACATCTACAAACAACTTTGTTCCCATAGAAACAAGAACACACAATGGTCTACAATCTTCCATGCTAAACCTTTCCAACATAGACTTCACATACTTACTCTAACTCAACCAAAGTTTTCTATTAGATCTATCTCTACTGATTTCCATAACAAAGATGTACCTTGCTGCCCTAAGATCTTTCATCTCAAATTGTGCTAACAACTAAGATTTAAAATCAGAAATCATACCCTTACCCTTCCCAAACAACAACATATCATCAATATATAATGCAACAAGAAGAAGGCAGTCATTTTCAAATCTGAAATAAACAGAATGATCTAATTTTGATCTTACAAATCCAATTGACAACACAAAGGCATCAAAATTAAGGTACCATATTCTAAGATATTGTTTCAAACCATACAGAGACTTCATTAATCTGTAAACCAAATATTCTTTACCTTTAATAATGCAGAGCTTAGGTCATGACATATAAATCTCGTCCTCCAAATCATCATGAAGGGAAGATGTCTTCACATCCATCTATTCTATGTTTAAATCATATGATGCAGTAAGAGATAACATAAATCTAGTGGATGTCAACTTTGCAACCGGAGAGAATATTTCACCATAATCTATTCCCTCTACTTGTGAATACCCCTTCGCAACCTATCTAGCTTTGTACCTTTCAACACTGCCATCTATACAAAATTTCTTCTTGAACACCCATTTGCTACCAATAGGTTCTCATCCTTTAGGAAAAGGTACAAGGTCCCAATTTTATTTTTTCCAATGAAGCCATCTCATCATCCATGGCATCAATCTAGGAACCTACATCTTCCATATCCAAAGCCTCTTTCATAGATCTAGGCTCTTTAGTTTTAGTAATCAAAGCAAAGGCACAACTAAAATCTAACATAGAATAACCAAACCTTTCTAGCTCCTTCCTTACTCTTATGGATCTCCTTAAGGGTTGTGGTTGAGGTTGTTCTTCCTCTTCTTCTGAACTATCAGAGCTACTAGAGATCTCCTCATCATTACACCGAACATGGTCTTTTTGTTCAGTCTTCTCAAGGGTAGGAGGCAACTAAATAATATCTTCCTTCTTTTCTTTTTCATCTAGTTGTAGCACAATAGGAGAAGATGTTAGCTCTCTAAAAATAACATTTATGCTATAAAACAATTTACTAGTCATAGGGTTCCAAAGCTTGTATTCTTTCATACCAACACTGTATTCAATGAAAATACATTTGATAGCTTTGTTTTCCAACTTAGATCCTCTCTTTTAAAAAATGTACATAACCCTCACAACCAAAAACATGAAGACGTCTAATTGAAGGCTTCTTACCAAACCACACCTCCATGGGTATCTTACCAACAAGAGGTGATGTAGGAGATCTATTAACTAGATAGCGAGTAGTGGCCATAACTCTAGCCCAAAACCATTGTTCAAGACCAACTCCACGAAGCATACTCCCAGGCTTCTCCATCAGTGTCTTTTTTTTTTGTTTGTGGAAATCCATTTTTCTATGGGGTACAAAGATTTCTCTTATGCCTCTTGATATCTCATTCTTTACAAAACTATTCAAAATTTGCTGAGAAAAACTCACCACCATTATTAGTTCTCACACAATTAATCTTCTTACTAGTTTGATTCTCTACAAGGGATTTAAATTCCTTGAGCCAATTAAATACTTGTGTCTTACTTTTTAGGAAATAAATCCATTTCCTTCTACTATAATCATCTATGAAAGATACCAAAAATATAGACTTGGAGATTGAATAAGATCCAAAACATCAGAAGATTTGTGAGAACTAGAGTAAAATTGAATAAAATTTTGTTTACCATAGACACAATATTCCTATAAGTTGAACTTAAGATTACAATCTTTTAACTCCTCAACGATGTTCTTATTCTTTAGGGTTCTAAGACCCTTCTCACCAATGTGGTCAAATCTCATATACCACAACGTTGTCTTTTCTATAGGAAGCTTTCCTTCCAATGTGTTTGCATCCTTATATAGACATGCTACACTACCATCAGAATCAATAACCATAGTCTTCTTTACTGCTCATTCAAATGGCGGGGATGAAGTGATAGCTACTCTCTTCTTTGAAATAGAAGAACTATTGTAGTGAGAAATGCATGCATCAAGTTGAAACAATGTACCTCTCCTAGTACCCTTAGCAAGCACCATAGCTCCTCTCATCATCTTACATCCATCTTTAGAAAAAACAACTTACACACCTACATCATTCAACATACTTATAGATAATAGGTTTCATGCCAAACCAAGGATGTGCATTACCCCTTTGATCCCCTTTACTCATCCATCGGGGAATATGATAGTGACCCATCCTCGTCCAACTATGTTTAGGTAAAAATCATCACCCAAGTACACCTTTCCACCATCAAAAACTTTATACTTTGATAACCATCTTTGATAGAGGTCATGCGTAAATAAGCACTCAAGTCTATCAACCTCACATCATTAGATGCACGCATTGCCAAGGCTATAATGAAAGCATTACCATCTTCTTGAGTTTTTTTAACCTAAATCTGAGGTCTTCTTCTTATTCTTTGGCTATTTATAGTCTTTATAGAAGTGCCCATCCTTATCACTATTCCAACATTTTAGGTTAGAGTTTCCAGGAGTCTTTGATTTTCTACGAGATTTGGATCTACCCTTGCTAGACTTGTTTTCATTTTACCTACCTCTGTCATTGGATCTACCATGAACAACATTAGCTTCCTTAGCCAAATATGATGACTTTCTCCTCATCTCCTCAGATAACAATGAAGACACCACATCATCCATTATGAATGTGACTAAAGTACTTCGAAGAGCCATCACAAGATGGTCCCATGAGTATGACAAGGAACATAATAGGGTCATATATCGATCCTCCTCCTTTGCCTTGACACCAGATGATGTCAACTATGTAATTAGTAAATTAAAAGTATTTAGATGATCTATAACAGATCCTCCTTCCTCCATTCTTAGAGAACACAACTTATTCCTTAGGAATAACTTGTTCACCAAAGATTTTGCCTAACACACAAACCCAAGCCATGTCCACAAACTATTTGTGGCCTTCTCATCAAGAACATTTAGGAGAATTGAATCAGCTAGACAAAGTCTAATGAGACCCTTAGTTTTTTTATCCTTGGGATCCCAATCTACTTGAGATATTGTTGTGGGTCCCACATCAAGTGAAGTCATCTCCCATAGATCATGATCTTGAAGCAAGTCTTCCATCTTGAGCTTCCACAACTCAAAATTACTGCAATTAAATTTCCCCACCTTTATTTTTTCCTATGATGAACTAGCCATCTCAATCTGAAAATAAGATTCAGAATGCTCTACACAAAACTCCCACACAACTTGAGATTATCTCAAAAAACCTAGGATCAAAAGTTGATCAAGCTTTGATACCACTTGTAAGGAAACTTAGGTGCAGAAACAACTTCGTACACTAATCTCCTAAGGAAAGTATTGTGCAAATTCTTTTTAAATCCTTACAATTTTAGATTCGCTTTTGGTAAAACATAAATATTGCAATCAACCATGAATATAGAAAATATATAGGGAAATAATAACACATAAATACAAATATATGCTAGTGGGGAAAAACATTTCAGTAAAACAACCACATCGCTCCAAAACTTGCACAATGTATTATCTTTAACTCAAAGGTTAGAACATACTTATAGTGCAATCTCTTCTAGGATATGGAAGACTTATCTAGTAGCAACCAAAAGTTACACTACTCACTCTCTACTATCTACAGCCCTAAAATTGCTTATATAATGTGCTTTCCATTTTTAGGGCACCTTCTAGAGATAGCTCTTATGCATCATAGAAATTTGTCATAACTATTTTAGTCATGATTTCCTTACACACAATAAAATATTCCAAAGATAGCTCTTATGTGTCATAGGAATTTTTTCATAGCCATTTTAGTCATGATTTCCTTACACACAATTCAAGATGCTGACACATGCAAGTGTAGTGATACATCAACATTCCAACTAGACATGCACACTCACACTTAATTACATTATTTGAAAAAAAAAAATTTACACAAAAAAAAAAGGAATAGTAATTATCCAAGGTTGAGACACCTTATTCCTAATATAGGAGGTGGACTTTTTGAAAGATGTCTCTTGAAGAGGGGCCTAGGTTGTACACTTCTTGCCACAACTTACTCAACCATTTTCTACACTATGTATTGGCCTGGGTTTATGATTGCTTTGCTAGCCAACCTTTTTTCTACCTCAATAGCCTAGTCTGAATAGGTTTGATCCAATATCACGTTCTTATCATTTAGAGTTTGCATAAAGAAAACAAAATTATTAAAAAGCATGTCTACTTTAATATCCCAATAGTTTTTATCAGCTAAGGGATCATATTTTGGATCAAAAGAATTAACAAATTCAAGAACCCTACTATATACTTTCCATTTCTCTTTCCTAACCTACTACTATTCAAATGAAAATTGATTCCAAATTATATCTTTAGGAAAGTAAAAAAATGTTCATATGATTTAGCCTTTTTTATCTCCTTAAACAAGTCATAGAAACCCTCAAGATCAATGAAACATGAATGGAATTAGGCCATCTAGTATTTGTCCAAAAAATTTCCCAATTGCCGCCAACCTCTCTTAGTGAAAAAAATTGTGCAGTATAGTAAACTAAGGAAAGAATGTACCTTTAGATCCTCCCATTAGTTCTTTTTCTTCTAACCCTCCCACTGACCACGAGAATTCTACAATCCCAACTTTAATTGGAACTTGATATGGAAATACAAGGGGTTTCCCTTATAAAAAGTACACATTAAATATAGTTGAGACTTAGTATGGGATGATATCTCCCAGTTATGGCTTATCTTAAATTTCTTGGCATGATCTTTAGGTGTAACCAATTCCAACAATGATTTAGGTATCTTGGGATTATTTTCAATTAATAGAATCCTCAACTTGGAAGAAAACTATCTATAAAATCTCATGAAGCTGGCATCACTGACTTCCCAAGTCATATCTACACTCAAAAACTAAAGAGGTATCTTTTGTCCATCATTTTCTAACTCCAATTTCATATCCTTGGAGAAAATATAAATACCCTTGTATAAACATATGTGCATCAACATGGAATACCAACACAAAGGTTTCTATACTTTTCCCTTGTTGATACCTATCAATCCATTGTGGATTTCCTCTACTAAGAATGTGGTAAAGTCAAAAATTGAGGTCATGCCATACTGAAATATTTCAGCAATGATAACAACTATAGATGCTTGGATGTTATCTTACTCATCTCTCCCAAAGAGTATGTAGAGGGAAATGTATAGTGCTTGTGCCCTTGGATAGAAATATTTTCTTAATAGTTACTCTCAGATATTTTATATTACCAATGGCAACTGACATATCTTTATAAAGTGTTCTTGCAGTGGCCCCATCTTTAGGTACACTTTCTAAGGATAATACCTAGCATGTAAATCCTCCAAATTGATCCTCTCATGCACTACCTAATTATGGTTCAACCTAAAAACTTCCCTAATCACCTATGGTGTAATTGTAAAAAGATTAACTCTAGCATGATTCTTGACGATCCTTCACACTAGGTCATATCTCTTATCTATCACTATTAGGAGGTCATCATAAAAGAAAACAACAGGAACAATTAGCTTGCCAATGTCAAACTCCTAGACATTGTTCAAAGGGGTATCATGTTTTCTCTCAAAAAACCATTTTTAGAATGAATCTATACCCCCAGTGGATGTTTCAACATCTCTTAACCAATCTTCTTTTTTGTAAAAACCCTCACCAACCAATAATCTAGGGTTTTTGGGAACCAACTCTTTTCCTTTAGTAACCTCATTAGTGGATTATGGTAGTTGTTCTAGAAAATTGTTGTGTGTAGATCTCAATTGATAATCTACTCTTCTGAAGAAATCTATTCATTGAGGCATTTTGTCTATATTTTCACAATAAAAACTACAATTTCTAATATAACTAGAGGTTTTTAGTACTTACCCAAACAACTTTCTTGCTCCACTGAAATTTTTTCTGCAATAATTCCTAGCTTTGAGATGACACAATTTGAACTCTAAATCTTGCTACACTCTAAAACCTTTGTTTCTCGGTACTCAATAATGAAAGGAATACAAAATTTTATGTCACTTAGCTTCACATGAATTCAAACTTATCAGAATTAATGGTCTAATACTCACATTACACATAAGGCCACATAATTTGAAACCTAGTCATTGATATATGCAAAATTAAATGATTCTATTTTAAAAATTGAAAAGAAGTGTTACCCTTTTGATAAATTAGATACTTGTCAAAACATTATTTACCCAATTTATCTAAAGTTCAAGCATCTTCAAAATTTGGGGAAGTGACAATCATCGATCTTCCTTTAATTGATGATCCTAAAAGATTCTAGTTGTCACTACAGTCACTTCAAAACTTTAGGCCCACTGATACATGTGTGTCATGGTCCCTTTCCCACTTTGGTTAAACATCATACAACTTTCTAATGTGGAAAAGTAGTGATTGTTGATCTTGTTTTGATCAATGAAAACAGAAAGGGAAAAACCTTATTTTACTCTACATCTTTGGCAAATTAGGACTCACCATTTGGAACCTCATACTACAACATCATCTGATGTCTACAAGTCATTATACCTGTTTCTTATTTTGGTTTAACTTTAAGCACTTTAAAAATGTGCAGAACTGACAATTTTTGATTGAAAAAGATTAGACACCATTTAAAAAATGATGGTTCTTTATTAGAATCAACATCTTCAACCAATAGAATAATGCCACTTGGACCATATTCTAAGACAGTTCCTTTTAGTAGGACACACTAGGATATAGACCCACTTTGTCCATGTGGTAGCTTGTTACTTCCTCACTTTAGCTAAAATTTATAGATCTTAAGAATTCAAGGAAGTGATAGTCAATGATCTTCCTTTGATCAATGATCAGGAACTTGCACAATCTACACTGCTTTAAAACCAAAGGAAAGGGGGGCCTACAGGGAAAGGTGTCACAAGGTTGTATTCCCACTTTAGTTAAACTTCACATCACTTAAGAATACATGAATACAAAAATCATTAATCTTCCTTTGATAAACAGATATAAAAACAAACTCTCCAATGGTTAGGAAAAATCAACTAAACACTACACTAGCTGGCCCAAGACAAACCTAGGGTCAAAAAATATATACATGCTAAGTTAAAGGATTTTCATGAAAAATAATAAAATACTGAACAAAAATCATGTAATAAAGGGTTTTTTCAGAGGTATATTAGGGCTTTACAAAGACTTCTCGCACACATTTTGAAAATACAAACAACATAAATTGACCTTTTAGGAACCTATGTCACAAAAGGCATTAAGGAAAATAAAAAATTAGGGATTTCTCTAGGGAAAAAATAAATTAAAAGAAACACAACCCCTAATTTCCAAAGGATAACTGGATCTTTTACTATAATTTTTTATGATTTTCAAATTGTAAAAAATAAAGTCAACAGTGGCTCTATTTGGGGATGATGAATATAATAAATTCATACAAGACCTTAGAATCCTTGGAACAAGAAAACCACATATTTGACAAAAGTGGCAACTTCCTTAGCGAGCAATGCTCAAAACAAGGAACACCACAAGTGTATACAAACACAAAACACATATGTATATGAATTTACAAAGATATACAAACCTAACTACTGTTCATGGAAAATAATACCTTCAATAGAAGTATTTCTTTAAGAATTTTCCATGAACTAGAAATTCAAGAATGTTTCTTGATAGTTATTTGATTAGATAAGAGTTTTCCCCCGAATTCTCATGAATGAGATATGGGCCTAACTAGATAGGATTGGATTTACCATGCTTTTCTTTGTCTTCTTCTAATCTATCATTCCATATAATAATACCAAATCCTTAGGCTGAAACTTCCCATTTGATGCTCTATTATCATACAGATACCTCATCTATACTTGTAAACTTGTATTTTGTGCAGAAGCATCCCTCCTTGTCTCACCCAACTATATGATATCATCCATCCTTACTTTCATCTCATCAAAAATAACTCCATCGTAAGCTTGGATGAATCTATACATCTCATTCAAGTTGTTCTAAAGGAATCTTGCATGGAGCCCGTACACTAAAACATAAGGAACTAATAGCCTTTTTCACTATAAATTTGTTTGCCTATACTGCCAGAGGAAACTTATAATCTTAATTTTCTTGTTCTCTCCTAAAATACTCTTGATAATCTTGAGAAAATTTTTGTTGCTAGACTCAGACAAACTATTTGATCTATAAACCCCTTATTATGAATGACATAATTTTTTTTTTAGATTCACCAAGATACAGATTTAAAATGAAGATCAATACTGATGTTGCTTGTGAACTGAGAAAATAATACTTAGTAATGCAGAAAATAACTAAGTAGGAAAACCATTCATCAAGAGAACAAGAGACAAAGGATTTGATTTTGGAGTTCACCATACTCTAGCTATGTCCCTAAATCTACAAACTCGCAAGATCAATGCCATTACTATGATGCAAATCTCATACATCACCATGGTCTTCCATGGAGTTACAATCTTCTACTCACTTCCACACTACGATGATAGAAACTTGCTAGCAACATGTTTGTGCCTATCTCCTTTGCCACTTTTTACAATTCTATGCAATAAAACTATAACTCTCTCTCAATGGGCATTAAGCCTTTACAAAAATGGCATAATGTCATAAAAAATACTCTCAAGAAAATTCTAAGTTTTTATCTCATATTATGAGACCACTTAATTCTCTACGACATTCTCTCCCAAATTCTCCTTTGGAGAATTACAAAGATTTATCAAAATCTTCTTCTAGGATTAATTGCCCCTTTAGAAATAAATATCCCCTTTTTATACAAGATAATTTCCTTATTTAGTTCAAAACCAAATAAAAAATTCCTAACCAAACCTTTTTAAAATAAACTCCCACATTTCAAATATATGGCTTGTATTAAATGATCAATATTTTTTAATTTTTAAAATATATTCTTCCCTTCATAATTTTGGCTCATCTAAATCAAGCTTGAGAAATAAGCCTTTGGAATATATTTTAAACTTTTTGGTGATTAGATCACCATACAAAAATATAACAAATATTATATTTTGCACTATGCAATCCCAAAAATTGTGGAGGCAATTAGAATCCCAAAATTTATGGTAGAAATTTGAATTGTAGAAATCAAGGCAAATTATGTGTCTTGATTCTTACCTGTGGGTCCCTTGGCTTTGAATTTAGCTTTGACTTTAACAACCAACATTGATATGACAATTACCATAGTGTGCATTAGTTTACCCAAGTTAGTGTAAGTGGTCCAATGGTAAGAGGGGCTATTAGAAAAAAGAAGGTTAGAGGTTCAAATCACTTGAATGCCACTTTTGTCTTATCTCACACATTCAAGCTTTCTACATCATGTTGATGTTAGTAGCAACCACTTGCATTTTTTTATCCCAAAACTTCATTTGGCCATAACTTTTGCATATGAGCTTAGATTTTGTCCATTCAAAATGAATTGTAAAGCTCTTGATGAGGTCTTAAATTTAAGATCCATTATTTACCACTTTTGAGATGGTCCAATTTCACCTCTTTGGTCAACCCTTGGTTCAATAGTTTGACCCAAACTTTGAACATGCATATCCCTAGCAAACATACTCCTTTTGATGTACTTGAAATTGTGTTAGGAGCATTTTTCTATGCTCTATACATTGATGCCAATTTTTGGAGATTTTGAGTGGGCTAAATTTTTGAGGTCTTCAAGATCCACTTGGATCATTCCTCCCCACTAAAGGAACTTTTGGACCTCCAAAAGGTTCTTAATCAGACACTAAGTGAGAGAAACAATTTCCCACTTGTCTAGTGTCTATCCACTTTATTTGTGCACTCGCTTCACCAAAAAGTTGTACAATAATTATGAAAATTACAATCAAATTGCTACCCATTTGTATTTTTCCACATCTTTCTAAATTCATTACCCCAGCTACTATCAATGTAAAATACATTAGCAACACTAGAAAATATAGAGATGATAATGTTAATGAGCTAACAATACTCTTGATCCTCTTAATAGGTTTCCATGACAAATCCTCATGTTGTGGTATTGATGATCCCTGAAACACATGATAGTTAGGCATACAAGGAACTACATCATTTTCATGCTTCAAATCACCTTGTTTTCCCACCTTTATAGACATGAGTGAAGAATTTTTTCTCACATAAATTAGCCTCTTCATTTCCCCAGTGTTCACCAATGGAGAATCAACTACAATCTTCTTCTTGTCCTTCTTTTGGAAAAGTTCTAAATAAAGCTTCCAACAATTAGCTTTGTGATATCCAGCTTTGTTGCAATAAGAGCAAGGTGTTCTCAACATCCAGTCTTTCTTTTTCTTCTCTTTCTTTTGATTTGGAGATGAGTCTTGATACACTGTCTCATTACTAGTTGACTTGACCTTCCTATACAAAGCCATTCTTTTCCAACACTTGGCAACACTATGCTTATTACCATAAACTTTCTACATTGCCAATCTTCTTAAAATAAAAAGAAACATTGGAATAACTAGGCTTTTTATACCTTTCATGACCACCCTTGGCACATGCATGCCAAGAATAATCTATGTTCTCTCTTCTCTTGGACATTTTGGATGTGTCACCACTGCCTAAAGATGATGCTTCATTGCCTCTTATAGATTTTTCTTGAGATGGTTCTTCTTTAAGATAATTATTTGCATCCACTAGATGGGAGAATTCTCTTTCTCCATACCCCAATCTTCCAAAGTGCAATCTATCTTTCTCCTTGATAGGTCCAACAATGCCTTGTTCATGAATTCTAAGGCCCTTTCTTGTGTTGCTCATCTTGGTTAACAAACTTAATCCAACATTTTGAGATTTTTTTATGAGAATCACCAAGAGAACAAGGAACATAATAAGAAGAATGAGGAGATTCCTTTGAGTTTGGATCTTTACCTTCCTTCATGAAGCCTTCTTTTTTAGACTTGCATTCCTCGTACATCTATTCAAGTTTTCCTTTTATCTCCATGAAGCCTTGTAAAATTTTGCATCAAACAGAAAAGGAAACTGATTTTCCTTAAGTGGAGACATCTTGTCTCACCTTGCTTGAATTTTCCCCAAGTATGAAACAATGTGCAACTTGTCAGACTAGCTCTGATACCAAACTTGATCTGTAAACCCCTTATTATAAATCACACAATTTTTTTTTTTTTGATTAACCAAGATAAAAATTTAAAATGAAGATCAATACTCACATTGCTTGTGAACTGAGCAAATAATACTTAGAAATGCAAAAAATATCTAAGTAGGTAATCCATGCATCAAGAGAACAAGAGACAAAGGATTTGATTTTGGAGTTCACCAGACTCTGGCTACGTCTTCAAATATACAAACTCAGAAGATCAATGCCATTACTATGATGCAAATCTCATACATCACCATGGTCTTCCATGGAGTTACAATCTTCTACTTGCTTCCACATTGCAATGACAGGAACTTGCTAGCAACATGTTCGTTCCTATCTCCTTCGCCACTTTTTACAATGTCATACAATAAAACTGCAATTCTCTCTCAATGGGTATTAAGCCTTTACAAAAATGACATAATGTCATAAAAAATACTCTTAAGAAAATTCTATGTTTTTATCTCATATTATGAGACCACTTAATTCTCTACAGCATTCTCTCCCAAATTCTCCTTTCGAGAATTACAAGGACTTATCAAAATCCTCTTCTAGGATTAATTGCCCCTTTACAAAGAAGTGTCCCCTTTTTATACAAGATAATTTTCTTATTTAGTTCAAAACCAAATAAAAAATTCCTAACCAAACCTTTTGAAAATAAACTCCCTTGTTTCAAATATGTGGTTTGTATTAAACCATCAATATTTTTTAATTTTTAAAATATATTCTATGCTTCATAATTTTGGTTCATCTAAATCAAGCCTAAAATAAGCCTTTGGAATATATTTTAAACTTCTTAATAATCGGATCACCATGCAAAAATATAACTAATACTAATTTTGCACTATACAATCCGAAAAATTGTGGAGGCAATTAGAACCCCAAAATTTATGGTGGAAATTTGAATTACAAAAATCAAGGAAAATTATGTGTCTTGATTCTTACCTGTGGGTCCCTTGGCTTTGAATTTAGCTTTGACTTTAAAAAGCAACATTGATATGACAATTACCATAGTGTGCATTAGTTTACCAAGGTTATTGTAAGTGGTCCAATGGCAAGAGGGGTTATTACAGAAAGGGAGGTTAGAGGTTCAAATCAATTGAATGCCACTTTTGTCTTATCTCACACATTCAAGCTTTCCACATCATTTTGATGTCACCAGCAACCACTTGTATTTTTTTATCGCAAATCTTCGTTTGGTCATAACTTTTGCGTACAAGCTCAGATTTTGTCCATTCCAAATGCATTGGAAAGATCTCAATGAGGCCTTCAATTTAAGATCACTTGTTGACCCCTTGTTGACCACTTTTGAGATGGTCCAATTTCACCTTTTTGATCAACCCCTAGTTCACTAGTTTGACCTAAACTTTGACCATGCATATCTCAAGCAAATAGACTCCTCTTGACATACTTCAAATTGTGTTAGGAACATTTTTCCGTGCTCTATACATTGGTGCCAATTTTGGGAGATTTATAGTGGGTTGAATTTTTGAGGTCTTCAAGATCCACTTGGATCACTATTCCATGGGGAAGATAAGGTGATGATATAGATTTAGTAATACCATATTTCTTGTAAAAACTTTTGTATCCCTTTGATCTAAAATAAAAGACATTATTAGTGACAATTTTTTTTTCTGGGCATCCAAATTTGATAATGAAATTATTCAATATGAAATTTATTACCACCTTAATTGTTGCATTCCTAGTATGAATAGCTTTTACCCTTTTTGTGAAGTAGTTAGCGACAACCAAAATCCAATAATACCCTACACTAGAATTATTTGAGATTTCACCAATTAAATCAATTCCTCACTACTAAAATTATTCTTGCACCTCCACTAGTCTTAATGGAAGATTCCTATGAAATTTCAATTTCCTAATTAATCTCTGACATGCATCACATTTTTTTTATCAGTTCCTATGCATATTTGAACAATGAAGGCCACCAAAAACTAAACCAAAGGACTTTGTGGGCTGTTTTTTTTCATATAATAACTTGCACACACTCCTTCATGCATGTCTATCAAGATTTTATTTGATTCTTCCTCATCTACACATTTTAGGAGAACATCTTCCATGTTTCTCCACCACATTTGACCACTCACAATGATATATGTGATGGCTTGAAACTTCATAGCCATCTTCTAATTATTAGTAAGTCCTCATGGAGCCTTCATATGTCATAAGTAGAATAATATACCTCTATACCTATAAGAAGTGTCTAGATCATAGAAATCATTCTTATATTCATCATCAAGTTGATTGATCTAGGTTGCTTCAAGATTAGCCTCTACCATCTCGGTAATTTGCATATCAATATTAAATTTTTGGATCTAATTGATCCATCTACATCTTCCCTTAGAAACTTCCTTTTGCAAGAAGCTGTCATTTATTTCTGCACTTGGGAAAAATGAAATCATAGTAGCTCCCATTAAGTAACATCTAAATTCCTTTACACCTTTAACAAGTGCATAAGCCTACTTCTCATTTATGTGATATTCAAGTTCTATAGCCTACAAATATTTACTAAAGAATGCAATTGGCTATTCAAAACCATCACCATTTTTTCCAATGAAATATTTGCTTCTATATGAAAAGATGCAAAAGAGAATATATGAGCATGGGCTTGGAATAATTAGGGGCTCTCAGAAAAGGAGCATCTTTGATTGCTTCTTTTATCTTTTGAAAAGATATAATTGGTTCTCCATCCCATCTAGTCTGAGAGCCTTTCTTCAAAATTTTAGAAATGGGCTTGCTTATCTCAGCAAAATTTGTGAGAGATATTCTAAGAAAATTTATCTGCTCAAAGAAGGATTGAATCCCCTTTACATTTTTAGGCTTTTGGATTTTGTCTATGGATTCAACTCTATTAGGGTCTATTCTAATTCCCTTCTTTCCATCTAGGTGGCCTAATAATCTACCCTCAGTAATAGAAAATGCACATTTGCTAGGATTCGAGGATATACCAAATTTTAAAGCTCTGATGAATACCTTTCCAAGGTGCATGAAATAATCATTTTCTTTCTTTGAGTAGGCTATGAAATAATCCTAATATGCCACCAAGAATTTATCAATATTATCAACAAAAGCCACATCCATTGCTCTTTGAAAAGTGGCACCACCATTGGTTAGTCCGAAAGGCGTTATGCTATAAACACAAGTAGCCTAAGGTGTTGTAAAGGTTATTTTGTACTATTTTTATTCTCTTATAACTACCTAGTTATAGACTAAGAATCCATCCATCATGGAGAAGAGTTATGCTCAAGTTACTCTCTGTAACATTGCCTCCATTTTAGGTAGACCATAGTTATCTTTTAATGAGGATGTGTTTAAGTTTCTGAAATCAACACATAGTCTGATATATCCATTCTTCTTCCTAAAAGGAACCAAATTTGACAACCAATATGGATATCTAATAAGCTTGATGATCTGAGCATCTCTTAACTTTTTCATTTCTTCCTACATTTTGGATGCAAAAGTATGATTGATTAGTCTTATCTTTTTTCTGAAAGGCTTTGCACCATCCTTCAAAGGAATTTCATGTTTGAAGACCCTCATATGACAAGGAAAAAACATGTATGTACTTTCTCAATAACTCAATCAAAGTTTACATGATTTTAGGAGTTATTTTCTTACATATATACAAGTTCTCATGTGCTTTTGTGATTCCAAGATTCACTTTTTCTAGATCCTTACCACTAAATTCCTTATTTTTATGTTGAGTTGTCATTTTCCATGATGCTTAATGATAGGAATCCTTTTGAACTCCTCTCTTGAAAAGTTAATCTGGGGATCAACTCTGAGGTTTTGGATGATCTTTCAACCTATTCGAATCCTCTCAATTGAATACAAATGTGAGTGTTTACGAGGAGGCCTTTTTTGGTTCAAAAAATTTGAATGAGATGTAGAATTTGTTTGCTATTTCAAAAGAATAAAGAACACAAAAAGAATTTTTTTTTTTTTTATGTTTGTATTTTTTAATGAATGTAATCTAATAATCCAACCATATGAATTCCTAATTTAACCAAGTTCTTTTAAAAGAAAATAATGAAGATAGGGTAATGAGATGTTTAAGCAAATAACTTGAAAAAATAAATTCCTAATGGACATAAAATATAGAAACAACATGTCTACGAGTTAATCTTTTGAAAAGATTGATAGTTAACCAACAAAAATAGGAGCAGTGCTTTGTTAATTCCATTGATTCAATCATTGATGGGGAATTCAATAACCATAAGATGTTTCACTTTTCATCAAATCACAAGGCCATAAAAAGTGTGCTTATGTGAGACAAAAAAGCTATGTAGGAACAAGATGATGATCTCTTCTTGAAAAAAGTATGAAGTGGAATTTTTAGACCTATAGAAAATACAAGATTTAAAAGATCGCACAATTGAAAAAATAAAATAAAACTATTGGTTCAATTATAGTTCATGAATATACATTGACAAAATATAACACAATTAGGAAAGAATCACTATGCTCCAAATGTGAGCACCAAAAGCATATATTATTGCATTGAAATAATGATGGCATGGAATATATATTACATTCCTGAATTTATAATAAATCTTCTCCTCAATTTGTGTTGAGAGTGAGAGTTATATTTTTGCAATCACATGCTTCTAAACTAATAAAACAAATCTATTTATCATGAATAAAACCAATCTTGTCCCTATTGAATAGTAGATCAAGGATATCTATAGTATCTTGTTGCATGATCTTAATGAAATATTTATCTTCAAATCACTCCTTGGAAGATATAGAGTAATCCTACAATAATCCCTTATAGAAATATCATAGTCATCTACTAAATTCATCTAGTGATCCTCAACCACATCTTCATGATGGACTGTCTTGCTAGCCAGGTACTAAACTCTTTCAAAGTTAATAAGGCCAAGGAGAATTATACTCATCTAATGGATATTGATCCCATTCAGACTCAAAAGATGGAATATCTTAGCTCTGGTCCACACTAAATGGTCCTATCACAATGGGCCACACCAATGTTACTTTTTGCTACCTGCGTACTCTATTATATGTAGACAAGAGCTTTCAAGAAATATCCAATGGTATTAGTCTGTCACTTGGGTATCTAGTGATTTTCTTTGGATTGATCATTGTACCTACCTTGAAATATATGAATGTTTGGTACTAGATGTAATAGGCTCCAGTTAGAAATGATTTTAGAATAACTGAGAGGGGGGGTGAATCAGTTATTCAAGGTCCAAAAGTTCCTAATCAAACTTTTCACTAAGTGTAGTGAGCCCAATCAAATTACCATGCATCCAAGCTAAAATTTATTCTAAGCAAGTTACTAATAAATCAACATGTAGAAATCAAACACATAAGATCAACACATAACACAGTGATTTACAGGTAAAAGCACAAACCTATGTCACCTTTTATAAAGAAACGTGATATTAGAATGTGACAGTTGAACATTAATGACAAAAAAAATGGTATTTTTGTTTAAAATATGAAGATGATGTAAATTGATGAAATGTGGAGAATTGTATGAATTTTATGTCTATAATTTTTATAATTGTTTTGACTAAGAATTTATTCATTCTATTTTATTTTGAAGTCCCTTTTTTAACTGTAAAAAATATAGGATGTAGTTCCCGTCAAACAAGTATGTGCAAATCACCTTTTTTTGTTCTAATTTGAAAATATTTTATAGATGACATGTATAGCTAGTGCACAAAAAAAGAAATAATTATTTTTGATGTATATTTTCTTTGTTATAAGTACTCAAGTTCGACCTTGTCAGAATCCAACAGTTTTTTCCTCCCGTCAAGACTTCCCTATCAAATCAATACCTTCTTGAAAATAAAATACATATTCATGAAGAGGTTTCTCTCCTCTAGTGATAAATATATTTTTTTAATTTATTTTTATATGATTTACTATTTTTTTTCATTTTTTGAGAGAACATCTTCTAAAATGTTGAAATATTGACTTATAATATTTTGAGATTATAACATATTATAACTAATCAAAACACTCAAAAATTTATATAATGATGATATTGAATATGAAATTTATAAAAGGGTATTTTTAGTTTCTTTTTAAAATTAAGTTTTGATAGAGAAATGATATTTGACCAAAACAGGTTTTTGTATCACAAATGGCGACACAGATCTATGCTTTACCCTTTACGTGGAAACCTAATTTAGGAAAAACCACCAGTAACATGCTACCTTGTTTCTTAACCTTCTAAAGTGATGCAGTATGAAAGGCTTTCCCTATTAAAGGCTACAACACACAGTTATATGTGACTTAGTTAACGGATTTTAAACACCTTGTTAGGAGTGTGCCTCGTTAAAGGACTTTAGAACATTCAACTTGGAATGTCAACCTATTGAAGGATTTCTCAATTGCTATTAGGCCAACCTAAGTCCATAGGATTTTTTCTCAACTAATACAATTGTAAGAGAGTAGCAATTAAGGGCTTTTTACCTTATACAACTTACAACTTAACATGCAGAATTCAAATGACAATTCATCTCACACATTTGCCTGGCCTTCAATCTTTGCAGCACTGACAACTTTTCCTCCTTTCAAGCTCTATCTCTTGGAGTCTTCTTGCTCAGTTTTCCAATGCAATCTCTTCTCTATGGTCACTTATCAAAGTATAGTCCCTGTGCTCTATTCTTCGTTCTCTATGCCTTCTTTTTAACACTTCACACTGTAGCCAACCTCTTTCTAACCACACTTTATCAATTCTTTGACTTGTAACTTCTTATGTAGAAGTTTAGAATGCATTTCCCACTCTTACTTCCTGCTCATAATTGGGTTTGAATTGATTTGGAAGGATATAATGTAACTTTCCCTCCATTTTGTTTCTTCTAGAAACATTATGCAAAATCCACCTATTTTTGCCTGAAAATAGTTAACCTGAAGTTCTACGCTACGAATTCACCATCCTTATCTTCCTGTTGGTTCACAAAATTCAAGGTAACCACCTTATCAAGATAGATTTGGTGAATATTTTTCTTTTCAAATAATGCAGTAGCTCGACATTATTGAAATACTAGCGCTTGACCAATATTATGTTACTCGACACCTTCTGTGGATTCATTTGGCATCTACTAGATTTTACTGATGCTCAACACCTACTACATTTTCCTTGCTCGGCACCTAAAAATTTTCTCAACACCAACTATTTTCTTAACACCTAAACACTTTTACTTGGCACACACTATATTTTGCATTTGCTCAACACTAGCTGAAAAATCTGCTCGGTATGAACTAACTTGCTTGGCACCCACTAATGAATTTAGTCAAGCTTTGCAGACAACCTTGTTACACTTTATTCTTCTAATGTATCTAACTATGACCAACCTTTTTATCTTCAAGTATGTTAATAATACATCATTTAATCATTGTCTTAACTGATCCTTGTACTTCATCACAACATCATAAATCAAACTTTGCCTTAGTTACTTTTTGTTACATCTTATTGATTAACTCCTTGTCATTAATCAACTAGGTGATAGTAGTTGGATCATATAAGCAGTTGTCATTCTAGCAAATATTAGGTTTGACATTAGTGAAAAAACAATGATTGAAAACATTCTTTATCAATAATCTCCTTTCTTCAATATCTTCAACAATGATCTTTTCAATCATATTTCAACTATCTCCCTCTTTGGCATTGATAGGAAACCAAACTAATCAACCAACCAAGCTAATCAACCAAGTTACCATAATGCTAATATGCCAAAAAGAAAAATTGTTGACTTTCATATCTCCCTCTTTTTCATGTCTCCCTCTTTGCTAGTACATATTAATTCCTTTGATCTGCTCCCTCTTAGATGTTGTTTCCTTATTCCTTACTTTCTGCTTTTTCTCGCTCTATACATCTGATCATGTAGATTTTCTATTTCTCCCTTTGACTGATCATTTTCTACATCTCTCTCTTTGATTCTTTAGATCATTTTTTGCTTATTTGATCAGTTTCATATCTCCCTCTGATCTTCTAAAATTGATTACTTTCTACTATATCTCCCTCTTTGACAACAATGCCAAAGAATTAGCATCTTTAATTAGGTAGATGTAGACTTTGCAACTTCCAAATTCTGCCTTTGTCACCATGCTTGTGACTAATTTGGAATTTCAGCACTTTGGTATCCTCTACATCAACTTATATCATTTCAACAATCAACTTTAGGTAATGGTTTTGTGAAGATATCAACAATTTTTTCTTTTGTGTTGATATATTCCATCTTCACTTATTTGTCTTCCACCAATTCTCTTACATAGTGATACTTGATTGCAATGTGCTTAGTTTTTGAATGCATCACAAGATTCTTAGATATGTTAATGGCACTCGTGTTATCACAATAGAGTATCACTAGCTCATTTTTCTCCTCCTTCATTCCTTTCAATAGGTGCTTGACCTATACAAGGTTGGTACAATTGATGGAAACTGCAACATACTCAACTTCAGCTATGAACTATGAGGTACAACTTTTCTTTTTCCTAGTCCAAGTGACTAGTCTTCTTCCTAAGAAGAGTGTTCCTCCACTAGTGCTTTTCCTATCATCAATGTTTCCTCCCAAATCTGCACCACTGTAGGGATTCAACTCAAACTTTTCACTGCTCTTGTAGTATAAGCCAAAGTCATCATTCCCTTTTAGATACCTCATTATTCATTTCATTGCCATAAGGTGATTTTCTCTCAGATTTATAGGAAATCTTGCTACTATCCAAATAACTAATGCAATTTCTGGTCTACTATGAACAACATACTGTAACTTTCCAATCATAGACCTATACATTATTTGATTGACTTCAGTAGATTCATCATTCTTGGATAACTTGTGTCCTATTATCATTGGTGCACTGACAGGTTTGGAATCCTCTAAGCCAAATGTCTTGAGTATCTCCTTGATATACTTTAATTGGGTCACAAATACGGCATGTTTCAATTGATGTACTTGTAATGCAACAAGGAATTTTATTTCCTGAAACATTGACATTTCAAACTCATGTTTCATTTGGTCAGCAAAATTTTTGCATAGTGCATCTTTTCCTCCAAAGATTATATCATCCATAGAGATTTCTTATATTAGGATATTCTTGCCTTTTTCTAACTTGATGTAAAAGTTATTTTTGTCATCAGTTCTTTCAAAGCCTATCTTCACTAGATATTTTTGAAGTATTTCATACCAAGGTCTAGGAGCTTGTTTTAAAACATAGAGAGCTTTATGTAGTTTTTAGACCATATCGTTGTTGTTCTTATCAACAAAACTCTCTATTTTTTCTATGTAGACTTCCTCTTCTAGTATACCATTAAGAAAAGAGAACTTTACGTCCATTTGGTAGACCTTGAAACCTTTGTAGGTAGCATATGAAAGTAGAGTCCTAAATCCTTCCATTCTTGCAACAGGAGCAAATGTTTCCCCATAATCTAGTCCTTCTTCTTGTGCATAACCTTTGTAGACTAATCTAGCCTTATTCCTTGTGATCTCACCATTTTTATCTAGCTTATTCCTGAACACCCACTTGGTTCCAAGCACATTCTTATCAGCAAGTCTTTGAACTAAACTCCAAATCTTTTTCTTCTCAATCTACTCCATCTCTTCCTTAATTTCTTTACTCCATTCATAATCTTGTAGTTCACCATTTAGTGTTTTGGGTTCAATCTTTCTTAGTAGACATGTTTCACTCCTTATTCTACTCCTTGTCATTGGTTTGGCCTCCTTGTCACCAATGATCTATTCTTCAGGGTGATACCTTCTCACATACTTTGATAGCCTAGGTTCTATTCTTGTTTCCATGTTTCATCTTTCAACATTAGAGTGACTATGCACAACTCTTTCCTATGTACTAATTTTAGAATTAGAATGTGCATTACTTTCATTTTGTAACTCATTATCTGAATGCAACTCGACATTCACTAGTTGTGACTCGGTAGATATTGAAATTTGTTGATTCCCAATTTGATTGGTATCTTCTTCTTCATCAGGCATTACTTCATAGAAGTACACAAAGGATTTGTATTCTTCTATTTTCTTGATGGATGCATTATCTTAAACTTCTGCATGCTTATCAAAGTTTACATTTGCACTCTCGACAACTTTGTTAGTGTTAGCATTTAAACACTTATAAGCTTTACTTCCAGTGGAGTATAGAAGGAATATGCCTTCATCACTTCTTGCATCAAAGTTTTCATTCCTAGATTCTTTAAGAATATAACACTTGCAACCAAATACTTTTAAATGTTTAACATTAGGTGAGTGACCATACCATAGTTCAAAAGGTGTTGCATTAATACCTTTCTTGATTTGAACTTGATTGAGGGTGTAGATTGTTGTACTTATAGCTTCTCTCTAGTACTTTAGTGCAACATTCTTCTCCATCATTAAAGTTCTGGCACAGTGAATCGTTGATTTATTTCTCCTTTTTACAATACCATTATGTGGGGGAGTTCTAGGTGTTGATGTTTATTTTTTAATTCCTTTATCATTATAGAATAGCTGAAATTCTCTTGATGTGAACTCACCTCGTCTGTTAGATCTTAGGCACTTCAAGATTTTTCCTATTTCCTTCTCAGCCCTAGACAAGTACCACTTCAACATTTGGAACATGTCAAACTTTTTCTTTAAGAACATGACAACAATCATTCTAGAGTACTCATCCACAAACAACATTATGTATTTGTCTCCTTTTTAACTCTGTACTTCTATTGGACCACATAAGTTAGTATGGACTAACTCCAGTACTTCTTTGGAAGTATACATTTTTCTCTTAAAACTAGACTTTGTCATCTTCTCTAGCTGACATTGTTTATACATTGTGTTGTCAGGCTTCTTCAATTTAGGTAATCCCCTGACTTTCTTTATCTTGTTGATGCTAATTAGATTATCAAAATTGACATGACACAATCTTTTATGCAAGAGTTGCACATCATCAAATCTTACAACAAAATAAGTAACATCTTCCATATCTAGGTAGCACAAGTTACTCCTAGTCTAGTCTCCCTTTCCTATCATATTTCTACCAATTTCATAAATTTTTGCAGTTTTATTTCCAAATTCTACTTTGCATCCTACGTTGCCTAACTATGACACACTCAACAAATTATAGTTCAAACCTTCAACATAATATGCATTATCACATGCTATTTTCTTTGTAAGTTTAATGCTACCATTTCCTTTGGTTAGACATGGAGCATCATTTCCAAATTTAACACTATTACCATCATATTGAGTAAAGGTAACAAACTTACTTTTATCTCCAATCATGTGATGAGAGCATCCACTATCTATGATCCACTTGTCATTTTTTTTTACACAAGTTACTAGTATTGTTGCCTCATCTTCATTTGATTCATCTTTCATGGCTACATAGACTACTTAATCATCATTTTCATCTAAGTCCTCTTCTTCAATAATGTAGCACTTTTTGCCTTTATTCTTGTAATCTCTTCTATCATCTTCTCTTATGTTCTTGTACTTGTTGCCTTCTTTTTAGTTCTTCTTTTGAGGACATCTTGCAACAATATGACCTACTTCATTGCAATTGAAACAAATGATAGGAAGCTTACCTTTGAATTTAACTTTACCTCTATGAAATCTTCTAGCCAGAATGCTTCCAATTGTTCTACATCCTCCTCATCTATGTTGGTATCATTGGATGCATATTTGATCTTCCTTTTCTTCTTCTTTGGCTTCACCTTTTTAGTGTCCTTCAACAATAGCTTGGCCTTGAAAGTAGATTCAAGGCTCTCAGGTATGCAGTTATCAAAGTTAGATAACTCAAATGCAGTAAGCCTACCTACTATACCATCAAGAGTAAGTTTGGTTCCTAGTATGCATCTTAGTTCTTAGATGGAAAATACTCTAATAGCATAAATGGGGAGCAGGGTTCTTAAAACATTTCTATTAATAGTTTCATCATCTAGAACACCATTAGTACTTCTTATTGCACTTACTACTTCTTTTATCCTAGAGGCATATTGGGCAATGTTCTCACCTTCCTCCATTCTCATTTCATCAATATTTCCTCTGAGACTTTCTCTTTTTTCTCTTTGGACATTCTGATATCCTCCATAGATATTTGACAAAGCTTTCCACATCTAAAATGTAGATTTACATCCTTTGATGTCATTAAACTCCGCATAACTAAGAGCAAGGACAATCTCCAACATAGCCTAATTATGTTCCTTCTTTTTCTTCATGTCTTCTATAGTAGGGACACCAACTAGATCAACATGTTCCACTATAAATTTTTTTTGTGCATGATCACCTATAGATCCAAGGTGCACCTTCATCAAACTTTTCCATTCTGTCAAGTTATCCCTATTGAGCTTGGGAACTTCTCTCTTAGGTATCTTGATCTTTCTTGCTTCTAGTACCTTTAAACCAAATAAGCATATGGCTTTGATACCAATTGTTAGAAAATCTTTTAGAATAACTGAGAAGGGGGGTGAATCATTTATTCAAGGTCCAAACATTCCTAATCAAACTTTTCACTAAGTATAGTGAGCCCAATCAAGTTACCATGCATCCAAGCTAAACTTTCTTCTAAGAAAGTTACTGATAAATCAACATGCAGAAATCAAACACATAAGATTAACATATAACTCAATGTTTTACATGGAAACCCAATTTAGGAAGAGCCAACAGTAACATGCTACCTTATTTCTGACCCTTTTGAAGTGATGCCCTATGAAATGCCTACGCTATTAAAGGCTACAATACACTGTTAGATGTGACCTAGTTAAGGGATTTCAAACACCTTATGAAATGTCCCTTTTCTAATTTTATATGATATTCCCAACCTCTAATCAGATTTTCAAGATCAAACAACTAATATCACAAAGATCCACCAAATTTCTCAAGAAACCCCAAATCGGGTATGCTAGAAATTGTGCCAAAAGCTTCATAGCTTCAAATATTATTAATAAATCTGAAAGTGGACATTTTTAAAAAAATTTCAGCAGAATAATAGCCTACAAAATGATATTTCCAGATCCGTATAGCCTTTACACAACATTTCTCAAATGTAGGACAAAAAGTATGCTCATCGGGCTCCCGAAATTAATGCAAAAATGCTCGAAAACACCACAAAACACTAATAATCTATCTCAGAAGTTTAATCACATCCCAATACATATATTCAGCTCTATTTTAACACCTTAAAGTCTGAAATACAGCAGCAAACCAAACTGATATGAAATATTCAACTGAAAACACCAAACTCATACAAAAAACACATCCAAAAATCCACAAATCTACACTGTTCAGCACAAAGGCAAACTCTGTATGAGCATGCACATGGAATGGCTTCAAACTCCCATCCTTAGCCTTCCTAGAAACCTGCAAACTCCCATTCTTAGGTCTCCCTGGAAACCTATAACCTCCCGTTCTTGGGTCTCCTTCTCCATAGGTTTGGCAGCCTCTGAAGAATAACAAAGAAATGAGCAAAATCCAGTTCTGGAATCAGCCCAAAATGCATCCAAACCCCTTAAAAGAGGTCATAACCGTAACTCACATCCAAGAGAGGTTAATGAAACATATTTTAATAATAATTTTCATTTATTAGTCCAACATTTTCCAAATATTAACCCCCTTTTTCCGAAACTTCACTTTCTTGGGCTTGCCTGCCTTAGCAAAGATTATTATTTTTTAATTATTTGAAAAGGGGACATGACAAGTCCTCCCCTCCCAAACATTTCTTGTCCTCAAGCAATGGCTGAACAATAAACCAATAAATCCACTTGGATCCCAAATGTAGTCATGAACTATACTACTACCAATTAACACAGGCTCCTGCAATATCCTCTGCAATATGACCAAGAGGAATCCATAATCAAACTGACAATTATAGCTCAACCAAACTCCAAAATCACCACTACCATAGTCAAAAACCCATGAGACACAAACTCTTAGAACATCATAACCCAAGTAAAGTGGATAAATCAAACTACCAACACAGTAAATACCATCAACGCATCCCACTGGCCTATACGGAATGTACAATCCAACTCTGCAACAATGGTGAATGCTCTCAAATGAAATTGTACCAAGTATGGAGAATCCACACACTATACAACTCCTGCAGTCAACACAACTCTGCAAATCACCGATCACTATCTCATAACCATAACTCCCATGCACTGCTGATGGTGAAAAGACATTACAAGATAAAGAGTAAGAAATGGAATCCAAACCAAATTTGCCTGCCATCAACTCCTCAAAAGAAGGATCAAATGCTAACTGATGTACATACCCTGCAATATAATGTCGATTAAAAAAACCAACCTCATTCAACAGCTCACCATGAACAAGTGATACAACCCACTGTGACTGATCACTAGCTAAGTCAAGAGATGTCATAGCCAAAGGAGTAGAATCAATAACAACACCCACTAAAGCATCACTCCCAAACTCCTGCTCTAAGTCACATATTATCAAGTTGTCAACTGTAGAACCTATCACCATGTCATGCCCATCACAACTCTCATCTTGAGGCATCAAACTATCCCATAACTGATGACAAGCACTAGGAACCAAAGTACATCTTTGTATCATCATCTCATCAACATGGTCATCAAAGGTAAATTGATGAGTGTACCTCATAGTGTAATGCCGATAGAATGCACCAATCTCAGTCAGTGGCTCAGACTGTAATCCAAATGAAACTAACTGCAATTGATCATTAACCATGTTGGAACTAACTACTACCTCCAAAGATATCACCAAGGGAGTAGTATTACTAGTAGGAACCATGCCAACTGCCAACTTACCAACATCACACATGATCTTTGATACATCTCTAGTCTCTGTGCCTTCAGTACTAGAGGCCACCACCCTGTCAAGTATACAATAATCTGCTACAATACCCAACTCAACTAAACCTGACTCTAGTGGGAATGAACCTGATATGCCAATGTTAGTATCAAGGATGGATGCATCCCCATCTCCACTGTCTCTGCCAATCTCAGCCATGGACATCCTCGAATCACCAAACACCATAGCTTGTGACTGTATAGAATCAGATAAAGACTGTAGTCGCTCTAACTCCATGGTCACCTTAGCCAAATGAAACTGTGACTCCTTGAAAGCCAACTGTGTAGTCTCAAGAATCTCAGAAGTCACCTCAAGCTGCTCAGTAAGCTCACTCACCTCATCTTCCTTGGCCAACAATGCATCATATGCTGTACTACCCCACTCCATAAGATAATCTCTGTCAGCTACCAACTTCATATAATTCTGTCTCAAAATCTGAATAGCCTCCCATAAAGAGTGGATCTCTGTCAAGGAAAGATAACTTCCTTCCTGCTCATCACTAGTAGGAGAACCCCATCCATAAACTTCTAACAACTGACGAGAAGCATCAAAATGTTGGCAAGTGATAGCAATGTCTCGATCACTAACTCTCAACTAATTAGACACATGATGGCACTGGCTTGACTGTTTCCTACAAACCTCCTCTGATGCACTGTCTAAAGGAGTATCCTCAAAGTTACTAGTCTCTAGAGTATTACCATCCATGTCCTATGAATCAACTCTAAAGCTCATATCAACATACAGAGTATCAAAAACTGTAGCATTGCTGTCCAACTCCTCTGTACCCAAAGAAACTAAGTCTTCAAAATTGCCCACTGCATCCTCCTAGATGTCATCAATGCCAATATGATCCTGGGACTCATCTGTACACACTGCCAAATATGAAAGATCATCAACACATTCCAGCAAGTATGGTCGACTTGATATATGAACAAAGCCCAACACTGGTGTATAAAAACTAATACCAACATCGAACAAGCTGCTAGCACAAGAAAAGACAACACCGTGCAATCTGCTAATCAAATCCATGATAACACCCAAACAAACATTGCTACCAAAAAGTGTTAAAGATCTCCTGTCAACTGAATCCCAAATGCCAATATAACAATCTTGAGTCCATATCTGTAAACTAGAATCAGCTGGTAACTCAAGAAAAATCCTCACTTGAGTAATATGACCAATACCAACTAACTCCACATACCTATCATGATGAGATGATGAAGTCAAAATACTATCTTCACTCACCTTCAACTGGTGGGATAAATCATGTGAAGTACTACTTGCCTCAATCTCATGTGATGAAGCATCTAACTGTGCCTAGTACTCTTTCTCAGAAAAGTCATGAATTCTCAATGTCTACTCATCTCTACCAGGTATCTCACCATCCTGCACAACAACATCCTCATAATCATCATCTGAACCCACTACACTGTAGTCACCGCCTGTTGTAACTATACCATCTTGAATACCTGTGGCATCACCCTTTGACAACCTGTAAACAATTGTCTCAATTTGAGTATCAAGTTGACCGTTACTATTAATCTGTGTAATATCCTTTCCCACCACCTCCTGTGGCAAAGTAGAATCTGAGACCTCTACCTGGCTATCAGCTAGTTTCTCAAACTCCTCATGCAAGTTCTTGGGAATTGTGTCATCTGTCTTGTGAGAAAATCTGCCAAATAGAAATCGAGTCAACTTATCCACCTTAGCTGGGTCGGACAACATGTCATTCATTATACGGTGGTGGTCAACCAACTGTTTAGACATGTCATGGCTTATTTTCATAAGTTTATCTCGAATGTCTAAATAACCATCCTTTCTACTGTTTTGACTCTGAATATCAATTGTCCAAGATTGTGTCCTCTGAGACTCTGTACTATACCTGTCCATTCTAGATAAAGTAGAGTGTAACCCCAATAGGATATAACTTCTTCAAACACCAAGAACTAACATGAAAATGATTAGAAGTAGCATGCAACCATAGATTTTGACATGCAACTGATTAGAAGCAACATGCAACCACCAAATTATGACATGCAAGATCTAGGTAGTTGTCAAAAATGACATGCAAGATTTGGGTAGTTGTCAAAACTGACATGCAAGATCTGGGTAGTTGTCAAAACTAACATGCAAGATCTGGGTAGTTGTCAAAACTAGCATGCAAACTTCTACAACCACCAAATTCACCAAGAACTAACATGAAAATGATTAGAAGTAGCATGCAACCATAAATTTTTACATGCAGCTGATTAGAAGCAACATGCAACCATAAATTATGACATGCAAGATTTGGGTAGTTCTAAAAACTGAAATGCATGATCTGGGTAGTAGTTAAAACTGACATGCAACTTCTACAAACCCTCAGGCTGGCAAGATCATGGCTTTGATACCAATGAAATGTCCCTTTTCTAATTTTATATGATATTCCCAACCTCTAAGCAGATTTTCAAGATCAAACAACTAATATCACAAAGATCCACCAAATTTCTCAAGAAAACCCAAATCGGGTATGCTAGAAATTGTGCCAAAAGCTTCACAGCTTCACCTATTATTAATAAATCTTAAAGTGGAAATTTTTAAAGAAATTTCAGCAGCATAACAGCCTACAAAATGATATTTCTAGATCCATATAGCCTTTACACAACAATTCTCAAATGTAGGACAAAAACTATGCTCATCGGGCTCCCGAAATTAATGCAAAAATGCCCGAAAACACCACAAAACACTAATAATCTATCTCAAAAGTTTAATCACGTCCCAATAAATATATTCAGCTCTATTTTAACACCTTAAAGTCTGAAATAAAGCAGCAACCCAAACTGATATGAAATATTCAACTGAAAACACCGAACTCATACAAAAAACACATCCGAAAATCCACAAATCTGCACTGTTCAGCACAAAGGCAAACTCTGTATGAGCATGCACATGGAATGGCTTCAAACTCCCATCCTTAGCCTTCCTAGAAACCTGCAAACTCCCATTCTTGGGCAGCCTCTGAAGAATAACAAAGAAATGAGCAAAATCCAGTTCTGGAATCAGCCCAAAATGCATCCAAACCCCTTAAAAGAGGGCATAACCATAACTCACGTCCAAGAGAGGTTAATGAAACATATTTTAATAATAATTTTCATTTATTATTCCAACAGTTTCCAAAGATTAACCCCCTTTTTCCGAAACTTCACTTTCTTGGGCCTGCCTCCCTTAGCAAAGATTATTATTTTTTAATTATTTGAAAAGGGGACATGACACCTTATTAGGAGAGTGCCTAGTTAAAGGAATTTAAAACATTCATATTGGAATGTCACCCTATTAAAGGATTTCTCAATGGCTGTTAGGCTAACCTAAGTCCATAGGATTTTTCCTTAGTTGATATAATTGGAAGAGAGTAACAATTAAAGTCTTTTGATCTGATACAACTTACAACTTAACTTGTAAATTTTAGATCACATTTCATCTCACACATTTTCCTAGCCCTCAATCTCTATAGCCTTGACAACTTGTTTTGCCAATGCAATCTCTTCTCTGTGGTCACTGATTGAAGTAGAGTCTCTATGCTCTATTCTTCCTTCTTGGTGCCTTCTTCTTGACACTTCACATTACAACCAACCTCTTTCTAACCACACTCTCTTGATTCTTTGACTTGTAACTTCCTATGTAGAAGTTTAGAATGCATTTCTCACTCTTACTTCCCATTGATAATTAGGTTTGAATTGATTTGGAAGGATACGTTGTAACTTTCCCTCCATTTTGTTTCTTCTAAAAAAATTATGTGGAATCCACCTATATTCACCAAAAAATAGTTAACCTGAAATTTTGTGCGACTAGCTCACCATCCTTATCTTTCTCCTAGTTTAGATTTGGTGAATCGTTGACTTTTCAAATAATGTAGTAGCTTGACATTATTGAAATACTAGTGCTTGGCACATATTATGTTAGTTAGCACCTTCTGTGGATTCATTCGACATCTACTAGATTTTACTGATGCTCAGAACCTACTATATTTTCCTTGCTCAACATTTGAACTTTCCTCGGCACCAACTATTTGCTCCACACCTAGACACTTTTACTTGGCACACACTAGATTTTGCATATGCACGGTACTAACTAGAAAATCTTCTTAGAATGAACTAACTTTCTTGGCACCCACTAATGAATTTAATCAAGCATTGCAGACAACCTTGTTAAAACTTATTCTTCTAATGTTTCTAAGTGTGACCAACCTTTGTATCTTCAAGTATTTTAATAGTACATCATTTTATCATTGTCTTAACTGATTCTTGTAATTCATTACAATATCATAACTCAATCTTTCCCTTAGGTGTTTTTGTTACATCTTATTGATTAACTCCTCCTCATTAATCAATTGAGTGATAGTACTTGGATCATAAAAGTAGTTGTCATTCCAACAAATAGTAGGTTTGACATCAATGACAAAACAATGATTGAAAACATTCTTTATCAATAATCTCCTTTCCTCAATATCTTCAAAAATGATCTTTTCAATCATATTTCAATAGCTCAAACATCTAAAATCTTAGCTGCTACCTCCTCTAACATCCTTTTCACATAATCTTCTTTGATGAACCAAATTATCGCAAATATAAATGCATCAGTTACGATCTTGTATTCCTTACTAGGCTCTCGAAGCCTTTTCTTAACAAACTAAGGATATATTATATATGGCCATCGATTTACATCCTATATACTGCCCCTTCTATAAAACCCTAGATAATCTGTCACCCTTGTAGCTAACAATTATACCAAATATAATGTCCTATAGACTTTTGATCATACAATTGGCATCTCCACTATTTTGATCATCTTAATAAAATTCACCATCCAAATGTGCAAGTGTCCAAATGTGGGAAAACCCATGGCTCTGGTCAAGAGAATCAAAATATCCAATATATTTCTTGATGTAGCCTCTTTCCATATCCACTTTGCCTACTTTCCATCCTAGAGGAGTCTTGTAAATGAGGTATAAATACTGGATGATCTTGGAAGCTTCCCCTACATGTTCCTTGTACCATCTTTTTAGCTTGGTGATAGGTTAATCTGATGAAGTGATCTACCCTCAGGAGATGGAACACCTTCTCTATACTCTTAGGTCAAAGATCTAGGATGATCTCTCTAGTTACACTCTTCACTACCCTTTCTTTAGGAACATAGTTTTTTGCAAGTGTCATAAAAAGCTCTAAGGACTACACTAATAATGGGTGTAATGTTGCACTTACAAATCCTAACTAGATCAAAGAGGATATCATCATAGACCTTTTTGTTAAACCTTAGTATTATCTTGGTGCACATTATCCTTTGTTAAACCCTAGTATATGGGGTCCATAGTAGCATACCTCATAGGGTGCATTGATGCACACCATATATGAACTTAGGAGCAAAAGGGTGTTTTATCTTTAAGGGTGCATAGTAGCACACCTAATTAGGTGTGCTACTACACACCTTAATTTGGATTTTTTCTTTTATTTTTAAAGTTTTTAAAGGTTTTTAATGTTTTTTGTTGAGAGGAAAAAAAGTGTAAGTGCAGGTGGGAGGCGAGGATGCACACCTAGGGAGGTACAATTCTGCAACATGATGAATCTCAAAGATGTAAAAAATAAAGACAAGTAAGAAAACAAGTGGGGAGAGTGGTGGGGGTGCTTGGGTTATATAGACCTGGGACCTAGTGCACCACTTGGTTTTGTGCAACTACATTGGTGCATATCAACAAGTGGTGATGCTTTGTCCATGTGTTTTGGCACACTAGCATAGTTGGGGAGGTGTGCTAGTTCACCTTTTCACTATGAAAAAAGACTTTTTTTCTCAAATTTTGATTTTTGAGATCCAATTTTTTGAATTAGGACCCAGATATGACAAAATAATAATAGATAACAACCTAAAAAAAGACTTTGATCCTACACTAGCATTCTACAAAGCTAAACAAATAAAGTAGGGGGTCCCATTTCTAGGAGAAATGGGTCATTCATTATGAAACTGCAACAAATAGCCCCAAGAAAAGAAAGAAATGAGAAAGACATTTCTTCATTGATAAACATTCCTCTAAAATGTGTCACACACCAACTAAATCCTAAACATTGCAAGAGTATTTTGAGTCACTTTATAGTCAAAACCTTAGAATCTTGAATCTTCACATTCAATGTGTTTTTAGTGCATTCATTTCCTTCGACATCTCAGAATGTAGTCTATCAAAAATTTTTGACAACATGGAAAGAATATTCCACCCCTTTTGATCCATTTCTCAGGAATCTTTACGAAAGTTGTTTATTAATCCTTTATCTAACTAGATAAGAGAATCAATTCTAAGGGCTCTTAGTGGGTTATCTTTTTTTCATTTGAAGTCCTAGGTAACCTTTTGAATTGTAGCTTCTCATAACTCACAATGTTTCCATTTTTATTTTTTGAAGAAACAATTGTTTTGATATTGAATAGCATATTAAGTGTGCATATCCCTTTAGGTAGATTACCTTTCTCAAACTTTATAGAATCCTTCATTCTTAAAACATTTCTTTCTTTTAATTTTCTTTTTGGATCCTCACTATGCTTAGACTACGTAACCAAGACATTGGTGTCATTTCTCAAATTTGATCTTTTGTGAACATCCCTTGCATTCCTCTTTTAAGAATTTTTTAGAAACTCTTACGCTAAACAATGATCTTAGAAATTCCTTCAAGAAGACCCCTCCATTTGAACTAGTGGGGTTTGGACTATCCCTTTCTGTCATTAAAACACCTAGGATAATCAATTTTTAAGTTTGCAAAGTGTTGAGAACTTGTCCATTTTCAATTTTGAATTCAAGACTAAAAGTTCCCTATTATTGCAAGTAACATCCATTCTTTAGATGGTATAAGAAACAAAATCATAAATATGTTTTGACAAAGAAAATACCTCTTCCAAAAAATCAAAACCAAAAGAATGGTTAGTAAGATACACCAAGATAAAATCTTAAGTGCACCTACCCCCTAGACTAATGCAACTTTTAAAAAAAACATACAATTGAAATAAAACACATAATCAAAAGGAAACACATTTGCAAAAATAAAAACACTTGTAGAAATAAACACATTTGCAGTAGAAATAAACACACTTGCAGAAATGAATACACTTGTCAAAATTAACACACTTGCAGATTTTTTTTTTTTTTATTTTAAAATATATCTTCTAAGCTTCAAAGTAATACTTCAAAAATTTCCCATTGATTGGCAATGGAACCAATTCCCCTTGTAAGGAACTCAGCCTAAACGTGTTTTCTCCTAGAATTTATGTGATCTGATAATGATCAATCCACAAGCATTGAAACTTTGTGTGGCTGCCTGGCTTTTCTTTTTACTTGTCTCAAAGTAGAACAAGGTTAGATATTCTAAGAGAATTTATCATGGCCCTCTTGATGAAATATTTATGTTTTTCCATATGCTCTAAAGAACATTTCCATTTTTCATCCATCTCTAAAAGATTCATCAATCTAATTTATACTCTGTCAGCATCTTCAACATATCCACTCATGAATTTCAAAACATGAATCCTAAGATTAATTTGGAATACTAGCTCTTGTCCATAAACTAGCAGGTATGGAGATGTCCCCAAAGCATTCTTGACCCTTACTCGGTCTATCCATAAAGCATATTTGATTTGTGTATGGCAATCTTTAGGATTCTCCTTCAGAAAATGTCTTATTACCATGATCAAGTTATTATTCATAGATTCAGCTACCCCATTCCCTTGTGGGTAATAATTTGAAGAAAACTTGATGATAACGTTATTTTCTAGTACTCATTGAGTTAAGAATACTAATACAAAAGATTATCCATTATCGCACACTAAGTATAACAACATCCCAAATCTAGTAACAATGAGTTCTTCCAAGAAATTTGTAACCACCTTAACTATATAATTTTTGAATGTCTCTACTTTTGTCCAACACATACAATAATTAGTAGCTATGAGAATAAAAGTGTGCCCAATTGATGATGGTGGATTCACTGGACCAATAAAATCTATCCCCCACTTTTCGAAGGGGCATATCTCAAACATTGGTTGTAATGGCATTGTAGGATGTCTTCCTCTGTTAGCACTAGTCTGACAAATATGACAAGAAAGTAAATGCTCAAAAGTATCATTGGATATTATAGGCCAAAAATAACCTGATCTTAAAATCATATGAGTAGTTGCTCCTACTGAACCATGCCCTATATGATACTTATTGTGAAATTTTTTCAAAACTTCTTTTACTTCCTCACATCCCAAGCATTTTAGGTAAATCCATTCATAGTTCCTTTTTTATAATTTTCTATCATCCAACATGTTGGATTCCCACATCATTTTGATTCCCCTACACTGAGAACTATTCATCCAATTGGGGTATTGATTTTGTAAAAGATAGTAAATAATATCCTAGTACTAGACATCTATTATTATACCCTGATCAATAGCAACTTGAGATACTACAATCTTCTTCTAATGCTCTAAATCTATTTCACCATTAAATCAAAATTTCCTTTCATCTTCTATTTGGTTATTTGCTATCATTTTTGATAATCCCTAGCCTCTTACTAACTTTATGGGTTGAATCTCTAGATTAAACTCTTGAAGGAATGCCATCCATTTCCCTCATCTTTCACCAAGTTCATTTTGCATCAACAATGTCTTAACTACTAGATCAGGTGCAATCACATATACCTTTCTCCTCGGTATATAATGGTAGAACTTCTTTATTGCTTTGATCAAAGTGAAATATTGTTTGTCAAGGTTAGAATAGTTTAAATCAATTTTTTTAGAGGGCAACTCATAAAGGCAATGGGCCTTTCATCTTCCTTTTCTTTCTTCAATGTAAGGATCCTAGCAAATGAATGTTTTGAAGCAAAAGAGTATATTTGAAAGGCAGTCCATAGTTTTGACTCACTAGTACTAGGGCTATGGAAATGTCCACTTCAATATCATCAAATGATTTTTTAATCTTCGTAACCCAGTCCATTTTAGCTACCTTTTTGAGTAAATCATTAAGGGGATGAACTATCTTTGCAAATCTACTTATGGATTTTCCCACAAAATTTATCTTCCCAAATAAACATTTAAGTTCTTTTTTACTATGAGGAGGCAATAAATCAAAATAGCTTCAATTCTATAAGGATCAATCGAGATTTTTCCTCAAAGATGATATGACCAAGGAGCTTTCCTTTAGTAATCCCAAACAAACATTTCTTGGGATTGAGGGATATGTCATATTTACAACATCTATTGAATGCATGTCTTAGATCAGTAATATGAGTGCTTCGATCCTTTGAAAAGATAGTTAAATCATCTATGTAGATGGCAATATACTTGTTTATTAATCCCTTAAAATATTTTTCCATGGATCGTTTAAAAGTATCCCCTACATTAATCAACCCAAAAGGCATTGTTCTATAGGAAAAGGTTCCCCATTTAGTTGTGAAGGTTGGCTTTAGCCTATCCTCTTCATCAACCATCACTTGATTATATCCTAAATATCCAACCAAGAAAGACATCATCTTTGAACCATTTACAATTTGAAAAACCTCATCTAGTGTAGGCAAAGGGTAGTTGACCTTTTGAGATGCAAGGTTCAAGCTACAAAAATCCACACAAAGAAAAATCTCTTTGGTCTTTTTCTACACAACAGCCAAATTAGCTGCCCACATAGAATGACCAATAGGGAAGATGATCTTGGCATCAAGAAACTTCTTAACTTCCTTCATTATCAGTGTTTCAATGATAGGATTAATAGGCCTTTATCTTTTATAGAAAGGTTTGGCATTTGGTTTCAATAGAATTTCATGAGTGATAATCTAATGATCATATGTTTTTAGCTCTTCATAGCTCCAAGCAATGGCATGCTTATGCTCTATAATTAATTTGAGCATGTGTTCCCCTTCCTATGCATTGCACATATTTTTAATCCTTACCATTCTAGGATCTTCATTAGTACCTAAGTTGTATGAATCACATTCCTTAATCCCATTCTTTTTTACCATTCTTCTATTAAATGCTAACTCATCAGGATCAAAAATGTACTCTAGCTTAACCATTCTCTTAGGAATAGTGTTGGTTTTTAAGTTTAGGATCCCATCCTCATCCTCAAGTTCATCATCCTTAGGTTTTTCATCTAGAGTTTCATAAATTTCATGCCCTTTGAAGTGGCCATTTCACATGATAAATGCGAGTATATATTGATCAACCTGAAAGACTTAGAAGTTTGTAATATTGTCTAGGATAGATAGGGCAACAACAAATTCAACTAAATATCTTTTCATTTTGTTCTTTAAATGGGTTGTGATGCACTATCTAAAATAGCGAAAGAATCATCTACCATGTTTTTCCCTCTTGGAATAGACTTTATGTTCAAAGCTTCAAAATCATCCATTAGATCCTAGGTAAAATTAAAAAGCTCTGTCAACTTTCAAGCTAACTTATCAAAATAACTAAATTTGAGTATTTCAATCTAAAAATCTATTTTTTCAAACATATGATCTAGATAAATTCATTCTAGATAAGTTATATATGGTCTCACACTTTTCCAATTTGGAATGTCTATTAAATGCATGTTTAATATTAGTTTGTATCGAATTACTAAAGAGATAATATTATTTTAGAAAAGTGGTGTTTCAATAACTCTCACTAATTTTATGATATTTTTTTAATAATATGTTAACACCATTTTATATAGCTAGACTTGAGAATATTCTCATATATAGTTTATAGTGTTTTAATTAGATATAATATATTGTAATTAAAATATTCTAAAACCATGTATTTTAACACTCGAAAATATGTTGGTTTTGGGAAAGAAAAAAATATTAGATCATATCAAAAAAATGTAAACATTATATGAAATTTTAGAGGAGAGAATCTTCTTCTACAATGTATAGTTTTTCTCATTATTAGAATATATTTGTTTTGAAAAATGTGGTGGGAGATGAAAACTAATGATTTCAGAAGAGTTAAGATTTCAATCCTTATAAAAGAGAAAATATAGGTCTAAAGCCAGTTTTTATTTTTAGTTGTTCTAGATATATATGTTATCTATAACATAATCTAAGATTAAAGGGAAATAAGATTTTTTTTGTATAGTTTTACAGTGGGAACTAGACCCCTAATTTTTGGTGTTTTTCAGTGCCTAAAAAATTATCTATAAAAATTAAGAAAATATATCAATTCTTCTTCCAAATAATTATTAAAAATTATAATCCTAAACTTCATTGATTTTTGTAGATTTCATTAGTTTACTTCATTTCCAAATTAAAAATAATAATACCAATTTTATGTCATTGAATGTGAATAGTTATAATTTTGCTAGCCTTTTCATTTACAAAAGGGTGAGAAGGCAACCTCTTATCATTGCAAGAATATATTAACTTCACTTGTCTTATAACCAATTGAGAATCTCCCTCGACTATGTAAACTATGATTTCTTTCTCCAAGGAAAAAAGAAGTCCTTGGATCAATGCTCCATACTCTGCAACATTATTAGTACATCTAAATTGTAATCGATATGCTGCATAGAAAGAATTACCTTTTGGGTTGATCAACTCAATATTTGTGCTAGATCCTAATTTGCATTTGAAGCCATTGAAATGAAGTGCCCAGTTTGGATCTTCTTTGGGCTTCTAACCTTATGCTTATTCATCCTTAGCTTCTCTTTGACTTGGGCCTAAAGGGATTTTTTCTTGGGAATCCCTTGCAATCTTTCATGGGGTGGACTTGATGATTTTCCAATTTTATTCCTCGATATAGAGAGTACATGTTTTTCTTGTTTATCCTGAATTTCCCTTATCAATTCAGTAATTTCATCCACTTTGGATTTAGGATGGATGATTACTAAAGTCCATCCTTTCCCTTTTATGTACTGTCTTCTTTTTTAAAATTTGATTGTTCCTGGTGGAGGAGAAGACAAACCTCCACCATTTGAAGATGTATCACTATGTGATGCATTTAGATCTTCAATCTCCTCTTCAACCCTTTCCATAGATTCATATATGGGTAAAAGCACAAACCTGTGTCACCTTTTATAAAGAAACGGGATATCAAAATGTGACAGTTCAACATTAATGACAAACAAAATGGTATTTGTGTTTAGAATTTGAAGATGATGTTAACTAATGAAATGTGTAGAATTATATGAATTTTATCCTATATTTTTTATAAACTTTTTGAGTAATAATTTATTCATTTTATTTTATTTTGAAGTCCCTTTTTTAATTGTGAAAAAATATAGGGTGTAATTCTCATTAAAACAAATATATGCAAATCATTTTTTTTTGTTCTGATTTGAAAATATCTTATAGATGACATGTAAAGCTAGGGAAAAAAATAATAATTATTTTTTATGTATATTTTCTTTTTCATAAGTGCTCAATCTCGACCTTATCAGAATCCAATGGATTTTTCCTCTCGTCAAAAATTTCCTATCAAATTTACACCTTGATAAAAAATATTCATGAAGAGGATTCTCTCCTCTAGAGATAAAATATTTTATTTTTATTCTTTTGATAGGATTTACTATTTTTCCCTTTTTTGAAGGAGCATCTTTTGAAATGTTGAAATATTGATTTATAATATTTTGAAATTATAACATATTATAACTAATCAAAACACTCAAAAAATTATATAATGATGATATTGAATTTGAGATCTATAAAAAGGTATTTTTGGATTTTGAAAAAATGAGTTTTGATAGAAAAATGAGATTTGACCAAAACAAGTTTTGGTTTCTTGAACGATGATATACATCTGTGCTTTTACCCATATATTTATAGGGTTTTGAATTTTATGGGTTCATCTTTTGGGACATTACCACTCTTTACTTCCATCATCTATATTAATACCTTAGTGACTGCTTCTTGGCATAATAAAGATTCAAACTCTGAATGAGTAACTTTATGCAATTGGCAAAGTCCTAGGAGAAATAGGATACCAGGATCAACTTCTTCTCCTAAAGATTGTAAACTAGCCACCATGTTGTGTATGAACTATTCTACGATCTCCTTCTTTGGGACTAGAATCTTGGACTTTTCATCTTGATCATCTGATATTTTAGTTGAAGTTGTATCAAAAGCCATCACTTTGTAAGAGCCCAAATCTAATTGTAAGAATGCCACTTCATTCAAAACATTGTATTTTGAAATCATTATTTTTTAACTTTGGCTCTACATTATATTCTCTACTTAGTAGTAATCCATATATATCTGGTATATCAACCACATGCATATAAATGATATCTTGAATTTGAGGGTCAATTGTCAACTGTATCCAAACATGTTTCAACATGCCACTGACTTTCACCTCTATTTTATCCAACTGTATCACTATCTGGTTAGAAGGCTAAGGAGTGACTCCCAACCTTTGTGCTATTGATAGTGGCATAACATTATAGGAGCCTACTAAATCATTTAAAAAATTATGAAGATTCTTTCTATATGTCTTGATGCTAAGTACAAATGGGGGCACCTCAACCTTATCTTTAAATGTAGTTGGCATTGCCTCCGAAGTATTGACTTGTTGAGATATTATATTTTGGGGATCAGTACTCATATTATGGGGTGCCTTTTTATGATCCAGAGTCTTCATCAATGCCTCTCACTGATGAGGATAGTATCGCAACATGTCAAACATGGACATGTTCACCTTTGATTGTTTCAAATCTTTTACTGTACTATAGTTTTCAGTAGATAAAGTAGGATTATTTAAGATTATTGGCACATTTCCTTGATTTTGATTATGGTGTCCTCCATATGGAGGCCTGATTGGTACTAGATTATTACTCACTTTGGGATCAAGAGGAGTTGGTTGTAATGTAGGAGAAATATCATCTCTCATAGGTTCTTTTCTACTTCACAGATTGTAAGTATTTTGATTATCATTACAAAAAGTGAACTTCTCTTCAGCTTGAATGTCTAGTTCCTGACTAAATGGAAAATAAAATTCTTCATTGAATGGTTGTTCTACCTATGCATTCTGTGAAGAATCATAGGATTCTAATAACATAGCATTAAATTGTATAGGAGGGAAATTTTCATTTGGTTGTGAATTTAGAGTCATGTCTTGATTTCCATTATAGTATGAACCACCATTGTTGGATGAATTTTGACCATCGTCATATTGATTGATATCTGCATAATGAACATTATTATTATTATTATCTACAGGAATGCTTCCATTATTTGTATGAGTGTTCCATTATCAATTTTGTCTTTAGAAGCCATTGTTATGATCAGGAGGATTTAAGTTGTTTCCACATTGTTATTTCCTGCATTGTTATTCCCAGCATTGAAATTCCTATTGTAGTTCTGACCATAGTTGTTGTTGTAAGGACTAGCATTATTTCTTTGAAAGTTGTTATTCTTTCCTTACAAAAACCCCAAGCCAGTTAGCTCATTTTTCATTTGTGATATGGTCTTCTTCATTTGACCAAACTCAAATATGTTAAATATGGCTTTTGCAGAGCAGGTTCTTACTATAATGGAACTCGACTCATAGGTATGAATTGGCTAGACATCATAGGTGTTGTGATAGACATCATTTTAAAAGATTGAGATGGAATCATCAATCCTCCTCCATTAGGATTGGCTTTCATAATGTGAAGATTTTAACCAATGTGTTGACATTTACTATAGGAAGTCTTCTTAGAAAGATAGCAATAAGATGGTCCATAGCATTCAGATAAATTTGAATAGAAACTTCAACTGTTATAGTGTATGATGAATCCATCTTGTAGTATGTCGTATGAAAGAAATAGTTGAAGTGTGAAACCATCTTAGTTGGGTCCTTTTTTATTGATATGAATTGTTGATGTATAATAGGTGGGTTGATGAAAGTTTTAAGTTATTCCAAGAACAATTTTTTGAAAGTACCCTAGTCTCCAATATATCTAGGTGGAAAATTAATGTACCAATTAAAGGAGACTTCCCCCAAAGAGTAGGGTGATAAATGAAGAACCACATTCTCATTAGCAATATTCATTCAATTTGTAATTTCCTTGAATATCTTGATGTGATCTTTAGTAGCTTGTGTCTCTCCAGAGATGAACCTTGTGAAAAACATCTCAAGATTCTTAGGAAGATCATTGAGTACACCTGTCAAGTTGATTGGAGAGTCTATAGAATTTTCAAAAAAGGCCATCGAAGGATTTCGTGGACCAATGGGTGGTTGTTGTGGAGGTGGAACTATCAAAGGGTTTTTTGGACTGGGTGGTTGTTGTGGAGGTAGAACTGAAGAAGATGATGAAAGTTTAAATGGAAGTGGTAGAATTATAGAGATTCCTTTGTGACTAAGAGGCTTACATAAATGGCTAATCTCAAGAAACTCATGTGCACTAGGTGAGGATCTTAAAGCTCACTAAAATGGGGATTCAAGATTAGGTTCTTCTAGTTTGCATCAATAGAACACCTCTATAGAAGTACACTTTCTCAAAAATAAGGTGCACCTAGGAATTTGGTGCACTTGTGCACCTTGAAAGCTCAGAAACTTAGAAAATTTTCTAAACTTGTAAAAAAATGTAGAATTTTGAAGGTTGCAATTTTCTCTTCTATTCTAAATGTTAATGGGCCCTCCTTCTAGTACCATTTTTTTTGAGCTATTATTTTGTACAATGCTTAATGATAAGAATCCTTTCGAACTCCTCTTTTGAAAATTTAATCTAGGGATCATCTCCAAGGTTCCAAGAAATCTTACAACCTATTGGAATTTGCTCAGTTGAAAATAAATGTGAGTGTTTAGGAGGTGGCCTTTGCTAGTTTGAACAATTCAGATGAGATGTATAATATATTTGTTATTTCAAAAGAATAAAACACACAAAAATAAGTATATTTTTATATTTTTATGTTTTTTAATGAATGCAATCTAACAATGCAACTATATAAATTCCTAATTTAACCAAGTGTTTGTAAAAGCAAGTAATGAAGATAGGGGTTAAGAGGTTTAAGAAAATAACTTGAAAAAACAAATTCCTGATGGACATAAACTACTGAAAATACACATATATGAGTTAAATTTTCAAAATGATCAGTAGGTAACCAATGAAAATAGGAGTAGCAATTCCTTAATTCCACGAGTGCAATCATCAATGGGGAATTCAATAATCATAAGATGTTTCACTTTTCATCAAATCATAAGGCTATGGAAAGTGCACTCATGCGAGACAAAAAGCTATGCAGGAACAAGATGATGATCTCTTCTCAAACTAAGTATGTTAGCAAAATTTGTAGAGCCATAGAAAATACCAAATTTAAAAGATTGCACAATCAAAATAATGCAATAAAACTATTGGCTCAATTACACTTCATGAGCATACATTCACAAAATATAACACACTTAGGAAAGAATCACTACACTTCAAATGCAAGCACCAAAAGCATATATTATTGCATCAAAATAATGAAGGCCTGGAATACATATTACATTCTTGAATTTATAAGAAATCTTCTCCTTAATTTTTATTGACAGTAATAGATATGTTTATGCTATCATATACTTTTAAACTAATAAAACAAATTTATTTATGTACAAACTAACTCTCTAACTAGTGCTTAGTCGGATTCCATCCATATTTTAATCATTAATTGAATGCATGAGCCTTTACATGTATTAAAACAAAGAAAGTATGAGAAAATAAGAAATATAAAGTCATTAGATGATTTAGAAGTGTTAAGAACTACAAAAAATAGGAGTTTCATCTTTACTAGGCATTTGTAAGAGTTAAAATACTATTAGAATGTGTTTTTGATGCATAGAAAGCTCTAAATTTAGAATTGGTAGTTAACTTTTGGCATACCTCTATCTAGCTCAAAACTTTTGAACACTACAGAAAAAGCACACCTTCTTACTTGGTGCACCTGGTGCACCTACGCACATTGGAAGTGGGCTTTAAAAAAATTGCAAAATTTCACTAAGTGTCAAATTTGAATTTTTGGCTTCTAGATTTTGTTCGCTTTTATACCAGATCTATGTCTAGGTATTTTCTCTCAAATTTTCAATAATCTCAGCGACTTGATCTGCATCTGGAAAATCTAAGGCTTCATATTTGTCTTTCACTTTCTACCTATAGTTTCCCACCTTGATACAAATCTCCATAAAAAATTCAATTTTTACATCCAACTCTAACAATGCTTCTTCTATTCGAAATGCTTGCCTCATTACATCATCATTAGAAGCTTCCTTAAAAGTTTTTTTTATTTTCTCAACTACTACCTCTAAATTTATTAAGTTATCTTGTGCATCATCCTGAAAAATGTCTAAACATGCATCACTATAATGTTTCTTAGCCTCCAACATTTTCTCTTGGGTTTGATCCTTGAGCTTGTCAATCTCTACATGTAATATCTCCATTACTTTATTAGAAGCTTCCTCAAAAGTTTTGCAGAATTTCTCAACTACTACCTCTACCTTTATTAATTTATCTCATGCATCATCCTCAAAAATGTCTAAAAATGCATCAGTATAATGTTTCTTAGCCTCCAAAATTTTCCCTTGGGTTTGATCCTTGAGCTTGTGAATCTTTGCATGTAAAGTCTCCATTACTTTATTGCCATCCACAATATTTTCTATCGAATCATCAATTTTTTCTAATTCCTCTATCATGTATACTTCCATTGGCATCTAATACCTCTGTCATTTAATCAATTGAAGTGCTTGCAAGTCTATACCCTAGGTATGTACTTCATCCATCAAGCAAAAATCTTGATTCAAAATGGCCACTAGCCCATTCACATTATCCTGCATATGGTGTAGGAGCTTCAAATTTCCTTGAATAATATATACACTATTCCTTTCAAAACTTTCTTGCCATTGCTAACAAGCTCTCAGAAATGGGTCTAATTATGCTACACCCTAATCTCTTCACTCTAGTGTTTTATTTAAATTTTCCTTAGGATTCGTCATATCCAAGGGACCAATAACTTCACTTATATATCCCTTTAGGATTTAATTCTATCTCTGAAGTGTCATCAATTCTACCCCATCCTATTCTAAGCTGCTAAACACTTCCTTAATTCCTGTTGTTACCATCAACTTAGTCATTTCCAATGTAGGTTTCCCAAGCATGACCTCCATGATCTGATAATCCCTTGGAGTCAATTTTTTGACATATATATATAGAGGAGAGATAGCCACATGAGAAAATAAGTCCTGGTTCTAATCACTCATGGTAAAGGCTAGTGCTCATGCATCCTTTGGTGGTGACTTATGTTTCCCTATAACTTCAATAAATTCTATCCTATCCTCCTATTTTGTAATGAATTGTTACCTTTTTTTTCTTATCACTTCCTTTCTTAGCTATCTTGGGATATGCTCCATTGGAGATTTTCCTTTTGAGGACAATGAAGTTTTCTCAACTATTCTCTTTCCTTTATCTCCCCTTTCTAGAGTCCTCTCATTTTTTAAGGGATCCATACTAGGAGTCTCTAAATCTCTGGAGTCCATAGTCCTTACTTCTATGTCTTGAGAATCCTACTAAGGATACTCAAATATTTTCCCTTCTTCAGACACTTCATCGATGGGTACTTGTTGTGGCTCTTCTTTTTGTTCTTCTTAGATTTGTTCTTCTTCAGTATTTGGAGGTAGAGGAGTAACAAAACCTTTGTCCACAAAAAGTGTAACTTGCATTGGGGATGATGGAGCTACCTCAGGTCCTTGTGGCTCAGGTGGTAACTGAATCCAATCCTCTTGCTAATGTTGATTAGTGGGAGAGTCTCTAATTTTATCTCCCTCTAATTCAATGCCCACAAACATAAAATCAAAATTTGACATCTTAAAGACACTAGTTCCATCAAGATCTTTCTCATCTATCCATTGTTGCATATCATCCTTGGAGGTTTTAGTCTTAATAGAGTTCCCAAGAATGGGTAGTGGTGTGATTTTGGAGATTCTTCTCCATTCTAATTTCGTGGCTCTAGCAAGATGGGTCCTCTAGTTCAAAGGTAGGTTATCCTCTTCATCCTCATCATCCTCTTCTTCCTCTCCTTCTTCTAGGATAAGTTCTAGGATTGACAGGAAGGGAATAATTCTCTTGATAAAATTTTGTCTCCTGCTGACCGAAGTCTTAATCTTTCTTCTCTTTGGAGGAGATGGGAAGGGTTACACCTCTTTTGTAGGTGGATAAACCTCTTTCACTTCAATTTGAGCTTCTCCTTGGCCATTTTCAGCTGGAAACACTTGAGGATTGTCTTGGGCTTGTGTGGATTACATATTCTTGGACCCTTGTACATTTTCTTCTCCTATATGTGGAGGTTCTTGAGTTTCTTCCTCTTCTATCTTGGCTTATTGAGGAGAAGTCTTGTTTCTCTTTTCTTTGCCTTTACCTTTACCTCTTTGAGCCATATAATATCCAACTTGTCTATCAAGTTAGTGTACTATTTCTAGCCTCACAAGGGACTAGGCTATAAATGTAGGCATTGTGACCTTAGCTCCTCAACCTTTTGTTGGGCAGGCTTAACCGTGAAAAGCTATTGCTTGAGGAATTGCATTAAGTTTGAAAGTTATCTTGATCCAATCCTTTTTTAATTTGATGACATGATTGGCCCTATGATTAATATCTAAGTTTTATTTCTTGTTAACCTTAGCAATTATGATAGGCCTATCACCAATCTTGTCCCTATTGAATAGTGGATCAAGGACATCTTTGGTATATTGTTGCATGATCTTCAATGGTATCTTTATCTTCAAAGTACTCTCTACTAGATATAGAATCATCCTACAATAATCCCTTATACAGATATCATAGTTATCTACTGCTTCATCTAGTGATCCTCAACTGCATCTTCATATTGGAATGTCTTGCTAGCTAAGTATTGCACTCTTTCGATGTTATCAAAATAATGTCGAGCATAATTGTACTCATCCAATGGGTATTGATCCCATTCAAACTCAAAAGATGGAATATCTTTTCTCTGATCAACATTGAATTGTCCTATCATAATGGGCCACACCCATGTTACTTTGTGTTGCCTTCATACTCTGTCGTATGCAGACAAGAGTTATCAAGCAATATCCAATAATATTAGTCTATCACTTGGGTATCTAGGGAGTTTCTTTGGATTGATCATTGTACCCACTACCCTCAAATATGTGAATGTTTAGTTTTAGATGTAATAGGCTCCAAGATCTAAAATCTTAGCCACTACCTCCTCTAGCATCCTTTTCACATAATCTCCTTTGATGAACTAGATTATTGTGAATATAAATGCATCATTTATGATCCTGTATTGCTTGCTATTATCTTGAAGCCTTTTCTTAACTAACTAAGGATATACTATATATGGCCATGTGTTTGCATCTTACATACTGCCCCTTTTATAAAGACCTAGATAATTTTTTGCCTTTGTAGCTAACAAATAAACCAAATAGGATGTCATTTAGAACTTCTAGTTATTCTTAACTACCACCAGCTGCTCACCCAAGTTTTCACTTTGTATGGAAAACCAATCAATTGGCATCTATGTTGTTTTGATCATCTCAATAAAATGCACCTTCCAAATGTTCAAGTGTCCAGATGTAGAAAAAATAATGACTTTGCTCAAGAGAATGATATAATATCCAATATCTTCCTTTATATAGCCTCTTTTATTTTCCCAAGAACAAAAAAAGTTGATTTTATTTTCCCCATTGTTAAGCTTTAATTTTTGAGATTTTTGGGTGACTAATCAAATTGGCTTTTGTAGCTTTGCAGATTGGAGCATCTATGAAACCACTAACCATGTTTCTTGCAGGTTCTCCTTACATGGTTTAATGCTCTTAGAAAATGAACTTGAATGTTTAAACACTTGTCTTTGAATGCACGTTGCTAAAATGAACTTGAATGTTTAAACACTTGTCTTTGAATGCATGTTGCTAAAATGAACTTGAATGTTTAAACACTTGTCTTTGAATGCATGTTCCTAAAATGAACTTGAATGTTTAAACACTTGTCTTTGAATGTATGTCACTCAAACACAATCTTGAATGCAAAAGGTCAATTAATCATTACAATATCTCACACTTCATCTTTTGGGGCATAAAAAGAATCCACATTTTAGAAACTTTCTAAGTTATAAAAACAAATAAAGACACTTTGAATGAGTTTGTTGTTGGACTCACCCTCTTTAATCACCCATCATTCTAACCATTGGTTGCAATATTAGTGCCATATATGGGGATGGGTCTACCTAAGAACGTGTTAAGTGCTCCAAAAAAATCAAATTCTACTCACTTGAGTTTTTATTGGTTTTTCTAAGATAGAAAATTTCTTGAATGCACATTAGTCTTTCTAACACTTCATTTGGGCATAAAAATTGAACAAATCTTGACGTGGAATCTTGACATGGAGGGCCTCTAGGCATGCGCTTGAAATCGATCTTTATACACATATTTGTTTTGGGCTTAGAACAAAATCACACTAAATCTTGAATGCCTTAAAGAAAATCAATCGATACTTGATGTGGAGGGCCTTTGGGTGCGTGTGCTTATTTTCTTGTTGACCCTAACTCTTCTTCTTGTTTGCATTCTTCGATCAATTTTACTTTTGTTGACACTTCAAAATTGGAATAAACATTGTATCTTAAACATGAGTTCTTGCAAAGTCTAGATCAAAAAACTTAAGCGTCAGTTGGAAAAGAACTTTGTCTTTTAGCCCAAGCTCATCCAAGTCTTCTCTCCCCTTGTCATCTTTCGAGGCCATCTTGGGTGCATAAGATTAGGATCCAAAATCTTGTCTTAAGTTTTAGGAGGCCTACTTGGGGGTTTCATCACCCCTTGGGATGACCTCAACTCCAGCATTTCGGTGGAGTATAAAGATAGGGAGGTGAATCCAAAGACACCTCTCTTGGAATCAAGATTTTGTCACTCAAGCTAAGCCTCAAGGAACTTTATACCCTTGAGAAGTGAAAGAGGAGAAGTGGGTTACCGCTCCTCCTTGTTGTGTGACATTATTTTGGTTTCATCTACGGATTTGGGCCTCATGTACCTTGGGTATATCGAGGACTCCCTAGCTAAAGCAACTGTCAGCCTTGTAGACAACCATCTAGGATGTTAATGTGTTTGAAGTGACTGATCGAAACATTTGTAAAACATACACACTCCTTGGCGCAAGTATCACATTCTAAGAATCACAAACTTCTATTTGGTTGTTCCTATCTATTGCTTGATTTTTTACTTGTTGAATGAATGTTTGCCAAACTTGGTCAATCCTAGCTTAGGGAACACTTAGAGTAGTCACTGCCTATTTCAAAAGTTGAACACGTTGAAGCAAAACAACCAAGATCTCTCAAAGCCAAGCAGATTCAAGAATTTATGTCAGAACAACCCAAACCCAAACAAAAGTTTCACAACAGCAAAATCAAGCCTTCTCAAGCATACAAAGAAATTTTAGCCAAGAGAAAGGAAGTAACACCAAGCCATCAAATTACCAAACTCCACAAAGTAGAAGACAAAGCTGCTAACAAAGCCCTTCAAGATGCCTAGTTAGATCGCACTATCAGATTTAGCAAACATCTAGGAGTTAACCCTGCTTATGCCTTACCAACTAGACATGATTTCTATGATTAGACCCCCTTGTTTCTCTACATCTTCTTGAATAAGCTTCACTTTAGAGTCATCCTTGTAGGTAAGCTAGCGATTCTAGGTTATCCCTTTAAATCATTTTAGCTCATCCATCTCATTTAGATCTTTTCCTTAAAACTAAACCAATCCCATCAAACCTAGCTAGCATCCCAAAAGCCTAATTTTCACATCCAAGCCTTCATAATTGTTGTCCCCTTGCCAAAGGTTTTCCATTCCTACCATCTTGCAAATCCACCAGCCTCATCGAGGTTATCCCTTTGACAAAGCTTTGTCTAGGGTAATCTAGCTTTGTCACTTGTTATCCCTCATCACCTTGAGCTAAAGGTTGGGATCCACAAGTGGTCAATCTTGTATTTTTCCTAAAGGATCATCAGTCTATCATTAAAGTTGACACAATCACCACCAAGCTTGCATATAGGAAAGCAAGCCTTTCATGCTTTGGCAACATATCTTTGAAGTTAGAATCCCCAACCCAATCCTTCTTAGGTTTGTCATATAGCTTTGCCTCAACCTAGGAAATCATTTGCATAAAAAGAACCTTCCCCTTTGCATCCATTAGCGAACATTTTCATGCCACCCATCACTCACTTAGCCAAGAAGAAGAAGGAAACAATGGAGCCCTATCATTTGTATCAAATAGTATCGCTCCCCTTGACCACTCAACCATCCTTCAGCCTAGAGAACACTATACCATCTCCTATTGACATTGAAGCTTTCATGAACCAACCAGGAAATGCAGTATTGGTGAACGCCATTATAGACAAGAACAAAGAAACAATCATGGCTAACTTTTGAAGGGACAATATAGGAGCCTTCAACTTTGGAAGACCTCCTCCCTTATCAGATCCATCTCACCCGTTGTTTGGGCAACTACCACCCATAGGCTCTTATGATCCAAGTAATCCTTTGTATATACCAAAAGAAGAGCCTCAACCCAGCCCATATGATCCAACAGACCCAAAAATACCAGCCTCCACTCAAGTTGAAATCTCCCTTCCACAAACCAATCCAGCCACCACCACTCCACTATTGGTCCATACCACTCCATCCCAAACCCCCTTCACCCAAAACACCTCATCATTCACTCCCTTCACTATTGTTACTACTACTCTCCAATCCAGCCTTCCAAATCCACCCATCTCCCAAATTAGTGCTAGCATCTTTGGCCAACCTAAGTAATATACAATTGGGATGCCACCCATGGGGCCAAGTAATCAACCTTTCATCACCCCCAAATTTTTTACCTTAGCTCAAAGCACAATTCCATCATTTCCACTAGGTCCTTGGAGCTCAGTGCCATCAGCCACAAATCCACAAGCTACTACCCTCACTCCACAAAGCCATCAAACCCCATAAGCTACTACCAATGTTCTGCCAAGCTCTCAAGTGACCCAAGCTCCTACCACCACTCTACCAAGCTTTCAAATCCATCCACCAAGCTATCAAACCCCATCAGTTCCATTTCCAAGCTTTCAATTCCCACCACCTCCACCACCAACTAATGCATTACCTCCTATTACTAACTATTTTTCTATGCCACTTCTAGGAGGAAATCCACCACCACCAACCACCAATTACTTGGCCTCATTTTCCATGCAGATACCTTCCCAAATGGGGGCACAACCCACATATATTGATCAAACTCCTCAAATCCAAAGTCAAGTTCCACAAGCTCCTCGTTCCTTTCCCCAAGCTTCACAACCATCTTATACCTTACCTCCACAAAGCAATCCATTTATCCCATAGCCAGCTTATGTTCCTCAATCCCAACCTCAAATCCAATATCAACAACAAGCCTCACAACATATGTAGCAATATGTGCCCCCTCCACCTCAGCAACCCATCATCCACCATTCAGTTGCCCAAGCCATGTACAATCCCTACCAGCCCATACCTCAAAGCCATCCATATTCCATTGCCCCATCTAGCACATACCTAGCTCAAGGCACTCCTACATTGGGAGCACCCTAGCCATCACCCATTAATTCAGAATGGGAAGCCATGGAGACATCTCTGAAGAACATCTAGGAGGGAAATGATCCAAAAACCTTCAAGTTTGAGAATGTGTGTCCTTACCCATTTGACAGAGCCATAACCGTGACACCATTTCCTGAACACTTTGAGATACCCAAGTTTGACAAATTTAGAGGAAAAGGAGACCCTGTCACACATATCAAAGAATTTTACATGCATTGCCAAGAAGTGGCATACAATGATGTCTTCCTCTTGCGTCTCTTTCCCAAAAGCTTGGCCAGACCAGCTCTTGAATGGTTTTATAGAATCCCATATGGCACAATTAAAAACTTTTCTGAATTGTCTAAGGCATTTGTAGCCCAATATGCCCATCTTGTTGAAACAGAGCTATTAGTAGTTGATCTTGTCCACACTAAGAAAAAAGGTGGAGAAAGCCTTCCTGAATATCTGCAAAGATGGCAAACCCTTACCACTCACATATCTTGCACCTTACCAAAATGCCATTTGGTGAAAATGTTTATTGATAATGCCCATCCCAACTTGGCTCACCACATGACCACGAACTATTTGCAGACCTACAAAGATATGAAAGAGAAAGGAATGATCCTTGAGCAAGGACTCATTAAATATGGTGTCATCAAGATTTACAAGGAGGCCAACCAAAATCAATTACATTCCAATGACAAATATAGGTATTGGAACAAAAACAAGCACATTGCAACAGATGGGGTTACCGATACGAGACATGTGAATATTGTTGGTCCTTCCCAAAATCAGTCCAACCCACCGTATCAACCAAACAATAAACAAGCTATCAACTACCAACAGTAGAATCACCAAAGCTATCAAAGCCACAATCCAAGACCCAACTTTCAAGGGTCTAGCAGTCAAGCTAATTCCATCAATGTAGTTGTAGAATGAAAGCATAAGTTCCAACTTACACCTAGAAACTATACACCCCTTGGTGAGCCATTGGATATCATTTTTGAGAAATTGACTAAGGAAAACCTCATCAAATTTCCTCCTACCTAGAAAATTGACCGAGCCCAATCCAAAGCTACATGGTACAAAAAAAATGAGTACTGCAAATTTCATAGGGTAAAAGGTCACACCACCCTCAAATGCATGAAGCTGAAAGATTATGGGTAGGACCTCATTGATCAGAAAGAAATCACAGTTGGAGCACAAACCTCTCCCAATGCAGGCTTGCAAATCTATCAAAATACTTTTCCTCCTCACAACAACCAAAATCGTAGAAAAGCACCTATCCAAACCAAAAACAACAACACCAACAACCGCTAGCCAAACCGACAGCATGGGAAGAACAATGACCACACTTCATCCTACATAGACTATGGTAGCCTCATCGGTTGTATATTTGAAAAAGAGCCTTCTGTCAATGTTATCAATATCCAAGGCCCAAAAAATGAGTGTGCAGTCACCACTAGAAGAGCATGATTGAACATTGCAGCCCCATTAGTCCAATCAGCACTATCAACCCCAACAGTATCATCAACTCCGTCCAAAAGCCAATACAATATCTTGGAACACCTCGGGAACATGCCAGCCCAAATCTCCATTTTAGACCTTCTCCAAACTAGTCCTATGTACAAAAACATCCTTGACAGTGCTCTCATAGAATCTTGTGTCCCTTCAGATATCAATGCTACTAATTTTTGTAATCTTGTTGGACACCTTTCATCCTCATGTGCCCTATCATTCAAACCCACCGACACACCCATGGTCGAGACAGATCACACCCTTTTGCTTCGCATAGCCATCATGGTATCCAATTTTTTTATCAAAAGAGTAATGATAGATAATGGATTAGCCTTGAATATGTATACCCTAAAATTCATAAAACAAGCTAGGTATACAGAGGCATATATCATCAGTGAGGTTATCACCATCAAAGCTTATGATAACTTGGAAAGAACCACAGAAGGAACTATTTTTCTACCAATCAAGGTTGGGCCAGTCATTCAAGAAACATGCTACCATGTTATTGATCTAAACCTACCATTCAACATCCTCCTCGATCACCCATGGATTCATGCCATGAAAGCCGTTCTATCCACTTACCATCAGTGCGTCAAATTTCTACATCAGGGCACTGGGGTAACCATCCATGCTGATCCATAACCCTTTGCTTACTGCAATGTAGTTGAAGCTTCATATGCAAACCATTGCCCTAGAATTGATATCAACACAACCATCGTCAGTTCATCCCACACTTGTAATGACCCAGAAACCATCCTCACCTCCACCTTATCTACCATGAAGATCAATAACAAAGGTTGTGAAGAGTATAGTCTGTCAGACGCATTTTCTATTAGGGCACTCCCACTTGATCCACATGCCCATGGATGATCGACATATCACAAAGCTAAGGAGATTCCACCTCCTTGATACAAACAGTTTGGCCCAATAATCTTTGTATTCTTGAAAATCCCTCTTCATGAGGAGCTCACTCCAGATATCAACAATTGGTTACATAAGGATGCACCTCCAAGAAACCAAGTACACCTTGATCACTTCAGCCAGAAGTATCCCCAAGAACATAAGCTCATCACTAACAAATGGAACTATCAATGTGGTGGTCTAGGACCAAAAGAAAGAGGCATATAGTGCCCCATTGATGCACACAAGTGGGAATCGAAGTCAGGTCTTGGCTTTGGCATACCCACAATTGGGGGCACCAATGAGAACGGTCACACTTTTTCAAACATTCACCGCAACCTTGTCAAAATCAAAGACATTCCTGAGGAAGTTGAAAAGAGATCCTACGATGATATCCCAAACCAAATCTCCTTGGGAGACTCTATTCTCCAAGAACTATCCATCCATTTCATTGACCTACCACTCACCCATCCACAACTCATAGATTGGGACCAACCAAGCATCATACACATTGATGAGTTCACATTAGAGGAAGCACTTTTGAGATTCATGGGAGCTAAAACACCTCACAAGAAAACAAAGCCAGATTCTACCTATATCTATAAGCTAGATCCCAAGGGGTATTTTATAGAAAATCCCCAACCTAGTTCTGATACACCCAAAACTAGAACTAAGGTGAATTTGAGACTAGCTAAGGCAGCTAAGAGAACTCCTTAGCAAGAAAATCTAGAGTCACAAGTAGAACATGAGGATTTAGCATTGCGTCCTCAAGATAATCGACCAGAGGTGTCTTCTATTCTAATTGAGGATACTAGAGAAATCAACATCAGTTCTTTAGAGATCCCCAGACTTGTTCACATTGTTGCATCACTATCACAAGACCAAGCTAACCTCCTCTTTGAGATCTTTAGAGAGAACATTGGCCACTTTGCATGGTCATATCAAGACATGCTAGGACTTGATCCAAAGTGTTTAGTTCATCATCTTGTAGTCAATCCAAAGATCAAGCCTGTCAAACAAAAGCTTAGATGAATGCACCCCAAGGCAGCATTACTGGTCAAAGCTGAATTAGAAAGAATGTTAGCTGCTAAGATTATTTTACCTATCGACTACTCAGAGTGGATCTCCAACATGGTCCCCATCACTAAGCCTTCTGGTGACATTAGAATTTGCACTGATTTTAGAGATCTTAACAAAGCTTGTCCAAAAGATGATTTTCCCTTACCCAACATAGATATGATTGTAGACCTTACAGTTGGACATGAAATTCTATCCCTTATGGATAGATTTTTTGGGTATAATCAAATCAAGATTGTAGAATAGGATCAGTAGAAGACAACATTCACTACCCCTTGGGGAACCTTTTGCTACAACATGATGCCTTTTGGCCTAAAGAATGCTGGGGCTAACTATTAAAGAGCTATGACAGCCATTTTCCATGATCTTATCCATAGCATTTTGGAGGATTATGTGGATGATATCTTGGTTAAATGTCATACCTTCATGGATCATCTTGCTAACTTCGAGAAAGTCTTTGATAGGTTAGCCACATATCATCTCATGCTGAATCCCAAGAAGTGTGTCTTTAGGGTCATATCTAGCAAGCTTCTAGGCTTTATAGTTTCTAAACGAGGTATAGAGATCGACCCCAAGAAGGTCAAGGCTATCTTAGGCATGCCTCCTCCCCAAACACTGTGACAGCTTCACACTCTTCAGGGTAAGCTTCAATCCATTCGGCGCTTCATCTCCCAACTTGCAGATAAGTATATGCCATTTGTACATTTACTGAAGAAGGATGAAAACTTTAAGTGGGATCATTTATGTCAACGCAGCTTCGATCATCTCAAGCAGTATCTTGCCAATCCCCCTATCTTGGTTCCACCAGTTCCTAGTCATCCCTTAATCTTGTACATATTAGCAATGCCTACTACTCTAGGGGCACTTCTAGCATAGCTCGATGACTACGACAGAGAAAGAGCCATCTACTACATCAGTAGAACCCTAGTTGGTTATGAACTCAATTATACTCCTATGGAAAAAGCTTGTTTGGTAGTTGTTTTCTCAACTCACAAGCTTCATCACTACATGCTAAGTCATACCATCCAACTAGTCTCCAAGATCGACCCTCTCAAGTATATGCTCTCTAGAATAGCACTTACAAGTCGTTTGGCCAAATGGGTTATGCTCCTTAGCAAATTTGACATCTAGTATGTGGACAGAAAGGCAATCAAAGGGCAAGCTATAATAGATCACCTAGTTGATATGCCTCTAGTAGATACATATCCTCTGATCACAGAATTTTTAGATGAGCATATCTATCTAATTGAAGAACAACCCCCATGGAAACTTTATTTTGATGGCTCACACACATCTCATGGATCAGGGGTAGGAATATTTTTGGTCACACCTCAAGGAGATTACATTCCAAAATCCTTCAAGCTACAATTCCCTAGCACCAACAATATCACTGAATATGAGGCTCTCGTAGCAGGATTAAAGATAGTTGTAGAATGGAACATCACTGAGTTACAAATCTTTGGCGATTCTTAGCTCATCATCAAGCAAGCCCTAAATGAATATCAAACCAAAGATGAGAAGCTATTACCCTACAAAGAGCTAGTTGATCAACTAACCCAGTATTTTACAAATCTTCATTTTATGCAAGTACCTTGAATGCAAAACAACACAATGGATGTTATGGCTACTATTGGCTCACTCTTGGAAATTCCCCAAGCAGCTACATAGTATGAGTTCTTAGTCAAGCAGCTTCTCACACCCACCTATGCAAATGAGGATTCAAACTATGTTTGTATCTTGGTTGGTCCCCAATCCCCTTGGTACCATGAAATCCACGCTTACCTTAAAGATGGTATCATATCCCCTCACCTCACACGAACCCAATGCCAAAATCTCATCCAAAAATCCTCCTGCTATGTCATCATAGCCAATACCCTATATCGTCAGGGTTATCATGATACTCTCTCTAGGTGTTTAGACCAAAATGAGGCCGTTATGGAGTTAAAAGAAGTACACTCTGGACTTTGTCAGAAAGTGTCTCCCATGTCAGAAGCACACAAATCTCGTGCACACTCCAGCATAGGATCTACAGCCTATTGCACCACCTTGGCCGTTCGCTTGTTGGAGCCTTGATCTAGTTGGAACTATCACACCTCTCTCATCTGATGGACATAAATGGATAATAACAGCTACAAACTATTTTACTAAGTGGGTGGAAGTAGTCCCCCTAGTCTTAGCTAGAGGAGTTTAGGTCTCCAAGTTCATATTGTACCACATTATTTATCGCTTCGGCATCCCATCCACCATCTTCACCGACCACGGAGGTAACTTTGAAAATCTCAACATGGAAGAATTATGCACTTCCCTTTGCATCCATCACCACTTTTCTAGCCCATATTTCCCACAAGGTAATGGCCAGGTAGAGGAAACTAACAAAACCCTCCTCAAAATCCTAAAGAAAGTTGTCAATGATTCTAGCTGCAATTGGCACCTACAAATAAATTGAGCCCTATGGGCCTATCGTATCTCCTTCCATACATCCATAGGCACAACTCCCTACTCCCTAGTTTATGGTGTTGAAGCGGTACTACCATCAAGGTTGAACTTCCCTCTTTACGCATATCTTTGCAAGGGCAAATATCAGATGAAGAATATAGAGTAGCTCAGCTCACCCAACTAGATCTCTTAGATGAGAAGTGACAACAAGCCTATGATCATCTCACAGTCTATCAAACTTTTTTCAAAAGGAATTTCAACAAGAAGGTGCTTCCAAAAACTTTTAGCTGGGCGACATGGTCTGCAAAGAAAACATGAAAGTCCAAGCTGATCAAGAAAAGAAAGGCAAGTTTGAACCTACATGGCTTGGTCCTTATCTTGTCACTACATCCTTTGGCTCCAGAGCCTATCAGCCATCTACACTAGAAGGAAAACTCTTGAATGACCCTACTAACGTCATTCATCTCAAGAAGTTCTATGCTTGAAGATCCTTGGTATACCTAGCTTTTGAAAAAAAAACAAAAAAATAGGAAAGAGAAATAAGTGTCCAATGGTGAAAACTTGGCAATTCAAGCGCCTTTGATAGGTACCTTGGTGAAAACCTAGTAATTCAGGCACCTTGTGTACTAAGACTAATCCATTATCTATCACTATCCTATCCCTCATCCATTCACCCACCATCCCATAAAACACCTAGTTGTTCCCTTGGTGTTCCGACCAAATATCCAAAATCTAATGGAGCTTGTAAATACCTCTTGTATAGCTTGTAAATCTTGTACCTCAGCCTGTAAATCTTTTACCTCAGCTTGTAAATCTTGTACCCTAGCTTGTAAATCGTGTATCATCCCTTGTATCATAGCTTGTATATCCAAATCTTGTCCAAAGCTTGTACCATATTCCAGCTTGTATTATATACCAAATCTTGTATCCTAGTTTGTATCCTATCACATTGCACACAAAGAACCCCATTTTCACTTAAGCTTTTCACAAACCATCTACCTATCTGCCTATCAACTATTACAAACATCCCACCCTTCAAAAAAATTTCCCTCTCGCAAAACCAAAACATGAACAACCGTGTACATCCTCTTTACCTTAGTACCATTGTATCTATCTAGCTTTCATGTAAGTTCCTCCTTGATCAGCATCTTGCACACATCGCATCACCCTTGGTTAGCTATTCCAATGCATCCTTTAGCTAGATCTCCTATCACCAAAGTGTTCTCCTTCTTAGTTCATCTTGCCAGACACATCACTCATCGAGATCCATTAGCTTAGGTCCTCTCTAATAGATCCTTGTAGGATATAGCTTTCCTCATGTCTAATCTTCGTCCGTTAGTACCTCATCCTACCCATCTCATTGGCAAACGATTCTCTTTTAGATTTTTTCTTTCTTTTGATTTGGAATCTTCCCTTTTGGGTCTTGAAGTATCCTTTCCAAGCAATCTCTTTGTTCCCTCCTCAAGGTTGCCATGATCTCCCATATCATGGTATACTACGAATGGGGCAATCTGAGCGTAAGGTCTTGATCAAGTCTTTTGTTTGTTTTTCTTTTCTGCTTGTGGGTTACCAAGTGTCAGTTCCACTCTAATTCTTCTGAGATTCATGTGTGGTATTGGGGCAATCCTTGCATGTTTGTTTTGAGTCAGTTCATCAGTCCTCTGGACGGTTGGTGACATGGCCTTGATGTTCTTGGTAACCTTGGTAATTAACCAATAGTCCTATAGCAAATCTAGTGCTCAACTACATGGTGGTACTTCTATTTGAAGTATCCCCCTGCTCAAAAAGCTTCAATGGATTCCCTTCATCTCCATTATCCCCCAGCCATATCCAACATCTGTCTCTCCTACCCCAACATATGCATCAATATCTCTTTGAATCACTCTTCACTTTTATCTTTAGGGCTCCACAATCCTAGTCTTAGGGATCCACCAATCCAATCAATCCACCAAGCCTCATCTTTCAAGATCCACAATCCTAGTCTTAGGGATCTCCAAAACCCATATTCCACCAATCTGACTCTTTGAAATCCTGTTGCATTAGCTTTTGTAATCCCCTCATCCTTCTCCCTATCCTTGATTCCTTTTTATAGCACTCTACTCCTTCATCCTCCCCCCAATCCTAAAATTCTTAAGCTTATTTACTCTTGTGCCTCTGATTCTCCCTTTCTCATTCTCTCGTAGTGAGAGTTTGAGCTAATTCAGCCCCTTCTCTTTGCCAATCTGAGTCTCCTTGCTCATCCCAAATTCTTATATTTTTCAAGAAGTCATCAAGCCTCGTTTTCTCTCCCTACCGCCTTCTTGAGAGGGCATCATCTAAGTCTAGTCTCTCCTCTTCTTATTTGAGACTGGGGCAAATTTGTTGCTAAAAATATCTTCCTCGTGTCATTTATATCTGAACTTCTTTGAAATAGTGTTGTTTCAACACTATGTCAAAGAGGGGCAAAATGTAGACACCTAGAATCCCTTAGAAAATAAAGTATTTTTATTTTCTGAAAAGTCTCTGATGACATCTTCATTTATTAATTGATTATTTATTTAATTAATTAATTTATTTTTATGCCATTGAATCCCTTTATCTTAATTAAAAATATTTAATTAAGGAATCCCTCCCAAAAATGTTTAAATCTTATTTAAACATTATTTCCTTATTTATTAATTATTTAATTAATAAATAGACCAAAAATCTCAAAAAAATAATAATTTATTTATTTCTTGCCCAAAACTTGGCCAATTTTCTTAAGACCACTAACCTCTTCCAAAATCTTCTAATCCTTTTTTAATTTCGATTAAAGGCTAATCCCATCATTTCCTACCCCTAATCCCAACTCAAAATATTTAATTAAGATTAAATATTAATCCTCATATTTATTAAAAATGTTTTAATGAATATCTCCTCAACCCAAACCTTTAAGATAAATAAACTTTATTTATCCTCATCCTAGGAAGTTCTAGACTCTTCTAGAAGGTCTTCATCCTCATCCCAAGCCTCTCTCTAATCCTCCATTTAGCCTAATCCACCCCATCCACCCATACTAACCAATCTTAGCCACTAACTCACCCACCCTCATTAAATGCCATCCACTTGCCCATCTCTAACATCCCTAATCCTAAATCATCTCTAATCCTACCCTTAATCATTTGCACAATCCTAAACAAGATTAAGACTTTCCTAAGCCAAGCCAAAGTCTTCCCTCAAAATATCCTAACCACCCAGCCATAAATGCTCTTACAAAGCCATAAAAGACTCTTACAAACCCATTTATTGCTCTTACAAGCCATTATGAAGGGTCTTTATGAAGATATTATCCCTTAAGCCTCCTTTGTTGACTCATCCTTGCCCTTTCCTCCATCCTCTCACCCTGTGACATGTGTCACTCCCTGATTGAGTGTAAGGAAGCACAATCCATGTGCTCTCCTTTCATGCAATTTGAGCCCTCCATGAGCTTTTCCCCATCCTTGTATCGTAGCCCTCAAACCCTCAAGCCCTTCGCCTATAAATTGAATCCCCTCCCAAGCCATTTTAACACAATCCTTAAGCTAAAGTTCCTATGCCATTTTGAGAACAAACTCCATAGCTTTTGCATACATACACACCTAAATTCTAAGAATCCATTGAAGCTAGCTTGAGTACCTTGAGCATACATCCTAAATCTATCAAATAGACTCATCCCCAAAACAAGAAATGCCTCATTGAGAGAACCTCTTAATGGTTCATATTCTCAATCGAGGGCTTGTCTTAGTCTCTCTTATATGTTATAGTAGTTTAATGTGTAAATGCTTTTGTTTTCATTAAATTAGTGTTTTTAGCATATTAGATTAGTGTATACACTTGTTATATCCACTTTTCTTGTTTTTCATCCTAGAGGAGTTTTCTCAATGAGGTGTGAAGACTAGATGATCTTAGAAGCTTCATCTACATGTTCCCTCTACCATCTCTCCACTTGGAGATAGGGTAGTTTGATGAATTGATCTTCCCTCAAGAGATAGAACACCTTCTCTATATTCTTGGGTCAAAGATCCAGGATGATCTCTCCAGTTATGCTCTTCACTACCTTTTTTTAAGAACATAGTTTTTTGGGAGTTTTATAATAAGCTCTGAGGATTGCACTAATATTGGGTGTGACATTGCACTGAAAAGTCCTAACCAAATCAAAGTGGATATCATTGAATACCTTTCTATGGGTTTATTACACAATGCCTAGAATGCACCCAAATCTATGTGACTTAGTTTGGTGTCTCAGATCTCTTAATAGTCATCTTGAAAGAATGACTTAGTCGAAACACCTTGAAACTTGTACGCTATAGGCTTTGGGACCATCTTCACAGCAAGGATGATGAAGAAGCCATTGAATCTGCATAAAAATGATGTCCATTAGTCTAAAGTAAAAAAAAAAAAAAACAAATAATTCAAACTGTAAAAGTACCCTGAACATGACCCAAAAACCTTACTAAACAAAAAAAACCCAAAAAACCTAAATTTATGAATCTAGAATGCAAAAACAAATATGCATACCCGATGCACCTCTGAGGTGCACTTGTTGTGCATTATCCTCTATTAAACCTTAGTATATGGAGGATGCTAATGTGCACCATATATGAACTTAGGCATAAAAGGGTGTTTTATCTTTAAGGGTGTGTAGTAGCTCACCTAATTAGGTGTGCTACTGCACACCTTGATTTTGAGTTTTGCTTTTGTTTTTAAAGTGCAGATGGGAGGTGAGGATGCACACCTAGGGAGTTGTGACCCTATGCATAATAAAGCTTGAAGATGCAAAGAATGAAGAAAAGTAAAAAAAAAGGTGTGGAGAGGGATGGGGGTCCCTAGGTTATATAGACCTGGGACACAATGCACCATTTAGTGATGTGTAGCTGCACATCACTAAGTGATGATTCTTTCTTCATGTGTTTTGGTGCACTAGCACACTTGAAGAGGTGTGTTGGTGTGCCTTTTTTCTATGTAAAAAGGTTTTTCCTCTCAAATTTTGATTTTTGAGATCTTGTTTTCTGAATTGGGACCTAGATCTAACCAAAAACATAATAGATTAAACCCTAAAAAAAGACTTGCGCCCTAGATTAAGGTTTTGAAAAGCCAAACAAATCAAGTAGGGGGTCCTCATTTCTAGGAGAAGTGGGGTATGCATTGTGAAACCACAACATTTTCCACCTTAGATCTATCATGATTGTCAAAGATAGTCTCCAAAACAACCAACCCTTTTGTGATCTTGTTGGTTTTTAATTGCACAACCTCCTTTCCAAAAATAGTTTTCTTACTAGCAATATTCTCTACATAAGCTACCCAATCAATTTATTTCCACCAAAATTGGTCTTCACAATTTAGAAATCATATTATATCTTTTTCTTCTTTAAAGACTTGCCAATTTTGGATCTTGTCTAAAATTGAGGATCTAGTCTATACTTTCACTTTTGATAGACCAAAAAATGTTACATCATCAGGCTTAATAACAATATTTGTCAATATATCTTCCATCTTATTATTATTTTTGTCCTTCCATGTGATTATGAAAGTATCAAAAATCACTATCATCTCCCATATAACATTCATATGTTGCTTCAGACTCTTTTTTATTGAAACATAAACTTCCTTACTTGGGAAACAATCAATTTTGAATCTTCTATAACATGAAAACATCTTATACCATGCTTATGAGCTACTCTCAATCATAAAAGAAAAGCTTCATTTTCTACTATGTTATTTGTGCATGGAATGTTCAAAGTAAATGTGAACTTATAAGTATGGCCATTAGGAGAAATCAAAAGAATACCAACTCTTGATCCTTCCTCGCAACAAGCTCCATCAAATCCATATGTCACCCTTCCCTAATTTTAATTCAACTTCCTTTGCAATTGGTTCCTTGATTTGATCTTATTCAATACCAAAACTTTGGCACTAAAAGAATTTACATTAGTATCTACAAAGCATGTAATGTCACTTTCCACTTCTTGTTCAATCATGTAGACACTTTTTGGCTCTCTATTTATTTTCACCAACTTGTCATCAATTTGAAAAGTGACATATGAAAAATCACACTGTAGACTTCCTCCCACTGTTTCACTCCATTTTCTAGATAGTAGCATGCCATATTGGGGTGGGATGTATACAACTAGCACACTCGTGGTCTACTCATTTCCAAGGTAATCAAGTAACTTATAGGGCATTGCATTTATTGTCCATATGACAGTGAATTCCCTTTTGTCCATAGTACAACACCTACCCTAAGGATTATCCACTTTCAATCCTAATTCCTTAATTAATTTATATGAAATTACTATATAGGATGCTCCAGAATCAATCATACAATTTTTTAAAGTCTTTCTATAGACAATAATTCTTAAGAATAAAGGGTCTACACTTCCTAAACATTGATTTACAAAGTCATCTAAATACATAGGTGGAATTCAGTATACAAAAACCTCAGTTTCTATTTACTTTTGGAGTTCATTAGGGATTTGATTACTATTACAATCATGACTAACCTTATTTCCTATACCCTTGGCCCATGCTATGACTTTGTTTTTATGCTCAGGGATTCTTAATAAATCTGATAGAGGAAATTTTAATATTATTTGTGACAACAATGACAACATATGAATAGGAGCAACAATAGTGTTATCAATAAACATACGTTATATCTCTTTTTTCTTATTAGATGAACTTGGAGTATTTTGATTCTTCTATTTATCACTCATAGTGCTGATCACTAATGATCCCCTTTTTTTTACTATTATTGGTATGTACTTCAGGATCTTTTGCAACATCTCCTTTATTTGTTTCTCATTTCTTCATAATAATTTTAACCTTGATGTTACTCTTATCCTTTTCCTCATTGATCTCTAGTTTCTTTGGATCATTCTTCTTGATAAAATACTAGACACCTTGTTCACTTTAGTGTTTTCTATCATACCTCTATTCTGAACATAAGCAACCATGTTTGTAGTGATCTAATCAATCTCTTCTCTCATAAGCATTCTCAAGGTCACTTAATTATTTGATGACATCATGTTACAAGTTGTGTCATTCTAGTCTTCATTTTTAGCTAAGAAGATTTGCTGATGTATTATACTATTAAGATGTCTTTAGTCATGAACATCACTATTATAATCATAAAACTCAAAATCATTATCATAATAAGACTCAGCCATATTACATCCATCATATTCAACACCACCATCATTGCCAGGTTGTTCTTCATTCTTTTCTTGATCAACAAAAAAGGACAATGCAACAACACAATACTCTGGTGCATGAGATAATTGAAAAATCATACACAACTAAGGATGTTGTCACCATAATATTCTTTGAAAGTCTTCTCCAATTCATTACATGAGGTAGCACTATCATTAGGAAATCACCTAAACTAGTCCCTAGCATCCTCTATGAGGGAATGAATAAAAAATTTCATTACTACATCCTCATGCACTACTTCATAAGCATTGAACATGTCTATAAATTTTCTAAGGTTCTCTTCACCAGTCACAACATTGTTTCTAGAAATTATTATGACCTTATCTCTCAAGTCATTAGAAATAGGATCTAGAAAGCCAAGAATATCGACAAATGAAATTTTCTTGTATTTCTCCATATATATGGACCTTCTCTAAAAACCAATGCTAAAATTTGGTGTGTTTGGTCCAATTTATTGGTTTTGATAGGGATTTGAGGCTATTGAACTTGTTGGGTAACTTGCTAACTAAGATATGTTTTGACTAGTCACTATTTTTCCACAAGTAGGAACAAAGAGTGTGGCTTGTGAAAATAGATGTGGCCAAGATGCTAAGGTGGAATTGGACTTGAAAATTTATATTTTCCTTCTAGTCTTAGTAGCTTGGGCTTCATTCTCAAAATTTTCAAGCTCTTTGGATAAATCCTCCCTTTCCTTTTTGACTTTCTCTAAATCTAAATCCAATTTAGACATGGTAGGACTTTCATATTTTCTAGGAAGAACTTAAGATTCATTTATTTGTACACCTATAACCTTTTTCTTTCCCTTATCAAGGTTCTTCATAGTCAAATCTCTAACTTTAGGTTTAATAGGATGATAAGGTTCAACTTGGGAGATAACAGGTTCTTCCTTGTCTTTTAAGAGATGTTCCTATTCCTAGACTTTTGATCTCAGATCTTCAACATCCTCAAATATATCTGAATGCAGTTAAGAAGACTTTTCCTCCAACTTCTTACTCTATTCTTTCAAGGAAGCCATCCTCCTAAGAAATTTGTCTCTCTAAATATGAGTATTCATGGCAATATGTTCCTTCACCATTTCCAAACATATGTATTTGTCTTATTCATTAGCAACCCTTCTTTTAAGGACCTCCACTACAATAAGAAAATCATCATGATCCATGGTTATTTCATATGATTCTAAGGATTCACTAAGATCAATAAGGTTTCTTTCAATGAAAGGAATGTGAGGAGGTTAACATCTACTTGATGAACACTTCTAGTTCTAGGATGTTGATTTATTCCTCCTAAATAACTAGATCTAAAAGCAATATCCCCCATGGGTGAAACCATTATGTTTTGATAGGGATGTTCTTTATGAAAAGGTGTAACAAAAGATTTCCTAGAAGTCAGGTATTTTTAGATTCCAAACTATGAGATAGAACTTCTTCCTCAACTATAGGTTGGAATTAAAAAATATCTTTGGGTTTACATGCATGACTTCTTTCTCCCCTCATCTTAGGCCAATTCTTCTTATGACCTTTTGATAACTATGTATACAAAGGCATATATGGGTTTTTTCTTACATATGCATGTGTATTCTTTCTTCCATTATCCATTCTTTTATTTTAATATGAGCACTAGTTAACCCAAGATTGAGTCCCTACCCACTAGGTAGGAAAACATATTATAATGGCTAAAAGAAAAAAAAATTCACAGGAATAGTCTTTGTAAAAATATATATGATACAAAGATCCAGCCTAGATGATTTAAATATTGTATAATTTGGTGTTGCAAACTCTTTCTTTCCAATGAGGCACTATGCAATGATACTCTATGTCATGGTACTCCTGTGGTATTAGGAAATTTGTAGATTCTTAATGTTTGTCACTGAAAAGCAACCAATACCATAGCTTGGGAAGAAAAAAAATGGCAAACATATGATTATAGGTGCAAAGATTGCAATAGAGATTCCAACACTTTAGAGTCATTTCTTTCATTGGCTCCCTAGTAGAGTCACCATTTTGTTGGTGCTTTAAAACTACCAGGTTGCCAAAAAACCCAATACTATGATGTAGAAGAGAAAACTTAGTTTAAAGATTAGATAATTATTACATTCAACTTAATTCATCTAAGATGTGGACCAACATTAATAGAGTACAAGAACTCTCTACTCTTTAGGCTCTTCAAGACCATGGTTGGTGCACCTAAGGGATGGAAATGACTAACTATTTGATATTATTCTTCAAAAATCCTTCACTCACACTCCTCTTTTCATATCTATGCCTTATAGTATAAAATGGTCAAAAATCTTCTTTGATTTGAAAGTAACTTCTTGATTATAGTAGCTAACTATAAATCAGAAGAAACCAAAAGTAGTGACCAAAAGTTTAATTATTCATTACAAAAAGTAAATATTGATTTGATTTAAATGTGCTTTGTGCAACCACATGAACTTGTAAATTTACATCTGAATTGATGATTAGTGTCATGTACATTTTTATATAGAGTCACACTAGTAAATAATTGATCTATTATTTTTTTTCAATTAAATTCATTAGATGTCAATCCCACACTCCATTCTTATTATATCCCTCTCATAAGACTAACAACCCCATGAATTTATGGAAGCATTTACTTAATTCTTTGAATTAAGAGAAACAATAAATTGCCATACAACCTATTCAAGCTACATTAAATTGTATAAACCTTTCTCATTCAATCTCAAAAATAACAAGTAAATGAGATTGGAGACCAAATTTATAGAAATATATAGTCAAAATTCCCTCTTTGTACTAATATTCCTTGAAAATTATACATCACTAATGTACTACTCAAATTATATCTCAAAACATGAAAAAGATTGTCATTCAAGACCCATTTGTACTCTTAGACTTTTAAATTTGAATATATCATATCATTGGGATAAAGAAAATTGGATTGACTACAAAATAGCATAAACATTAAAAATTATATAGACTTCAGACACTTCCCTAACCTTGGAAACTCACTTAGGTAGCATAAGTTGCAATACACTACAAACATAGAGGAAAAAATATAGCCATCCTTGGAGTAAAAGATTTACAAAAAGATACAAAATTTCTCCATCAAAATACATCTGAGAAAACAAAAAAGATATTTTCTTATCTTAAAATAGAAAAATCTTTCCTATTCATTATCTTATGGTCTGACCAATTGTATAGTAGCAATTCCTTGTAAATCCATTGCACCTAATGATTGATCCTATTCTATTTTGTTGTTCTCTGGGATGTGTGAATACTTGGTTCACAAGTGTTGAATTAGGCTTTTGATATTTAGATATTTATCACAATGGGTTTTTGATCTACTACATCATCAGTTTGAGTAGCCATGTCCACTAATGTAGTCAATGGCTCTTTTTGTCTTCCATATGTTTGAACTAGTGGGTCAATTATCTACACCTCCTCTATGGAAACTATTTTATCCACATCCTTTTCTCTAACCACGTCTGGTAACAATTAATTTGTTGAGGAGTATTCTACCCTCCACTTGTTAAAAAGTGGGCCATCTAACCAGTTGAAGCTTAATATTTCACTTTCTCTTTTCAATCTATCTCTTCATATTTTATCTATCTCAACAAAATCCTTCTTGAAAGAATCAAAAAATATTTGTACTTGCACAATTTCCTCAAATTTTTTAGCAAACCAGATGTAGCCTTCCTTATTTACTACTTTATTTAGCTTGATACTCATCAACTAATTCAATTCTTTGGCCCAATCTTCTTTATCTTTCAATTTTCCTATGCCCTTGAGTGCATAAGGAAATAAATACTTCAAAAAATGGTTGTTTATTTTCATCAGCAACATGTTCCTCTTGTGGTCAAAATGAAAGAGGTCATTAGTGTGATCAAATTTTTTTTGTATTAGATTACTAGAATGACTAATGATTGAACAACATAAGGTTGTAGTGTCACTATTTCTACTGATCCACTTGTTCAAAATTAATCTCAAGCCAACTTCATTACTGCTCAATTCATTCCAAATCTCCATTAACTTTTATAATTCTTGATAAAAGAAAGGCCATTCTACCCTATCCACCAAATACATAATGGTATTCATGATTTTGTCTTCATGTTGGATTCCTAGTTCCACATATAATTACCATATCTTTTTTTTTGCTTCTTCAAGTTCCTCAACAATATATCTTCCTCCCTCTTTCTTCATAGGCTTCAAAAACCTTTTCAATTTTTTCATTTAGTTCCAAAAATGTGTTTTTATCTTTGGTTTTCCAAAACTACACCAAAGCCAACCATTTCTTTGTTAATTAAGGCCATATTTTTGTTGAATTCTGATTGAAAAGATAATTGTTAAGAAAGATTATTAAAAGATGGAGATTGTTGAAGAAGACTATCTATTTCAATCATTGTTTTATCACTGATGTCAAACCTAATATTTGCTAGTAAGACAACTGCTTATAAGATTCAAGTACTATCACTTAGTTGATTGATCAAGATGATTGGATCAATAAGAGGTAATAATAGCACCTAGAGGAAAGGTTGAGTTATGATTATGTAATGAAGTGCAAGGATTAGTTAAGATAGTGATGACATTATGTATTGGTAATCTACTTAAGGTTACAAAATTTTGGCTACTCTTGGAATGTTTAGAAGAAAAAGTTGCACAAAGGTTGTCTGCTAAGGTTGACTAAGTAGATAATAAGTGTCGAGCAAAGCCAGTACATGTCGAGTAGAAGTTCAGTTGAAGCTGAGTGAAAGAAATTTCTAGTAGATGCTGAGTAAGATATTTGATTCTGAGTAAAGTTTAGTTGATTTCAAGCATCAATAAACTTTAGTTTATGCTGAGGGATTTTATAGTTGATGCTCAGCAATGTACTATGTTCTGAGCATCAAAAGTTTGATAATGCTAAGCTGTTGCATTATGTTAAAAATCAAAAATTTGTTGAATCTAAGATGACAAGTTTTTTTATTGAAACTTGTGAACTAGGAGAAAGATAAGATTAATAAGCTAGTGGCACAAAAATATATGTAATTTTTTTTTAACGTGAATTCAAAATGATTCTAGGAGAAGTTTCTAGAACAGATACAGGATATGGGGTACATACATTGTATCCTACCTAATCCATCCATACCCTAAAATGGACAATAGAAAATGGAAAAGTATCTTAATTTCCTATTTATAGGAATGATTGGTCATGAAGAAATGTGTGAGAAAAAGAGAAGGGAGAAAAGGTTTTTCTTCATCAAGTAACCTAAAAAGAAGACTACATTGGCATGCTAAGAAAAAAGGCTTAAGGAGATGAATGCTTGAAGGGTGAACAAGCTATCAAAATTACAAAGTTCAAAGGCCAAGAAAAATTGAGTATTAAATAAAGAACTGAAATATACAATAGAAGTTGTAAGTTGTATCAGATCAAAGCTCTGGTATTACTCTAACAATTGTATTAGTCTAGGGTAAATCCTTTGGATTAAGGTTGACCTATCAGTCATTTGAAAATCCTTTAGCTAGGTGACATTCCAAGTGAATGGCCTAAAGTCCTCTAACAAGGTTCACTTGTAATAGGGCGATTGAAATCACTTAACCATGTCACATTTAACAGTGTGTATTGTAACCTTTAATAGAGTTGGCCTTATACTATGCATCACTTTAGAAGAGTGAAAAGGAGCAACATGTTAATAGTGGTTTTTCCCAAATTGGGTTTCCATGTTAAATCATTGTGTTAAGTGATTTGACTAATTTGTTATATTTCATGCTTTACATTTCTACAAGTTGCTTTGATAGTAGCCTACAAGTTTTAGGGATTGCATAATCATAATGGATGCATGCATGAGTTTTATAGGCTGACTAGGCTTTGAAAAGTTTTATTTTTACATATAGACCTTGGATAATTATTCACCCCCTCCCAGTTATTCTAAAGATTTTCAACACTTTTCACTATGTACTTCTTAAACTCTATAGACCATGAGATTGCTTGTATGCTCAGAATTTGAGACTTTTTGAATTTTGGCCTTGTTTATTTTTTGAATGGACCGTATGACCAATTCTTCGTGGTCAACACTATATTTGACCCCTTTGTGACCTACAAAACCTCATCCTCATTTCCTAATTTGGTCTCCTTTTCCTTCCTAATTGCATAAAAAATAATTACATTAGCAATGTCCCATTCAATTAATATCATGATTCTGAATTCCCTTAATAATTGTCTTCCCCCTTAGGAGTTATCTATCCAAACTTTTCCAAGAGGCTTCCCTTGATCTCCTCTTCAATATTGGAGTCTTGTTTATTAGGTTTCTCTTCTTTAATATTTTTACACCTTGCCTCAAATTGTCCATATGATTTCTCCATGGAAATTGAATGAAAGATCTTGACATGACAAATCTTTCATCATCCAAAAATTTCTTGGATTCCTATTGTACCACAGGGTCAATTTCTCTTCCTTTAAAATCTACTATAGTGATTTTAAATGATGGTATGGGAGGCTCTCCAGACACTTTTTCCCCTATATTTTTTGTGGTGATCACAACATTCTTTTCACTTCCTATCTATCTTAGTTTCTCCCTCAAGGAGTCTTCATCATCTAGATGGATAGGGGTTTGTGTAGGAGAATACTCCTCAATTTTAAATGAGGAGATTTTTTCTAGAATCTCTATTTCTTTGCAGTAGGTTTAGGAGGCAAACTTTATAAATTTTATCTCTTGAAGAGATGAACAAGTTTTATACTTCTTGCCATAATATACCTAGACCTTGTCTATAGTGTGCACTAGCATGGGTTTATTATTTCTCTACTAGCCAACCTTTATTCTCCTCAATATCCTAGTGTGGATAGGTTTGAGAAAAAAATACTTTCTTCTCATTTAGGGTTTGAATAAACCCAAAAAAAAATTCATAAGCATGTCTATTTAATATCCCAATATTTTTCATCAAGTAAGGGATCATATTGTGGCTGAAAATCATTAACAAATTCAAGCATCGTACTATATACTTTCCATTTCTCTTTCCTAACCCCCTACTCTTGCAATAAAAATTGATTCCTAATTATATATTTAGAAAATTAAACAACATGTTCATATGATTTAGCTTTTTTTCCATCCTTAAAAAAGTCATAGGAACCCTCAGGATCAATGAAATGGAGATAGGATTGGGCAATCTAGTATTTGTACAAAAAAAATTCTAATTTCCTCCAACCTATCTTAGTAAAAAAAAAAAAAATTATGGAGTGCAGTAAACTAATAAAATAATGTCTCTTTAGATCTTCTCATTAGTTCTTTTTCTTCTAATCCTCCCACTTGCACCAACAATTATGCAATCCTAACTTTCAATGGCACTTGATATGGAAATACATGGAGTTTCCCTTGGAAACCATAAACCCTAAATATAGTTGAGACTAAGTATGGTATGATATCCCCCCAGTTATGGATTACATTCAATCCCTTTGCATGATCTTTAGGTCTAATCAATTCTAGCTATGAATTTAGTTATTGTGTGACTATCTTCAGTAAATATAATCCTCAACTTGAAAGAAAAGTATCTATCAAAACTCACAAAGATGGCATTAGTGACTTCCCAAGTCATATTTGAACTCCATTACTAAAAACTCCATAACTAAATAGGTAGCTTTTCTCCATCATTTTCTAACTCCAAATCAATCCTCTCATGTACTGCATGATTAGGGTTTAACCAAAAAACTTCCCTAATCACCTCTGGTGTAAGCCTAAAATGATTAAATCCAACATGATTTTTGACCATCCTTGACATTGGGTAATATCTCTTAGCTATCATTATTAGGAGCTCATCATCAAATAAAAGACTAGGAATAATTAGCTTGCCAATGAAAATATACCAAACATTATTGAAAAGGGTATCATGTTTTCTCTTAGAAAACCATTTTTCAAATAGCTCTAAACCCCCAGTAGATGTTTTAGCATCTCTTAACCAGCTTTCCTTGTTAGAAAAACCTCACTAACCAGTAATCTAGGGTTTTTTTAAACCAAATATTTTTCCCTAGCAGCCTCATCAGTGGATTGTTGTAGCTATTCTATAAAATCATCGTGAGCAGTTCTCAATTGATAATATACTTTTCTCATGAAATTCCTTCATGGGGGAATTTTTTCTATATTATCAAAATTAAAATTTTAATTTTATGAATAACTAGAGGTTTTTTGTACTTATCAAAACAACTTTCATGCTCCACTAAAAATTTTGTTTGCAACAATTAATGGCATTGAGAAGATGTATGTATATGTATATATATATACACATATATAAATATATATATATATATATATACATATATATATATATATATATATATATATACATATATATATATATATATATATATATATATATATATATGTATATATATATATATATATATATATGTATATATATATATATGTATATATATATATATATGTATATATATATATACATACATATATATGTGTATGTATATATATATACATACATATATATGTGTATGTATATATATATACATATCCACATACATACATATATGTATATGTGTGTGTGTGTGTGTGTGTTTTACTACATGCCTCTTTCCATAAGTAGCAGGGCATGCCCTACTCATGTAGAATAGCCCTTGTAGCCTCTGATATAGAATGATTCTTCCTCTCAACAACTCCATTCTAGTGTAGATTGTATGCAATGCTCTACTCCCTCTTGATTTGTTCCTTGTAAAAGAAGTATTGGAAGTCATTCCCTTTGTACTCACCTCTACTTTATGACCAAAGAATGATTATCTTCTTTAGTATCAAGTTCTCATCAAGAGCCTTGAACTCTTGGAAGTGACTAAAAACATCATCCTTGGTCTTCTAGAAGTATATGTAGGTCTTCATACATAAATCATCACTAAAAGTAACATAGTAGACATATCCTCTCAAAGACTTCATAGAAATTTTCCCACATACATATGAATGTATTAGATTAAGAACACCTTTAGATCTAGTATCAGTCCTTAGAAAAGATACTTTCACAAACTTCCCCAATACACATCCCTTATATGCATTATCTTGATTAGTGCTCACCTCTCGAACACCTATTGCTATCTTATGAAGCAATTTAAGTGCTCCATGATGAAAATGACCCATCTACCTATATTATACCTTTCCAAGATCTCTAGGATTAGTCTTTCTCATGAGTGGCTTAGGAGTATCCAAATGCAACCTACAAAGGTGAACACTCCTAACTTCAATAGTGGTGGGTGATTTCTAACCCTTATGCTTGATCAGCACGTGTGCCCCTCTAAAGAGTACATTATACACCTTATCCTAAAGAAAAAATATAAAAATTATATGCATACCTAAGCCTAATACATTTAACACATCATAAAGTGGAATTGTCTTTCCATTCTCCCTTGAAAATAAATAATCTCGTTTCCAACTAAGTTGAGTTTGGACAAGTTTCCCATATAAATCTGTATATTGGTGTTCTCCTCCTTATAATAGAAGAAGTAATTTGTAACTCACATCATATAAAACTATCCATATACCAAATACCCCATGATATTGAGCTAATCATACAAGTTGTGAGGACAAACTCATTTCCCATTCTACTAGAGAGTTTTTTTACTCTCGCTAAAGTTACCACCTACGTATTTTCCTTCTTCCTTTGTAGGAAATCACTAACATATTGGCCATACTCATGAAAGGAAAAGAATTTGATCTTAGAAATGTCCTTTTTCTTCTCATATCTTCTTCCTTTTTTTATTAGGCTATTCTTCAAAATTTCTCTAAGAATAAGCTACATGTGGGTGGCACAAAGTTGGGTCACAATTTCATGGAAGTCAAATCTGTGAAATGAGACCTCTTAGAAACGGGTAACTGATTTTAAAAAATGGGCACCCATTTTTGGCTTGGGTGCCTGACCCTAAATTTAAAAAATGGGCACCCGTTATTTTTAAAAATCAGGTACCCATTTTTTATTTTCAAAAAACAGGTACCCATTTCTCAAAAAATTAAAAATTTGAATTTTTAAGAAATGGGCACCCGTTTAAAAAAAATTTAAAATGGTACCCATTTTTAAAAAGTAAAAAATGGGTACCCATTTCTTAAAAATTCAATTTTTTAAGTTTTCGACAGATTTAACATGCTGCTTTTAGCTTTTCAAAATGGGTAACTATTTTTTGAAATTCAAATAACGGGTGCCCGTTTCTTACAACATGAGGCGGGATTTTTTTTTCCTGCCTTAGATTTTGGTTTGGGACAAGCTTGGTGAGACCAACCCTAAGCCTTGCCTCTCAAGATTTCGCTAAGCCATTGAACTGACAAATTCATGTTTTGCCATAAGTTTTAGAGGGTCTTCCCGATCAAATTTTTTTACGAAACAAAAACTCATTAGAGCTCTCACTGTCCTGATTTTAGAAATATAAATTTTATAGAGTTATGATTTTATTTACTATTTTTTAATTATTTTTTAATCAAAGGTGGTACTTAAATGTAAAATAGCAATGTTCACTAAAACTTTAATAATTTTTTTGTTTTTTTTTGTTTTTCTTAAATTAATTTATATGTCATCAATCTACATTCAATTCTTTTGAAGTTAAAAAAAAAAATTGAAAAAAGTGAAATTTTGATCAAATTATGGTGTCTATACATGAGAGGTTTTAAAAATTTTCTTTATAGCCAATTAAAAATTTAAAAAATATATATACATTCATTAAAAAATTCAAGAAAAATATTCTCATCAATCTTTGGTGTGTCAGGTAACTCCATTTAAAAGGATTCACAAAAATTCATTCATTTGTGTCAAATTATGGTGTTCGTACACGAGTGTGGTATGGTCCTAAAACAAGCATTTTGAAAAAGTGGTTTTAAAAGATCCATACCAAAAAGAAATCTATCATATGGGAATACAAATAAATTACATATTCAAAAAGAAGATTCCATGCACTATAATTTTTATTTCTGAAGTTTTTTTATATTTAATCTCTAAATGGCTCAAATTTTTGCATCAATTAACAAAATATTTCAAAAATAGGAAAAACACTTCCACTTTTTGGCCAAAAGTGAGACCCAACTTCTTGCACTAACCCATGTATGTAGTAGCATTCTGGAATACATGCAGAATGACATACCATATTATTTTTCTTGTATCTACCTTAGAGATATGTGGAAAAATATGTTCCTTGATACCATCATGGATTGTCCTCCTTTCCTCGAAATTGTACTTTTGGTATGTTGTAAATTGTGTTACATCTATTGGTATAGCTACAACACTGGTAACATAATCCTTGATAACATTCTCTTCTAACAGGAAATAAATTTGGCCTTCCAGACACAAAAATTTGAGGAACCATCTTTAATCTATCATGACCTCTCATAATAACTAGATCCATCTTAAAAAATCAAAGAAATAATAATTCCAAAGAGATCAAGCTAGGTCTTATAAACCATTAATTTCATTCATAGGGAAAACCCTTTCTACCTATAGCACTATTGTGATACCATGTGAAAAATACAATTACAATCTCTAATTAGTAATATCCTATCTTAATAAAAAATTTAAACACCAAAAATAAATTCAAAGCTAATATTCAAATATAGGACAACTACAACTTCACCAATAAAAATAAAATAAATAAATTTACAACATAGTGGAACAATATTTTTGGACAAATTGTCCCTAGAAAATCCCCTAAGGGAAAACTAGTTCAATGGATGAGGAATTATATTAAACTTTGGAAAATCAAGAGATAAAAAGTCCTTGCCTCTTACTAGAAGAATGTCAATAATATGATCATTTCTCTAGTTGGTATTCCCCCACAACTATCCCCAATGCTATCACTATGCCCTTGCTAACATTGCAAGACTATTTTCTATCACTACAAATACATTTGTTAACACTTCAAATGATTCTACAACTTTCTTTCGTCAATGGCCCTCTAGCCCCATTTTATACTACTCCTATTGGAAAACCTATTGTAGTGATTTAAAATAATTGTGGGGGGCTAAACCAATTATTCTCGAGTCTGCATCTACCACTTGATCATCTAAACACTTCAAACAACTTAATGAAACTTAGATACCCAATCAGTCTCTATATAATACCATCATAAATTTCAAATTTCCTCTAATATCTTTCCTCTAAATGTCTTTATATCTATCAATTGTTAGTAAATAAACTAGTATAAAATATAGCATGTAAAATAATAACATCCACACATGAAAATAACACTTTTGACACCAGGATTCAATGTGAAAACTCAATTTGGAAAAAACCACCAAGTAGCATGCTAAAAAGAATTCACTCTTTTGAAGTGAGCTTAGTTAAAATCCAACCCTCTTAAAGGTTATACAACACACTATTAAATGTGACCATGTTAAATGAATTAATCACCATTTTAGGAGTGGCTTGGTTAGATGACTTTAGAACATTCCATTCGAATGTCACCTTGATTAAAGGATTTACAAAGTAACTATTAGGTCAACCTTGATTAATGAATTTTTGATTCGTAAAATGGTTAGAATCTCAGAGTAGGTTTGATGTGTACAGCTAACTTTGAGAATTTAGATCATCATTCACTCATTTGTTGGTTCATTAACTAGCCTTCATTCACATCTCTATAACTAATCTTCTTGGCATCTCTTCAAGTAATCACACTTTACCTAGATATTATTCTCCTCTTCATAACTTCTCCTTAAGATCACCAATCAACCACAAATTCACCTTAAAATTCATTACTTATGCTTGCTTAAATGGGTAACTTCAATCTTTTTCCTTTTAAACATCACCATTGATCTTAGAGTTACGTCAGACTCATCGAGTCCATCCATCTTTTTTTTCTCCTTCCTCTTCTAGAAACTTATAATAAAATCATTTCCTTTTATCATGTAAAAAACTCTCCTTGTGCATTAAATATGTGAACTCGTCAATTCTTATCTTCCACATACTTTTACTAATTTAATTTCTTAATTATGTAAGACTCAAAATCAAATATTTCTCGAACTATAACTTTTGTTGTCACTTAACAATCACTATTCTTCCTCAGCTTCTACTAATTTCCTTTATCTTCTTCTTCAACTTCGTCACTGACCATGCAACACTGATACTTAATCAAACTTATCCTTTTGACTTGTTTCAACTCTTAGCTTCGTCTAACTATCTTCTGCACTCCATGTACTAATTGAATAACACATTATATTTATAAGGACTAACTTATCAAGTTTGTATTATATTCCTAAGATACTTAACACATATCAACTCAACCTTTCACTAAGTCATCTCAAGATCTATTCTTCTCAAATCCTCTTTGTCAATTAAATGACATGGCACTCTACTCTATTATAAAATGTCTCTTTAGTAGGTTCAACACTCTTTGTTACCAATAGGTTTGACATCAATGAAAACATAACAATTGTTGCAATCATAGTTTCCAACAATCTCACTCTTTAGCATTGATGGAAAAACCTACACCCCATATACTTTTCTTACTGTTCTAGTTACTATGTAATCCAAAAAGATTCAACACTATATATGGTCTTCTCCCAAGCTATTTTTTCTCTCTTTCTTAGTTTTATTTTGATTCTCATCCAATCAAGCTTAGGATGCTACATCTATTAATCCTATACATACTTTTCTCTATAGAAACATATCTCCCCCTCTCGACAATAATCATTCATCTTTCCAATCTCTCCTACTTTATGTCTACTTGTATCATAACTTCATAATACTCATATCCCTTTTTGACAAAAATGCCAAATATATACTAGACATTTCATGTCAATAATCTGACAAATGTAATAATCTTATCAGAAGATTAACTTCATGCAATATATTCTACTCATAATTTAGTGTCTTCTCTTTCATGCCCTTAGCCAACTCCTATAGTGTGGCCTCCTATATTAATATGTAAGATATTGTGTTCATAAAAATTAATGCAATGAAACATCTCTGTTTGATTTTATTTAGGTAGGGGGATGACTCCTAATTTTCCTCTTAGATACACAAAAGCATCCTTAGGTAGTGTCTTAGTAAATATGTCAGCTAAGTATTCCTCTATGTTTACATATTCCAATCTCACTTATTTCTATTGTACCCATTCTCTCAAATAATGATACTTTATATTGATATACTTAGCCTTTATATGCATTACCATGTTCTTTGATATGCCTACAGAACTTGTGTTATTAGAATAAATCACAGTAGATTAAGTGAGCTCTTTATTTATGCCTTTCAACAATTGGTTGATCCATAAAATGTTTTAACAATTCACTACTCCATGAACATATTCAGCCTCTGCTATGGATTGTGAAATATAATTGTACTTCTTTCTTATTCATAAGATCAATATTCTAACCAAAATGAAAGCTCCTTCACTTGTGCTCTTTCTATCATTAATATTTACTTCTCAATCAACATCTGTACAAAATCTCAATTGAACAAATTGTTTACTTCTCCTGTACCATATGCCATTGTCTTTTGTTTCATTTAGATGTCTTAGTATTCTCTTTTTTCCATCATATAATTTTCTTTGGGATTAACTAAGAATCTAGGAACAATTCCAATAGGTAATGCAATGCCAAGTCTTCTATGTAAGACATATTGTAGTTTCCCAATAATAGACATGTACAATGTTTGATTCACCTCAATAGAATCATCATTCATTGATAATTGGTGTCTAGTCACCATTGGTATTCCAACTGGTCTTAAGTCTTCCATACCAAAAATCTTCAAATACCTTTTTTCATCTAATAAAATTCCAAACCAAAAAATAATTTAATCTCTCCAAACATTGCCATTTCAAACTCCTTTTCCATTTGATCAGCAAATGTCTTGCTCAATGAGTTTTTTCCTCCAAATATGATGCCATCAAGAAATATTTCAGCTAGTAATATCTTGTTTTAACCTTCACTTTTTAGATACAAATTTATATTGTCATTTTTTCTTGCAAAACCAATCTTCACCAATAAATCATGTAACCCTTCATACCATTCATTGGGGGCTTTCTTTAAACCATATAAATATTTGTGTAACTTACATACCATATTCCTTTTCTTTAGATCAAAAAATCCCTCAAATTGTTAAATATAGACTTCAATCTCTAGAATCCTAGTAAAAAATTTAGATTTTACATCCATTTCATACACTTTAAATTCTTTGTAAGAAACATATGTAAGCAAAGTCTTGATTCTTTCTAACCTTGCAACTAGCATAAAAGTTTCATCTTAGACAACCCCTTCCTCTTGTGCATATCCATTACAAACTAGTCTTTCTTTATTCCTTGTGACTTTACCTTTTTCATGTAGCATGTTTTTGAAAACCCACTTAGTTCTAATGACATGTTTATTTTTTAGTTTAGGTACCATTATCTTCATTTTTTTGCTCTCAATTTTCTCAATTTTTTCATTCATTGCTTTGATCCAATTTTAATTTTCCAAAGTATGTTTGATATAGCTAGACTCAAGCTCACATAATAAACATGTGTCATTCTTCAGTCTTCTTCTTGTCATGTAACTTACCAATCTTTATCTCTAATCATTCGATTTGGTGTATTATGTAAACTAACATATTTTACCAATATTGGTTCAAATGTGGGTTCCTCTTGTTGTTTTTCATTGGATTTTGCATGTTTGACTTCTTCTATTATCTCTAGCTGCAACTTGGATTCCTCTTTCTGTTGGTCGGCAATCACACACTATGACTTAGCTCCTATAGCCTAATGCTTGGCACAGTACTAATGCTTAGCAAAAATCTTTTGCAAAACCTTGGGAGTGTCATCTAGTGATGTTCGATAGCCACCTTTTTTGGTCTAGGTAAGATGTTAGGTTTACCTTCATAGACATAGAAAAACTTTCTATAATCTCTAGGTTATTTCTGGCATTCCTTTTCATTTATTTTTGCAAATTCATCAACTCTAAGATTTACACTTTTTACAATTTTTTTGGCGTTAGAGTTCAAACACTTATGCTCTTTCTCTTAGTTGATTAACCTAGGAATATGCCTTCATTTTTTTTACATCAAATTTACCTTTTCTTGCATCTTTCAATATAAAATATTTTCTTCCAAAGACATTAAAATAATTCACATTTTTTGCATATCCATAAAAAAGTTCAAAAGTTGTTTTAATTATTCTTGTTTTCACTTGAACTTACTCCAAAGCATAAATTGTAGTGCTCACTACCACTCTCTAGTACTTCTATAAAACATCATTTTCAATCATCAATATTCTTGTGCAATTCATAATTGATCTATTCCTTCTCTCGGTTATACCATTCTATGGTGGTGTCCTTGGTGCACTCATTTTCCTCTTGATTCCTTTGTCATTGTAATATATGTTGAACTCATATGAAATAAATTCACCACCTCTATCTAATCTCAAACATTTAAAAGTCTTACCTATTTCATTCTCAACTCTAGAAAGATACCACTTAAACATTTGAAATGCATTAATTTTTTCTTTAAGAAACATCATAGTCATCATTCTTGAAATCTCATCAACAAATAGAATAAGGTATTTATCACCATAATAGAACTGTATTCCAAGATGACCACATAAGTTAGTATAAACTAACTCTAAAATCTCATTAGAAGAATATGTCTTTCTCTTGAAACTACAATTTTCCATTCTACCCATTTCACATTGCTTGCACATCCCTTTACGAGGATTTCTTAAACAAGTAACCCTTTAACTCTCTTCATTTTACTAATTCTTGCCAAGTTATCAAAATTCACAAACATAGGGGTAAAAGTACAAATGCTTGTCACCTTCTATAAAGAAAAAGGATCCCAGAACACAAACTCTTTAACTTAAAAGGAAAAAAATGGTATTTGTGCTTAGAATTTGGAGATGATGGGGTAAAATCACGGATCTATGTCACCATTTATGATACCAAAACCTATTTTGGTCAAATCTCATTTCTCTATCAAAACTCAATTTTTTTTCAAAAACTAAAAATACCCTTTTATAGATCTTAGGTTCAATATCATCATTATATAAATTTTTGAGTGTTTTGATTAGTTATAATATATTATAATCTCAAAATATTATAAGTCGATATTTCAACATTTCAGAAGATGCTCCCTTAAAAAGGAAAAAAATAGTAAATCATATCAAAAAAATTTAAAAATTATAATTATCTCTAGAGGAGAGAATCCTCTTCATGAATATGTAATTTTTTTTAAGAAGGTATAGATTTGATAGGGAAGTTTTGACGGGAGGAAAAAATTGTTGGATTCTAATAAGGTCAAAGTTGAGTACTTATAACAAAGAAAATATACATAAAAAATGATTATTTCTTTTTTTGTTCACTAGCTATACATGTCATCTATAAGATATTTTTAAATTAGAACAAAAAAAAGATAATGTGCATATACTTGTTTGATGGGAACTACATCCTATATTTTTTAGAGTTAAAAAAGGGACTTCAAAATAAAATAAAATAAAATAAATAAATTCGAACTCAAAAAAATTATAGGCATAAAATTCATCCAATTCTACACATTTCATTAGTTTACATCATCTTCATATTTTAAACACAAATACCTTTTTTTTTGTCATTAATGTTGAACTATCACATTCTGATATCACGTTTCTTTATAAAAGGTGACATAGGTTTGTGCTTTTACCTGATGTAAACTAATGAAATGTGTGAATTCTATGCCCATGCCCTTTTAAATTTTTGTGTAAAAAATTATTTGTTTATTTTATTATTTTTAATTCTAGTCAATTAAGTATGTGCAAATAATCATTTTTTGCTCTGATTCAAAAATATGTCAAAGATAACATGTATAGATAGGGAAAAAATATTGGTTTTTCATGTATATTATCTTTTGTATAAGTAATCAAATTTGACATTATCAAAAACCAACATTTATTACCTCCCATCAAAACTTCCCTATCAAATCTATACCTTTCTTAAAAAATAAATTACACATTCTTGAAGATGACTCTCTCTCTCTCTCTCTCTCTCTCCCCCCCCCCTGCCCTCCTTATATTTTTTTTATGATTTACTATTTTATTTTTATTTTTTGAGTGAGCATCTTCTCAAATGTTAAAATACCTAATTATAATATTATTAAATTATAACATATTATAACTAATCGAAAAAAAATTAAATATATATAATGATGATATTAATGTTGAGATCTATAATAAAGTATTTTTAGTTTTTGAAAAAAGTTAAGTTTTGATAGAGAAATGATATTTGATCAAAACAAGTTTGGAGATCCCAAAAGGTGACACATATCTATTCTCTTACCCATAGCTTCTTATGCCATAACCAAACATATTCACATTGTTCAAATATATAGGTATCTTCATATAGGTCTAGATAGAACAAGTTATCTCTTATTTCCTATCCACTTCCAACTCGTGCACCATTAGCATCATAGATCTTTTCTTTCTTGTTCTAGAAATTAACTTTGTAGCCTAAAATTATAGACTACGCTACATTCAACATGTTATATTTTAAACTATCAACCTAATATACATTGTCACACTTGATCTTTTCATTTGGTTTAATTTTAATATTTTACGTTTCACATAATATGGTGCATCATTACCAAACATAACACTAGTTCCATTATAAAGTTCCAGCTTATCAAACTTACTTGTATCACCAGTCATATGATGTTAAAAACAAGTATCAATTATGCATCTATCATTCTTACTAACATATGAGATCAATATAATTTTCTCATCTTCATCAGAATTGTATTTTATTACAACATAAACAACTTCTTCATCATGATTATTAGAATTACTATCAGAACCATCCTCTTTAGCAATATAGCAATATTTTATACATTTTTCTTTGTAATCTCTTTAATCTCTATTGTGTCTATCATTTCTTCTTCCTTTGTACTTGAAATCATTCCTATCCTCTTTTTCATCCATGTAAGGGCATCTAGTTATAGTATGACCAACATTTTTACTTGTAAACTATATAATATGAATTTTACCTTTGTGTTCACCTTTACCTCTAAGAAGTCTTCTTGCCAACAGTGCTTCAAGTTCATCAAGGTCATCATTAGATGCACTATTATTTGCTACATGTTTTATTTTATTCTTTTTATTATAACCATCAAGGGTTAGTTGGGCTTTAAATGAATATTTGACACTACTAGGGGAGTAATTATCAAAATTTGATAATTCAAAAGTAGTATGTCTACCAATCAAACTATTGCAGGTCAAATCATTACAAGGTCTACAACTCAATTCTTGAATAGGGGATATTGTAATTGCATAGATAGGAAGTAAAGTTCTCAATACCTCACTTACAATAGTTCCATCAATTATATGTCCTGCATCTCCTCTGATAACATTCATCATTTCTTTGATTCAACTACATATTGTGCAATATTTTCACCTTCCTGCATTCTCATATCATCAAATTTTTCTCTCAAGATTTTTTCCCTAGCTCTTAACACATTCCTATCTCCACCATGGATTTCTTCCATATTGCTACAAATTTTCATAGAAATAGTGTATTTCTTCATATCATCAAATTCTATATAATTGAGTCTTGTGAAAGTTCAATTATCATTTGGTTGTGCTCTTGTTTCTCTTGTTGACTTGGTGGTCATCAACTCCTTCAAGGTTTGTGACATGGCTTAACCACCTCTCATGGATCTAGGTAAGTCTTTGTTTGTGACATTTGTTGACAACTCAAAATTTTGGCACAATAACAAACATACCAACATCTCTATCATTTGTTCAACTGCCATAAGTCTAGGAACCTCAATGTAGTCATTTTTCATGTAGCAAGATGTGGAATCTTCAATTCTAGATAAGAGCAATATCATTACCCTTTTCCAAGCTCTGAAGCTCTCGTTATTCAGCATAGATATCTCCCTCTTATACATCTTGATCATTGACTTGATTCCCTTCATACTTTCCTAACAAGCAATAGTAGCTCTAATACTAATTATTATAATAATTTAGAATGATTGAGAGGGGGTGAATTATTCATCCTTAGGTCTACATGTACCAATTCAAATTTTAAGAACTTCTTACAACTTAAATAAACTTAGATACCCATTCAGTCTTTATAGAATATTACCAACAATTTAACATTTCATGCAATATGTGAACTCTCTATCTCTATATGTGTTGAATACTAGTAAATAAACTAATGTAAAATATAGCATGCAAAAACAATAAAATTCACATGTGAAAATAATACTTTTGACACCAAGATTTAAAATAGAAATCTAATTTAGGAGAAAACACCAAGTAACATGCTGCCAATTTTCACTCTTCTAAAGTGAGTTCATTTAAGAGCCAACATGATTTAAGGTGATAAAAAAAACTATAAAATGTGACCATCTTCAAGGATTTAATCACCCTATTAGGATTTTCCTTCTTCTATCAAAAGGACTTTAGAACATTCCATTGAAGTGTCACCTTGATTAAAGGATTTTGGACTAATACAATGGTTGGAATATAATAGTATGTTTGATCTGTAAAGTATAACTCACTTTACAAATTTAGATCTCCATTCACTCATTTGATCATGCATTAAATATGTCAACTCATTAATTCTTATCTTCTATACACTTTTACTTATTCAAAATTCCAATTGTGTCAGCCTCAAAATCAAATCTTTCTCAAACTATACATTTTTTGTCACATGAAAATCATTGTGTTCTTCAGCTTGGCCATCACTTTGCAGCTAAGTAATTACTATAATATCTCACTTGGCAATCACTATGTTCACTTGGATTCTTCTAAGCTCCATAATATTCTTCTTCAAATTCTTCATTGATTGTGCAATAGTGATACTTGGTCATGCTTATTCTTTTGACTTGTTTCAATTCATAGCCTCACCTAACTATCATCGACACTACATGTATTGAATGAATAACACATTATCTTGTCAAGTACTAACTTATCAAGTTCTCATTGTATTTCCATGATACATAACACATCTCAACCCAAACTTCCACTAGGTCATCCCATGATCTCTTATTTTCAAATCATCCTCATCAATCAAATGATATAGAACTACACTATTAGTAAAGGTCTCTTTACTAAGTTTGACACTTTGTCTTACCAATAGGTTTGACATCAATGGAAATATAACAATTTCTTGAATTGTAGTTTCTAACAAAATAAACGATCAAGATTTATTTCCAATCTATGGCTAAGATTAAAATAACCTAGTGACCAATAAAAAAATTGGTTTCTAGTTTCTCTTAAGAGTGGCCAATTAATAGATAAACAAATTTCCAAGGTACAATAACTAACACAAGAGTAGGCTACGAATTGATAATCAATGACACTTACAAAATAGTTAATTTCACATTTTTTGTTTTAGGTTTTACATTAAGGAATTAATTAAAATATGGAATACTTGAGATGTGAAGTCTTAAATAGACTTCTTACACCCTCCCAAAGTCATAGAAACAAGTTTCTTGGTGAACTATTTGACAAAATCATTCTTCCAAAAATATTGATTGTTAGATGTTAAGCTAAATTCTAAAACCACCACCAATGTCTTTCGTAGATGATCACTAAAAAAAAAATCTTGAAGCATAAGTTTAGAATATATTGAAGTGGGGAATTTTGACAACTTTTATACTTGTGATCTTTACTACATCAAGTTTTGAGTGATGGGCATCAATGTAATAAATTAATATATGAGTGAAAAAAAAATGAAGCAAAACTACCTAACATCAGATGGGAGTCTTTGACCAAGCATTGAGAAATTATGAGAAAACCCCAAGTATTCAAAAGGTTTTAGAACCTATCATGTAATTGCATCTACTAGAATTCAAAATTGTCTAACATACACTAAAGACAAAATATGAACCTCTTGTACTTGCATTGAATTAAAAGGATGGTACAGTATAAATAATCTAAAATGACATTATAGAAATAGATATGAATTGGTGGAAATAATAAATTACATAAAATTAATGTGTGAGAGGAGGAGACATATATGGGCATATGACCATAAAAAATAGTGATTTAGAGGCTAATGGAGAGGCTAATTATGTAATTTTTGGATTGTAAATTTGTTATAAATAAAGTGATTTGATTTCATACATTTCATGATCTATTGAAATAAAATCATTTTTGATGTGGTCATTGTGTTTCTTATTATTTTGAGCTCTAAATATCAATAGTGTGGCAGATTTCTTTTCTTGCATAATCTCAATTCTTCTTTGAAGATAATGCATTGCCTGAATAATAGGTAAATTACATAATTAATAGGTGTGTTCCTAGTTCTAATTACAATAGGATCACTATTCAAAAATAGAACTAAGGAGATATCAATCATAGTAACCTATACAAAGAACAATTACCACAACATATTTGAAATGAAAGGATTTGCATTGCCTCAATTTAAAGAGGGAAAATTTAAAACTTCTAGAATTTGAAATGGTAAAATATAATTAATTTATATCCTAACTAATTCTCTACATGGATGGTTGCATGAGGAGAGATGAGATAACAAGAAGATGTGGCTCATTGTTTTGTATAAGTTAAGGAATGTTCACCAAAAGTGCAGTTCGATTGAAGCTACTTGTCAATGGGAAGAATTGAATCAATTTTATCCAACACTTGCCCTTAATTTCCACCATTAAAGGTTCTTAATGTGGGAGAAATTACAACATGAGATACAAATAGAAACTTCCTTGAAATGAAAAAGTCATCCAAGTCTAATCATATCGCATGGGTCTTGAAATTAAGCCTTTTTTAGTACCCATTTACAACATAAAAGTTATATTTCCCTTATCACTACCGATTTGGAAAATTTGTTCCTTTTGTCATTATGCTTTAGGTTTATAACAATTTGGGATATGTCCCAATTGATACAATTTTCTTTTCATTAGTTTTTTCACCAAATAAAGTGGTTCTTACCACAAACTCTTCAAAGACTTGGCAGAATATCATACCAATGATGGAGAAACTATCTTTGAGATTTTATCCTTTATGAAATCTTACTTTTGATGGATGTCTTGCTAGAAAATGTTTCCACTTTTCTCAAACTAATTTTAATACTTTGCAAGAATTCACATTTTGATATATTTTTATTATTTGTCATACTTGAACATTTGTACTTAAATAAATATCTAATCATACCTATGATCTTCTACCAACTTGATCCACTACTCCAGCCAAAGTTCATTTTAAAGTACTTCTCCATAGAATTATTTTCACACTCTCTATTCGAACATGTCTTTTCATAATGAGTCTTTAAACCACAAATATTACAAGGATGCAGATCCCATCACTTGTTTGTTGTGTGTCCTTTCTTATTATAATTGAAATATTACATTTTTTTTTCCATTTTGGTTGAACCAATTTCTTCATTTCTTCTATAAGTTGGGTATCTTAGTCCTTCATACTTTAGTCTCATGATTAGTTCAATAGGCTCTTTAATTCCTTGTTCATATTTTTCCAATCCTTTGCCTTTGTAACCCATTTTCTTCATGAAGTTTTAACCAACCTTATTATCTTAGCTAGTATTATTTGTAAAGAGATTATCATTTTATATTTTACATTATTGATCAGCTAAATCACAAAATCACATGTATGAAGTGATGATCCAAATCATCTATACTACATGAAATATCACATAATGATTTTTTCTTCATGCATAAATTTCTCAAAATAATTGATTGATTTAATCCATCTTTTAACACACCATTCACTTCTTTTAATTTATTCATTTTTCTCTATAATCTTCACTACTCTTCTTAATATCATCAAACAACTTTAGCTTTTGTTCTATCTTTTCAAATTTTCATCTATTTAGACACTAATCTCATTAAAAAAATTGAACCTTTCTACTCTCATAATATTGCTCAAATTTATTACTTCTTCTTTCAAATAATTCTTTTCATAAATTGAACTTATATTATTTTTATTCACATTCTTTAATTCTTCTTTTAAATTATTTATTTCATAAATTAAACTTGCATTCTCATTTAACACTCTTTTACATTTCTTCAGCATTGTCATTAATCCACAAACAACACTTTCTTTGAGTTCCCAATAGTTAACCCAATATATTTACCATTCTTCACATTCACAAATATATCCTCTTCTCTAAACTTCTAATTATTTAAAATAAAATTAAAATATAGACTTATTTGACATGATCACAGTTTAGTTCTATGATATTTTATCTATATCAACATTTTTTTTACCTTCGACAATTTTATTCTCCTCTTAATGTAGTGATAAATACACATGCGTACAACCAACCTTCCCTTATCTTCAACTATCTTTTACCAAAAAATATTTATTTTCCTTTAGGAAACAACCTCAAAAACACAACAATCTATTCCACCACCTATCTTAGCTTTCCAAACACCGAAAGATTTCTTTGATGTTGTTCATCAATGTAGAAAGAAAAATGAAAATTTTATACCAAGAAATTCTACCACAACCTTTGAATCATATACACTTGGATACCATGTATTCAAGAAAAAATATATACAACCCAAGAAAAAGAAAATGTTATGAAACCATGTTAAAAAATAGAACTAAGGAGAATTAATCAAAGCAGCATAAACAAAGAACAATTATTACAACATTTTGGAAAAGGAATGATTTTCTTTGATTGAATTGTGTAATTACATTGCCTCTATTTACAGAGGCCATTTACAACTTCTAAAATATAAAATAGTAGAATTAAATTAATTTCTATCCTGTCTAATTCTCCACATGGACGATTGCATGAGGAGAGGAGGCTCGGTCCACAAGAAGATGTGGCTCACTGTTTTGTATAAGTTAAGGAATGTTCAACACAATTGCAGTTTAGTTGAAGCTAGCCATCAACATATAGAGTTTAATTGGTTATATTCAATATTCATAATTAAATTATTGACTATGTGTTATTTAACAATCTTTTGGTAAGAATAATCATGGTGTCTATTTTAATTATTAATGATTTTGATAAATATATTTATCATATGTTACATATAGCTTTTTATGATAGTGCAGTCAAGATGATGTAAGAAAAATAATTTTTTGTTCTATTGAAATTGAAAAAATAAGATTATAAAGAATAATATCAAATGTAAAAAGGAAAGAAAAAGAATGGGTAAAGAAGAAAAATTAAACATAAAAGAATTTAAGAATATATATTTAGTTATAAAGGTTATAATCAATAGTGAGGGGAAGAGGGTAGGAAACTTCTAAGCACAATAAATTTATTGAAAAAATAAATAAATAAATATAAAAAGGTTAATTATAAGAAGAAAGAAAGTGAAAATGATAGTAGAGATAACAAGAAAAGAAAATTAAGCAAGTTTGGTGGACTCAGACCAACATTTAACATAAAGATCTCTTTAAAGAAAATTTGAATAAGGATTCTTTTGAACCAAATCAAATCATCTCATCTTAGACTAAACAAATTAGTGTCAATTGCCTTGTGTTATGTTTAAGTTTTGATTATGATTTGAGAATTACCATTTGGAATCCAATATTTAGGATTTTGGAACTTGAAATCTAGGTTATGGTTTTGGGAATTTAGTTTTGGACTGTTTGGTCCAAATTTTAAAAAAATTGAAATCCCAAATTTGGTATTCCTAGGTTGTTTGGTTAAAACCAAAAAAAATCTAACATTCCATATCCAAGGTTGAATCTATAAAATGACCTATAATATTTTCATGTCACTGTCTGTCATGTCCCCTTTAATGACAACCACTCCACACGAATGATGTCATTGGCAAAGGCAATGAAGAAAATTCATTCCTTGCACAAAAAATGAGAAAAATGCATGAATGGACTCCATACATTTAAGATTTGAAAGCATCCACACTTTCACCATCTTCTCCCACAACTTGAATACAAAAGCACATCTTCAAAATCTAAATGCATTTAAAAATAATGCAATAAGATTTCCTTGTCCGTCAAATACTTTCCTCATTTCAAATTTTCCTTCTTGAATTGGGAACACAAACCACACAATAGTTGAATTAATGTTGGAAATAATGTAAAGTGAATAGAAGCTCTTATAGGCAACTTCTGCAGTAAAAATGTTCGCCTCCACTTCTACTTCAAAGTCACTTACCCTCACAGAATGACTTGGAATTGAACCCCACTCATTCTTAACGTATTAATCATTAGGGTTATAGAATTGGGTTATAAATTTCAGTTTTGGTAGTTATTAAATAACACTTTAACTGCTATATGACTACTTTATTTATGTAATGAATCTTGCTGAATAGAACACAATAAAGTCTTGATTATTTTCAATCATATCAGATTTATGGGCCTAACAGTAGTATTAAAGTAGGCCATAGCCAAGAGTAAAAAAATGTAGTTGAGGAAGTAAATACCCATTGTCATCTTGTAGATTGAAGAGTAATTTCATTGATTTTTAATGGTATGAATTGATCATTTATTTGAATCCAATCAAATTTATTGAAATAGAATATCACTTTTTGATTGCATGCAAGAATCAATTATATATTATATTAGTCCAATTTTTTTCTATGTGGAAATATTCAATCTCGATTTAGAGTACATACAATATGCATGCATCAAAAATTTAATCAAAATGAATTTTTTTCATGGTATTGACCATAAGAAAAAAACCAGTTTGAAGAATTTGTAGTAAAAAATGTGGGTATTGTATGAGATAATCAGGCCTATCTTGGAGCAGATTTTACATGGGCAAAAATATGATTTTTTAAATCATTGAGTTGGTAACCTTAAATGCATATTTGAACCTACAATAATCTGATTTGTCTAAGGTTTCTGAATAAATAGAATTTGGCCTCTAAAGACCCAATTGGGATTAAGCTTGCAAGGTTTGGAAAGTGAAAATTTTAAATGGATTTCAATGGGTATTTATGGTTGGCATCAGTTTGAGTCAATGGCTATAGAAAAATAGTTTGATTTCATAAGAATGTGAATTGGTCTTCTTGGAAGCACAAAGTTTAGTAGAATTGTGTAATGAAATTTATTTAATTTTCTATAATGGTATCAAACTCTTTTATCACTATGATTTTGTTGTACATAAAGGAATGACATTATTTTCATTGATGCTATATCAATTCTGGAATTTCATTTGAGAGACTCCAATTTGTTTCATTATACTAGAATTTAACAGAGATTGTGATGTTGTTTCAATTTGATTAGCTTGTTTTGAGGAGAATATTATATGTGGAGGAATGATATAATTTGTCTCTATCCTAGTAAATGACATTTGATACAAAGGTTTTAGAAATTCTCTCTCATTCTCTATATCAAATTTCTTATCAAAGTTTAATTTTACATAGCTATTTCTGTGTACTCAGAAGCTTGAAATTGGTTATATAGATAGTATATTTTGCAAACGTACTATTGTAGAAATTTTTTTAAGTAATGAAGGTATCCAATGCTTAGTTTACAATATTACAAGGTAGAAAAGGTAGCAGCAACAGGGATTGAGATGCATCAATTTAAATATTAAAAAGAAAAAGAAAAACAAACAAACAAAATTTTCAAATAAGGTGAATGTTGATCACACTAATCAAGGTGATATAATTTTATGGATGAAAATGATGTTGGAAATAAAACTTGTGGTCCATATTGATGCACTCCACCTATTTGAAGCAATGACAATAAATATGTGGTATCTTATCCAATAGCTTATCACATGAATTCATTTCCTCTCATTTTTCAAGGGGAGAATATTCATTTCACAAGTAGCAATTTCAGATTCAAGTCCAATTAATTTCATATTCAAACTCAATGTAATCATTTTCAAACAAATGGACACAAATGGACAAAACAAATTTATTGCGCATGTAATGTCTGCTATTATAGAAATGTCCTATGTACAAAACAATTCATAGCACCCAATGTGTGTTATTTCATAGCACCCAATATGTGCTCTTATCAAATTGTAATACAAACAAAAAAGTTTGTAACACCCAATGTGTGCTTTTATCAAATTCTAACATGAATAGTACAAGTTCATTGCACCCAATGTGTGCTATTTTCAGTAATTATGCACCGAAAGTTCTTTTATCAAATTGTAACATTAAGAATACAAGTTCATGGCACCCAATGTGTGTTATTTTAAGTAAATATGCACCCAAAGTGTGCTAATTCAAATGGGACAAAATCAATCTCAAAGTGATACCTATCAAAGCAATAGGCTGAGGAGTTCAAAATACTCCTAATTTCATGTAACCTTTTTCAATTAAGGGGAGGATGTTAACGTATTAATCATTAGGGTTATAGAATTGGGTTATAAATTTCAGTTTTGGTAGTTATTAAATAGTAGTTTAACTACTATATGACTATTTTATTTATGTAATGAATCTTGCTGAATAGAACACAATAAAGTTTTGATTATTTTCGATCATATAAAATTTACAAGCCTAACAATCCTTCCCCCCCCCACCCCACTCCAACGCTAATTTTGATAAAACTATTTGAATAGCTTTGAGGAAATATTTCAACCTCACCTTCACCATTTTCAAACTTCGCTATGAATTCCAGATCATTTTCCATTCTAGACAAATCTTTTTTTGAAATCCTCATTTTCAAAAAATGGGAATTCCAAATAACAAGTATTTTGAAGAATTTGGAATTCTTGTTTTCAAGGTCAAATGAGAATACCGGATTATACTTTTTCCCAATTTCAATTCAGATTGTGTGGACCCAAACAATGGATTAGAATTTTTTTAGAATTTTGAATGCCAATTCCATTCTAATTCCAGCTACCAAAGGGGGCCTAGTTCTTCACCTTGACATCTTAGGGACCTCCAATATTCCCTTGTGCATAATTTCACACACACACATATAAAAATTTTATTTATCTTATATATATCAATTTTTGTATTATATAAATTTTTATTGTAATATGTATTTTTTTTAATATACATAGTTATAAAGGTTATAATCAACAATGAGGGGAAGAAGGTAGGTAACTTCTAAACACACTAAATTTATTGAAAAAATAAATAAAAAGATTAATTGTAAGGAGAAAGAATGTTGAAAGGATAGTAGAGATAACTAGAAAGATTTCTGTAAGGAAAATCTGAATAAGAATTCTTTTGTACCAAATCAAATCATCTCATCTTAGAATAAACAAAGTAGCGGCTAAATACTTGGCTGAATGTGGTCCTCAAACTAAAATCTCATTATATACAAACGTTATGCCTAGGATTGCAGGATAAGGAATTTGGGGTCCAATATGATCCTCAGAAATGGAATCTAGCGTCAACTTCATCATATCTCGTCTGTCTCAGATAAATGAAGATAAATCAATACCAGATAAAATAGTAATTTGAAACATTATCATGTAATCAAGACAGCGGTAGAGTTCGCAGATCTGGCTTGACGTGAATGGGAATTCCGATAGGCCAGATAGAAAACTGAAACTTAATTACATATCATCACCAGCACTAGCTCGAATTGATAAAGAATGTCTATAGATTTTCCCTGTAATATCACTGCTAGGAGCGTAGAGTAAACAAAATAATAACTCACAAACTTCACACAATCTCACAGCTCATAGATCACAAAGCGTTCAATCTACACAGTGGAGGCTGTTGCCAAACCACAAAAACAACAGCTAAATCATAGCCTACAAAGGTCACAATCAAACTTTTAGAAAGCTCTGGAAAATGAATGCACGGATAGATAAAAAAAATCTTAACGCACACAGACAATTGGTTTTTCTATTCAATTTAAAGAGATACACATTATAAATTCTACATAACAAGTAAAACTTTATAATGGATGGGTGGTGTACATGGCTGGAGGCAGCTAGTCTGTGCCGACAGACATTTATAATCAAGTATTTATTCTAGTAGTAATAACTATATCTCGGAAATAGTGAGTTCACTATTTGTATGTAGACTCGTTTTTTCGAAGACTAGTGTAGATAGATTAAATGGATACATAACAGAAGAGTTCCCACTCCAGATCTGCTCTGAAAATAGTTGATAAAGCTTTTGAGTTCCATGAGATATATCCCAGAACACATACGTGCTTATATTGCTGCAAAACATATTCTGTGGAATTGTCGTTCCACAGTTCACTTCTGCATTAAACATTCCCGAGCCACAGCATGCCGCCATAGATTCGCTGAATCCTGAACACAGATTTTGCATAGATTCATTTCAGTTTTCAGTGACACAATCACTAAACTCAACAGAATAGAAAAACTATATTATAAAAGATTCTATAAAGAGGGCAGCTTACCATAGGCTTCAGGATTTTTAATTATGGTGAATAATTCATCATAAGCATTAAGTTGGATGATCTTCACTACGTCAAGTTTTTCATTGAGGAGAGCTATAAGTGACTTGGAAGCACTGTTATATCCCATGGCCAGCTGGTTTGCGACATCCAAACATTCTCCTTGTGATGTATTGTAACTAATATATTTAGTGTAAGGAGTACAGCCCACAGGTGGAATGTTGAATATAAGAAATTTTCTCGCTCCAACATTGTATAGCCTCTGTCAAGTTAAACAGTAATAATAATGATTTAGTTCTTCTTTTGTAAAGGGAAAGGCATCTATTTTGGTTTATTAGTAGAGTGAAGATATTTCGAAATTGATGGATTTTGCACATACTAGAATAGATTGATTAAATTTTGTGACAAGAAGAGTGATAAACTCTGTTGAAGTTGTAGTGGTTTGGAAAGTAGTGTTGGTTATGTAAGAGCCAATGTCGTTGCTTCCAACTGTAATTCCAAATATAGACTTTCCCAGGTTCGCTTGGGCAGCTCCAGATGGATCTTGGCTCGTTAGATTATGACAATATTGTTCGAACAGATCTATTTGTTGGCTCATACTGATAACATTCTGCAAGATATGAGAAGATTAGGTACAATGGCAAACCATCAAACTATTTAGTGAAAAATTCTAAAGGTAATTACTACCATATTTCAGAACTGGTGCACTTAAGAGTCTTTTGTATACATTTGAAATCATAATAATTTGACAATACCGAAACTAAGAGTAGAAAATGTAGAATGCAAAAGTGAATGTTGGGCAGCCTCAACTTAGCAGAAAAGTAAAGTCAAAGTAAGGCAGTTTGGACAGAGGGCCAAATACTTTCGAACTGCAACAGATACTTCAAAACCCTTAAGGTAGGAATAAGGTTAGTTGGAAGTAAATGATTGTGATGGAATAGATTGAATGTGCTTAAAACGTATCAATATAAGTTCACGAGTTAAAACCCCTAGAATAAGTGCAGTCCTAAATAAATTAACAAAACAGACCTATAATGATATAGTACCATCTATCAAGAGAAGCCTCTATACTAAGGATTAAACACCTGAACGTCTTAGGGAGTAATAAAGGAAAACATAAGTACATATAATCAGTTCAGGCTAAACCAAGCTCTCCTGATCTCGCAGTTAAATTAGCATTCGAAGGAAAGATTCAAACACTACGAACAACTTTGGAAGAAAAGCACAGTGCATCATGCATACTTAAACAGTCTACGTAACAACAGGAAAATTTGCAAACGGGTCTTAAAATCATTAAACGATTAAATAAGTAGCTCCAATCACATACATTTACGAAGAAAACAGATAAGTCATAAATGAACATAGAATAAATGGCTGTTCTTAAATATTACAGATTAAGTAGAAATTAAATTTTTAAAAATAAATCAACTTTGACTATTTAATATTTTTAGTTTAGAAATCAAGCTTCAATGTATAATGTTTAAATCAAGCTTCAATGTGTAATGTTTAAACCATCCAAAATTATACAAGCTCCAAATGAAAATATTTCATTCTCATACAAAAAAATTATTATTTGATGGAGCTGAAAATTCATTCTGGTTAAAATTACTCAGACGGGGAAAAAACAGTGAAGAGACCTTCGTGGTCCCAGTTGAGTCGAGAAGGCCGCTACTTCCTGATGCGAAATTTATCCCTCTTGAAAAATCTGCATCTGGTTCGAGGTAAGGTGGAGGATAACTTAATCCCAAACGTTCAGCTGCAACCACAAACAATTCATTATATTCATGTTCATGCTCCAAAAACAGTATTAAACTATCCAAATCTGCACAAAACAGATCAAATAAGGCTATAAAATTCTGTAGAAAGAAATCATACCAACGAAGTCGAAGGCGGTTCGGCCATCAGTAAAACGACCAGTTGGGTGAGGGAAAAAAGAAATGCCATATGGAATATAGTTTGCACGCGCTGTACAGTTTCGAATATAATTGTTATTACCTGCATCTGCCAACGAGTCTCCAAACAAATACATTGCTGGCACATAAGGCTCCTCTTCAGCTGCTGCAAAACAAATGATCAGGAACACCGCAACTAAAATACTTATAACTGAGCCCGCCATTCTCACTTAAGCAAAAGATTAACACACTACACCGCTGAATACCGAACCCATTTACTACTTAAATAATATTCTGTTACACGTAGAGATAAAAATGGCAATACCATCACGGTATTTTCATTAATACAGTGGACCACAATGCCATTCAATTTATTATGTGACCTGACCCCAATTTCATTGGAATTTACTTGCTAGTGGAGCCCCTATGATGTTTGCTGCAACTAGAATGCCAGTAATATTGGCCAGCTTTACTCCTAGCTGATTCTGAACCACTTATTTTGTCAAGACTGAAATCAATTAAATACATATTTGATGTTTAAGGCACTAATTTATTGCTTATACGCTCATTTATTACTTGTGTAACCTAAATACTAATGGTATTGAAGGAACTAAATACTAAATGGACAAAGGAAAGTGAAAGGGACATTTCAGGACTCACGGTACAGTCGTTCATGGAATGAAAGACAACATAGCTGTCAAAATTGTCTACTCTGAACGTACAGTATGAAGCATTATCCTCACATGCTCATTAACAACCAGTAACACTTCCTCGACGACGATAAGAAATATGAAAAAATCTTAGGCTTGCTGTCATTTTAATGTTGGCTAAAGAAAAGTAAAATCGAGATTATCTACAATATTCATTTTAAGCGATATATTTGGAAGATTTAGTTAGTATCCTGCACATTTTGGAAATAGTAAAATTCCAATTTTTCTATTTGAAATATTAAAGTTTGATAGGAAGGATTCAAATTTTTTAGTCGCAAATATTTAAGTTATGGTATATTCTTGTATTCTTATGAAACTAATATATGAGTCTTTTCTTATATTGTTCTTATTATGTTGTTCCTATTGATCCTAAAGGCTATTGTTTATTAGTGCAAAACACTTAGTCATTTACTAAGAAATGTTGGTTGGTCATCACTACTACTAAGCCACCACATAGGCCAAGCTACAAAGTGAAGATCTAAACAAGTTTAGTATGTGTCGAGGAAAATATAGTTGTCAAGTGCACATAAGCATTTCCAAGCAATCCAATTGTTGCTGACAAGTTCAAAGGGAAGCACACAAGATGAGTTATCTAGAAGGAAAGAATAGTGAATGCCAAGTTCTACAGTAGTCAAGAAAAGCAAGGATAACTAGTATAAGTTGAGCAAAGATCATGAACCAAGGGACAACATGAAGGATCAAGAAGAGTTGAATATCAGGGGCCATATATGCCAAGTTACATAGTATGTAATGTTTAAGCAACAATGCAAATGATGAAGTTGTAATCACCCAATCCAATGGATTAGGTGATTCACCACTGCAAACTAAGAAAAGAGGTATGTATGGAACTGTAGTTTGAATTCTTGAATCATACATCAGATCCTAAGATTGAATGCATAAGAGTCCAAATTAGCATATGATTAGATGCACAAGGATAGATTTGAAATTTGTACCAAGCAATGTTTATGGATGCCGAGTTAAAAGGTTAGTGGTGACTTAGTATTAGTATTGGAGGATGAAAGTGTTAAGTTGCCAAGTGAAATTGTTAATATAGAGCAAGTTGTGGTACTAGCCAAATTGAAAAAGCTTGAAGTGTTACTATCAAGCATCGCAGTAGTGGGTGCAATAATTGCTATGCTCCCGCTATATCTATGTAACATCTATGAGGCTCTAAAATTAAATTTTCAAACTATATAGAAAATTTCACTATTCATTTTGATTACCCTTCATTTGTGCTTTCAAGAGTTAATAGACTTTGAGTGATTTCTAAGCCTAGTTGAGTGAATTTGTGAAGATCTAAGTGCATGCCATCAGTATTGAGAGTGACTCAGAGCAATTGTGTTAATACCAAGTGAAGCGGAGTCGCAATATCAAACCCTAGATGTGAAAATGACATCTAGCTCAACTATTGGACAAAAAGGTGAATAAACAAATGTTCATAACATGCACTTAATTCAAAATGAAATTGTTAATCCACTAAACCTTAAGGCATATCTAGAGATTGCAATGAAAGGAGATGTGTCTAGTGCCCTATCTTCTATTCCACCAAGGGTAGTTATTATCCATGACATGATATCTTGTTATACATGTAAGATTAGTGAAGTTAGTGATTTCAATTTGAGAAGTACTTATGAGAAGTTGTGCATTAATGGGAAATTGAAGGAAGAGCATATGGATATTGACAAGGTTGGACTCACGCATGCCCTAGAATTTTTTTGGGTTTTCAAAATAGAATTGATAAAGATCAATTTCACTTGAGTACATAACATGAAATTGTAGCTAGAAGATAGAATAGTTGAGATCATCGAACAAATTATTCATTGAGTGACTAAATATCCTGTAATAGATAAAGTGAAGACTATTTGCTATCAAAGAAAGGATGTGATCAGCCTAAACACATTGGTAGTGTAGAACAACCATGGATTGACTATTTCTGCCATCAAGGATGCAGAGATAGGCTTTGCAATGAGGGTTATTAGTCACAAATTCTATTAGTCAATCCAACTAGATAGCATCTCGTACATGGCTATGGATGTCACGATCGACATCTGAGTCAATTAGATGAGAATTTTCCAAGAATTAGAAAAGAAAAGAACACAATGTGTAAGTTTGGCTCACTGCTAGCTTTCATATTCTTTTATGTCAAAATTTATTTTCCTAACATAGGTAATATCACATGGGGTAAGACCCTAAAGCTTAAGAAGTTGAAGACTACAACTAGGCTACATATTCACTCCAAAACTAGTAAATGGACTATCAAACATGCTATAGCAACCACTAAAAAGCAACTTAAAAGCCCCACAAAAGAGTACTATAGTGTGTTTAAGGTAGACATACGTTTGGTTAATAGGAAAATTGATGAGCACTACTTTGACGTCTGAGAAAAGAGGATGTTAACTAGGTCATGGAAGTATAGTAGGGATAAAAATGAAATAGAATAGATCATAAAAGCTATGGTAGATTACATTTATGCTTTTAGCATCCTAGGTCCCCAAACTTTTATCCAATATCCATAGACATTAGACCCCACTTCTCTTGCTAGTCAGAAGTTACTAAGCCAGATCCAAAGGGGCAAGGCCTCGGTGAAAGATTTTGACAAATAGGTGGATGGAGTATATAAGGAATATTACAAGGTCATTCTAGAAAACAAAAAGTTCTTTGATGAAACTTATGCTTTGATAGGAAAGATGAACACACAATATCAAATCGGGAAAGTGGTAGAGTACAAATGGATAATTGACTACAAGTAAAGGTACAACACTATGTCACCTTTCAAGTTGACTTATCAGAATGACTAAATCTAAGTATTTCTATCTAAAAATATAATTTTTTAAACCTATGATCTAGATAAATTCATTCTAGCTAAGTTATATATTATCTCATAGTTTTCCAATTGGAAATGTCTATTAAATGCATGTTTTATACTACTTTGTATCCAATTAATAAAGGAATTTTTAATTTTTTTTAGAAAAGTGGTGTTTCAATAACTCCTACTATTTTTAATGATATTTTTTTAATAACATATAAATACCATATTATAGAGATCAGAGTCAAGAACATTCTCATATAGATTTTATGGTGTTTTAATAAGATAAAGTATATTGTAATTAAAAAAATCTACAAGAATGTATTTTAACACTCAAAAATATGTTAGTTTTAAGAAAGAAAAAATATGAAATCATATTAAAAAACTCTAAAGAGTATATGACATTCTAGAGGAGAGAATCCTCTACTAGAATCTATAAGTTTTCTCCTTGTTAGAATATATTTGTTCTAAGAAATGTGTTGGAAGTTGAAAACTATTAATTTCAAGTGAGTTGAAATTTCAATCATTACAAAAGAGAAAATATAGGTCTAAAGTCAATTTTTATTTTTGATTGTTCTAGATATATATGTTATCTATAACATAGTCTGAGATGAAAGGGAAATAATTTTATTTCCACATAGTTTTGTGGTGGGAACAAGACCCCTAATTTTTAGCCTTTTTCAATAGCTAAAAAATTATCTATAAAAATTAGGAAAATATGACAACCATTATTCCAAATAATTATTAAATATTATAATCCTAAAATTCATACATTTCTACACATTTCTTTAGTTTACTTTATTTTCTAATTCAAAATAATAATACCAATTTTATGTCACTAAAGGTAACAGTTATACTTTTGTTAGCCTTTTCCATTACAAAAAGGTGACACGAGTTTATGCTTTTACCCCTACATACAAATTTATGAAGTTTAAAATTACATGACTATCCAAAGATTTGTAGGTAGATAGCTATCCATTATTATTCTTTTGCTTCCCACATAAGAGATTGTGTAGGCATCTTCCCTATCATAGTAGTAATTTCATTATAGAACTTTTGGGAGTCTCATACCTTTGGACCTCATAGATTCATAGGTACACAATTTTCTATTTTTACTCTTCCATTCATGGAATACCTGATAAGGAAGTTGTGCCTTAATTTAAATTTAGAGGGAAACAAAAATGTATGTTTACCGAACTGTAGTCTAGGGGTTTATTCTTAAAAAGGGTAATAGAGTCAGTACATCAATTGGGTAAATGGAAAATAGGTTAGCAAATGTCATGTAAAAAGCACTATCTAACTTAGTATCCTAAATAGTGTAATACATTTATTAATAATATAATAAATTACACTAACATTGTGTTCCCTTGAAAATGCGAGACTTAATCACTCTATTACATGGAATGGTGATTTGATCAATCTGTGAATATTCAAAGAAAATAATTAAACCTTAACCAATTTCAAAAGCTGGTATAATAGGTCCAGCTATGGTCTTGGGGTGCCTTTAAGAGAGTTAATAATCTAAGAATCAAATTCAATTCAAAATTTTATTATCCTTAAAGAGGTGACTAATTCTTATCTAATATAAATATAGGTAACACGTACTTCAACATAGTAAATTTTCTATAATATGGAGAGAGAATACTTTCAAAAGTTATTGCATTTTTTAAGAAAACAGAGTTGGAAGAATATCAGGTTAACCATGGAAAAAAAATCATACTTAATTGCACTCAAGATGGAGTAGTAATGGATGGGTGACCTACTAGAAAGTTTGGGTGATTCACCTTTGTGAGCATCACCTAGATGCAATGAGTGCTAAATGTTCCATTTATTATGATGAGAGATGGATTCATGTGAACCACTACTCATGAAACATAAGTCAACGAGTTTGATTCAAGAACTACACAACTAAATCCTAGTAACAAAACCACAATACTCTCAAGTACATCATGAATAGATTTGGAACAATCTCAATATGGCTTTAATAGATGTCATGACAAACATCTTGGATACTATGTTTAGTCTAGTTGTTAGTTTAGAATGGATGGTTTTCATTTTTTCTATCTGTGAAGCTTGTTTCTATAGTATGTTGGTGGTTCATTGCTATGTTTTTTGTATTAACTATAGGTGTATAGTTTGTTGACTATGGATCTGTGAGCTATGATTTTTTTGATAATGACCCTATCACCATGTCTTTATACATTAAGTAGTCACCCAAATTTTGACTTCCTTTTATATAATAAAATACCACCATATTGTTTCTTCTTATCTTTGGTGGTTTCTCATATATATGTTTTGATGAATAGTCCCTTTTTCAATTAAGTAAATATTAAAGTGTAATATTCACAAAAAAAAGTGTCTGAGGATATGAGATCAGCCCAAGAGAGTTCATTGGAAAAGTTAGAAAGAATTTAACTATGCATTAAAAAACTATAAATTTACCTTAGGTGGCTAAAGCAGTGCCATCTGAGGGAGGAGGATCTTGATGATCATGAAAACCCCAAGCATCAATGGAGTTGGAGGATGGCTCAGGAGGAGCCCACCTATCAATAGAAGCACTAGTGTCTTTTCAGATTTCCTCTCCCTCCGGCCTAGATGGAAATCTCAGCAAATCTAGGCAAGGGAATGACCACTTAGGGTTAGATCTAGCAACATGCCAACCAAAGGCACCATAAGTAGCAAGAGGAGAAACTAGGGACCAACTATAATGTCGCTACAAGAGGTAGATTGATGGTGTCGAACATCCCAACTACTGCTAGGAGAGTGGCACAGGGAGTGGGAGCAAAGCATTTATGAGAATCAAGCCAAAGAGCTATGGCCCCATCAACAACCACAAGGTAGCATTTTATTGATAGAGACAGAATTAGGTAGAACCTAGATAACCATACAAGGTGCATTTCCATAGTGATTGAGAAGCTCCTCTAGGTGGACCACCTCTAGGGCCACCTTGCTTGATTGTACTTGAATCTAAATCATTACATTATTACATATGAGAGCTTTAGTGTGTATATAAACATTTATATCAAGAAAGATGTGATTGAATAGGATTGAATTTCTATTCTTCCAAAGAGTGAAAAGATTCTTCGTTCTGACAACATGGAAAATCTAAGAAAACTTGAAAGGGATTTTAGGAAAATCACCCAGAAGAACCCTATGCCAAGAAAAAAGGATCTAACCTAATAGGCTTTAAAAAGTCATGAATCTAGAGCTAGTAGTATTCAACTCTTTGATAGAACCAAAAAATGTGCAAAAACTAATCTGATTTCCTATGAAAGGGACAAAAAGGGTCAGGAATACCCAAGTGCTTGAGCCAAGAGCCCAAGGGAAAACCCTAGAAGAGGACACACTAAGAAAAATGTGTAATCGTAGGCTCAATGATGATATTCCAAATAGTTCTAAACTTTTATTTCTAATTGTGTTGTGAATTTTGGAGGTGCTATCATTGGTTGAGAGTCACAACCATGGGTAAATGAGTCATACAGTAGGGAACCTTTGATTGAGGTCCTGCTCCTGGTACAAGATCTATGGAGAAATAAAACTCCCTCTTAGTGAGTAGTTGGGAAAAATCATCTGGAAACACATCTCTAAATTCCTGCAAAATAGGATGATCCTCCAATCAAGGTGGAGTCTCTTTTAGACTCTTAACATGGGTGATGTATAATTGACATCCTTTCATCTTGGCTTTCTTCAACTACATTGTTGAAATTTTCCTCAACTCCAAGGTTCATTTGACACCTTTTAGTATCATTACATACCCTGTGTCACTGAGACATTCAATCACCTTATCCTTACAATTTAATAACGCTTTATGCTCACTTAACCAATTGATGGCTATGATGCCATTGTATGAGCCCAAAGCCACTACATACAAGTTGACCTCTGTTCGAAAGCTAGGGAGCTCCAACTCACTATAAAATAAGCATTGCTCTACCTTGTGTTCAACCCTGTTACCATACTCTACAATCCAAGTTTCAGCCATAAAACCAACCCTAACAAGTATCTTGGCTACAATCCTAGGATCTACAAAACATTTAGTAGCACAATATCTATAAGGAGAGAAATAGGGTAACCAAAAAGTGTACTAGTTATCTATATAAGAGTGGCCTGATATTTTGTTTGTCTATGATCAACTGCAACATGAATGTGGTGTTGTCGAAGAAAGTCCCTCTTATCGGCTCATTGTGGGAACTAAGAAGAAAAATGGTCATCGTGACATGTAAAACATCATGTCCTAGGGCATCTTCTATCCTCATTCCTGTTCTAATCACCTCAGTTTTTTCCATTCCTTGCACTTCCATTTCTAGGATTTTGATTTTTTTTGTTGTTCTAGTTTTCCTTGCTCTTGTCAAAATTCTCTTGTCCCTTATCCTTCATGTTTTTGAATTGTTGCTTCTTTCCATTTCCCCTTGGCCTATCATCCTAGTAACCCTTGTTATCCTGCTATAACCTATTATCTTGGAACTTCCTTTTATAATTTTGGTTGGAGGATTTATATGAAGAAACATCCTTCAACCTCTATTCCTCCTTAAGGGCCTTACACAATGCAAAGTCCATGGTCTTAGGCTCCTGCATCTTGACCTCACTATAGATCTTTGGTCGCAAACCCATTACAAATTTTCAAGCTCTAAATAGCTCATCATGTTGATACTAAGTAGCATACATCACCAAATGGAAAAATCGTTCATGATATTGCATAATGTTCATGTTCTCCTAAACTCGTTTGTAGAAATCTATTGTTTTCTTATCATAGAATAGCTAAGGTAAGCATCATTTGCAGAAAAGCTATAAGAATTCTTCCCAAGTTACCTCCCCATGCTCAAGCTTCTTTTAAACCGTGACATTTTCCTATCATCTAATTACCTCACTCATTAGCTAATAGGTGCCACAAACTATTCTAGATTTTCCCATATAGCTTCAAACTAAGAAGTACTTCTCCATGTTGGTAATCCATGCCTGAACATCTTCCCCAGAAGCTCTACCATGAAACATGGGTAGAGTCACCTTCCTAAGATCCTTTATCAAGTTAGGTGCTATTTGTATCCTATCAAAATTAAGGAGAGCAACTTGACAATTAGTGTTTGCCTTCTGCTCTACCTCAGATCTCCTAAAGGCCTTAGCCAACTACTCATCCTCACATTTCTTCCTCAATTCCTCTTCCTATTTTCATAGGGCTTTGGAACATTGATCTTCATCATGCTTACTTGCCTCTTCTTCAATGTGTCTACCTTGAACCTCCTACTCTAGGTTATCCATCATTTGGCCTTGTTGCTATAGCATAGCCTCGTGTTGGGTTTACAGTGCCATTATCTAATCTAACCTCTCATAAGGTTCCTTAGCCCATGGACCACTACTGGACCCACTTTTCCATTTAGCTCTTGTGGTCATGGTAATAACTCAAACACCTGACAACATTGGACATAGGTTAGCACAGTTTCCCAAGGGCCTAGGTTTAAACCATGCTCTAATACCACATGTAAGAACCATGTCCTATTTAAAATTTTCCACATCATCAAATTGCAAAAAATGTGGAAGAGAACCAATCAAAACAATGTGGAAAAGTTAAATTATTTATCCATCAACAATTAGTTTATTCACATAATGAAAACATTAAGATGATGATCTACAATTCCTCATTGTAAAGATATTCAGAAATTTTTAGTGTTACATCAATAATGTTGATAACTAATCACTTAACACATCTCATGTTTTGTTGAGTACCTAATACCATATAAACCAAGTTGCTGATCTAACATACAACAATTACAGTGATTATACATTTTAAACAATTTCCATAATTTACATTTTTCTCGTATACAATTTAAATAGTTTAATTCATCTCATGGATGAAAGTTACAGTAGAATAAAGTTAAGCTTTCCTATTGTGTCCTTTAGCATAACCTATCTTCAAGCCATAGGATATTGTCCATTTGCTATCCGAGATGAAAGTGTGGCCCAAGAGCTTTTACCTCACCAACTACGGTGCAATTACTCCTTGGGGATTCTTCCTAACAAGAAGAATACCCCAACCTGCAATGAGAAGCCTAGCATCCTAGAACAAGATGGATCAGATGGTCTGTCGCGGCTGTGAAACACACTAGATGTAACCATGTGCCTAGTAGCCTAATCATAGAATGTAGCAAGGAATAAAAAATTAAAACTACACATCTACACATATGTAGTAAACCAAATAAGCATAGCCACACACACATATTCAATATTTGGGAAATCAAGTGGCTTGGCCAAGCACTTATAAAGCCAAATTTAACAGCAGAAGAAACAAGAACAACATGTATCCATTCTATATAACAAGAAGATAGAAGAAACTAAGCATGAAGTATCCATTCTATCTTTCCCAAAATTGCTACATTGCACCCAACCATGAAGGAAATTACACATTTATATGTTGATTTACAACAAGAGGTTTGAACTAAGGTTGTTTCAAGACTAAAAATAAAAACACATCGCATATGTTCATTTTTTCCTTATGATATAGTCAATCACAGTATTATAGAAAGAATACTCTTGCAACTGAAACACATAAAATATATACCATTATGTTCTTATGGTTCAGCCAACACTTAAATGCTGAAAGAATGTTCTTGCAACTAAAAATAAAACATAAAAAGTATATTTATTCTGTTTGTATGGTTCAATGAACACTTAAATGCTAAAATAATGCTCTATAACTGATCAAAATGCATATAGGATTATTCCTTCCCTAAGTTACAGTCGGACAATACCTAGGATACTACAAGTTCACATGATTATTCAAATAAGAAAATTGTACAATTTAATCATTATACCCTTAACTTTGTTTCCAAACATTCTACTAGGCATGCATAAGGTCTTCAACTATCCTAAATTGTGAAGTGTGGAACTTTGTAATGCCCACATTACAAAACAACTACCAGTGCAACACAATGGCCTTAGGTGAGGTGTAAAATAATGAACAATCAATTCATATGTATGGTTATAGTGTTGATCTTATATATCCTCTAATGTTTGTAGTTGTTTCTTCATTTTTTTAAATCATAGGTTGCAAGGGCTTGTGGAAAAAATAAATAAAAAGAAAAATATAGCAGATGGAATGAAAAACCTTCCATGCTAGACATACCCTCTGAAGGAGATTCACTACCACAATACAAATGTCTTAGGAGGAGCAGAAAAAGTTAATACTAGTTTATTAGGAGCTAATAGAGAGATCATGGATCATCTACTTTCCTATGTGCCATTATCTTTAAATGCATTTACAAGACATGTATGCTACAACTGATAAGTGAACCATAGGTGGTGATGAGGAAACAAGAAACTAAGATCTCCAACACATGGCTTTAAACATGAAAATAAAAGGAAAAGTACATACAAACTCTCCAAGATAAGATGGGTTTTAGATTGATGTGTTTAGGTTAAGATTTTGAGAGCACATACATTCTTCCTTATTTTCTACACTAAAAAAAAGAAAAGATCATATTTAGCATGCATCAATACAACAATGATTTCTCTGCTTTATTACAAAACTATCTAAAGCAACCAAGAATTGTACAGTCTGTGCATTGAATAGAACAATCAAATAGAAGGAACCTGGCTCAATTGACAACACTATTCAATGATGCCTCTGCTTGATGATGCTCTCTTGATCAATGATGCCTCTACTCGATGATGCCCTTCCTTCCTTCAAACCCCAGCCGCCGATATCTCCTCTTTCCCCCACTCCTTTTTTTAACAATCCCCAATTATAGTTGACCTAAAAAAGTAAATCCCCGTGTGGTGTTTTCCTTTGCAATTTATTTATTATTAATTTTTTTTTGAAGTTAAAATAAAAAGACATGTAAAACAATTCTCCATGGCACTTTTATGTATTATAATCAAACTCTATGTTCCTATCGAGAACTCAAAAATGAGACTTTTGTTTGTATATCATGATAAAACATCAAAACTCATCCGTTAGCCATTTAATATATTCATGTTCTATATGCACATCTTTAAATATATCATCTATAAATCAAATGAAATATTTAATTTTCATTTCCAGCTTTCAGATTTAACTTTTAGTATATGTAATGGAAAAAAAAAAACATAACTTCTATGTGATATGTTTGTGTGGCAGCACAACATTCATATATCCCCTTACGAGAGGCTAGCCCTCTCTACTTCAACCACACTCTTGTCGTGACAATCCCTACATCCACTCAGACACTCGCAACAAAAAATGTGTCAGTATCCATCATAATCAATATATCACATGTTAATTACATCATCATTAAGAAATAAATGCATGAGCATAATCTTATTGACATTTAAGAATGCATCTTATGGCAACATCATCTTAACATAACAAATCATGTATTCCATCATAAATAATGTGTTTAATTTTGATATCATCTAAGATGTCAACCTTCATTTATCGTAAATTAAAATTAATCTATATTTGATGAAGTCAACATTTGACTATTCTCCATATAAGCAAGAAAAGAAAATGATTCTGGAACAAGCCGCGAAAAAATCTGTATTTTGATCATTTCAATCCCGACAAAAGACAATAAGTAGCTCGAAATCGGTTAGGTATAAATCTGGCCAACGCTCCTCATGTTCAAACTGAGTCAATTATCGTTCAAGGGGTCCAGTAGCAACTAAATTCCATCGAAATTAGGGTTCAGTCGTATGACGAATGGAATGAGATATTTTTCGACTGTATTAATCCATATACACAAAAATTGCTGTTTTTATCTCCACCTGCAGTGGCATGCTATTTAAATAGGCAGATAGTTTAGATATTCAGCAGCTGTAATGTTTTAATCTGTTGCTAGGATAAAAATGTTCTGTTCAGCGCTGAGTGTTTTAGCTGGGCTGTGTTTCATCACTTGTTTAACAGCTGTTGAAGAGAAACCCATTGTGCCGGCCATGTATGTGTTTGGAGACTCGTTAGCAGATGCAGGGAATAATAATTATATTCCAAACTGTACAGCGCGTGCGAATTTCATACCATATGGCGTCTCATTTTTCCCATGCCCAACTGGTCGTTTTACAGATGGCCGCACTGCTTTAGACTTCGTCGGTATGTTTTCTTCTTACAGATTTTTATGCTCTTATTCAATCGGTTTTATTTTCTTGTAGATGCAATAATTCGGCTTTTCAAAGTGTTTACAACAAAACAATATAATGCATTGATTGTTGTTGCAGCTAATTACTTGGGGCTCCCTTTTCCCCCTCCTTATCTCCAACCAGACGCGGATTTTTCAAGAGGGATAAATTTTGCATCAGGAAGTAGCGGTCTGCTGGACTCAACAGGTGCCACACAGGTCTCTGTTCAGTTCTCTTTCTTCAAAGAATATTCAAGCTATGACAAAATTTATATTTCAGCGCCCTATAAATGTGAAAATTGTGTGAAATATTGGATAAATTTTGAGTTAGTCCCTACAAATAATCGATAGTTTGTTGTGTATTAGAAGAGTTTTTTACCCTAAACATATGGCTTTGAGATGAATGAATCGTCTAGATAATTGTTATTCATCATGTAATCTTTTAAAATAATTACTTTTCACAAATTTCTTCTTAATCTTTTAAATCTTATTAGAACAACTTTGGCTTCTGCTTTCAACGCAACTAAAGCTATTGGTTACCTACCCAACTAAGAAATAATATATAAATATATATTGTTGGCTTCGCAATGGTTAATCATGTTCTTTCCTGCATTTCTAACTCCTAAATAAACAACAATTTAAAATTGGGTAGGGATTACTCTTAAAATATTTCAACAGAACGTTTGATGGTTTGTCGTTGTACCCAATCTTCTACAATCTTGCAGATAGTCATCAGTATGAGTCAACAACTATCTTTATTCGAACAGTATTCTGATAATCTAACAAGGACAGACCCATCTGAAGGTGCAGATCAAGCGGTCCTGAAAAAGTCATTATTTGGTATTACAGCTGGAGGCAATGACATTGGCTCTTACATAGCCAACAGCACTTTCCAAAACAATACAACTCCAGCAGAGTTTGTCACTCTTCTGCTCACCAAATTTAATCAATCTGTTGTAGTAAGTCTGAAATCGCCCATTTCCAAATTCTTCTCTTTGGTAGTACCAAAAAGTATCTTTTCTCTTACAGAAGCACTAAATTTGAATTATTCTCTAACGTGATAGAGGCTTTACAATGGTGGGGCGAGAAAATTCCTTGTGATCAACATTCCACCTGTGGGTTGTGTGCCTTACACTAAATATATTGCTTACAATATATCACATGGGGAATGTTTGGATAGTGCAAACCAGCTGGCTATGGCATACAACAATGCTTCCAAGTCTCTTGTGACTCTCCTCAATGAAAAACTAGAGGGAGTGACCATCATCCAGCTTAATGCTTACGATGGATTAATGAACATAATTCAAAATCCTCAAGCCTACGGTAAGTTGCCATCTTTAACGAAGCTCCTATTGTTTACCACTATGTTTTCTTTTGGCTTTAGTGATTTTGTCACTGAAAACTGAAATGAATCTATGCAAAATCTTGATCAGGATTCAGCGATTCCACGTCGGCATGCTGTGGATCTGGATTGTTTAATGCAGAAGTTGACTGTGGAAAGACTATTCCACCGAATTTGTTTTGCAGCAATATAAGCACACATGTGTTTTGGGATGGATCTCATGGTACTCAACAGCTTTATCAACTGTTTTCAGAGCAGATATGGAGTGGAAACTCTTCCAATATGTATCCATTTAATCTTTCTACCCTAGTCATCGGAAAAAAGAGTCTTTTTACTTTGAGTGTACAAGCCATGGCAGAGATTTAGCCGCTGTGTTTAAATAAATAAACTAGTCTTCAAGTCTGTCGTGAAAGATGTGTTTTCTTGTTCATAAGAATTTATGAAAAATGTAGTAGTGTCATATTTGATAAATATTCTTCAAGTTAAAAGAGTTCCAATGAAACTCCCTCTCATGTTTGTTAGTCATAATTTTTTCAGGAGTCGTTTGTTTAAATTAAACTTAATATTGTTAACACAGATCAAAGAATACAACAGAGAAACAACGTATGAAGCAGCACACATGACAAAGTTATCAATTGATCAAAGAATACAACAGAGAAACAACGTATGAAGCAGCACACACGACAAAGTTATCTATTGATTGACAAATTGATACAATTACATTACGATGTATAAGATAATTTCATACCTTCAACTTTCAAGTGAGATTAAGATGTGTAAATCTAACAAAAGATTTAAAACATAACAATTAAAAACGTAGCGGTGTGAAAGAGACGTGGAAGTCATCTCTGAAGGTATGGAGAAAAGAAGCAGTTTTAACAGCAACCAAGAGTGTAAGGAAGCAAAGGTGTGTGGAAACGCTTCTTATGTTAATCTTGAGAGGACAATTATGCAAATTTCAACTAACTATTGTAGAGATCTCAAGAAATGCATAATAAGGTAATATCAAAATAACAATGAACACATAACACAATGATTACGGTGGGAAAACCCTTCTGGGAGAAAAATCCCACCCTCTATAACCCGCACAATGTATTGTCAAATCAAGATAATTACAAGACACTTGCAATGCAAGTTCTTACAGGAGCACATCACCACAACTCAAACTTAGAGAGACTTCTTCTAGCACCTAATCTTGTAAACTGAACTCAATGACCCAAACACCTCCCCAAGCCCTTCTTTTATTGTGATTTTACAACCTAGAAACCACTTGTAATTTTATAAAACCATGGGAAAAAACTACCATGCCAAGTGTTACCCATTTTTGACATTTACATTTTCAAGATGGAAAAAACAACTAGGTTATAATAGTAATCTCGTTCATAATTTTGTACCTTAGTTTAGATCCCCATAAAAGTCATAAAACAAGCTAACTATGCTCTAAAAGTGGCTCTCCTATATTCTACTATGGATAGGGCATCTTTTAGTATTTTATACACTCTTTTCTAAGATATAAACAAGTGAAAACTTCCACGAACAAATTGTAAAATTTTCTAGAAAAAGATTGGAAAGTTGAGACACATGTTCTCAACATTCTTCACTTTGTGGCTCCTTTTCTTTGTGTATTGTGGCTTTTGTCGTTTTTATTTTATTTTATTATTATTATTTTTATCGTTATTAGATTTATGTATCTTATTGCTATTGTCATTATTTGTTATTTATTTAGTTTATTTTCCTTGTTCATTTTTATTTTATTTTATTTTTTTATTATTTTCATTTAATATTATTATTTTTATTATTATCCTTTTTTCATTATTATATTATATAGATTTATTTTTTGTGTGTTTCCTTCTTATGATTATCATTTATATTTATTCTTCTTCTTTTTTGGGTACTTTTTATTTCTTTTATCATTATTATTTTGTTTCTGATTTTTGTACCCAAATTTCTACGCATATATTCATTATTTTCACTTATATATTTGCCGTATGTGCTTATTTATTGTATATTGATTTATATGTTGTCCCTTTTAGTGTTTTTGTCATTGATTTATTTGTTCTATTATTATTTTTTAGTATTATTATTTTCATTATTACTATTATTTTTATTTTTTCATATTTATATTATATAGATCTATTTTTTGTTTGTTTCATTTATTTGATTTTTTAATATTTTTCTTGTTTGGTTTAGTTCTTATGTTCTATTGTTCTTTTTATTTCTTTTATTACTATTATCATGGTTTCTTTTTAATTATTATTATTATTATTTTCTTGGTCTTTATCTCTTTGTGTTCTATGTGATATATATATATATATATATATATATATATAGACACACACACACACACACACACACACACACACACACACACACACACACACACAGAGAGATAAATATATATTTATATTTATATATTTATATTTATATTTATATTTATATAAATATATAATTATATTTTTACACATATCTGGTGTTAGATTAGCATTTGCTTCCTAATGTTTTTCGTATAATTATATAGGTTGTCTTGTGTAATTTAATTTTTATTTTATTTCTCTTTTTTTTATGTTCCTCTTTTAAATTTTTGGACTTCTTTTTATCCCTCGATTTAGCTCTTTCCTCTTTTTGAGTCATCTTGAGGTCTTTTTGTCCTTTTGGGTAGGTGTGCTCATTTTTTGTGCTGCCTTTCCTCACCCTCCTTTTATTGGATTCTTGGTCTGCAATCTACCATTTTTCTCCTCTCTTCATTTGCACGAATATCCTTATGATGGATCACGTAGTGTGATCCGAAATGTTGATGATAAAAAAATCACACAATCAAATCTAGAAGCTTAATATAATTCTCCCACTTTTCGAACAGCTTGCAAGAGTCAGGGGATCCAAAGTATCATGGACTTAATTGCTAGGGGCCGAGAGGCCCATAGACTCTAAACACTATCTAAACTTCTCTATGCTCATGGGCTAAGTTAATGTATCAGCAACATTCACCAAAGTCTCTACCTTCTCTAGCTTCACCTTACCATCCTCAACCTTATCTCTCACAAAATGATATTGTATGTCAATGTGCTTGGTTCTGGCATGAAAAGTTGGGTTCTTCGCTAGGCAGATTGCACTCTGACTATCACTATAAATTGTCACTACACCCTATTTGAACTTTATACCTGAACACAATCTTTTTAGCTAGATGGCTTCCTTGCAAGCATGAGTAGCTACCATGTACTCTGCCTCAGTAGTGGAAAAAGTGACCACAGCTTGTTTATTGCTCATCCAACTGATTGCACCATCGAAAAATGTAAACACATATGCACTGGTGGATCTTCTTCTATCAACATCACCAACCTAGTCTACATCCACATAGCCTTGAATATCTAAGAATGCTCATTTCCTATTCCATGAAAACATATTGAGTACTCTAAGGTACCCCACAAGTATCTAAAAGCTCTTTTTACTGCATCCCAATGTGCTCTTCCTAGATTAGACATATAGTGAGAATGTACTCTCACTGCTTGGGTAATGTTTGGTCTTGTACAAACAATAGCATACATCAAACATCCAACAGCACTCTGATAAGGTACTCAATGCATCTCTTCCATCTCCAATGGGGATGTGGAACACTATGAACTAGAGAGCTTTGTTCCCATTGTAATAGGTACACTAACTGGTCTTCAATCCTACATATTGAACCTTTTCAAAATAGTACCAACATACTTACTTTGGCCTAGCCACAACTTTCTATTCTATTTATCTCTTATATACATTGTGATTAAACTTAGATCCCAAACTCAATACATATGTTTTAAACTTCTAGTACCACATCCTAGGACTATGTTTTAAATCATACAAGGATTTCTTCAATTTACAAACCAAATGACTTTTACCTTTTACCACATAGTGCTCTAGTTTTGATATGTAAATTTATTCCTCCAAATCTCTATGAAGGAAAGAATTTTTCACATCCATTTGCTCGATGTATAGATCATAAGTTGTTGCAATAGAAAGAAAAAATCTAATGGATGTCATTTGGCTACTAGAGAAAAAATCTCACAATAATCTACTCCTTCGATGTGAGAGTAACCTTTTGCAACCAAGCATGTTTTATACCTCTCAATACTTCCATCTAAACCCATCTTCCTTTTGAACACCCATTTACAATCAATGTGTTTCCATCCTTTAGGAAATGGTACAAGGTCCCATGTTTGATTCCTCTTAAGAGATACCATTTCTTCATCCATGGCTATTTTCCAAGACTCTGAATCATACATACCAAGAGACTCTTGTATAGGTCTTGGTTCATCACCGTTAACATTCAATGCAAATATGCATCTTCAATCATCAGAAGAATACCCATACCATTAAGGTGGTTTCCTTTGTCTAGCAGATCTTTGAAAAAGATTTGGTTCAGGTTCAGCTTCAGGTACCTCTTCTTCCTCTAATGATTTAGAACCCATAGAGCTCTCTTCGATTTCTTGTCTTTCTAAAGGCCTTGATTAAACTTTCTCTAGTTTAGTGGGTAGTTGAATCACATTTTTCTTTTCTTTTATTTGTTCTAGCTACACTATAATAGAAGAAGGCTTACTTTCTCTAAAAATAATACTTTTTGAATAAAATATTTTTTGTTCAATAGGATTCCAAATCTTATATCCTTTCACACAATAGCTGTATCTAATGAAAATATATTTAATAGCTTTTTTATTTAGTTTTTTCCACTTCTCCTTTGGCACATGAGCATATGCTTTGCAACCAAACACTCTCAGATGTCTAGGTGAAGGCTTGTGGCCCAACCATGCTTCCATTGGCAGCTTATGAACAAGAGTTGATGTAGGAGACCTATTCATTAGGCAGCAAGTAGTGGCTATAGCTTTGACCCTAAACTTTTGTTCTAGTCTAGCACCACTCAACATACTCCTAGCCTTCTACATCAGGGTCCTATTCATCCTTCTAGAACTCCATTCTACTATGGAGAATACAGAGTTGTCTTCTCTCTTTTAATACCATAATCTTTACAAAATGTGTCAAAATCATTGGAGCAAAATTCACCACCATTATCAATTCTCAAATATTTTATTTTCTTTCTAGTCTACAACTTAACCATTGCTTTAAATTCTTTGAAACAACTAAAAATTTTAGGTTTACTCCTAAGGAAATAAACTCATGTTCTTCTACTGAAATCATCAATGAAAGAAACATAATAAACTGATCTACCAGTAGAAGGAACATCAACTGGATCAAATACATCTAAATGGATTAGATCCAAAATACATGAGGACTTATGAGAACTTTAGTAAAATTGAAGGTAGTTTTGTTTACCATAGAAACAATGCTCACAAAAATCAAATTTAAGATTGCAATCATTTAATCCATTTACAAGGTTCTTATTTTTCAAGGTCCATATACCCTTCTCACCTATGTGCCTAACTCTCTAGTGCCATAACATGGTCTTCTCTGCAAGAAACTTTGATTTGGTAGATAGAGCACCCTTTGTTACCCAAAAATTATTACCATGTGTTGAAAGAGAAACCTTCTCCTTTTCTAACTAAATAGTTTTTTTTACAATCATATTAGAAGTACTATTGCATTCAATTGTGCATGCATTAAGATGGTACTTTTACCCAATTTTCTTACTCTTGCTATCATAACACCTCTCACTATTTTATACCTATTTTAGAAAACTTTATATGCACACATGCATCTATTAGCTTACTAAAAAATAGAAAATTCCTTGCTAGTCCCAGGATATGCAAGACACCATCAAATCTTCTAACTCTACCATCAATTTTTTTTACATGAATACTTCTACGACCAACATTATCAAGAATTGAGTTATCAACCAAATACACCTTATCACCATCAAAATTTACATACTTACTTAACCAGTTTCTATTAGGATTCATGTGGAAAGATGGACCTGAGTCTATTAACCATGAATTTTCACTTGCATGAGTCACCAAGGCTGCAATGAAAGGATCTCCATCTTCCTTTTTGGACTTAGAATCAAAATCTTTCTTCTCCTTCTTCTTTTTCTTCTCCCCTTTGCAATCCTTTCGAAAGTGTCTAGGTTTGCCACAATTCCAGCAGATTACCTTGAACTTACTAGGAGATTTTGATCTCCCCTTATTCTTGGACTTAGAATGACCGTGCTACATTTCATTCTTGCCTTTTTCTTTTGGTCTTCCTCAAACACTCAAAGCCTCTTTGGCATTTAGAGAGACATTCCTTCTCATCTTCTAAGAGAGTAGAGAACCAACAATGTCCTCCATCTTCAAGACAACTGAAGTGCTTCCTATGTCCATAAATAGGTTGTCCCATGAGTTCAAAAAAAAAGATAGCAAGGTTTGATACCTTTCGTCTTCATCCATTGGTACCCTAATAGAGATCAACTAAGTCAACAACATATTAAAGCTTTTTAGATGCTCAGAAATTTGTCCACCTTCTTCCATTCTAAAGGAATACAACTTCTTCCTCAAGAAAATCTTGTTTGCAAGTGATTTCTCTTGATAGATCTCACTTAGCTTCTTCCAAATCTTCTTCGCGGTAGGTTCTTCATGGACATTAATCAGAATTGAGTCTACAAGGAACAATCTAATGGGACCTTTAGATTTTTTGTGTGTTACATCATACTATGCGACTAAATTCATATCTATGAGCCTCAGCTTCTTGTCATCGATCGCATCCCATAGGTCCTAGTTATTTAGTAGATTTTCCATCTTCAACTTTTACATCTCAACATTTGTGATAGAAAACTTTTCAACATCAATTCTCCCTGACATGCTTGCCATCTTTGCAATCCTACAACACAGAAATGAAATACTCTGCACAAGCACTAAATAGAACCAAAATTGGCCCCAACTAAATAGAACCAAAAAACTTTGTACCCAACAAATAGAATCAAAATTGGCCAGGCACTAATACAACTTGTAAGGAAGAAAAGGTGTGTGGAAATGCTTCCTACTCTAATCTTGAGAGAACAATTATGCAAAGTTCAACTAACTATTGCAGAGATCTCAAGAAATGCATAATAAGGCATAATCACAATAACAATGAACACAAAACACAATGGTTACCATGGGGAATCCCTTTCGGGAGAAAAACCCCACCTTCCAAAACTCGCACAATGTATTATCAAACCAAGATGATTATAATACACTTGTGATGCATGTTCTTATAGGAGCACATCACCACAACTCAAACTCGAAGAGACTTCTTCTAGCACTCAATCTTGCGAACTGAACTCAATGACCCAAACACCTCCCCAAGACCTCTTTTTATAGTGATTTTACAACTTGGAAAATACTTGTGGTTTTACAAAACCACGAAAAAAACTACCATGTCACATGTTACCCATTTTTGACATTTACATTTCCATGATGGAAAAAATAACCAGGTTAAAATAGTGATCTTGTCTATAATTGTTTCTCTTAGTTTAGGACCCCATACAAGTCATAAAACAAGCTAACTATGTTCTAAAAATGGCCCTCTTATATTCTACTATGGATAAATCACCTTTTGGTATTTTGTACACTCTTTTCCAAGATATAAAAAAGTGGAAAGCTTCCAAAAAAAATTCTAGAATATTCCAAAAAGGGATTGCAAGGTTGAGACACATGTTCTCAACAGAGAGAACATGTAGTTCATCTTCAACTGCTTCCAATTTGTAGCAAAATTGAAGATAGATTTTTCTATTTTTGATTATGATGGTGTGGATGGAGATATGAACATGAAAGAATTAAGAAATTAATGAGCAAATACATACTCAAGTGTTATGGTACACCATCTACCATTAACCAATTTCTAATAAAATACATCACCTAAGTGTGTTGTGTCCAACTAATTACATTTTCCTCCTAGATTAAAGGTCTTTAAAATAACATACGATTTAATTTTTTTCATTTCTCAATTAATATTTGTGGAAGAATCTTGATTCAATAACTTCCTCTTAATTTTGACAAAGAAAAAATGCTATTAAATTTACTAATTCCTTTTATTCTTCAATATTTTTCATAATCAAGTCCTCAAACATCCTCAAAACCTTCACTTTCAAAATTATCTTCAAGATCTTCCCATCTTTTCTCGATGATTTAATGACATTCTCTTGGATTCTCTAATAGTTGTGACTATCCATCATACATTTCTATTCCTACTTAGAAGCTTAATTATTTTGTTGCCTTAAATATCATTTAATATTTCTAAGAGAAAATTCATATTTTATTAAATTCATTGTCAAATGAAATGGTATTTAATATGAATTTACTTTCTCTTTATTTGAAATTCATTGATAATAAAATCATTATTTTTTCATTACAAAAGATTGGTGTTGTTTCTTCTTGTGTTGGCTATAGATAGATCAATATTTTTCTTATTTAAATTAATTAGCAAGCTACAAATTTGGTTGATGTATGCCCAATATCAGCTACAAATATTGTATAATACTACCTATCTATATAAATAATCAAAACAATGTCATTAGTCTCTAAATATTATAGTTCATATCATCTTCTTTGTATAGCACATCTTAGAATACTTTTCTCAATTTGTCAATAATCTCTCTCTCTCTCTCTCTCTCTCTCTCTCTCTCTCTCTCTCTCTCTCTCTCTCTCTCTCTCTCCCCCCCCCCCACACACACAAGATATAGCAATGAGGTCTACTTGATATCCTATGGATATCTTCATAGGAACCTAATTATTTGATTTTTTAAATGGATGATGATGATATAATAATATCCTAATATTAAAGATGATGAAATTAGGCATTCTTTTTATACTCTTTAAGGGTGTGTTAAATAATTCAAGTGCAATGCCCCCAATGATGATTTTTCTAACATTATAATCATTAATAATGTTGACAAAGATTATATTTTTGACAAGAAAAATGATTTCAATGAAATAATTTATCAACCTTCTTGTGATGCCAGATGGTCATCTTGAGTAACGCTATTTCTAGATCATTAAAAAGTTTAATCTTTCTATTTAATAGTCCTCATTTAATGAATCTATCAAGAACTATTTTCACCTTCTAAAATAAACCAAATCTTGCATTATGTTCTGCCAAAAATGTGTAAGCCAAGTAATCCTATTTGATCCATTGTCAAAACATTGAACTCTATAACCTACAATTTGGTCGCTCTCCTTAATAAGACAATATCTACTCTAGTTGGAAAAATGCTTTCCTAAATTAATTATTCAAATAGTTTCATTGATTTAATTCAAGTTAAAGAAGTTAGAGAGAACAAGATTCTAGTTATCTTTGTAGTAGTTCTTTTATCCACCAAAGTTCTATTTAACTTTGATGTACTCATAATTAAAGAAGATGGTGGTGGCTTGGTTCATGGAGTTTTTAAAAATATATACTATAACTAATCTTTTTTTCCATGATATTTCAAGGATTGTGTCCTTCATTTTTATGTTTTTCTCAACACAATGGGGGTTTAGGACATGGATTAATTGTCATTTGTGTCTGCCATAAGTCTGATGACCATATGAATTATTAAGAGTTTGTAATTTTAGTGAAATATTAAATAAATTTGAGCTCCACATTTGCATTGTGGGAGAATGTATCAAGGTGTATGCCTTTGGTCTCCTTGTGTTTTATAGCATAATTTTGGTTCATGAAATGGCTTGGGAACCTCTTGTATCCTCTATAAGACTATTAGTTGTATTAGAAATTAATGCATCGATCCTTAAATGGAATGACAACCAACACACAACTCTCACCACCATAGTCTTGTAAAAAATTAGGAACATTTAACATACTCACTACCCAAACGTATGGTATATGTGATAAAGTCCATATTGATCTTGAACTATTACATCGATTTCAAGTTTTTAAACTCAATGGCTATTAAGAAAAACATGTATTGAGAGATTTAAAGCATGTTAAAAATCATGTTAGCACTACTCCTAATTGTTATTTTCCTATTATCTCCACTTTTTACAAAGCCTCTCTTTTAATATCTCTAAAAATTTCCTTAAAAAAGACATTACATGTGCCTTTGAACTAATCTCTACAACTAGTAGACTTATCCCAAATTGTTAAAGGTTACTTACCCCCTCTTATATACTCTCATATGTACACTAGTGTCAAGAGTACAATGTGGATTTTAGTCTTGAAAAGGTACAAAATTTTACCTAGCCAAACATTCTCATAGTACTAAGCACAACATCTACCAAGAGAACACCCAAGTGGTTGCTATTAAAGATAACTATTCAAATGTAAATTCCAAGAAGAAACAACCATAAAGAACCATACTTCTAGTCACAATTGTGATCAAGGATGATATATCAACCCCTTCATGGAACTCTTTTCATCAAACTCCATATTTCTGACCATCATTCTTATTAGGGTAAAAGCACAAACTTGTGTCACCCTTTTATAAAGGAAAAGGATATCAGAACTTAAACTATTCAACTTTAATGACATAAAAGGGACATTTGTGTTTAGAATCTGAAGATACTGTAAACTAATAAAATGTGTTAAGTTGGATAAAGTTTATGTCGATAAATTTTTATTTTTTAATTGAGTCAAAATTTTATCATTTTTTTAATTTTTAAAGTCTATTTTTAAAATTTTTTTAAATGTTGAAAATATAGAGCTTTGTTCCCACCAAACAACTATATGCAACTGATCATATTTTGGTCTGATTTTGAACTATGCTATAGTTGACATGTATACATAGTGGACCAAAAAAAAAATTTCTTGGACTTACATATTTCAAGTGTTCAAAGTCAAACTTATTAGAAATTGACAGTTTTTTTTTGCTGCCAAACTTTTTCTATCAAATCTATATATATTTTAAAACAAATTACATATTCTTTAAGAGAAGTCTATCCTCTAGAGGTAAACATAAAGTTTTTTAATTGTTTGATAAGATTTCTTTTTTTGAACATACATCTTGTTGAATCTTGAAAGACCTACTTGTAATATTTTATAAATATAATATATTTTAAATAATCAAAATACTACAAAATTTATATGAACATAATCTTGAATCCAAGATATATAAAAGGATAATTTTAATTATTAGAAAAACTTCATTTTGTATGGAAAAATTAGTATTCAAAGTAAAAAAAATTCAGAAATTGCATCCTTTGCTTGTGTGGCTACCACTTAGGATGACACATAGGTAGTTATGGCTGAAACCCTTTTGGTCGTAACCCTTTTGGTGATAAGGGGTTCGGCCGTAACCCCTATCAACCCAAAAAATTGCTAGCAGTTACATTTGTGGTTTCATATATAAAATATTTTAATTTTAATTTCAAATTATAATAAATGCACAGTGAATTATGAAACTTAAAGGCACATTTTCAAAAATAAATATTTTTTGAAGCCGTGTTTATCAATTATTTCTTGGAATTTAACAACAATTACAAAGGATCATCAATAAGGTATTTTTTTTCACCTAGTTATTTTTATGTACTGTATATTGAAGTATTGAAATATATTTCTAGTGGAATCTAAATTAAAATATTTTCCTATAGGTCAAAGTATTGAATGGGTAATAAAAAGGCTAGATGAAGGAAATATGATAGAATAAGAGATGACAAAATGGAAGGTCATACAAAATGTAATCAAAACCAACCTACTAAAGTTAATGAAGAAGATGAGATTCATGAAGAGGACGAGATTCTTGAAGATGAACAAATTGGTAGTTCTAATGATAGAAATATATGATTAGGTGTAGGAAATTTGATTGATTTGAATGAGGGCCTACTTTTTAGTCAAATTCCATCTAGAGAAATGGTAAAAGAGAACACTATTAAAAAGCATTGCCAAAACATATGGGATGAATATTTGAAAAATAAAAGTATATTTGTAAAGACACAATTATTTGCCAAGTTATTTTGGAGAAAAGATATGAGGCCTGTTTTTGAGTTGGTGGGTTTTGATAACAGGAAAAAACATGTGCATAATGTTAATAAAAAAAATAGTTAAAAATTTGGAAACTTCTTATAACAAAATTGACAACACAACTCGAGGAGGTGATGTAAGCACTACACATAGAGCATTGATGACTACTATATCTAGTAGAAAGTTGACACATAGAAAACAAGTACGTGCAATTTTTTATTTACTACATATATTTAAAAAGACAAGTTATTGAATTTTGTACCACATCACCTTGTGTTTCTTCCAATAGATGTGATACTATATAAATTAAAGATCAAGAGATAGGGGCTAAAATTGAACATCCAAAACATTTTATAAAGATAACACAACGTAAATTATTTCAAAAATTCAAGAAAGAATTTCCCAATGTGAAAATATGTCAGAGAATGTTTGAGAGTTTGCATCCTTCCTTTGTACGCATAAATAAGATACGTGAAGCTTGTTGTTGTTGAAGCCATGTTTAATTTTGTCTACAGTTGCAATCATATAGAAAAGTTATGGATTTACTTGATCCGAATTTGGTCATCCCTAGAAATACATCACAATTCATGAAGTCTTTATTATCTGATAAATTAGAAGATTTAGATGAGTTCAAAGTACAATGCATCATAAATCAATGTCTAGATTGTGGATATTTATCTAAATTTCCAATGTAAAATGAGAATATTGATGGAACAACACCAGCTTCATGGATGAGATATCTTTATGAGACATACCAAAATAACACAGGAGTTGGATCCAAATAAAAAAAATATTGGAGGGTGAATTGCGGTATGATGAGTTTCGTCCATTTATATATCCACATATCCAACATTTTCATGGTGCATGATGGAAAGGTAAACAATTTTGTGATTTGAAAAATTGTTTTCCACCTGGTTTTATTCTTTCAGTTGTAAATTCTTCTAAGAATTATACATTTTCACCTCAAATAGAGCTACAAGAGCAATATTTTCATTCTGAACAAGTTGCAATATTTGTGGAACTGACTTATAGACATGCACAATTTGAGGTGGATGAGATAGAAAGTTTGGAGGAAAATAAATGCATTATCATTAAGCAGGTAGTGATGATAGAATTTATGATAGGAGCTATGTCGCTCATTGTTTTGCAATGTTCTCTAAAGATCTTAGAAATTGTGAAATAAACATTTCATAGCAATGGATTTGGTCCGATGGTTATGTAGGTTAGTGTATGTATGTGTACATTTTTATTCAACTTTAAATTTAAAACTTATATTGATTTGTACACATATTTCAACTTGATTTATATAATTATTTTTAAAATTGGCAAAAGCATTTAATTGGTTATCCATGCAACATGTTAGAAGCAATGTTAGGTTTTTGTGGAACTTCTTTGAAAGTGGATATGGAAAAGGGGAGCACGATGGAGCAGGAGCATGTATAGAGCATGCACTTTCACAACATGAACTTGTAGGTATATATGTACACACATTTAGTGTGTGTTCTTGATCTACTTATAACATATATACATGTATAGATTCTCTCCAGAGATCTATATATATATATTTATACAATGTATTTAAAATTATATATGCATGCATGTTACTGAAGGTAATAGGATAAAGAGTGCAAAATAAATTATTGAATGGTGCAAAGATCATTTTGCTACTTGAGATACTGAATACAATAAGCCTTATTTTTGGTATAATACACATGTGTACATATTCTTATAATTCAAGTTTTTAATTAAATTATCTGTCTTTGAAATAGATATAGATCTATCTAATTCTTACAATTGTCAAATGATTTTTGGTATTAGAAGCTTACATCTAGTGGTGACTGTAGGGCACCACAAACCCCCAATGATTAAAGTATGAGAGAAATCATGTTTTTGTGATGACTGCATGAAGGAAAATCCAATGAGTGTATGTAAAAATATTGTAAGTGGATATGTTTCACATTGGGATTTGAAGGACATAGTCAGAAAGCCTCCTTTTGAATATGCTGACATTGAAATTGACATTCATGATCCTATATATTCAGCTGATTATGCGTGTGTTTCTGATTTAGTTATGGCAGGTTTGTGGCATATGTATGTATTTATGACACACATCTATCTTCACTAAAATAAACCTATCTATCTATCTATCTATCTATATATCTATCTGTCTATATATCTATCTATATATATTTCACTATGTAAACATGTCTATTTTTATGTACATTGTAGGAGATATTTTTGTTGTCCAAGCCTTAACAAATAATGTAGAAAATGTAGACTATTATCTTCTAAGATGCAAAAAAGAAAAACACAAGTTTTTAGAAGGAACTACATATGCTGATGGACAGTCTTACAAAATTAGATCAGTTGTTGTTGAAGGAACATATTATCAACAAAACAAGATAACAGATAGTGGTATTGAATTCATTGAATACATGCCTAGAGAAAAGGTTTGACAATATAGTAACCATGTTGTAGTGACAAAGTTGCAATTCGATCCAATACCAAGAAGAGGACATAGTGGAAATCAAGAGTGGAAACTACCTATTGAAGAACATGAAAATATTCTAAAGATAATTAAAAATATAAAGAATCCTAACAATACAATGTTTGTGGAGCTCTAGTTAAGATCTATTTGTACTTATTTTCTATATACAACTCCCATACTTTCATATTTACTAAATACACATCATTTTGGATATATATTTTATAAATTTATATATACATTTGATCATGGATCTTGGATATATGGTAATACATTCTTTATGTTCATATCTAGTCTTTGTGTTCTTATATGTATTAAATTTAATGATGACCATGTATTGGTATTTATATTTTGTGTATGGTTTGATATATATATATATATATATATATATATATATATATATATATATATATATATATATATATATATATATATATATATATATATATATATATAGACACACACACACACACACACATCCCATTAGGACTTTCCCTTATGACCTTCCATTAAGACAACCCCATAAGACATCCCATTCTAAGAGTTCCCCTTAAGGCTTCCCCCTAGGAACTCCCCTTAAGACAACCCCTTAAGACATCCTATTAGGACAACCCTTTTACTAATTAAATACACTCTTATTAGATTCTATAGTGCACGTATTACATTCTTTATGTTCATATGTATTCTTTGTGTTATTAGTTGTATTAAATTTAGTGTTGAACATGTAAATTTTTATTTTTATTTTGTGTATGGTTTGATGTATATATATGTACATACATCACAATAGGACTTTCCCTAAGGACCTCCCCTTAAGAAAACCCCTTAAGACATCCCATTCTAGGAGTTCCTCTTATGACCTCCCCTTAAGACTTCCCCCTAGGGCCTCCCCATAAGGTAACCCCTTAAGACAACCCCTTAGGACAACCTCTTATGCATGTATTACATTCTTTATGTTCATATGTATTCTTTGTGTTCCTATATGTATTAAATTTAGTGATTGAATGTTGTAACACTTGTATTGTTTACTAGTACTCTTTACATGTTCTTAAATATGTATTAAATTTATTGATTAAATGTTGTAACACATGTAAAAAATAACACATGATCTGTGAAATAAAAATATGAATATTGAAAACATACATACATTCAACATGAACATAAGACATGAACATAATATGTACATCTACAAAAAAACACATCTATGAAATAATGTACCCTCGTAAAATATATCCAAAATACCATATAAAATGCCTCCAAAATACCACATCAAATGTCTCTAAAATACCATGTATCATGAAATAACATGTATGCATATAAAGCATCTAAAATAACACATGTATCTAAAGTAACATGTATCCATATAAAAGTATCTGAAATAACATGTCTCCATATCAAAGTATCTAAAATGACATGTATATATATAAAATGTCCCAACATCAATGAGATAGACATGTAAAATAAGATCAACCACATCCCCCTCTTGATCCATGACCCCAAAAGGCTCTATGATCTGGGTCTAAACCATGTGTCAAATCAAAGATATTTGTTATTCTAAAATTATACATATGTGCATGTATTATATCATTTGTACATGTATATATATATCAAATATATAACAAAAATGTAACATACCTATGACTCATGTCATGTAGGATCTGTTGGGGTCTGAAGATCTCCAAAACGTAACATACTATTACTAAGACCCTATAGTAGAAACATGTATATACACAAGTTAAGTTCAATCACTTGAATATATGTATGTCTCTATGTACATGTATAAAAGCTCAAGTACGGTAAACATTTACTTGTGTAAATTATAGTAACAAATAAATTTAAACATATAAATTTATATTTACCGTAGCATTATGTAATGCTCTGCCGATCTGTTTGATATATGAATCATATAGTGGTAGAATAACCTGGTCCAGGTCGACTATCTCATCTAAAATCATAGTGGTAAATAGACCCTGTCATATTGTGGGGGACTGAGTATGGGAAGCACTGTAGGAGGTGGGGGGGCACACACTGTAGTGTTCTCTGTAGGAGCAGGTGCTATAGAAGGTGCAGGGATATGCTCCTATCTCTATGAGGGCTATGATCCTACTGTGCATGAGAGAATATGGCTGATGTGTTCACCAATGTCATGAGGAGGAATACCCGTGATTGTCGATAATGTATGATATAAACCAAGAATATCAGATGCTAAATACAATGCCATATGACACAATGTATATACATATGATATAGAAAAAACCTCTAGTGGAGGTGGTATATCTACTATCTCATACACATCATCAACTCCTATGCTAAAGGATGTAGCTATTGAAATGGTACCACAAAATTATAACATATATCTGCCACATCAATCTGAAAACATCTTCTATAACTGTGTAGCAATAGTGGCAATGCTAGAATAGATCTGAGTCCTGACTGTATCATTTGGAATAGTCATACTTGTAGCAGTGATCTATGGAGCTCTCAGCATAACCAAAAGTTTGGACCGACCATTGCCCATTTATTAATAGGTATAAGGGTGTCCACGAGTCTAAATCTCTTTGACAATCTACCAAGGCCCTATCTAGTATGGCTTGGAAAATATGTATAATCTACATCATGATGTAAATGAAATTCCACAAAAAATTGTTCACAGAAATAAAGAGGAAACTCATCCTTCTATGGCCACCTGTGGTGTACAACTAACCAACAAGGATATATAAATGGTGCAACAAGTTGATTTGTACAGTTCATAGCTAAATTACCTCTAACCCTAGACCAATCTGTATAAAAGGGAAACTTAGTATTCATCATAGCGATGGAGACCTCTCTATCAATCTATGTATACTTCATAGTGCCACTGACACTGTGAGAAAGGGAAGAGTAAAAAGTCTAAATACTGATATCATCAAATGGGTTCTATGTCTCTATCATCTTAATCATATGGCATAACTCATCTCTCATAGAAAGAATCTTCTCCCTATTAGGGAGAGTGGTAGAAGCCAAAAGTGTAGAATCAAGATACTCTATAGCATGAGATAACCTAGTAACTGTATCTCTAAATAAATGTTGCTCTCCTTAGAGGATAATATCAATCTACATATTGTGCCTAGCTCAGCATACAACCCACTCCCTGAACACTAGCCTCCCCTAAGGATGTAGGTGCACCATGAGTACCAGTTGCCATAATGATATATGCAAAGAAGATATTTGTCTATAAATGCAGAGTTAAGATATAAGTAAGTAATGTGTATAAAACTGAATGTTAAATTTAATTTTAAAAATGTATGTATATATATGCACAAATTTTAATTGAACATGCACATGTTAAATACATATTAAAACTTGATGTATCTACCTCATGTATGTGAACAAAAAATATGCACATGTTATTCACTACATAGGTTTACTATGTTAATTTTTTCTAAAATGTAACTAATTTCTAGCTCCTGCTCTATCTTGATGTCTTAACAAGTTTTCAAAGTTTAATGTACATGCATGTTATTATATAATTTCCAAGTTTCTAAGTTTGATATTGGTTAAATATTAAGTTTTCAAGTTTCAACAACTAGAACTTATTATAGTTTAGTTCTAACTAATGTTTCAAGACACACATTATTTATGTATATAGGTTTGTACTATGCTAATGTTTTCTCAAATGCAATTACTTTAGTTATCTAGGTCTCAACTTGAATTTTCTATGTTCGATGTAAAATCTACATTTATGATTAAATAGATATTTAATTGAAAAATACTATATAGTTCTTTATCTAACATATTGATCTAACTAAATTTTTTTAACTATAATTAATTTAATTAATAACACTTAAAATATAATTAATTTAATTAATAACACTTAAAATATAATTAACTTAACTACTAAAACACTTAAAATATAATTAATTTAATTAATGCTAACATTTAATAACTAAAAGACAACTTCACAAAATAAAATAAAAACTAAAACCACCTACAGGTACGGTCAAAACACTCTAAACCACTCCTGAAATTCATAACATTTCAAATGACCCTCCATGAGTGGTTTTTACATTTTTATAATACATGGGGGTTATGGTTGAAACACTTTCGGCCAAAACCCCGATGGCCACGTAGGTGTGAGAAAGCACTACATTCGTACGACCGAAGGGGTTATGGCCAAAATCCTTTTAATCTAAAGGGTTTCAACTGTAACCCTCCTAGATATCCCAAATGGTGACATAGTTTTGTGCTTTTACCCATTACTCTTTCATTATATTTTTTTTTCTCCTTTTCATTGTAATGGACACCCCTGGATGTCCCAAAAAACTAAACCAAATTGCTCATAGTAATTATGTCAAACAGTTTGCATTCAACTTCTTAAAACCCCTTATAACTCTGAAAATCAAACGTTTGTTTGTTGTGTTTCGTGCATGGAATTGGTATCATACAACGTAAACAAGAAAGAAACTACAATAATATGCAAAGTGGAAATGAACTGCTGCTAATAAAATGTTATTTTCAGAATTCATAAAACCAAATACATGGCAGATTTATCAACTCACTAATTACTTCAGCAATATTGTCATAATACTCCAGCCATGCTTACGAACTTGCTGCTACAATACTTTGTCCTCCAATCAGTCCACTACCTTCATAATACCATTCCCTCCAAGCGGCATAAGCGTTGGACAAGTAGTGAAGAAGATATGAGCAAAATATCAAATCTGCCTGTAGCCGGAAATGCAACTAAACTGCCTGATAATGAAGCCAATAAGAAAGAATTCCAAAGGCCAAACCCCAAGGGAATGACGTCTAGAATGTTACAAGAGAGGATAGATGTCCTCAAATGCCAAGAACAAAGCTGCAACTCACACAACAATTTCTTCTCATATTCAACCTGTCTAATGAAGCTACAAATGCTTCCTTTTATTCTATTCCCACGGGTCGGCTCAACTCATATGGGCAATGTGGGATAAAGATGTGTAATATAAAACATATATTAAAATACCCCTTATGTCTCCCTTGGGTACACATCACCATAAAATAAATATTAAAGTAACACTTTAATATTTTACAATTAAATTAGACGTTACTTTAATAAAACTTCAGGCATTAAAATGTATTAGTAATCGGACTCCGAATAATGCGAGTGATAGCTCATCGAAAAGCTCTCACCGAGGAGTATCGAATCCAATCACCAAAATTGACCTGCACTATGTCCTACCGACTTACTAAAAATAGTAAGTATGCCTGAAACTAAGTAAATCAACTTCGTTTTGGCCCAAACTGGAAATGACTAGGCCAAAACACTCCAAGATCCCATTAAACCCTTCGTTAGCCCTCGGGACCATGTAGAACAAGGCTAATGCACACACACTTGGTCAACTGCTAAAATGGGGACATTACAGTCCGGCCCCCTTGAAATTGCTTGTCCTCAAGCAATCTCAGTCCTGCCTGCTGAATAACCTGCTCAGTCTCCCATGTAGAATCTTCCTCCAGCAGATCTTTCCATTTGACCAAATACTCCTTCACTATCCTATTTCTAAGCTTCCTCTCTCTGGTATCCAGAATAGCCTCAGGTACTAACACAAGCTTCCCCTCCTCATCCAAAGGGGGTAAATCTGCAGAAGGCACTAGACTCTGACCAATGGCTTTCTTAAGCCTGGACACATGAAACACATTGTGCACTCGATTGCCCTCTGGAAGCTCAAGCTCATAGGCAACTTTGCCCACTTTGTGAATTACCCTGTAGGGACCATGAAATCTAGGTTTCAACTTTTCAGCTCCGCTCTTCTTGAGCGATGACTGTCTATATGGTTGTAGCCTCAAGTAAACCATATCCCCTACCTCAAAACTGCGCTCTATTCGGTGCTGATCAGCATACAATTTATGTTGATTCTGGGCCTGTTATATATTCTCTTTGAGCACTTTCAGGATGTCCTGACTATCCTGCAATAATTTTTTGGCTTTGGGCACTCTACTGTCCCCCAAAACTAAATCCATGAAGCTAGGTGCTTCATAACCATAGAGTGCCATGAAAGGAGTCATCTTGATGGACATATTATAAGTGGTGTTATAACAATACTCTCCCATATGCAACCATCTAATTCAAGCCTTTTGTTGTGTAGTTACATAGTTCCTCAAATATCCTTTCGCCCATTTATTCACAATCTCTGTTTTCCCATCTATTTGCGGATGATAACTAGTGCTAGGTGTAAGATCTGTACCACACAACCTAAACAACTCTTGCCAAAAAACACTCATAAACTTACTATCCCGATCACTGACAATGAATCTGGGCAACCCATGTAACCTGAATATCTCTTTAAAGAAAAGATCTGCCACCTGTGCTGCTGTGTAAGTGGATGGAATAGCAATGAAGTGAGAAAACTTCGTCAAGCGGTCCACCACCACATAGATGCAATCCCTTCCCTGCACTCGTGGTAAACCAATGATGAAGTCCATCGAAATACTTTCCCATTTCCTATCAGGAATGGGCAAGGGCTGTAATAAACTTGCAGGAAATGTGTGTTCTCCCTTACTATGTTGACAAACCACACACTCCCTGACATACCTCTGAACATCATCCTTGAGCCCTTTCCATGAAAACTGCTCTCAGATCTGCCTGTAGGTCTTGAAGACCCCCGGATGTCCAGTTGTGGGTGCATCATGAAATGCCTTCAGTATCGCCTCTCTTAAATGTGATGACGGAATCAAATAAACCCTGTCTTGAACTCTGATCCATCCATCTATCACCTCATAACGATCATCCTGTATGGTACCTGAAATCAATCCAGAAGCCCAAGCATCTCTGACATACTTTGCTATAATTCGATCTCTCCAATCTCCTGAAATCTCTGCCAGAGCACATAAGTGAGGTCTCCGAGATAAGGCATCAGCCACCACATTTTTCTTACCTTTGAAAAACTCTATGTCAAAGTCATAAGCCTGCAATTTAGTCACCCATTTTCATTGCCGGTCATTAAGATCACGCTGGCTCATGAAGTATTTAATACTGTTGTGATCAGTCTTGATCACAAAACGTCCACCTACCAAAAATGATCAAAATTTGGCCAATGCATGCATTATGGCCAACATCTCCCGGTCATAGACAGAATAACTTTTCTCAACTCCTCGAAGCTTCCTACTCTCGAATGCAATGGGATGCTTCTCCTGCATCAATATTGCTCCAATCCCATCACCTGATGCATCACAATGAAGCTCAAAAGGCTTCGTGAAATCTGGTAGAGCTAGAACTGGACATGAAGACATTACCTGCTTGAAATGCTCAAAACACCTCTGTGCTGCCCCTGTCCACACGACGGCTCCTTTCCTGGTAAGATCTGTCAAGGGTGTAGCAATCTGTGAGAATCCCTTAACAAACCTCCTATAAAAACCACATAAACCAAAGAATCCCTTAAGCTGTGTAAGGTTTGTGGGAGTAGGCCATTCTACAATAGCTCTAATCTTTTCGAGATCAACCCGAACGCCATCTGCACTAATGATATGCCCCAAGTAAAGGAGCTCAGTCATGCCAAACTCACATTTAGATTCCTTGGCATACAATGACTCTCTCTCCAGAACAGATAACACCTCCTCTAGATGATGTAAGTGCTCCTCCCAGGTCTTATTGAAGACCAAGATGTCATCAAAGAAGATCAAGACAAATCTCCTTAGTTGCTTCCTGAATACCTGGTTCATAAAACTTTGAAATGTAGCAGGTGCATTGGTTAGACCAAATGACATAACCATGAACTCAAAGTGGCCATAGTGACATCAAAAGGCTATTTTCTCAATGTCCTTTGCTCTCATCCTGATCTGATGGTATCCGGATTGCAAATAATTTTTTGTTAAGAAGCATGCCCCATGCAACTCATCAATCAGCTCATCAATCCTAAGAATGGGATACCTGTTTTTAATTGTTTTCTTATTCAGTGCCCTGTAATCGATGCACATGCGCATCGTCCCATCCTTCTTTACCAATACTACTGCTAAAGCAAAAGGGCTCTTACTGGGTCTGATATGCCCCATCTCCAACAAATCCTTAATCGCCTTCTCTATCTCATCCTTGTGTTTCTTAGGATGACGATAGGGAGTAATCATAACTGGTTTGGCTCCCTCCTCGAGCTCAATAACATGTTCCATCCCTCTTTCAGGAGGAACCCCATGAGGAATATCGCTAAATACTTTAGCGTGTCTATCAAGTATCTTCTAGACATCTAGTGGATGACTCTTTTCTTGTGGCTCTGGTGAAGTTGGCATAATGTGGCACTCTGCTGCCCACTCTATGTCATCATGACGAAAAAGTCTCTGCATTCTCCTCAAGGACACTACTCTGCAACCTCCATCTGAAAGCCCTCTAAGTACCACAGTTTTGCCCTCATGCTGGAATCTCATCTCTAATTTCGCTAGATTGAGTGTGAACTCAACTAGTGAAGCCATCCATGTCATGCCGAGGATGACATCATAATCTCCCATATCCACAACATAGAACTCATCCTCCAACTCGTAGCCATCTCCAAACTTGATGCGAAGATTAGATATCTTTCGAGTGCATAATAACTTATCACTGTTAGCCACCATGACTCTAAACCCATCATGCTCCTCTGTCTGTAACCCTCTCCTGGCTACCAACTGTGCATCTATGAAGTTATGTGTAGCCCCAGTGTCAATAAGAGATATCACTTTCTGTCCCTGGATGGTACCCTTGACCTTAAATGTGATTGCCTTTTGGGCCTCTGTCAAGCGTGCCAATGATCTATCATCCTTAGGAATGTTGCTCTCCTCTATAGTGTTACCCTCATCTGAATCGGAGTGCTGATCCTCCCCTTCTGACTCTGACTCTTCTGCTGAAAAATACTCCATTTGATTTGCCTTAGCCTTGAGAGAACATTTATGAGATAAGTCCCAAGGCTCTCTACAATGGAAGCACAGCTTCTTCTTTCGAAGTTCATTCAAGGTTTCATTGTCTAGTCCTTTTGATCCTTCTTTGGGTTTGCTATACTCTTTCTGAAATGATTTTTTGTCTGTGTCCTTGTGGTAGGAAGAATCTATTGAATGGTTTTTTCCTTTGTATACCGAAGGGGCTAAATCTCGTGCCTTTTTAGTTGCTTCAGCTAACATGAGTGGATCATGTCCCTTCACCCAACCTCGTAATGGATCAGCAAGACCATCACAAAATAACACAACCAATCTCCTAGGAGAGATATCAGTAACAAGTACAGACAAGCGCTGAAACTCGGCAATGTAAGCATCCACAGAACCTGACTGTTTTAACTGTGCTAGCTCCTTGAAATGTAACTCGGGATCCTTAGTGTCAAATCTTCCAATCAATGTTTCGGTGAATTCCTCATAGGATGTAATCTGATTATGCCCCAAAGTCACCATGCCATGATGCCACCATTCATGTACAACACCATCCAAGTGCATAGCCGCATACTTGATAGCCTCCTCCTCAAGCATAGGATTTAGCTGCAAGTATGTATCTACCTTCTGCACCCAAGCTCGTGCAGTCATCTTCCCTGAAGCATCATAATAAGGTAAAGAAAGTTTTCCAACTTTCTTCCTCAGCTCAAAGTTTTGATTCCTCCCTCCTTTAGGCATGTGTCTCATCCTTAAGTCCATATAATCTCTAAGAGAAATATCCGCCTGAAACTCAGGTCCACTAGCCTCCCAGTCCCTCCTGAATTGATCCTGTAACTCGGTAATTTGTGGTTCGTTTACTGGATGAATCAGATCTCTGGGTGGAAAAGTGGGTAGAAGAGGTCTCGAGCTCGCAGTCCGTGCTGGGCGTGCAACGTGTCTAAAGTTATCAGCCTCATTCCCATTATTGTCGTGTCCATTATTACCATTAATGTTATTCTCAGGACCATTGTTGTTGCCTTGGCCTTCATGGTTATTGTTTCCCCCATTGTTATTGTTTCCCTCGTTGTTATTTTTTCTGTTGTTGGCATCACCTGGATTAATATTGACACCCATCTGTCTAGCCATGACCTGCAACATCATGTCCATTCGCCTATTCTGCTCCTGCTGCATACGTTGCCCCTGCTCTAATGTATCCAGTAACTGTCAGAACAGTACCTCCCCCTGATTTGGACTAACATCTCTGCCTCTGCCTAATCCTGTATTCCTATCATCTCGATCACCCATATTATTGTCCTGATCACAGAATATCTCCTCTGTGTCTATATGGTTGAATTCAATGTCCCCCTGCACGGATGTACTAAACTATTTTCTTTGCAAGTCTGAAATCCTATTTTGTCTTCCTCTGGTATCACGGAAATTATAAGACCCTTGTCGCATGCTCAAACATAAATGCTTAGCCTGTGTTTTTTACTTATTTTTTCCCTCTATCCGGCTGTTCCAAATTCCCTATAAGACCTCCACAGGATGGCAGGACTTATAGCTCTGATACCACTGTAATGGACACCCCTGGATGTCCCAAAAAACTAAACCAAATTGCTGAAAAGAATTATGTCAAACAGTTTGCATTCAACTTCTTAAAACCCCTTATAACTCCGAAAATCAAACGTTTGTTTGTTGTGTTTCGTGCATGGAATTGGTATCATATAACATAAACAAGAAAGAAACTACAATAATATGCAAAGTGGAAATGAACTGCTGCTAATAAAATGTTATTTTTAGAATTCATAAAACCAAATACATGGCAGATTTATCAACTCACTAATTACTTCAGCAATATTGTCATAATACTCCAGCCATGCTTACGAACTTGCTGCTACAATACTTTGTCCTCCAATTAGTCCACTACCTTCATAATACCATTCCCTCCAAGCGGCATAAGCGTTGGACAAGTAGTGAAGAAGATATGAGCAAAATATCAAATCTACCTATAGCCGGAAATGCAACTAAACTGCCTGATCATGAAGCCAATAAGAAAGAATTCCAAAGGCCAAACCCCAAGGGAATGATGTCTAGAATGTTACAAGAGAGGATAGATGTCCTCAAATGCCAAGAACAAAGCTGCAACTCACACACCAATTTCTTCTCATATTCAACCTGTCTAATGAAGCTACAAACGCTTCCTTTTATTCTATTCCCACGGGTCCGCTCAACTCATATGGGCAATGTGGGATAAAGATGTGTAATATAAAACATATATTAAAATACCCCTTATGTCTCCCTTGGGTACACATCACCATAAAATAAATATTAAAGTAACACTTTAATATTTTACAATTAAATTAGATGTTACTTTAATAAAACTTCAAGCATTAAAATGCATTAGCAATCGGACTCCGAATAATGCGAGTGATAGCTCATCGAAAAGCTCTCACTGAGGAGTATCGAATCCAATCACCAAAATTGACCTGCACTGTGTCCTGCCGACTTACTAAAAATAGTAAGTATGCCTGAAACTAAGTAAATCAACTTCATTTTGGCCCAAACTGGAAATGACTAGGCCAAAACACTCCAAGATCCCATTAAACCCTTCGTTAGCCCTCGGGACCATGTAGAACAAGGCTAACGCACACACACTTGGTCAACTGCTAAAATGGGGACATTACATTCATTTCACCAATTTTAGTACCTTGTTTTAATTTTATGAACTATTTTATTTCCTACTAATTTAGGGCCTATTTGGTTGTGGGCATAGGAATACGGGAATAGGAATAGCTATTCTGGAATACTTATTCTGGAATAGAAAATGGGGCTATGTATTCTTGTTCTCTATTTGGTTCAGCCAATATTTGATGAGAAATTCACAGACCCCAAAATTTATGTTTTTTAAAATAAATAAAAGTGGAATAGGAATACGTATTCCAATAACACCTATTTGGGTGGAATTGCAAAACCCCATTGGTGTAGGAGCACCTCAAATATTCAAGCCACAGTTGAAAATTATAAAGACCACAAAGATCCTCAAAACAAATTAGAAGGAAGGAATGTATAAAAAAGGTCATCAAATCAATTAGGCAGTCTTGGAAACTATAATGATGCTAAAATAATATTAGGTCTTCAAGATAGGTTTAGGTATAGAAAAGAGTTTAATATTTAATAAAACCATTGTATGGCTTTTCAAGTTCAAACATTAAATAAAACAAGGTAATGATTGGTTTAGAGGGAAGTTTAGTTTGTAATGGTTTTAAAATACCCAACTCAATGATGATAGTTGGTTGGAATCAGTTATTTTAGGGTGTCTTATAAATTCGAAGGAGTCTCTGATGTAAAAAAGGGAGAGAATATATTGAAAGACTAGTATGTATGGACTGGTGAATAGCAATATTAAAACTTAGATATTCTGCAACTCAAATTCCATATTGTGGTCTGCAAACTGATTGGTTGGCTCTACAAATGCATTAATTGGTTTCCTTCATCATTCCACGTACTTTGTTGATAAGTTTCATGTTATTATAGGTTTTTTGTTATGCCTGTTGCAGAATCAGTAGATTTCTTTTAATTATTTATTTGCTGCAATAGGTTTTAAAGGAAATGAAGATCTTTTCATGAGGATGAAGGCCTGATACTCATGGAAAGAGTTAATCTAACATGTATGATATATTACTAACCAAGCATGTGTAGAATTAAACAAGATAGAGATTCTACTCGAAGAAGGGGTCTATTTGCTAATTGGAGACATTAAACAATGTCCATGTGAAGTTGAATCCATTGTTAGTTGGGATTGGAAGTGTATGTAATCAGGTGATTGAGAAAGCCCTAGTTCAATAGTAAGAAGTGCTAGGAGGAGTCTTCCATATGGTTCCCTTTTAAATTGTGTCATTTATTATTTTACTTTCATTATTGTGAACTCTTTGCATCACCCATTTTGGGCCAAAATTGAAATACGTAATCCTATTTTACTTCGTATTCCAATTCCGATTTGGTGCATCCAAACGAAGAACTCAAAATTTTAAGAATTTACATATGCCTATTCTTGCCAAATGGATCCTTACTTTTTTTGAATTGTAATTTTTAACCCTTCATTATTTTATTTATGATATTTCTTTATCTTTATCTTTTCTTTTATTTTCCCTATCATATCCATTAAATTTGGTCCTTTCATTTTTTATTTATTTTTCCTAATTTTCCATAGTAATTTTCAGCTCTAATTTATTTATTTATATTTTAAAATTTTTGTTTTTACAATTTTTTTTTAGCTCAAACATTTAAATTTTATTTATAATTGTTTTATCATTAAATTTTTTTATCTTTGTTCTTTTTAAGATATGTTCTCACATTCATAATTCATTTAAAGTCTTATTAAATGTTTTAACTATTGTTTTGTTATTTTCATTTATTCTCAATTTTTTATTTAAATTTTTTTCAATTTTTTAATAATTAATTTGTTGTTATCTATTAATTTATTTTTTATTTATATTATTTTCAACTTTCCTATTTTTTTAGTTATTCAAATTTTGTACCTTTTTCTTATGATTTATTATTATTTTTTAGAATATTATTTTTATTGTTATTTTAACCTTTTGTTTTGATATTTTATTTCTTTATAATGGATGGTGTTTGACGAATATATGCATGAATTTCATACGTATTTGGAGATGGATCTTCAAAACTTCAAAAATATCACGTATGCCTTATCATTATGGTGTGGTTGGTGAAGTTTGTTGAGCGTTATATGACAACGTGTTTCCTTATTGTGATGGAATCTTGCCACAACTTCTCAGAGATCTATCGAGTGATCAACCAATCTATCAAAGATATATTATTTGCCAATTAGTCTGTGATCTGTATTCACAATTAAAGAATTTGTTTTCAATGTGTACAGAAAATAGCTGTGGAAGAGTAAGGAGAAAGAGATACAAAATAGAAAGAAAGAAAAATAGCTTAAAGATAATTGCAGAGCCATTATGTTATTGATCCTACACATCCAATTATGTTACCGGTTCATTATACAGGGCATTTATCCAATTATGTTACCGGTTCATTATCCAGGTCATAGTTTGCATTTTTTTAGATTATCGACTTGTGTGCTTTAAGAGAATGTATTTGGACTGTTTATTTCTTAGATTTATTTGGCTTTAAGGGTCTGTTTGGCAACGGGAATACAAGTGGAATAGGCATATGTGTATTCCGCAAAATTTTAATTTTCTGTTTGGATGCACCAAATCGGAATAGGAATAGGGAAAAAATTGGAATACGTATTCCAATTTTGGCCCAAAAATGAGGATTTGGTAATCCACCAAAATAGATGGAATAGGAATACGTATTCCTATTCCAATTTTTTTTATTTTAGAAAACATAAATTTTTGAGTCTGTGTATTCCACATCAGATTCTGGATGAACCAAACAAGAACAGGAATACATAACCCCATTCTCTATTCGAGAATAAGTATTCTAGAATAGGTATTCCTATTCCTGCAACCAAACGAGCCCTAAGCTACTAGTTGTGGCATGTTGTTAAATGGAATTCCATGCTTCATTTTAATCATGTATTTATATGTAGAATGATGCTAAAATAATGTTATAATTTATTAAACTAAAAATTTAGAAGTCAAACGCAATAGGTAAATTATGTATGTTAAGTGATAACATGCATATTGGTGTAAAAACATTACAATAAAATAATACTTTTATAAGACAAATATCATTTATAAGCAATTTTCTATATTGTAAAATAAAATTATTCCTATTGCTTCTAGTGATATTTTATTTCTTTATAATGGACTCTTATTTTTATCTTCTATTCTTGGTCTGCAATTTATGTCATTTTCTTCATTTTACCTTATTTATTGTTCTTATTTTATTTTTAAAGCATTAGACAATAACTAATGGTTTTTAAAATAAAGGTATTAAATAGTTAAAATTGACTATTTTTTTTAAACTTAACTTACTACTTTATATATATTACTATATAAATAGTTATATAATAAATTTCATTTTCTATTTCTAATAATTAATTATAAATTGAAAACATTGATGAAGAACATGCAATTTCTTCCAAACACAATAAGAATTCATATGCTTCTGGATTCGATTGTGTTAGGATTTTTACCATCAATGTTTCGAATCGCGCTACTTGATCCATCATCAGAATGAAGAGCATGAGCAACACAACAAAATAAGTTGCCTGTTCAAAAAATTAATACCTACTTTATCTATGTTCATTAAATTCCTGATTTAAAATTTATATGAACTCGAGAAGGGCAAGTCGTACCAACTAGTTTTAGTTTGATTAAATTTACATCTACTCTACCACCCAACCAAGAGACATTTCTTACCGTTTAACCTGCATTGGAATGTCAATGGATTTGTGGATCTATTCGTTTATGGAAGCTGCGGGAAGAAAACTGTAAAATTGTAAATTATTGATAGCTTTCAATGGTAAAATATGGTATCCGAACTTAGCGCCATGCATTTTAGTCTCTTTTTAATAAACGCTAACGTGTGCTGAGCAGCAATGAATGGACTCACATTGATCATATAAAAGCTCTATTCTGGTTTTCTTTCTAACCCAAATGTATTGGTACGCTAGTGTTGTAAACACTCAATTATAATGAATTATTCCTCGGAGACATTTAATGAGACAAACCATTTTAACAATCCAATATTACCTAATTGTTTTATGGAAAGAAGTTGCATTTCATACACGTCCGGACATCTCATTTAATTAAGTTGAATACAATTGTTTTTATCTCTCTCGAATAAAACAATTTGAGGTAGCATGTATGAATAAATTTAATTTTGTGCTGTATTTTTTTAATGAATTGACTAATAATTTTTTACTTTTGTATATTGAGTATTTTTTTTTATTATTACTATGAAATAAATGATAATTTGATGTTGTGGATTTTTATAGTCAAATTTTTTTCATTTCTTATAAATCATTTTTTCACTTTCACTTCTTATAAATCATTTTCCCAAAACACACAATTCGCTTAAATCAAGAGTTAAAGTATCAAATTAAATGTTAAAATACTTAATGTGTAACATTAAATTATTGAATGTGTGAAAGAAGAGGGTTGAGGGTAAGAGTTACACCATTTATCACCAAGTCTTACTATTTCACCTCTTTAGATTCCACGGGGATCTTAACCGTTACGAAAGCCCTATGCCATTTTGTGTGTCGAGTACCTTTAAGACATAAGCAAACACCATAGATTCTAAGTTGGGGAATGAGACACAGATCAGGGCATGGTCATCTGCCCAATTAGGAACCTGAAATGGAACCTCAAAAAATGGGGACTGGGAATTATGTAGACAATCTACAGAAGGATCCCACAGAAGGAGAAAAATAGAAGGAAGTGAACCTCATGCCCCACGAAACTATTGAAAGGAACCCCCCATGAAGGAAGATCATGTCAAGATGGAGGAGACTATCATTGGTGTAATCAAGAATAACATGGACTAGGAGGATGACTTTGATCAAGTGGAAAACTTCTTGGTTTGTGTCATGCATTCTGTGACCACTATCCTCTAGCTTATGCAGGTAGATAAGGAGGACCTGAATCATGTGAAGGATATGGAGACTACCCACTCCCTCTATAGTATATGACTAATGATTGGGCTCTTGCTAGAGAATCTAGATAAGAATAAGAAAGATTGTTAGCTCATAGACCCCTGGCTTTTTTTTTTTGTGTGTTTTGATGTTTATTGTTTACTGCCCCTAGGGCTTCTTTGGTTAAAACTTGTTGGACCTCTTTTATGCCTAGAAATTTAAATTGGGCTAGGATTATATGTAATAATGTTAATATGTTAAGTTATGACTATAGTAGTTATAGATATAGAATTTTTTTAGTTTGGGGGTTTTTGATATTAAAGAACGAGGTAAGATAGTCTATTGGTAATGACTTACAACTAAGTTTCACTTCAGTGTTTTTTGTCTTTGGGCCACCCCCATTTTGGTCACTCTTTAATATCAAAAACATTAAATTATAGAATCATGTTCTAAGGTTAGACTAGTGTACTAGAAGAAAAAATAAATAAGATGTGCTAAAATGAAGCTAAAAAAAAAATTAAGTGACAAGAAAAATAAATATTAAGTTAGCAATCCATTGCGAAAAAAAGAAATTTGTTTGATGATAAATAAAATTATAATAGAATATTGGAGGATCTTACCAGACCATTAACTACATTAGATACCATCATTCATAAGTTCAACACTTGTCTTTGCTTCATTATGACCACTCTATCCATTTACTATCATAGACTAAATTTGTACAATAAATTTGTTCTAATGTACTGAGAGGAAAACCAAAAAATCAAGACAACAAAAGAGATTAACCCAAAAAGGAAGTGTTTTATTTAATAAATCATTGTAGGGAAATGAGTGAAATCTAGAAAAAATACACATCACTATGATAGAGATCAATACATATTTACCTCTTCTTAATTACATTTTATTCTTACACCGAAGTGGTTATTAATTATTTTATATCTCTGAAGAAGTACTTGTTATTGTAGGAAATACTATTGCATTCAATTATTCTAAATTAATGAATAGTTTTTCTCTAAGGAACCAATCATGAATAAGTATTTCTTTCTCATTTTATTATTTCTAAAATTGTAATAAAAAATTAGAAATTAGAAATTTAAACCTTATTAAATATTATAACAAATTTACACTAAAGAAGTATGAATTTTAAAATATATGCAATTTATAAATTATTATAAAAGTTATGATTAATCTTTTACCATTCACAAAATCTCAAACATTGCAAATGATTTAGATAATGCTCTATTTTCAGCCCATTATTCAAAATTTTCAAGTTAGTTGAGCTAACAAATGTTTTAGAAATATTTCAAAATTAATACTTAAAAATCTGATTTTTTTGAAATGTTTCTAACATGAGTTATTGTTGTACAAGGCAATATTATGGCATCCACTTGTACCATTACTCAATTAACTTGCCACTTATAATATAATTTTATTTTTTTTATATTAGGAATAGTCATGGCTTTTGCAATGTTTAAATTTTTATTTTTATTATTATTTTTATTTTTTTCAATAAATACACAATTTAATTGAGACCTTAACTATAATAATGCTAATGGTAACTATTATTTCATTCAAAAATCAAATCAAATAAAAATAATCAATCAATTCTATATTATTTTTCTTTTATATTGAATTTTTTTGCAATAATATTTCATATTAAATTTTTAATTATGTAAATTATTAAAATTAATTCTATCATTTATTTTAGAATTAAAATTATTTTTTAATTGAGTCATAAACTATTATGACAAGTAAGAGTTAAAACGAGAAGTACAAAAGGATTTTGAGAGTTTTTGGATGCAAATTTAAGTGTATAGTGATTGGAGCGATTAGGGCACGACAGTTGGGTTTTTTTGATTTTTTTTTGTAGAAATTTGAGATTGCTTCAATCTTGTTTCAGCATTTGTTTGTTTGGCTCTTATGGCTGTGAGCGGGGTCTCTAGGAGTGTCACTCTTACTGTAGCCTCCAGTTGTGATGGATCTTCTCCCAGAGCCAAGTCACAGGAGAAGGAGCCATTTTATGTTAGCAAGCACCAGAAGTTAAATTAAGTTAATGGTTGCTTTCCACATAGTCAGGATCGGCCTATGCTGGTTATTCCTTTGGAAGTAGTAATGGAAGATGTGGACTATTTGGCCACACATGCATTGATATGAAAGTTTCTTGGTCTCTGGATTTCCCTATCGGCTCCGGAAGCCTGGATTCATCGTTTATGGTAGGTGGAAGGTGATATGGATATTATGTTGGCTAGCAATAGCTACTTTTTGGTGAATTTCTCTTGCATATCAGATCAGAATTGGGTCTTTGAGGGAGGCCCATATTTTTATGATAGGATAGATCTTTTTGTCAAACCCTAGCATATAGGGTTCAATTTTGCTAAGGATCTTCTTTTAAAGGTTTCTATTTGGGTCTACCTACCACGGGTTCCTTTGGAGTTCTGGCACAAGGATATACTGCGATAGATTGATATTGTGCTTGGAAAGCCAACTACTATAGCACATCAATCACAAGATAAAAAGGTTATTTCTTATGCTCATATTTGTGTTGAAATTGATTTAAATAATCCTTTGCCAGATTCTTTAGAAATTTTCCTAAGCTCTTCTTCTTGGATCCAATAGCTAGACTACAAATCCATTCCCTTCCATTGCTGCATTTGTCATATGTATGGTCATTTATAGTACCAATGCCCTCAAGCCTCCAAAGGCAATGGTACAACTAATGGGTTCTCTGGCCCAAGGATGACCAATGATGGTATGGGCAATGGTCAAACTATTAATACTAGAAAAGGAAATGTTCAAACTGATATTATATGTAAAGGAAAAGCTCAAATGAACACTTCAAGTTAGGGGCAAGGGCCATCGAGTTCTACCAGTCTTTATAAGTATGGTTTTATCCTGGCTCGAACCCATGCTAAGGGGTGGGGTTAGAAGTGAGCTTATATAGATCGGCAATTGGACTAAGGGTTTAATCATTTTGAGGTTCTTGACAACATGGTCATAGAAGAAAGTAGTCCTATAGAGGTTTAGTGTGCAACTACTAGCTCAGAGGGGAGGAGTTCTATTCTTAGTGGCAAGCAAGAGGTTGTTTCTTAGTAGATGCTAGAGACTTCTATTGGTCCTGAGTCTAATGCCCTTGTGGTTTCTCCTACTCCTTAGGAAAAGGATGTTCTTTTGGCAGATTTGGTTAAAGATGTGTTTGCCTCTGGTAAAGGAAATTAATCTTCTATTTCTTTGGACTTGATGCAAAGACCATTTAATAAAGTCTCTTTTCTACTACCTCAAGAGTGGGGCAAAAGCAGGATCAGGAAAAAATTAAACTTACAGAAGATTTATTAATAGAGTCTGGGGTTGTTAGGACCTTGGATGAGCATTTTCCCCTCTACACTCAATGATTATTCTCTCATGGAATGTGAAGGGGTTGAATAGCATCCCAAGAAAAAAACCTATTCACGAGCTAGTGGTTGATCATTCTTTGGATATCCTTTGTATCCAGGAGACCAAGCTTTCAGTGGACTCCATGTTTAGATGTGCTCCTAAAATTTGGTTTCTAGGCCAATGTTAGTGTGTTAGTGCTTTGGGGAGCTCTGGTGGTCTTTCCATTTGCTAGGATCCTAGGAAAGTTACACCACTTCATTAGATCTCTTGCCTCTCAGCTCTATCACTGGTTGCATCCTCTCTAGAAACTAGAGAGATGATTCTTGTTACTAATGTGTATGCTCCTATTGATCTCCTTAGCAAGCTCAAGCTCTGGGAACATATTAGGCATGTCAAAAGTTGTCATCCTTTCTTGACTTGGGTTGTGGCTAGACATTTCAACTCTATTCTCAATCTAGAGGAGAAGAGGGGTGGAATGGCTCACTTGGGTCCTTCTTCTGAGCTTCTTCAAGAAAATATTGATCTTTTACATCTATCTGATGTCAAACCTCTCAACAGGCTCTTTACCTAGAACAATTGAAGGGTTGGAAATGATGTCATCTCAGAATGCTTGGATAGGTTCCTTGTTTCTTGCTTTTGGAATTATCGCTTTCTTTCTCTCTTTTTTGAAATTCTTGATTGGAGAGGTTCTGACCACTGGCCTATTAAGTTCATAGTTAGTTATGTTGTTTTCTCCAAGAAGCCTCTCTTTAAGTTCCAGCTGATGTGGCTTTGAGACTTTTCTCTTCATGACTTAATGGCTCACTGGTGGAGACAAGGAGGCCCTGCCTATGGCACTGCTATGTTCTCCTTCTCTAAAAAACTTCAATATGTTAATGTAGTACCTAAAAAATAGGTTAAATGCATAACATACTATTAGAAAATCACAAAACTCAATCAACATACGTTAGCACCCACTAGTCTACCATGAAATCCAAACTAATCAAAAGAAGCAAACACAAGGTTAGAAACCCCCTCTTTTGCTTGTAGCTCCCATGTCCTTCTTTCTTCTCCAAATGATGTAGCTCTGAAGTTGCCTATAGGGCACACAATATTGAAGCAAAGTCTATGATAGGGATAATGCCATGAGAATACTAGAAGTGTGATTTTAGTGTGAGAGAAAGAGTGCAAAAGATGAGAAAAGCGAAGAACTTGAAAAATGCTCAAGAATTTGGACTCAAAGACTCAAGAGTTAGGACAGAAAATGAGAGGAAGAATGCTCGTTTTATAATGGGCATGGAAGATGAGAGAATTGGATTTGTCACCCTTAGATATGCGATGTGGCAAGAGATTCCTTTGAGAATCCATGACGCATATGACAAAAGATGCCAAATCTAGGATTCTATGGCACATGATAGTCAAACTTGGCTAAATTTGGAAGAGAATCTATGACACGTCATAAGACACCTCAAGCCCACTTAAAGTGAAGAATCTATGACAAATAAGCCAAATAGGGACATGTGTAAGGAATAAAAAATTTGATTATGACATATTTTATCCAAGTGTTATAGGAGAATCCACGAGGTGTCATATCCAAGTGTCATGATGATGCAATATTTTATGGAATATTTGAATTAAAAATCCTTTATTCCACAAAATAGAAATTAGTAGAAAATGGAATTAATGATGGAAAATGGAACTTAGGAAATTAAGAATTTCCATGGTTTGTGGATAATGAATCAATTAGTTAATAAAATTAATTAATTGAGGATGATAATTAGGAAGAATAATTAGTAAGCATAATAGAATTAAATTATGGGTTATTTAATCTTATAGAGAAAATTAGTAAATGATTGGCAAAATTGATTAAATAAATGTGATTGTATCCTTTGATGAGAATGTGATGATGATAGTCAAAATTGACTAGGATAATGATAGGTAGACCAAAGCCATTGTCAAATTGACCGAGATTGATAACATGCCAATGACACATGACATGAATTGATTGATATGTAACATTTAACTAACATTGTAAATGCTACAGGATCGAGATTGATTGATAAGGTTGATCATAATGACATCAACAGACATTGTCAATATTATTAAAAAGGTTGATAGTTGCATGATCCAACATTGAAAGCCTCAACAATGTCAAAGATCGGATGACATGAATGATAGTTTGACCTAGCACTAAGAGCCATGATAGTACTAAGGCTAGATTTATAAGATTGATAGATTGATAGGTTTCCAAGGCACTAAAAGCCACAACAATGCCTAGGATTGGATAGATGATGATTGATTTTTGATGTTTGATATGTTTCATGATGATTATGATTGATTTTGGGTGATTTTGGGTTGATTTGGGGTGATTTCGAGTTGATTTGAAATGGTTTTGAGAGGATATGAAATGATTTTGAAATGACATGAAATTGATGCGAAAGAGGATACAAATGATGAAATATGTTCGATTTGGCCAAAGGATCAAAGTTAGTAGAATGAGAAAATGGGACAAATTAGTATGGAAGAAGTGATGAAACTGTAGATGCGAACCATTTTTGAGCATCTACAGTTAAAAGGAAGTTGAAGCATTGAAACAAGAATTGTTTTGGTAATCTCCACATTATGAAGAAGAGGGCTCAGGATCGTCTTGATGTTATTACCAGGCAGATTCAGGATCAAAGTTTTTCTAAAGCTCTTGGCATAGTAGAATTTCAAGCTTCTACTGATTTAGCTAAGTGGGATCTTAGAGAAGAAATTTATTGGAAATAGAAGGCTTGACTTGACAAGCTTCAAGAAGAGGACAAGACCACTACATTTTTTCATAAATCTGTGCAGGCTCGATGTAACAAGAATTACATTTCTTCTCTTGTTACTTCTAAGGGAATGTGTCTGACCTCCTCTTAGGCTATATCCAAGGAAGCTATTCAGTTTTACTCTGCTCTCTTTTCAAATGATTTACCTCCAATAGAGACTAAGGAGAATACAATCATATCTTGTATTCCCTTTGTTGTGACTAGGGAGATGAATGACTCTCTTATGAGGCCAATTAGTATGTCTAAGTTGGAGGGGGTGGTCTTTGGCAAGAGGAAAGGAAAAGCTCCAGGTCCTGATGGCTTCCCTATTGAATCCTTTCAAGAATTTTGGGATATTATCAATCATGACCTTTTGAATGTGGTTTAGGAGTCCTATTCCAACAAAGAAATGCTTTGGGCCTTGAATGCTACTTTCTTAGTCCTCATTCAGAAGAAGAAAGAGGCTAATCAGCTAGACTTCTTTAGGCCCATTTCTCTTTGTAATGTGATCAATAAAATCATTACTAAGCTCCTAGCAAAGAGGTGTAAAGTTTGGCTTCCCATGGCTATCTCTGAGGAACAAGGGGGTCTTATGGTAGGAAAACAAATTTTGGATGGGGTGGTTATTTCTTCTAAAGCTATTCACTCTATGTGTACTTCCAGGGAATGTGCTATGTTCATTAACCTTGATATGGCTAAGGCTTATGACATAGTCAATTGGGATTTCTCGCAGAAAGTTCTTCTGGCTTTTGGCCTCAGTTAAGAATGGGTTATATGGGTTCTTAGCTGTGTTACTATTCCTTCCTTCTTGGTCCTTGTTAATGGTAAACTGTTAAAAAAAATTTGGGCATCTAGAGGTCTTTGCCAAGGAGATCCCTTCTCTCCTTATTTGTTTATCATTATGGCTGAAGGACTTGGTAGACTTATCAAGTTTCATGTTTCCCAAAATCTGATTCATAGATGGCAATGGGGAAATGGTTTTCACACTCTTTCCCACCTTCAGTTTGTTGATGATACGACGCTTGTTAGGAGTGCTCAAATTTGGGAAGCAGTAGCCATTCAACTCACCTTGAATACTTATTTGGCTACCTCTGGGCAAAAAATCAATGACACAAGTCCTCTATTTTTTTCTTCAATACTCCTGAGCCTATCCAGCAGAGGATTGCTAATATCCTAAAATTCTAGATTAAGTCTCTCCCTTTGACTTACTTGGGGGTCCCTATTGTGGTGGGTAGACTGTCTAGGCTTTTCTAGCAAAGTTTGCTCAACAAACTTTGACAAAAAGTCAATCATTGGACTCATAGGTAGCTTTCTATAGTTGGTAGGGTGACACTCCTTCATTCTGTGATTCAGGCCCTTCCCATATATAGAAGCATGGTTCAGGCTACCCTAATGTATTTTCTTAAGGAATTTTATGTTCTCTCTCGCCAATTTCTTTGGAGTGGCAATTTGCAAAATACCAAATGGAGCATCATCAATTGGGATACCGTTTGCAAGACAAAAAAGGAAGGAGGCCTTGGTCTTTGTTCTGCTATCTTGTGCAGTCAAGCTCTTGCTGCCAAGCTCTATTGGTTATAGTCTTCTAGTTAGTCTCAACTTTAGGCCCGTATCTTGTTACATAAGTATTTAACTGGTGTTGAACCTTCTGATATTTTTGGGTTTTCTATTGAGGGAAGTGGCTCTATGGTGTGAAATACCCTCAAGACTGGTGCTCACCTGGTGAAGAGAAGTTTGTTCTTTTATCTATAACAGAGGCACTGAGGCTCTATTTTGAAGTGATTCTTCGAATGAGCATCCTCCTCTCTTATCCTCTCATCCACACTTGTAGTCTCTTTGTGATTTCTTCCTTTCTGCTAGATGGAATAAGGTGGCTCATTATAAGAAGGCTTATAACCTGAGCCTTACCATGGGTTACAGATGGAAGAATTCTTTTGATTGGCCGTTGGGTGGCTCTCTGGGGCTGGGTGGCTCTCTGGGGGATTAGTTGGAACTATCTCAGATATTGACTTCTAAGGAGTGCAGCTCTCTATAGGTACCTAATGTTTTGGCTTAGGGAGGTGCTTCTTCTGGAAAGTATTCTGTTTCTTCAGGGTACATTGCACTGACAAAGCAATTTTTGGTTCAAGGTGGAGGACTCTTGGTGGAAGAAAGTTTGGAATAGTTTTTCATGGCTTAAGTGTAACTTTTCCCTCTGGATTTTGGTTTACAATCATTCTCTTACTTGGGATAATCTCTGCAAGTGAGGCTTCCAGGGGCCTTCCATCTATGTTTTATGCCGCAATAGTGAAGAGACCATTTCTCACCTTTTTTCCTAGTGCCTCTTTGCCAAATAAATTTGGCACTTCTGGTGGAGTGTGTGGGGATGCATGTGCTAGCATGTTCCTCTTTGTCTAAATTTTGGAATCATTCGGGCCATCCCCCTTCCAAGAATTATTTTCTTTAGATTGCTTGGACTATTGGCCCTTCCCTTATTTTATGGCATGTTTGGCTTGAGAGAAACAAGAGGATCTTTCATGATGTGCAGTTTGAGATTAGGCACCTATGGGGGAAAATAGTTAATTATCTTCATGAAACAATCCTAGCTAAATGGAACATTGGTGGAGGTTTGGATCCTAGAGATGCTAGTATTTACTCATGCCTTTCCTTTCCTCTTTAGGGCAGAACTCCCTTAGTCCACCACCACTGCTTTGGGAATAGAGCTAGGCATCACTCTCAGTGTGTTAATCTTAAGGGGCATTGGTCTCCTCCTAAGGTGGGCATTCTTAACATCAACACTGATAGTTCTTCTTAGGAAAATTCTGGTCCAGTTGGTACCAGGGGAGTTGGGCGTGATAGTTCTGGCAATATTCAGTTTCTATTTTCTATATACAAGGGTTACCATACTAGTAACCTAATGGAAGCCCTGGTTATCTTGGTTGTAGTGGAAAAATGTTGTCAACATGGCTAGAAAAGAATTATCTGTGAGACTGACTCACAAGTGGTTGTGAATTTTTTGATTAGTAGGAATTTTGTGCATGTGGATTGGCATTTGGCTCTAGTTATTCAGTAGCTCATTCAATTATGCAATTCTCTACATTTTGTGTCTTTTATGCATATCACTCGTGAGTGGAATGGGGTGGTTGATTGTCTGGCTAAATGGGCCTCTGAGTATGGGCCGACTTGGAACACTATTGATCATAGGATGTGTCCCCTTGATTTATCTCAGCTGCTGGTTCAACTTCTAGACCTAGATAAAGCTTTGTAGTTCTCTTTGTTTCTTGTGTTGTTCTACTCTCTTTGGTATTCAATAATATTTTTACCCCTCTTTTAGTCAAACTATTATGACAAGTACATGACACTACCTAGCCACTCATTTGATTTATGTACTAAGTTTAAATACTTTTACAAATAATAATATCATTATCTAAAATATACTTATTTTAAATATATTTTATTTATTTAAATTGAATAAAAAACATCAATAATTTTCTAATCATGTCATTTTAAGGTCCTTTATTTAAATACAAACAGAATATTATCTCTATTGCTGAAGAAAAAAAAAAACCTCACCTACTGAGCTTCTGAATATATACTTTGTATAGATCTTAATCATTCTGCCACTTCGAGTTAGATCATTCGGCCTCGAATGCGGCTTTAGTTAGTCATATCATGAATTCAACTCACAATTTCATCATTGTGTAGATGAATTGGATAGATCAGTGGAGTAAACTCTAGGTATATCCTTTGTATGAGGGAAAAACTGCACAAAAAGCCATTACAATTTTACAACTCATTACTTTTATATAGATATTCAAATGATCCCTTTTTACGTCTCCTACATCATATGGATCAACAACCTTTCATTTAACTCGATTTGGAGAACATTTACAATGGAGACTATAAATCCTTCTCCAAGATAGCGTGCTACCTAATAGATTTCTACACCTAAACGTTGAATATTGTGACAATCTGAGAAATTACGAAGAAATCCATTCATATTGGTCAACAATCATACAAGAAAGTTCGCCAGAATATTGTTATTAAAATTGAGAGCCAGTAGAGAGTAGCAATTTGGGTGAACGAAACCCCAACATACAACCTCTCTTTACTCTTCCTACTCCATCTAAGCATCGATAATCATACTTTTATAAAACCTCTCAACTCTCAATTTACTCTAATCCCAAACTTCTTCTGTCTACAGTTGTTGTAAGAGCAAAGATAGTCGCCATGAAAGGGATTCAGCCATCAGTTTTCATGCTGCTGGTTGTGGTGGCATCAATAACATCAGGTGAAAATTACAGAGTTGCAGCTCAGACTCCAGCAGCACTTTGTATAACTTCTCTAATAACGCTGTCTCCTTGCACGGGATACATTACGAGCAATTCGTCTACCACACCACCATCACCCAGCTGCTGCACTGCTCTTTCTTCAGTAGTGCAAAGCAGCGTAGTGTGTTTGTGCCAGCTCTTCATCACTAACAATACGCTGGGTATTTCCATTAATAAAACAAGGGCTCTCGCTTTGCCTAAGGCCTGCAACGTCTCCACACCACCACTCACTCGGTGCCAAGGTAATTTATTTCTAGTAACATATATGTAACCATTTAATTAGTATATCTATATTTTAGTAATAAAAGGTAAGGAAATATATTTTACAGTTTTATTATAACCTGTAATACAAGTCATATGTTTTTGGGTTGATGTACCATGACTGTAATATAAATTTTTAGGTATACAGATGTAATAGTAAAATGGGACTATTCTTTTTTTTGGGTGGGAGACATCTAATACAAATTATATGTATATAATCTTTTTAATTAAAGTAGAATTTGTGACATTTTGACAAAAAAAAATAATGTGGAAGATATAAAAGGATAATAAAATTTGAAGAATTATGCTGTTTATAAGAGATTATAAAAACAAAAGTCTATAGAGAAAAGAAAATTTGTCATTTTACGTTAGATTAAAGAAAACAATGGCTTTATCTTTTTTTGTCATCAGCTCAAAGTTAAAGATTACAGTTTCTAGTTTACATTTTATTTCAGATAATAGGTGGATAGGTCACTCATTTTGTAATTGCCACGGTAAATCTTTTTCTCCGTGTCTTTCATTGTTAATAAATTCAGTAACTTATGCCCAAAGAATGATAATATCATTGTACAGCTACACTTCTCTGTTAAATTATTTATCTCCAATTGAGATTTAATATAATTTTTAAATGTTTGGTTTCTTGAATTGGCCAGAAATTATTGTTCTATGTATATTTCATTGTTAATAAATTCACTAACGTATGTCCAAAGAATGATAATATCATTTTACAGCTGCGCTTCTCTATTAAACTATTTATGTTCAAGTGAGATTTAAAGTGTTCTTTAAATATTTAAATATTTGATTGTTGGAATTGGCTAGGAATTACTGTTGATGCTCCAGCACCTTCTCCATCTTCAGGTATGGATACCTTTTCATTTATTTGCATAGCTGTAGGTTTTAGTTGAAGCTATCTACTAATCAAGTCATTTTGGGGTTGATGCAGGAGGTTCAGGTGGTGCTGACTCCCCAACTGACTCCCCGACGAGTGAGAGTGTTCCATCCCCTTCTCCATCTATTACACCTTCAATTCCAACTACTCCAACTATCGTAACTCCCTCAAGTGGTTCACCCTCAGCTATTCCTCCACCAGTTTCAAATGGATCGGGGATAAACCCAAAAGGAAAGAATGATCCAACTTCTAATCAAGGAGCGAATTTCATGCCATCCATTTTGATAAGCATTTTTGCAATATTGATTATTGCAAGCTTTGTTTTATAAAGTTGAAGATGTTTCGTACTCTATTTAAGAAGTATCATGTTGTATTTTGCTAGTCTCCATGAAAAGTTTTAGTGAAGTATGAGGTCTTGAAGTGATATTGAATTGGTTTATTAATAATATGCATTTCTTTTGGAATATAAATATGATACTTATTAATATCACATAGTTAACATAAATTTAACAGTGGAATGATAAAATATATAAAAACAAAAATAAGTAGATATCAAAAAAAAAAAGTAGATAATTTGACATTTTTCTATAAATAAAAATGAGGACGAGAGGTGAATCAATTAGAATATTCTTTGAAGACTAATCCCAAATAAATAGAAAATTAAAATATAAGCATGTTTAGATCAAGAAGTTGTGAGACCATTGAATATATGATTATGCATCTAATTCTTTTTTGTTTAGTTTGTCTATGATAACATCATCCATTAATAATAAACATGAAATAAATTTGGTATATTTTTTAACAAGTAATCTAAAATTAAATTATGTATTTTTTCCATATACAATTAGGTTAGTAGGTTTATTTGTTTCCACTTAACAATATCTCACTATTATTGATATGTCAAACTATACAAGAATGATAGACTATTGATTTTGACCAAATAACCACAGAAAACTTAGAAATATTTAGAAATAGTAACAATCTATTGAGTAATATTCTATGTTTGAAAAGTACAAAATCTAAAGGTTTCAATGTTAATTGTACATTTTAAATACTCAGATATAAATCGTTATTTCAAGGATGATTCAAAATTGTCAAGCAATGTTTTTCTAAACAAATGTTGCAACTACATATCCAATATCTTCCCCTTGAGGATAGTTTTGTTTCTTGTATTCCAAATAAATAGATCCTAACTATACAAAATTTCTTGATCGCCTACTTTCCATAGAGGAAATTGATGTTATTGTTCAATGCAAGTCTAGGAATTAATGAATGACCCATGGAACTTTACAAAACATTTTTGGATCATATTCAAAGGGATTTCTACAATGGCTACCTTGAGGGAGTTGAAAATTGTTCATTAAGACCTAGGATTAATCAAGGGTTCATTAAAATTATTCCCAAAGACAAAGAGGAAGCCATGGTTAATGGATGTTGATCTATTGCCCTCCTTAATACTGCTTATAAATTAACCCATTAATATCTTGCATGGATATTTTAATATATATCTAAAATATTGTTCAACCAGAGCGAAAAAGATTATTTGGAGGAAGATTTATCCTTTACAATTTGGTTCTTTCCTTGGAAATAGCTAAATGGGCCTAACAATCTTCTCGGGACGCTCTTATAAATCAGATTGACTTTGGTAAAGCCTATTATCGTATCGTATGATATTTCATACTTATTACTCTTTAATGGCTTGGATTTGGACATAAAATATTGAAAAAATTTAATATGATTTTCCAAGACGCCTTTGCTAGAATTGTTATCAATGACATGCTTTCTCTACCATTTGCTCTCAAAAGTCTATCGGGAAAGGTTGTCACCTCGTACCATTTATCTATTGCCTTGCAGCTGATGCTCTTGAATATTTTTTTCAGCACTCTCTTTTGAATAAACTTATCTATGGTATTGCATTGCCACACAATGCTTAATTCACATTTTATACGTGATAATATGTTGTTCATACAAAGTTTAATAGAGGGCATTAATAATGTTTTGGGTCTTTTCTACAAAATTTCAATGTCCAAGATAGTGATGCATTAAATTAAATACACAATGACTCGTCAAAACCCGTATCCCCCTTTGATTCCTATTGAATGGTATGATATTAAACATGGAAGCATTACTAGATTTCTTGACATTCCCTTTGTTGATCAAGTTTCACTTGAAGAGACGTGATCTTGGTTCAGCAATAAAATAAATTTTAAAAAAATCAAAATTGGAACAATAAGTTCCTCTTCGTCGTTGGTAGAATACACATCACTAACAAGATCTTGTTAGCTAGTAATATTTACCTTTCGTCTTGTTTGTTTCCCTCTAAAACCCATTATACTCTGTTGACTCATATTAGAAGAACTTTATCTAGAATAAAAAGGGAAATGCTAAAAGTTTTCCAGTAACTTCTTAGACACGTTGCATCCAGCCAAGGGAAGACGGATGTTTGTGAATTATCGATCCATACATGGAAGGAATTTGTCTGCACACAAAATGGATTGTGAGAGCCTTAGATGGTGATGCACCTTGGAAATATTCGGTTTTGGACTATATTCAAATAGATATTATTGGCCAATCATGGAATCTCATTATTTAAATGATAAACTCCTTTTGGCTCCCTACTTTAAAACCCTTGGTTCAGCTCCATTTAATTACATTTGGAGAGCTTGTCAAATTACCTAAACAAAATTAATTTGGTATGATTAGACCATAAGTTATGGTTTGAGTTTTACTCCCTCTTCCACTTGGTAGAACAATCTAGTATAGAAAAACAATAGCCATTTAGATACCTTTAATTGTCTCAAGAGAAGACATCTATTTGAAAGAGGTATTTGTGTATTTTTTTAATTAATGGAATGCCTTTCTTGGTTTGAAAAGAAATAATGACATCAAATCAAATCACATTTCAATCTTTCTTTCATTTATAAAAGACCAATTATTAAAAAGTACAACTTGTGAGACTCAAGTTGTGGTTCCTTATATCTATTCCGCATCTTGATAAAAATTTTAAGGACTAGATATGGTCTCGCAATCATAATTTTTAGAGTTTCCTCCTTAGATTTGTGTATAAGAAGTTGCTTCCTTAAATTCTTATTTTCCATCATCTCAATATCAAGTGGCCTTAAAACATGAAAAGATCATCATGGAATAAGTTAAGAACATTCATCTAGAAATCTAAAGCTCCAAATTTAATTTCTAGAATGGAAAGTTATGTCTTCATGCCCAATACATCTATAGTTTCCTCTTTCCTACTTTTCTTTATTTATCCCCTATAAATTAGTCCAAAAAAAATGCCTTTCTTACTATTTCAGTAGCCCCTAATATTTTCATGTAGTAATTCATGAAAATTGTCTGTAAACACATTTGATGAATTAGGCATATGAATTCCTTTTCATGCACTCTCCAATCTTATCATTTCATATTTCTCTCTTCTAATTCACTCTGCTTACGCTTCTTTCTAGACTAAATTTGGGCCTATAATCAATTTAGAGAGTTTGAAAAAATTAAAAATATAGGTCAAACAAACGATCATCATATGGTCTTGATTAGAATGGATGCATCAAAGAGATTGAGTTTTCTGAGGGAGGTTACCATGTGCCGCTAAAAAAGTATTATGATTACAAAATGTATCGAAATTTTTTATTACAGTATACTAACTTTATACGTTATAGTTTTTAAGCCTAAATATCCTTTCTATAGCAATGGATGTTGATAAGTTTCAAAGGAATCAACCAACTAGTTGGATGAGGTTTAGAAATGTTTTCATTCTTTATCTATTTATTGTGGTTATTAATCAGAGAACATTTATTTTTAATGATATTTATTTGTAAGAAAAATGCTTCTATCAATAAAATTGCTTCTTTACAAAAAAATAAATATAATGAGTTACACATTTTGCCCAAACTTCACATGAAAGAGACATTTCAAAACAATCTTCACTTTCTAACAACAACAACGACTACTAAGACATTAGGAATTTGAAGATGACGTAAGCTAAAGATCTATGAAATTTAATATATAAAATCTAAATATATATATATATTAAAATTGAGTCCTCTTATACTCAATTTTCCATCTCCTTTGATAATAGTTTTAAATAGAAAATAGCTTTTCTCAATGAGTCATGTGCATTCTAGAACACAATTTTTTTCTACATGGGACACCAATTTGATTCTTTCAAAGTGTGGGCTTGTAACATCGATATCTTAGGAATGCAACTAGTATCATAATAATATGTTGAATATTTTTAATTTTACAAAAAAAATTGAGACTAAACAAATAAAAAATGAGAAATATGCATGTTTTAGCTCATAAATTGTTCTATATATATCTGTGTGTGTGTGTGTGTGTGTGTGCATTCTAGAACACAATATTTTTTCTACTGGGACACCAATTTGATTCTTTAAAAGTGTGGACTTGTAACATCTATATCCTAGGAATGCAACTAGTATCATAATAATATGTTGAATATTTTTAACTTTACAAAAAAAATTGTGACTAAACAAATAAAAAATGAGAAATATGCATGTTTTAGCTCATAAATTGTTATATATATATCCCTGTGTGTGTGTGTGTGTGTGTGTGTGTGTGTGTGTGTGTGTGTGTGTAAGTATATCTATATGAATATGCATATGCATATGTGTATGTGTATATATAATATATATGTACACACACACACACACACACACACACACACACACACACACACACACATATTTATGTATATAAGTATGTATGTATGTATGCATGCATACATATACATGTATATATTTACACACACACACACATATGTATATGTATGTTTGTGTGTTTGTGTGTATGTATGTATCCGTGTGTGCGTGCGTGCGTGTGCACACACACACACACACACACACATACATATATATATATATGTGTGTATGTGTATATATATATGTATATGTGTGTGTGTGTGTGTGTGTGTGTGTGTGTGTGTGTGTCTATCTATATATATATATATATATATATATATATATATATATATATATAGAGAGAGAGAGAGAGAGAGAGAGAGAGAGAGAGAGAGAGAGAGAGAGCACCTTCATATTGATGTATAATGATCACATAGATAATCTTAAACTTACTTAATATTAATCCTAAATATTTCAGCCAAAATGAGGTCATTTTTTAGGTACTAGATCCAACATTGCAGCTTTATCATTTCTTGAAAATTATTGAAAATTTATAAGTATGAGATATTTCCACAACAAGACAAATTGTGATATTTCAATCAAGATTTAACAATATAGTTTTTGAGTCAAACTCATTGACCTATGTTTCATAAGTAATGATTCACACATGAATCCATCTTTCATGAGAAAAAATGGAACACTTAGCACTCATTGGATCTAGGTGACGCTCATAAAGATGAACCACCAGGACATCCTAGGAGGTCACCCATCCCAATACTACTCCATCTTAAGCACGCTTAACTACAAAGTTTCCTCCATGATTAAAATCACACTTCTCACAGTCACATTTGCAAAGCCTTCACCAAGTATTGTTTCTTATGAAACATTCATTAGTAATCCCCTTAAGTTCATTCACTTATAAGTAGGATATATTCCCATAGCAAGTCAAATTGTGATATTGCTATCAGGATTTAACTATGTAGTATTTGAGTCAAACTCATTGACCAACGTTTTGCCAGAAGTAATTTATGCATGAATCCATATCTCATGAGAATAAATAGAACACTTAGAACTCAGTCGATCTAGGTGATTCTTATAGAGGTAAAGCTTCAAAAATTCCTAAGATGTCACCCATTCCAACACTACTCTAGCTCAAATGTTCTTAACCACATAGCTTCCTCCATGGTTAAACCCAATCTTATTCTTACCCAATTTGGAAAACCTTCACCAACTATTGTGCCTTATGAACCATTCATTAGTTTGATCCTAAGGGGCTTACTAATAAATCATTCATAAGGTGCAATACTTGGCAATTTTTTAATCAAATGGGGTTTCTAGAAGAGTGGCTTTAACCATGGAGGAGACTCTGTAGTTAAGCAAGCTCAAGCTAGAGTAGTACTGGGATGGATGACCTCCCGGGAAGTCTTGGTGCTTCACCTTTGTGAGAATCACCTAGATCTAATGAGTGTTAAGCGTTCTATTTCTTCTCACATTGAGAGATGGATCCATGTGTAAATCACTAATCATGAAACATGGGTTGATGAGTTTGACTCAAAAATTGCATAGTTAAATCTTAATAGCAATATCACAATTTGACTTGCTGTGGAAATATCTCCTACTTGTAACTTGACAAGCTTAAGGGGTTTATTAATGAATGGTGCATACGTCACAATACTTGGTGAATTATTTTCAAATGGGATCGCAAGAAGAGTAGGTTTGACCATGGAGGAAACTTTATAGTTAAGCACACTCGAGCTGGAGTCATCCTAGGATGGGTGACCTCCTAAGAAGTCCTTGTGCTTTCACCTCTATGAGAACCACCTAAATCCAATGAGTGCTAAGTGTTTCATTTACTCTCATGAGAGATGGATTAATGTGTGAATCATTACTCACGAAACATGTAATGACCCCATCTCTTAGCTTTCACGTTCTCCAAAGTCTAAGTGGAGCATATGAGGAAATTAAATTAATTTCTTATAAAGTCATTAAATAAATTAAAATTAAAAATTAAAAGGTGACTTTATATTTAATTAATTAAATTAATTATTGTATTACAAGGGAGAAACTTCTAGAGTATGTATTAATTATTGGAAAGGTGGAAGCCTCTAGTAATTTAATTTTCTAGAAGCACAATTAATTATTGTATTGCAAGGGAGGAGTTTCTAGAGAGTGCATTAATTATTGGAAGGGGGAAGCTTCTAGCACTTGCAATTAATTAATGTTTTAGTTATTTCTAGAAGGGTGAGGGAAAAGGATAAATAGGGGTGAGAGTCTCACTATTGAGAATGGGATTTTTGTGAATGACATTTGATAAGAGCTTAGATGTGTGAATCACATATCTTTCTTGGCAATAGAGGATGTTCATCCTCTCTTGTAACATTCTAGAAATCATTCCCCTGGGGTTTGGCCTTTGGAATACATTGCTTTGTACTTGATTTCATCATTTTGAGAATTAATATAATTTCAGCATCGGTTCCATCTTCAGTTTGCATTAAAAAATCTATTTCGGCAATTGGTTCAGTTTTTGGGCATTCCAGGGTGCCCATTACAGTGGTATCAGAGCTATAAGTCTTGCCATCTTGTAAAGATCTTCAACATCTATGTTTGAGCATGTGACAAGGGCTTTATAATTTTTGCAATACCAGAGCAAGACAAAGTAGGAGTTTAGACTTGCAAAACAAATAGGGTAGTTCAACCATGCAAAGGGACATACAATCCAGTCATATAGACACAGAAGAGACATTCTTTGAACAAGATAGTGGGTGACTGAGATGATAGGAATATCGGTCGAGATCAATAAAATGTAATGTTAGGGTTATAGGGTACATTAGAGGAGGGGCAGTGGATGCAACAAGAGAAAAATAGGCAAATGGACATGATGTTGCAGCTAATGGCTAGACAGATGGGCATCAATATTAATCTAGGTGATGCCAACAATGGAAACAACAATAACAGGAGCAATGATAATGGAGGCCAAGACAACATTAATGGTAACAATGGACCTAACAACAATGGCAATGAGGCTGATAACTTTAGACATGTTGCACACCCAGCTCAAACAACCAGCTCGAGACCTCTTCTACCCACCTTCCCACCCAAAGATCTAGTGCGGCCGATTAATGAACCATAGATTACAGAGTTATAGGATCGATTCAGGAGGGATTGGGAGGCTAGTGGACTGGAGTTTTAGGCGAACATTTCTCTCAGAGATTACTTTGACTTGAGGATGAGACACATGCCCAGATCAAGAGGAAGAAGTCAGAACCTTGAGCTAAGAAAGAAAGTTGGGAAACTTTCTTTACCTTATTATGATGCTTTAGGGAAGATGACCGCACGAGCTTGGGTGCAAAAGATGGATACATACTTGCAGCTGAATCCTATGCCTAAAGAGGAGGCTATAAAGTATGTGGCTATTCACTTGGATGGGCCGGAACATGAGTGGTGGTACCATGGCATGGTAACCTTGGGAAATAATCAAATCACATCTTATGAGGAGTTCACTGAGAAGCTCATAGAGAGATTTGATACCAAGGATCTTGAATTAAAGTTTAAGGAGTTGGCACAACTCAAACAGTGGGGATCAATTGAGACGTATATCAGTGATTTTCAGAGGTTAGTTGTGTTGGTTACAGATATTTCAAAGAGGAGGTTAGTAGTGTTGTTTATGGATGGACTTTTAGAACCCTTATGAGGTTGGTTCAAGGGGCATGAACCAACTACATTGTAGGAGGCCACTAAAAAGGCTTGTGACTTAGCACCTTCTTCATTTAGGAGTAGATTTCAGCACAAGGATTCTTATATGAAAAAGGACAAGGAGAAGGACAAAAAACCTCTTCACAAGGATGCTCAGCCCAAAAGAGATAAGTTGGATAATGACACCTTGAATGATTAAGAAAGAAGAAGTTATGGTTTCACTGCAGAGAGCCTTGGGATTTATCTCATAAGTTTCCTCTGAAGGCTAAGGAAAATCAAATGGAGTATTTCTTAGCAAAAGAGTCATAGCCAGAGAGGGAGCATCAACACTCTGATTCAGATGAGGATAGTACTACAAAGGAGAGTACCATTCCTAAGGATGAGAAGTCATTAGCACGATTAATGGGGGCTCAGAAGGTAATCACATTTAAGGTCAAAGGTACTATCCAAGGGCAAAAAGTGATCTCGCTCATTGGCATTGGGGCTACACATAATTTTATAGATGCCCAATTGGTAGCCAAGAGAGGTTTATAGACTAAGGAGCATGCCAGATTTAGAGTCAGCTAATGGTGACAAACTATTATGCACTCGAAAGATATCTAATCTTCACATCAGGTTTGGAGATGGCTATGAGTTAAAAGATGAGTTTTATGTGGTAGACATGGGGGACTATGATGTCATCCTCAGCATGGTATGGATGGCCTCGCTATTAGAGTTCACACTTAACCTAGAAAAATTGGAGATGAAGTTTCAGCATGAGGGAAGAACTATTGTACTTAGAGGACTTACATATGGGAGTTGTAAACTAGTTTCCCTGAGGAGAATGCAGAGACTTTTTTGGCATAATAACATAGAGTGGGCAGCAGAATGTTTCACTATGCCAACTTCACAATAGCCACAAGTGAAGATTCATCCATCAGATATCTAGGAGATACTTGATAGGCACACTAAGGTATTTGGTGAGATTCCACATGGGGTTCCTCCTGACAGGAGGATAGAGCATGTTATTGAGCTTGAGGAGGGAGCCAAACCAATCATGATTACTCTATATCGTCATCATAAGAAACATAAGGATGAGATACATAAGGAAATTAAGGATTTGTTGGAAATAGGGCATATCAGGGCTAGTAAGAGTCCCTTTGCTTCAGCAATAGTGTTGGTAAAGAAGAAGGATGGGATGATGCACATGTGCATCGATTACAGGGCATTAAACAAGAAGACCATTAAGAATAGATATCCAATCCCACAAATAGATGAGCTGATTGATGAGTTACATGGTGCATGCTTTTTTATAAAGATTGATCTATAGTCAGGGTATCATCAGATCAGGATGAGGGAGGAGGACATTGAGAAGACAAACTTTTCGATGTCACTATGGCCACTTCGAGTTTTTGGTTATGCCATTTGGGCTAACCAATGCCCCTACTACACTCCAAAGTTGAATGAATCAGGTATTTAGGGAGCACCTTAGGAGATTTGTCTTGATGATCTTTGATGACATTTTAGTCTTTAGTAAGACTTGGGAGGAGCATTTACAACATCTTGAGATGGTGTTGTCCACTTTGGAGAAAGAGTCACTATATGCCAAGGAATCTAAGTGTGAGTTTGATATGACTGAGCTACTATACCTTGGGCATATCATTAGCCAAGATGGAGTTTAGGTAGATCCTAAAAAGATTAGGGCTATTGATGATTGGCCTACTCCTACGAATCTTACACAACTTAAGGGATTCCTTGGTCTCTGCAGATTTTACATGAGATTTATTAAAAGATTTTCACAAATCACTGCATCCTTGACAAACCTTGCCAAGAAAGGGGCCTTCACATGGACAGAGGTAGCTCAAAGAAGCTTTAATCATTTCAAGAAGGTGATGTCATCATGTCTAGTAGTAGCTCTTCCAGATTTCACAAAGCCATTTGGGCTTCATTGTGATGCATTAGGAGATGGGATTGGAGCAGTCTTGATGCAGGAGAAGCATCCCATTATTTTTGAGAGCAGGAACTTCCATGGAGTGGAGAGGAGCTATTCCGTCTATGATTGGGAGATGTTCACTATAATTAATGCATTGGCTAAGTTTTGGTCCTATCTAGTTGGGGGAAAGTTTTTTATCAAAATTGATCACAATAGCATCAAATACTTCATGAGCCAACGTGATTTGAATGATAGACAACATAAGTGGATTACGAAGTTACAAGCCTATGACTTTGACATTGAATTTCTCAAAGCTAAGAAGAATGTGGTGGCAGATGCTTTATCTAGGAGACCTCATATTGTGCTCTAGCTAAGATTATAGGAGATTGGAGAAATAAGATCATAGAAGAGTATGTGAGGGACACTTGGGCTTCTAGAGTAATTGTAGGCACCATACATGATGATCATTACATGGTGATGGATAGATTGATTAAGTTCCAGGGTAGGATATATTTGATTCCTTCATCATAGTTCAAGGAAGTAATACTAAAGGAATTCCATGATGCACCTACAACTAGACATCCAAGGGTCTTTAAGACCTACAGGCAGATCCGTGAGTGGTTCACATGGAAAGGGCTCAAGGATGATGTTCAAAAGCATGTCAGGGAGTGTGCAATTTGTCAGTAGAATAAGGGAGAGCACACATATCCTGCAGGGTTGTTACAACCTTTGCCCATTCCGGATAGGAAATGGGAAAGTATTTCTATGGATTTCATCACCAAGTTATGATGAATACAAGGGAAAGATTGCATCTATGTGATAGTTGACCAACTGATGAAGTTTTCTTACTTCTTTGATATTCCATCCACTTACAGAGTAGCATAGGCGATCGATCTTTTCTTCAAATAGATATTCAGGGTACATGGGCTACCTAGTTTCATTTTCAGTGATCGGGACAGTAAATTTATGAGTACTTTTTGGCAGGAATTGTTTACGTTGTGTGGTATAGAACTTACACGTAGCACTAGTTATCATCCATAGATAGATGGGCAGACATAGATTATGAATAAATGGGTGGAAGGATATTTGAGGAACTATGTGACTACACAACAAAGGGCTTGGGTCAAATGGCAACATATGGGAGAGTACTATTATAACACCACTTATAATATGTCCATCGGGATGACTCCATTCATGGCACTATATGGTTATGAAGCACCTAGTTTCATGGATCTAGTTTTGGGGGATAGTAGAGTGCCCAAAGCAAAACACTTCTTGCAAGAGAGTCAGGATATTTTGAGGGTGCTCAAGGAGAATATACAGCAAGCTCAAAATCAGCAAAAATTGTATGGTGACCAACACTAGATAGAGAGCAATTTTGAGGTTGGGGATATGGTTTACTTGAAGCTATAACCATACAGATGGTCATCACTCAAGAAAAGTGGAGCAGAGAAGTTGAAGCCTAGGTTTTATGGCCCCTACAAAGTGATTCACAAGGTGGGCAAGGTTTCTTACAGCTTCCAGAGGGTAGTCGGGTACATAATGTGTTTCATGTGTCAAAGCTTAAGAAAGCCATCGATCAAAGAGTTGTGCCTTTAGTAGAATTACCACCATTAGATGAGGAGGGAAAACTCATATTAATTCCCGAGGCTATTCTAGATACCAGGGAAAGAACTCTTCAAAGTAGGTTGATTAAAGGATATTTAGTCAAATGGAGATATCTGCTAGAGGAAGATGCTACTTGGGAGAGTGAGCAAGTGCTACAACAAATAGGACTGAGATTGCTTGAGGACAAGAAATTTCAAGGAGGGAAGACTATAATGACCGCATCTTTTAGCCTTCACATTCTCCAAAGTCTAAGTGGAGCATAAGAGGAAATCAAATTAATTTCATATAAAATCATTAAATAAATTAAAATTAAAAATTAAAAGGTGACTTTATATTTAATTAATTTAATTAATTATTGTATTACAAGGGAGAAGCTTCTAGAGTGTGTATTAATTATTGGAAAGGTGGACTTAGCCTCTAGTAATTTAAATTTTTAGAAGCACAATTAATTATTGTATTGCAAGGGAGGAGTTTCTAGAGAGTGCATTAATTATTGGAAGGGGGAAACTTCTAGCACTTGCAATTAATTAATTTTTTAGTTCTTTCTAGAAGGGTGAGGGAAAAAGGATAAATAGGGGTGAGAGTCTCATTGTTGAGCATGGGATTTTTGTGAATGGCATTTGATAAGAGCTTGGATGTGTTAATCACATATCTTTCTTGGCAATAAAGGATGTTCATCCTCTCTTGTAACATTCTAGACATCATTCCCTTGGGGTTTGGCCTTTGGAATACATTGTTTTGTACTTGATTTCATCATTTTGACAATTAATATAATTTCAGCATCGGTTCCATCTTCAATTTGCATTAAAAAATCTATTTTGGCAATTGGTTCAGTTTTTGGGCATTCCAGGGTGCCCATTACAAAACATGGGTAAATGAGTTTGACTCAAAAACTATATAGTTAAATCTTGATAACAATATCACAACTATTGATAACTTTTTGTCCCTACTTGAAAACTTTTTTTCCAAACAACTTAATAAACATATTCACCCTCTTCTTGGAGTCTTTGTTCATTAGAAGCATAACTAGGGTCACTTAAAATCCAAAATATTTTAGGGTTTAAGCCAAAACCTTAGGTGTTCCTGCAACAAGTTAACCATTTTTTTATTGAAAAAAGCCAAATAAAATATCTTATCTTCATTCCAAAAAAATATGATGAGGAGTTTACTATATGTGTAGAACATTGAGGAAGCTTAGCTCAGATTTTGGAAGAAAATAGAGGATAACATTGAAGCATAGTAATATAAGATTATCAATATGGGCATTATTGTTGAACAATAACTCTGCCCATTCAAATGACATAAGTGAACATGTGAGCCTTGAAGAGTATTAAATTTTATGAGAATAAGATACCACTATATAGAGTTCTAAATAATTGTGATAACTTCAATAAAATAGGGTTATTATTCCTTAATAAAGGTGTTTGGGATAATTTAATAATAGAAATATGTGTTGAGGAGAAAACATATTAATACATTAAGAGATATTGATGGCTTGAAACATATCAAGGAAGTGATTAATTATTCTTAAGATATTAATCATTTGAAATTATGAGCTCATATTTTAAATCAATTTATTGGAATTATATTAAATTGATAGACAATGATTCAAGCAATCAAAGTGTTTTATTATTATTGCCTTAGATAATAGGATTTATTTCCTATTTTTCTTAAGAGATATGATGGATTATAGTGATAGTAGAAAAACCAAAGAAAGTATATTTAAAAACATTATAACAATCAGAAAAGTGGAAAATATTTGGCGTCAAAAGTTTCATGAGCAGTCATGCAATTGGTTAATAGATTGGATCTTAAGCACCACTGTGCCTAGCAGGTCCTCCTATAAATTTGATGCAATAAAAATCTTGCCATTTAGATCTAAACTATGCTTGTAGAAACAAAAGCTCTCACATGTTTCCTTAAGAAAAATTGGTTTTCTTTTTGTGACTTTTCCTTAAGAAACATTGATAGTGCTTTTCACATTACCTTCTATCCTTAGGTAGCATAAGGTTAGCATAGACTTAGTTGTGATATCTTGTGATTCATCTTTTTATCCATGTTCACCTAATAATATATCTTACCTATCTTACACAACTTATCTCTATGTTACAAGTATACACATAGAGTTCTAGGAAGAGGACAAGGTATCAACTTGCACCATCTTACTAACCGATACATGAATTTCAACTATTATGCTTCAATATAAATGTAGTCCTCTCCCTCCTTGTCTCTCAACTTATCTATATTATTGATGTGAGGACTTCCTCTATAGATCTACTTGGATGTTAATAAGTGGATGCATAATTGGTTAAAGATATTAAGTTATTTTTAAATTGATAATGTGTACAATTTTGTTTGAAAGAATGCTACAGATCATATTATTTTGATTCATCATAGGATAAAGAGAGTGAAAGAATGATAGTCAATCATAGAGTGTGATTTAAATTAATCATACAAGAATCTTCACACAATTTTAATCCTAATACAACATTCTAATTACACCATAGTTTGAGGAAATATCTTATGACATAAAGATATAATTTCAATATTTAGACCTCTATTTGACAAACAAGACCATTTGCTAAATACCTTACTAATTGAACTCATGTATAGTACAAACATACGCAAGAAATAGATACATTATTTTTATATCATTGACCTTCCCTAAATCTTCGATGTACCTACTATACACCAAGGTACAATTCCTACCTAGTACTTCAATGGAGCAATGTTAATTGTTAGTATTGGCAAATAGTGTCCTATGAAAAATATGATGGTTTTAGAACAAGTTTTAAAGTTCATATGCTATAGATTGTATGTACTTTTCATTTCTATATTAGAGATTAGAGTGTAGTCTATTTTTACTATGTGGGTGTATTCTAGATCTAAATTTGAGGTAAGGTCTAGAATATTTGATCTTAGCAATAATTATCGAATATTTATTTGTATGTAGTGTTAATTAGTTTATTTCTTGGACTTTAGTGATAAAATATTTTTGGTATTAGGATGTTTTATCCACTAATTAGGGGTGGGATTCCTAGGAGATTTAATGAAGGTGGAAAATTTTATGATGTGAAGAAGGCCTACAACTCAATAAGTAACACAGTCAATTTCACTTGTGGCTATTTTCAACAAGCAATCATAAAACTAAGAACTTTTATATGATACACACAAGATGATTTTGTTTTCATAATGAGAGTCTAGAACGTGAACATATAATTACTACGGTGGGTGTGCAAACACAATGTTAAATCAAAACCATCGAGCCTGATTGTTTAAGTTGGATGGTCAAAATAACATAGAGTTTTGATATATTTTAAAGAAAATATAGTTTCTTAAGGACAACCATTAAGTATAATGGTTTTATATTTTTCAAAATTGTAATTGTAAGTGACCAACAAACAAGTGACATTTTTATTTTTCCCCACCCTATTTTTTTCAGCACTAAGAGATGTCAACAATTTGTATTTGAATCCAAATATGCTCTTGTTTGTTTCGTAATCCTAATTATTTTTTGGAATTGTTTTTATTTTTTTTCCAACTTATGAAACTTAAAATACATAACCCATTTTAATTATTTAAAAACCATGTATCTTTTATGAGCGTAAAATGAAAACTATGGGTTTCTTTCTTGTTGTAGCATGCTTTATCATGTTGTTTGTTGTTATTCTTGTACTTGTTTGATTAAAGTGGTGTCAAAGCACAATTGTTTTTAAATCTTTAGTTCCTCAAATCTAGCAGATGTCCCCTATGCAAATAAATTTTACTTTTGGAAATCTCATCAAGATGTGTGGAAGGCTATGTGCTTTGTCTTCACTACTTCAACTATCCAACTTCATTATTGATGTCAACTTCTAACCCCTAGTCATACTATGAATGCGCAATGATACACAAATTGACCAGTGCACACTATGGAAAGACGTGGGTAATGATGAGATAAGTTTTGGTTGGGTAACTATAAAAGCATACAAATTGTTTGACTTTTATTTGTCTTGATTGTATTATGAAAATCACAAATAAACTCATCTTCTACCAGGGTCTCTACTTGGAGATTCTCTTCAACATCTAGATGCATAAAAAATCTACTATAGCTTGTCCTCATTGTACCTTTTGTCAAAAATATTTTTCTTTACTCTCAAGTTATCTTTATTTTAACCTTGTTGTAGAGATCTAAGTGCAAGTATATAAAGTTCCCCTCGAACTATTTTATCTTTGAAAGCTACTTGATCACAAAGGAAATATACCTTGCATGATTGTTGGAGTTCCCTAATCTCCATTTTTTTCTCTCAAGTTGTGATACCATGGATCTTTGATCATAATCTTCTTCTTTACTTCCCAATGGACATAAATGTCCATCATGCCCTAATCAATAGTGTTTTATGTAACTTTCCTGTATGGTGCTACTTCTAGGTGGTCTTTCAAGGGTGATGGTTGATGCTACTTCTAGATTTCTAGTTCCTAAATGTTCATAGTGGATACCATATTTTTTTAACCCTTTCTCTTAAATATATACAACATAAAGAAATAAACAAGTTAATAGGGGTGGGATTCTCTTGATATCACCTCAGAATCCAGTGATGTATGGGAGAATGCAAGTGTGATGTTCCACCACCTTCTTTAATTTTTTCTTGATGCTTAGAGATTTATTTTTTCCTAGGTATTTCTAGTTCTAAGCTTGTCCTTGTTCAATATTAGGGTATGGTCTTTTATCCTCTCATTTGTTTTAACATATATGTTTATTTTATTTCATAACTAATTGAGCACCGGTCCTTATTTATAAAAAATATTATATAATTTGGTTATATGTTCTCTATATCCTTTTTTTGTAAGCTACTATATAGTTTTGCCTATGTATGTTGGCGTGTCTAGGATTAGGTCATAGTATAACTCATTTTTTCCAAAATGACCCATGTCTTTGATTAGTTTTCTTTTTGAAACTTTGATTCATTTTATAATTTAGTCTATATTTTGTTCGTCATCAACAAATATTTACTAATTTTTTTTTTTGATTAGTAACTAGAGTTCTAAATGAACTATTCTACGTGTCTTTTGTAATTATTTTTACATAATGCAAATATAAATTCTACCTCTGAATTAAAGATAAAAATACTAATTGATGCCAAAGACTATAATAGAAATTTAAACATTTTTTAATGCAACTAGATTATTATACACACAAAGTTGGAAGAGTTTGTTCATCACGGTAACTTAGATTTACCATATAGAATAGTTTAGACATGATTCACAATGCCCAATGATATTTCTACAATATCATAACTACCTTACTGAAGGAATATCAGAGTTATTGAATGATCTAGTAGAAATATGCTCATATTGAGTGCTATCTTGGAACTCAAGAGTCACTGCTTCCTACAAGTCCTTCACCACCATTCTCATTGTCGGTCTATTGATTGGTTTTGGTTCCACACACATATATGCCACCTCTGCAACTTTCCAAGCACTTGATAATTTGTAGTAGCTACCCAAAGAAGAGTCCATAAGCTCCTCTATTCTAGCGCATGAGATTAGCTCTCTCGCCTGTAAATAAACTTAATTAGAATCCTATGTATTTCTAAAACAAGCAGCATTAAAAAAGATTGCAAATGATAAAAAAATTCAATAAATTACCAATTGCCCTATATTATCACTTGGCGGAATTCCAGAAATTAGCTCTAGCAAAACTACTCCAAAACTATATACATCACTTTTTTCAGTTAGCGATGATGTCCCATAGTACCTATATTAACTTTTAGTTTTAGTGCAGTGCTAGAAATTGCAAATATTTTGGATTCTAATATATTGTTGGTGATAGAAAGAATGCGACAGTAAAGGTGACTTCAAACAACAGCAAAGAGAAATTATGTCAGTGAAGAAGGAAATACTCGGGATCAAGATAACCAAGGGTCCCTTTGATCGAGGTGGAGGCATGGGTTTGCGAGTTGTCCAGCAACTTGGCTAGCCCAAAGTCTGCTACCTTTGCATTCATTCTTCCGTCCAAAAGTATATTAGTACACTTTATATCTCTGTGTATGATCGACAGATTACAACCTTGATGTAAGTATAGCAAACCTGAAATTAATTATACAAAAATTCAAACATAAGCGAAATAAAAGCCATTTAAGTAAAACAATTGCGATATGCATACAAAATTACTAAAACGTAAATGGAAATACTTTAATTCTATCAATGAAAATACCCTCTGATGCTTGCAGTGCAATGTTGATTCTAGTATTCCAATCAAGCAAGTTCTTCTGTGCAGGTGTTCCTGCCATCAGACATATAATCATCTTAGCGACTTTTAGGTGCATACTGTTTGATTTTATCTATTCAAAACCTGAATAACAAATACCATATAGATGATCCTTCAACTTTCCATAGTGCATATATTCATATACCAGAGCTCCAACTGGTAGTTTGGAATAACCAATAAGATTGACAAGATTCTTATGATATAACCTGCAAAGCAGAGTTACCTGAAGTCGATATAAATGGAAGCAAAATAAGTTAGTAATCATTTTTAAACTATGAATGAAATAAGAGGAAAACAAATATTCTTATGTTGTGGAGGCATAAAAATAAACCTCGTTTTCGAATTCTTGCTGCCCTTGTTTAGAAGTGCTTGAAAGTATTTTGACTGCAACATCATAACCAGAAATTGTACCAAAGAATACCGAGCCAAAGCCTCCCTTGCCAATCAATAAGGAATAATTGTTTGTCGCAGCTTTAATTTCCCCTTCTGTATATTCTACCGCCAATCTATGATATTCCTTTGCATGACCTGTCTCTGAAAAAGTGGAGTCAGTTGTAAATTGATATCCGTAAGATGCAACAAGCACAAATATTTATTAGCAACGCCTTCGTTTTTCCAAAGAACAAAATATATTAAATAAAGTACCTCCATAAGTGTGGGCCGGTGGTATACTTGGGCGGCCTATCATGTGAACTGGTCGTCTATAAATGTATTTCCATAGTAGAAACTTTACCAAGAGCGCTACAATTAGGCATCCAACAACCAAACATGCCAGAACCCATTTTTTCATTTTATTGCTTTTGTTGACCAGTGTGAAATTACTTGGAGACAGTCTTCAGCACAGAATAAATATAAAGGATTAATAAGTATTTCTATTTGTACAATTGTACGCTATGTTTGTGGCAAATACGGTGCAACATAGTCTATCTGCATCAGACTTACGGAAGGTCTAATCCTGGCTTGTTTAAGCCGGGTGGCACAGTTCCAAGCAATTTGTTGTTCTCCAAATACCTGGTTAATACCGAAAGTTCTAAGTGACTTTCGACCTACGTTCATAAAATAATATTTTCGCATACAGAATGAAATTACTAAAATTGTAAACTATTGGCATAGTTATTGTACATACAATCGATTTAGCTTTGGAAGCTTCAGCAATGATGTTGGTATTTCTCCTGTGAGCTGATTGTTTTGCAATTCCCTTTCATTATAAGAAAAAAAACAAGCAACCATTACGACACAAATATTACATTTTTCTGATCATTCATTTATCCAAATATATGACAGTTAACCAAGTAATAGGGAGTCAGATTTCTTACAACGTTGTAAGATTCTTCAATGAACTGAGGTCTGGTATAGAACCTGATAAATTGTTGCTGCCGAGAAACTGGCATGGACACCATAAATTTAATCATTGTGATATTTTACCATACCCAATTTTTGTACGAAGTGTTGAAGCTGCAAATGATATGAAATATTTTCCTTTTACAGTTAGAGATAAGTACAGACTATATAAAGCATTACCAAATGCGTTAGTGCCGATAAGCTAGCAATAGTCGAAGGGATGTTACCGATGAGACCAAACTTTGTTAGATTACTGTAATGAGTCGAAATCATGCATATTAGAAGGCTTTTCCTATAGAGCATTAAATAATCGAATGACGAGCCTTTTCAAAGTTTGTAGGAAATAAATATTCACATGATAATCACTCTAGATGGCTTGTCCTCGCTGCAAACAATACCCGTGCCTGCATAACCTGCGGGAAGACATGGATCTCCGAACCAGTCGTCTGGAACATGTTTGATTGAATTCGCCAATTCTCTGATCGCCCTTACTGTTAATATCAACTATATTAGAACTTGCCAACACATATATATTAGTAAGTCCAACTACAGAAATAGAGATATCTTACCATTATTGAGGTGTGTCTTATTCTTCACGTCCTTAATCTGATATATCTCTGCAGCATTTATGAAAGGCCCTGAAGTGAATTCTAGCATATCTTTCATTTGATTATCGTTAATGAGGACTTGGAATACGTTCGGGACAGAGAGGTTTGCTTCAATAATGTTGCAAAAGTAGAGAAAAAAATAATAAGAGTCGGCCTCGTAGAGAGAGGAGTTGGGTATTGGGTAATAAATTGTCAAGTTAGCAACATTTTGCGCTGTAATAGCCGTCTGCAATACACCTACAGGTGGTTGATTTGGCAAACCCTTCTCAAAAGTGTCGACTGATGTACTGATGCTAGCGTAGGTCTCCAATGAATATGCTTGCCACATGCGATTCGACTGATCCTGTGGGAAGCTACAATTTTGAAACACTTAATCATAAAAATGGTCAAAAGAGATAAAAATGGTAAATATCCTTCTCCAAAACGAAGAGAATTACAACAAAATGAAAGTAAGTGATGATTACACTTACGCCATAGCTGCTCCGCCAAAGTTGCTCCGATGAAGATGAACTAATGCGTCATTGTGAAAATCGATTGTACTATAGATTGCAGAATTTAGTGGCCACAGCACGATCTCAGAAATGAAAACATAGTTTGTGTTTTCTGTTTCTAAAGTTCGAGCAAGGCACAAACTTATACGATCACTCTCAGCAGCTAATATCATTTCTTGAGTAAGGACCCCATTGGATGGCACACCTCTTAAGTCCACTTTAGTCCACTTGATTCCATTTATAAATAAAGCAAAGGTGGCGGCTAAACTAATCTCGCTTTGGAGAAGTGCTCCAGAAAAAAAATGAGCTATCACCAAATAATGCATGCCAGGCTGGACTGGGAAAAGGTAGCAGTATTTTTTTGCTGCCAAATTCGTAAAATACGCAAACGTCGTATAAAGCCAATCGTTTGCCGATGGATTAGTAATAATACTAGTAATTTTACCAGCCCTCCGCCCTCTGGTGTAAGGGGTATCTGAAATCCATTCAGCGCTTAGATTTGTAGAAGCGCCACAGACGATGCTGAGAGATCCTATGACATTCAGAGTGAAATCAGCAGACTAATTAGAATGTGTGCATTAAATCTTTTTTAATTTTTCTGTAAACTGTGAAATTAGACAAAATAAATCGAAACTTACTATTTGGGACTGATTGTGTGCAGGAAATGAAGAAGACGATGAAACTCATGATAACAGACAAGGTTAGACTTGCGGGCTTCATGATGATCTGTGGCAATTACTGCGTATGGAGAACAACATACACAGGTGGTAAGCCCGGGTGATTATAAACTAAGTTTGTCTACACCAGACAAAATGAATGGGCGTGTTTTTGACGTTTATAATTTTGAACAGAGACCAACGACTCATTCAAAGTCTTGTCTGTGGACGGTGGAGGAACGGCGGGCAGGTGGAGTATAAAAAAATATTATTAGATAGATTAGGGGCTCTTTTTTATATTAGATAGAATTAGGGGCTCTTTATTATATATATTTTTTAAAAATCTAATAATATTTTTTTATACTATATATTTATTAAAATTATTAAATAAATAATAAAAATATAAATAATATTATAAAAATTAAAAAATATTTATAAACATTATACTCATATTTGGATATTTAAAAAATTATATAATTTATGAAAGTTTATAAGTTATATAACTCACATTTCTATTATACATTTGGTATAACTTATAAACATAAACTTATAAACATTTTTAAGATTAATGTTAATGTTTATATTTATATTTTTAAATATTTTTGTTAAATCTATAGTGAAAATCTACAATGATTATAATTTTTAAATGCTCAAATCATTGTTAAGTATGGTAGTAAAATAAAAAAGAAAATACATTATATTCATTTGAGCATTAAATTGTTGTAATGATATTTTCTACTCATTTAACAAAAATAATATCTAAAAATAATTATTAAATATAAATTATGTTGAAAAATAAAAGTTATAAATTATACTAATATAATTTTTTTAAATTATAACTATTAAATTATATTTATATAATCTATCTAATATACATCTATATATAATATATTATTAAATTATATATTTATATTCTAACTTATAATCTAAATGTCTCAAGAAAATCAAATGAACCTAAACCATATTAATTAATTTAGCCATGGTAAAATCAAATCATTTGTCTCTGGAGACATACGCCTCTCTGCAGTCTCTCAAAACGGTGCAAGTAACATGACTGACAGAGTTAACAGGTGATTTTTGCTTGTGCATTTTTGCGGCTATTTAGCCAGTGCCCTTGCAAGTTGCAGGATTTTTGAACATTCACCATCAATACAACCTAATAATTTCATTTTAGAAAAAGAAAGATAACAACTATCTTCGTAGAGAGCACAGCTGGCAGGCAACGACTATCCAGGCAGTTCGTTCGACTGCCTGGATGCCCCATCCTCATGACATCCCCATGCATCCCATCCGGCCTCCAACGTCCGTCCTGCTGGGCCGTACTCTGACGGAGGGTGACAGAGGGAAGTGCGTGGAACGCGAGATATTGAGGAAGGTGGGTGAGCCATTTCCCTCGACATCAAGTTTCTTTATCATTTCCATATATCTGTCCTCTCGAGGTGTTAATTTCTTCGAAAATTCATTAATGAAATATAGCTACACATACCCATATATCTTTATCACTTTAAAGTTATCATTTCCTAGATTAAGTTGACAATGTTGCATTTTGAATTAATTACTTAAAATTGTCTCTATCACATAATCTTATTATATATATCACTATAGCTCTTTATCTTTTCCTATCCATATATCCTTTTATCTTTTCCTATCCATCTATCTTCAATCTTCGCATCTCTCAAAATAGATGTAAGATTACATTTTAATGGTTATAGAGTTTTTCAAATATTAAATCAAATCATTTGTTGTTTATGTTACAAATCTAAAATTACTAAAATTAGAATGAATCAATATAATTTAAAATATATAATTAAATTTTTTTTTTCTTTTTAATATTATAAATATAATATATATTAGACAATTAAAAATTAAAAAATGAAATCAAGTATGATATAGACTAGATAAAGTCAAATGCAAGATCAATTCCTTGAAAGTAAAACTAAAATCATATTTTTGAGATATTGTTATCTTTAGAAAGAGTTGTTAGATGTACAAAAGAAAATAAGATACTAATTTTTCTTAACTTGATTTCAATCTCCAATCCCATAAACCATGATGGCCTAAAATTCCTCTACGATGCTCAACAATTTCCTTTGTTTCAAAACTATTATATTTACCAGCCACCAGTCATATGCCAAGCAAAATATTTTTAGTCAATGTGGAAATATAAGAAACTTAAAATAAACATCCAAACAAATGCCTATGAGGAATGTATAGGAGAAACACAATCTTTTGTTAATTATCATTCTTCATAATGTTAAAATATATTTAAATTCTGAATTTGACTTTTGAACATATCAACATCATTATTTCACCTTTCGATGCAAAGTGTATTATAGTTGAGTTTAGAATTATACATACATTTGAAATGGCCTCTAATTCATTAAAGTTAATTGACTGAAAATGAATTAAATTAGAAATGAATCAAAATGAATAAGGTGGATATCATAGTTATCCCCTTTAGTCTTTGTTAATTATACTATTTTAAAGTAAAGCATATTTAATGTTGCCCGCTTCGTACAATTCTAAAATATGAAAACCCTGAAATGGTTTATGATTCCCATTAATGCTTCAATGTAAAATTTGTTCAGTTTATTTATTTGTTCGGTACACTCAATTCCACCCGGGAACCTGCGCTATGCTTATTTAATGACACCGGTTTTGGCCTTTACAAGCGTGACTGGATTTTATTTTACGGCCTGACAGGATTTTATTTTATGGCGTTCGACACCGTTGGACACTCGAAAAAGAATCCTTCTTTCATGAAAGAGGCGACAAAAAAAGAAGTACCAACTAGTAGTGAGGCAAGAGGGCAATGGCTATCTAGGCAGTTCATTCAACTGCCTGGATGCCCCATCCTCATGACATCCCCATGCATCCCATCCAGCCTCCTATGTCTGTCCTACTAGGCTGTACTCTGACAGAGGGTGACAGAGAGAAGTACGTGGAATGCGAGATGTTGAGGAAGGTGGGTGAGCCATTGCCCTTAACATCAAGTTTCTTTATAATTTCCATATATCTATCCTTCGATGGTGTTAATTTCTTCCAAAATTCATTAATGAAATATAGCTATCATGACAGCAACCTTTTTTATTGTGCATGTTTTTTGTTTTTACAAGAAGTTAAGGAAAGTCCAAGAAAGCTAGTTAGCGTCAAATTATATTTTCTACTGCTTGTCAAACATTTTATCATGACCATTCCACATTTAATTTTAGAGTGACCAATCCACACGTTAATTTATCAAACAACTTTATTAAATTAATTGTTACATCTGAACTAATGAATATGACCCGGTTGAGGAGAAACAAATGTTGCCATCTTCAATTGTAGATTTCATTATAAAAAAAAAATTGCCATCTTCAACTGTATATATGACTATAAAATTATTGCAAGTTTAAATTGTAGGTATGACCAAATCAACATGAGACAACTGGTTAGAAAACTAATGTCAATTTTAAGAAAAACTATCTATAGTATTAATAATTAGGAAAATGTTAAGTGTGTCAATATATGAGATGACTATGATAATACCTAAATTATAAATGTTCAAAAAAAAAAAAAAAACTTAACTAAGCTTGAGAAAAATGTAATTAATACTTAGGTGAGAGATTATCAACATAAAATATTTTAATTACATCAATAAGAAAAATATTTTTTAGTATTTTGAAAAGCTATTAAGACGAGATCTTTTTTATCACATTGGTTCTCTTCAAGTTCAAACATCCAGTGACCACATCATATAGCTCTTCCAAATTATACTTTTCCATATCATGACTCTATTTTATGGAAATTAGCTTAGGTTTTATGTGATTTTTTCTATTATCATATTTCTTTTAAATCACCTCATTGCTTTAATGAATTGCAAATGATTGGCGTCAACTACTATTGTACAAGTCGGAGGGGAAGGAGAAGAACAAGGATAGTTAATTCTCCTTTCACTTAATTTTTATTTTTGTTATCTTTTCTAATTTGGTATTGGGCCCTTATGGGCTCTAATATGGTGCTTTTATGGACTCTCTTTTAATACTGGTTGTATATGTACTATGTTTATGACTCCTCATAGTTTCTTAGTGATGGTTAGACTTTGGGACACTCTAATGTGGGGGTTTTTGAAATCAAGAAGGGGGTAGGTTAGTATGTGTTGTATTAGACTTTTAGTTATTTTCTAGCATTTTGTTTCTAGGTCAGCCACCCCTTTTTTGTTGATTTTCAAATTCAAAAATATACATTGAAAAGTTGTATAAAGGGATAAAGGGCATCTATAGGAGAAATGAAGGAAATTGTCAACACATGGTATTATTTTATAAGATGAATAAAGTAATGATGTTGTCATTGTATTGTATTCTCCTTTATATTTAACAATGATATTGATAATATGCTATGATGAAGAAAAGAACCATGTTCCCTTCTAGATGTAATTTTATCAAGTGAATGACTGGAGTAATTAGTGAACATAATATGAATGGTAAAAATGTGTAGTTAATAACTTAAATCTAGAATGTTCATTCAAATGAGTAAACATGAGAAAACATTTAAAAGTGTTGATGAGAATGAGGATGCCCACTGTAGAGGACATGTGAGTTCAAGAGAAGATGGATAAGCTCTAAAAATTAAAAATTAATGAGATGGTTCAAAGATTTAACAAGTGCTACATAGTGGCTTGTATTTGCCTTAAGTTTTAATAATTTAAAATTGATTAAGTTATTAAATAAATTTAATAAATAGAAGTTAAATATAGGTAGTAAAAGTTAGATGAAAACAATTTATTTGAATGAATTGATTATGTAATATATGAAAAAACATTTAGTATAGAAGTAGTGTATAATAATATTCAAAATAATAATGTGTTTTTTATATATAAATAATAAAAAATATTGAATTAGTGTATGAAACATTCTTTGTAGAAAAAAGTCAAAATATGTGAATATAAAAATATAAATTAAGATGACTAGAACATAGAACTATTAGATAGAAAATTAACCAAAATAAAATTAATTTTAATATTTTTTATATATAGGAGCATTCTAGGAAATTGTCGTACAATGCAAGTAGTGTTTCTTGGAAATCCACTCCTATAAGACCCAAATATATTATCCAATCAAATTGCATTAAAATATTTTCAATAGTCTAATAAATTTAAAAACTCACATTTATACTTCCCAAGAAATGAAAATTGATAATACAAAATAATAATACTTACATCTAATTGGTTGGAATCAAAACTATTAATCACTCTTATGTACATGTGATTTCAATAGTATAACCTACAACAAATACAGTAAGTATAGAGATGAAGTTGTAAGATGCACTAGACTGAAAATTAAATACTTCAAAATGATGACTTTTAATAGCAAGTGTGACATAATGACATGTATTTGCTGTAAAGTTTATTAAATAATAGAAATAGTGTATAAGTAGTAAAATTTTGATAAAAAAAAAATTCATTTAAGTAAAATGATTATACAATATTATTTAAATAACAAGTGCCACATAGTGGCATGTACTTGTCTTATAATTTAATTGTATTTGTAATAAGTTTATATAATATAAATTGTTATTTTTATATTTTAAATAAAATTAATTTAGTCTAATTTAAATGTTCTTTTAAACAAGAAAAGTGAAAAATAATTCATAATTAATAAATTTTGGTGTATAGTTAGAAATAAATTAATAGAATTGTTGAAAAAAATAAAACAAATTACTTTAATTTTAATGTAGTCAACTCTTTTTAGCATGAATCTACAATGTAATCAATATATGTTATCTATTTCTCATATTTTATTTATAGTTAATCTTTTAAAAATATATTATAAACTTTAATTATGATTTTATATTAAATTTAAATTTATTTTTTAATGGACTTCCCAAAAAAATCTAATATAACACAATTTTCCTAATTAATAAAAATATTCCAACATTTTTTTCATCACAATAATCCACATATACCAACTTTATTTTATTGCATTTTACTATATAAATATAAGAGTAGGTTAATTTTATCACTTTATATATATATATATATATATATATATATATATATATATATATATATATATATATATATATATATATATATATATAAAATTAAGATTTTCTTTTATATTTTATTTATATGTCCTTTTATATATATAGCAATGTATTTAGTTTTTCTCTTACAAAATTTCATTATTAATGATATATTAATATAAGTGCTATGTAACTATAGGAATTTCACTGAAAACATTGCAATATGGAGAACCTCCGAAAAAAGGGTTCCTATAACACAAAACCAATTTAGCCAATCATATAATTTGTATAAAATATAAAATATAAACGAATAAAAAAAATTATAAATATTTAAATTATTAAAAAATAAGTACTTGTGATTGGATGATAGATGATAAACTAATACAATACTTGTGCAAACTAAATGCAATAGTAATAGCTTATGGCAAGTACAATAAGAAGTTGAAACAATTAGATTAATATAGATGTAATATATAATTGTATTCAAAATATTTATGTATTTTTAATATATAAATATAACAAAATATGAAATTGATGAATTAGTGTGTGGAATAGAATTTGTAGGAAAAACACATTTAGAGTGTAAATAGGATGAAATAGTTAATAATGAAACTTAGAACTAAAAGAGAGATAATTAATAAAAGAATTAAGTTTACATATGTTTTATATTTTAATATATTGAGCATCCTAGTATATTGCCTCATAATATAACAGTGTTTCCTGAAAATCCACTCCTATAACACCCAAAGATATTACCCAATCATACTACATTAAAATATTTTTAATGAATTAAAAAATTTAAAAACTCGCATATATACATTAGAAAAATGAAAAGTGACAATAAAAAAAAAAAAAAATTTCATCCGATTGGTTGAAATAAAAAATATTAGTCACTAATTAAATACAATTGATTGCAATAGTATATTGCCTATGAAAAATACAATAAGTAACATTGTTATAATAAACTGTGTAAGAAACAAACATCGAGAGTTATGGAGAAAAATAAAAGGAAAATATGAAAACAAGTCAACGATTAGGAAATTGAAATAAATTAATGAAGGTTTTAGTTAGGGGCATTACACATGTCCTCATGCGATTGCTTAAAATCTTAAGCTTTAATATAAAATGAATTGTAAAAAGCAAAATTATTGCTACAACTTGCAATATAATAAACTTTTACCCTATGTCCTCATGTGCTTGCTTCAAATCTTAAACTTTAATATTTATGAATTGTACAAAGCAAAATTGTTGTTACAACTAGTAATATAATAAACTCTTAACCCATGTCCTGATGTGATTCTTAAAATAAACTTTGGAAAAATGTGGGGTTGAAAATAAGCAGCCACTGGTTATTGGAAAAATGCCAAATGTCTTCACTCCATTTATTCCCTTCTTTTTTATTTGCCTACATTTATTTATTTTTATTTGCCTAAATTTTATTTTCTAACATATATTAACAATAAATATTATACAAACCTTCATTTAGAAATGATGCTTAAAAATTAAATGGCAAATTTGATTCCATGGAGCTGTCAGCTAAAATAAGTCTAGCAGCTTTGCATGAGGACTTGAAAATAAGGTACTCTTTTATTAATTTAAAAATAAAAAATAAAAAAATTGCGTAAGAAATTAAAAATAGTGGAATACTTTGTAAGAAATAAAAAATAGTGAAATGGTTGGAGAAATGAAAAATATGTTTGTATGTTATTTTTTTAATGGAATATTTTTTAAAAAAATTAGAGTTGATTATTTTGTCAAATAAATCGTTGATTTTCATTTATGTATTATATCGAAGATTGATTGATTGTTTATTTTAATTTTAATATCTAAATTTTATTTAAAGCATGATTTTTTTCAAACTATATAATGAGCTCATAGAAAATAGTGTTATAAACTTTAATAATTATAAGATTAGAGTTCTTTTGTTTGTTTATAATAAAAATTTACTTGAGAAAAATAGAGTATGGAGAACCCTTCGAAAAAAGAGCTCCTATAACACAAAATCAAATCACCCAATCATATATTCTATATAATATTAAAGAATAAAAAATAAATTATAAAACATTATACATATATCTATTTGCTAAAAATTGTTTTTTGCGATTGGTAGGGAAACTAATTCAGCAATGGCATAAAGTGAATGCAATAGTACATTGCCTAAGGAAAGTACAATAAAATAATGGATAAGATGATAGAAAAAAATCAATACACTACATGGGAATATAAATGAAAAAACATTAACTATAGAACATGTACACATGAGATCAAAAATTAAATAGAGACAAAGAAAAGTAGTTATTAATGGATAAACACAGTTTATAGGAAAAATGGTATAAATGGAATAGACAAGTATAGAATAGATAGACAAGAGGTGTTAATGTGAAATGGGTCTCGTACCTAGCACATTAAACACTAGGTCCTAATTATTCACATTACTTAAATTTTAGTAGGCTACTTCATAGGTCATTAGATTCCTTCTAAAAATCTTAGTTCGAAAATGGTCTTAGTTTAGAAGAATGTTTTCTATTATCAATTTTGATGAGTGTAACGAGTTCTTCATGTGACCTAATGATTGGAGAAGTTGGGTAGATTATGTGAGGAATATATTTTATAATGTTATATCTCTTTAATATGGTGGAATAATCAATTTGTATGTCCATATTGATAGAAACTTGTAAATGGGATCCATCAATTTCTCTAATACAAACCTACATAAAGATTTTTTTTAATGAAATGTGAAGTAGTAGGATATAAAATCATGGACACAAATATGAAATTTTTTTCAATGCTCGTCCTCAGAAATGCATTTTCATTGAGGTTGATCTCTCCAAGGATCTTAAGGATTCTATGGAAATATAGATTGGTTCCCAAACCTTCTCCCAGAAGGTTCTTTATTTAATCCTTCCTAACACCTACTATAGGTGCCAGTCAGTGGAACACAAGATTAGGGATTTCCCTTTGGTTGTGCCTAGGGTTAAAACCCCGCCTAACGAGGCTCCTGCCAAACTAACAAAAAGGACAAAAGAAGAATGGACTACTATTGGGCGCAAGGGTAAGGCTTCCTTGGCTCCTAAACAATCATATATGGTCGTTGTTTTGGTTCCTCCTATCTCAATAGGAGCGCAAACCCTAGCTAGTGTAGGGATGCAAGTGGTTTTTTTAGAACCGAACCTTGGTGTTTCATAGGTTTCAAACCCAGGTTCATAGGGGATTAGGGTGACTGCCAGGGCCAACACATTGGTTGTGATTCACATCCCTCTTGTTGCTTCTTCCATAGCAACTCAGAATGTGCAGCATTCTTGCAATCCTCTTGGACATGTTGAGAAAATAGAGGCGAAATGTCAAGCCATCAATCCAAAGAATCTTCCTTCTAGCTTTAATCTAGTTTTAAACTTCTTGTAGAATAGCTACTCCTCTCTCAAGGACAAGGAAGATATGGAAGAACTTTCATGAATTTTTTATCATGCAATGTGCAAGGTCTTACAGACCTCTCCATAAAGTACTATGTCAGCCCGATAGACTTGGAAATTTAGATTTTCTCTGTATGCAAGAAGTTAAGATCTTTGGTTTCATTCTTTCTTCTCCATGTCGCATTATTTGGCCATATGGCATTATGTTTTCCTCTAAACATGATTCTCGTAGGTGTGGTGTAGTTACTCTCTTGTCACCTCGCCTTCATTCTACTATTGTTTTGGATGGTTTCGACCCCATGCACATAACCATTTGGCTTTTGCTTTCCATTAACAATCATTCTTTTGGAGTCATTAATGTTTATGTTCCTAATTATGTTGTGGAAAGATCTCAATTATGGGGTTGGATGGCTGGCAACTTGCCTTCGAATACTTGGGTTATGTGTGGTGACTTGAATATGGTTGAGATGGCCTTTGACAAAGATTGCATTTTTCATTTTCACTGGACAGTTTGGGGAAGGGAAGCCTAGTACTACATGCACAATAAATTGGGCCTTTTTTATCCCAATAATAATCATCACTAGCACAATGGGGTCTGGCACACTTTGGTCCAACTTTTGAGCTAGCTCTAACTGCATTTTGAAGCGTCTCAATCGTGCCATGATTACTGCATAATATTTTTTCTCCTTCTCTAAGGATTGAGATTTACCTATCATTCTCTTGCTAGATGTGACGTTATCTAACCACAATCCAATTTATTTTTCTATCTCATCGCACTCATCTATCTAGAGAGTTGTCAAATCTAAATTTTTCCTCAACATGTTAGAGTTGATGCATGCCTCCACTATTGCTCATATCCTACGTGTCTAGAATTTGGAGCCACGTCTATATTCCTAGATAAGGTGTATTTAGTGGTGGAATGATGTCATTACCAAAGCCACTCACTTTTTGTGCATCTATGTGTGGTAGGCAGTTTTTAGAAGGCAATCTTACAAATCCACAATCACTGCTCTCAAAAAAGCTTTTGAGGCTCTCACCCTTAACCCTTTTGCTGTTGATTTGCAAATTCAAGTTACCAAATTTCATGATGAAAAATAGGTTGTGGATAATTATGTTTCTCAAGGGGCCCAAATCAAAGCTCGCCTCCATTGGTTGGAGGTTGGTGAGAAAGCTTTGAAAGAGTTCTTTTAGGCTCTTTGACCTTGTCATACCAATTTTGGGATTAAAAAAATCAAACAAGGCACTTCTATTCTCTCCAATCTCCCTAACATCTTGTAAGCATTTGTCCATCACTATGAGAACATGTTTTCTTCATAGGGAAATTTGGTTGCTCAAGAGGAAGCTCTCAGAAAGTGTATTTCTTACCCTTTGAGACCTTAAAGAGGTAGTTTTCTCCATGGTAGATGATAAATCCCCCAGTTGTGATGGGTTTCCTTGTGAATTTTACAAACACCTTTGGGAGTATATTGTTCTCGATCTGCACAAATTTTATCTTGAAGCATATCATTCTAAGAGCCTAGGAGCCATTATCAGCAAAGGAAACATTAAATTCATACCTAAAGCTGGAGATCTCGAGGATATTTGCAACTGGTAGCTCATTACCCTATTTACCATGATAACACAAGTGCTATAAATATCAAAAAATCCAATGGTGCATGCAAAGACAAAACACATACCTATCGAGTATCATTACTTGAGGGAGTAACTACAATCAAAGAAAATGAGGCTTGAGTATGTAAATTCTAAATAGAAAATTGTTGATATATTTACGAAGCCGTTGTCTACGAATGCTTTAGAGTATCTAAGAGGTAAATTGGGACTCCTTCCCCTATCCAAAGCTCACTAGGTAAAGCTGCATGCTACATCAATTCATGAATGAATTATAATATATTATGGAGTTGATGCAGAAGTGTTTACACTTTAAGAGAATTTTTGAAGTTGAAAAGTTAACTGTGATGAATCTTATGTAATCTATACATGCAAGGTACAAAGGTGATTACAAGGTTTTATAAGTTTCAAATTTGAAATTTATAATAACCTTTAACATTGTTGTCAAAGTGGGAGAATAATCTAGAAAAGGGGAGATAACGGAGAAGATGTACAAAGAGGGAGAATATATCCAAAGGGGAGAATATACCAAATGTTGCATATACCCAACAATGGGATAGAAAACAAAGAAGACAATATGATGAGTAAAGAAAATAATCAAAGGGGGAGCAATGTTGAATAAGTTGAAGTTTTGTTGCTACTAGAGATACACACTGAGTATTAGTTTGAACAATAAGAATCACAATGTTGTTTTTCTTACATAGCATACATTTGATTATCTTATGTAATGTTTTGTAATGTAGAATCTTATGTTATGTGTTGCCATCAATGTCAAAGGGGGAGATTGTTAGCACCACTTGATATTGTAACTAATGATGCTATGAATGTATGTAAAAAAGTCATATCAATTGTTATATTGTCATTGGTGTCAAAGTCTTAATTAGCTAGACATTATGCTAACTCAAGAAAGTACTAGATCATTTGATTTATGAGAAGGATTTGAAGAAAGTATAGTAATGATAGAGTTGATATGTAAGGTATTCAATGGGTACTTAAATGAGTTGGATAATGACTATATAATATTGGTTAGATTGTTTTACAATCATGTATTGTTTCAGTATGTTGAAGTTCACAAGTTTCATCAAGTCACAAGGTTAATGAAGGAGAATGTATTGACTAAGTGATTATAGTATTTCTTGAGCGATTGTAAGGAAGATGAAGAATTCAATGTTGCTTGAGTAAGTTAGTGTTAACCAAGTTATATGTTGCCTAATTAAATGTAATGTTTACTAAGTGATAGCCATATCAATTTTTTTTGAGAAATTGGAATTTATGGCCAACTTTTGATGGAAATTTGGAAAGTTTGAGAAGGTCTATTGCAAGAGTAAAAACTTTTTTGCAAGATAAACAATGTAGAAAAATCAAGAAGAATCCATTGAAGGAAATTGAAGATAAGGATGGAAAACAAAGTTCTATACAAATTTATATTTTCTATGTTTCTAAATTTATTGTATGATGGAATTCAAGTGTAACCCCAGATCAATGATTTTGATTAAGCAGAAAAAGATGGAAGGATCTAGAAGCATTGAGAAATATATTTAAGGAGGAAAAAATTAAAGCTTTAGGTTGTTGGTTCAAAGTGGGCAATGAAGTCATTGTGATGTTGTTCAAGAGCTGATGAAGCTAAAAGAGATATGATTGATAGTTGTTGTAGAATGGGAAGTTGTTGAAGGAGAAGAGATAAAAGTGAACTGAGCCAAGTAGAGAGAAAAGAAAAGGAAGCTTTTGACTACATAAAAGATAGCGATAGAGAAAGAACAAATACCCAATCAAGAAAATGTAGCTTCTATTTTTTAGTAGATCACTTTACACTATTTATAGTTTAACCATTGTAGCAGTAAATCTCACAATTACTGAGTGGATCTAACACGTCTATGAAATCCTATATGGTACCATTAATTATTATTTGTGTTGTCATTTATGTCAACCTATGGTGTGGCATTAATGTTATGCTTTTGGGATATTTACTAAAGAAGAAGATTTGAAGAAAGTTAAAGAAGTTGTTAGAACAAAGAAGAGGTTGTTGAGATACTCAGTAATGATAAATTTATTTGAAGAAGTTAAATAAATTTACTTAGATTTATAGGAGTTTTCTAAGACATTTATTGAGAAAAATATGTAAGGAAGTTGCAAAGGCTATGACATTGATTTATTAAAAATATTTGAATAATCATGGAAGTACTATATTTCAAAAGGACAAATATGTATGAAAGACAATTGAAGAATTCTTTGAGTTGATGACTACTTACAACTCTAGGACTCATAATTAGCTATTGTAAATATTGCATTGATATGTGTACATGTCCACAAACAAATTATTTAGAAAAGAAATGGTTGCACTTTTTGGCCAACTATAAGAATTATTGTCAAGATGATCTCAACAAGCTTGTATGGATATGATTAGTTTGAGATGAAATTCTAGGTTACACATCTTTTTGGGTATGGTGATATGATTTGTATGGTATTTTTTCATATATTTATTCATGAGTTAATTTATAAGTGTAGTTTTATTGTCACATGCAATAATATACTATTTTTTTAAGCTTTTGAATTACTTGAATATTTGTGGTACATTTATTTTTAAGATATAGGTTAGGGAAAGTTCTATGGGATATAAGATGATTTTACCATGGCATGTCATACTTTAGATTGCACTACATATGTTGGAAGATATTTTGGGAATTTAATGGGTAATGCAGATTTAATGCATGTTGCAAATTATTTTTTGGTCTAGTTTTCAAAAGAACTATGATGCATTTGGATGATATCTATTAATTTAAAATGAACATGTATAATGTGTTTAGGTCTTTTTACTTCCTAGAGTGGACCACATTGAGTATTTTTTGTTCAAGGTGTCTAACTTTTTATTAATAATGCCTACTTTCTCGTGATGAATGTTGTGATGTTTGTGATGGATAAATCTCTATATATTTTGATAGAAATAAAATAAATTTGTAAGAGAGTGTGTGAGAAAGTTGGAAGTTTAGATTATTCATGTGCAAAGGCAAGTCAATCTAAACAAGACAAAAATATGAAAAAAATTAGACTAAAAGGTCATTACATTATTTAGAAATTTATATTTACCTTTTCTAAATTAATGAGTTTCTATCTATGTTCACTATGAATTATATAACACTTTGTAGTGTACTGAAATTGGTGAAAAAAATGAGTTCTTTGGCTTTTAGCATAAAATATGTAATTAGATATTTAGATAGAGTTAGTACATTTCTTACCATAGCTTTTCCCATCTTAGTTTTTCCACATAAATCTAGCATTCTTGTGTGTTCATGTGTATTTAGAATATTTGTTTTATTTTTCTTAGTTAGTGATGGGATGCATGGGGATGCCATGAGGATGGTGCATCCAGGCAATCGAATGAACTGCCTGGATAGCCGTTGCCCTTCTGACAAGTTATCCTTCATATATATATATATAATAGAGGCGCTCAAAGCCACAAAAAAAGAGCAATCGGTCCGTGTGGTGTTTAATGAAAATGATTTGGGTAGCCATTCTTCTTCTTCTCTTGCATGTTAATGGCTCTACGTGTTGTCCAGACCATGAAAGAGATTCCCTCTTCCATTTCAGTGCCATCCTCACATACTTCATGTCACTAGTCTCGATCTCCATAGTTCCTTTGATGCTTTTATTGATGGTATGTCTCTAACTAATGTAGTTGGGGGTGTTCTCTCCCCATTGATCAATCTGGAACACCTGGAGTACCTCGATCTGAGCTTTAATAACTTCTTTGGAGTTCCCATCCCTCCTGGATTGACCAGACTCAATAATTTGTGCTACTTGAATTTTTCAGTGACTGGATTCAATGGGGATATTCCGAGGGAGCTAGGGAACGTGTCAACTCTGCAGTACTTGGATTTCTCTGGCTACCATGGTTGGTTGGGAATGGTGGACATGTGGACATGGAGGGGAAATCATTTTACTACCTATATTTAACTTCTATTTATTAAATCTATTTAATAACTTAATCAATTTTAAATTATTAAAACTTAAGGCAAATACAAGCCACTATGTGGCACTTGTTAAATATTTGAACCATCTCATTAATTTTTAATTTTTAGAGCTTACCCATCTTCTCTTGAACTCACATGTCCTCTCAAGTGGGCATCCTCATTCTCATCAACACTCTTAAATGTTTATTCATGTTTACTCATTTGAATGAACATCCTAGATTTAAGTTATTAACTACAAATTTTTTACCATTCATATTATGTTCACTAATTACTCCAATCATTCACTTGATAAAATTACATCTAGAAGGGAACATGGTTCTTTTCTTCATCATAGCATATTATCAATATCATTGTTAAATATAAAGAAGAATACAATACCATGACAACATCATTACTTTATTCATCTTATAAAATAATACCATGTGTTGACAATTTCCTCCATTTCTCCTAGAGATGCACTTTATCCCTTTATACAACTTTTCAATGTATATTTTTCAAATTAAAACTCAAAAAAAAAGGGGGGGGCTGACCTAGAAACAATATGCTAGAAAATAACTAAAAGTCAAATACAACACATACTAACCTTACCCCTTCTTGATTTCAAAAACCCCCACATCAGAGTGTCCCAAAGTCTAACCATCACTAAGAAACTATGAGCAGTCATAAACATAGTATATATACAACCAATATTAAAAGAGAGTCCAAAAAAGCACCATATTAGTGCTCATAAGGGCCAAGTACCAAATTGGAAAAGATAAAAAAAATAAAACTAAAATGAAAGGAGAATTAACTCTCCTTGTTCTTCTCCTTCCCCTTCAACTTGTACAATAGTAGTTGCAGCCAATCATTTGCAATTCATTAAAGTAATGAGGTGATTTGAAAGAAATACGATAATAGAAAAAATCGCATAAAACCTAAGCTAATTTCCATAAAATAGAGTCATGATATGGAAAAGTATAATTTGGAAGAGCTATATGATGTGGTCACCGGATGTTTGAACTTGAAGAGAACCAATGTGATAAAAAAAATCCCGTCTTAATAGCTTTTCAAAATACTAAAAAATATTTTTCTTATTGATGTAATTAAAATATTTTATGTTGATAATCTCTCACCTAAGTATTAATTACATTTTTCTCAATCTTAGTAAAGGTTTTTTTTTTTTTGAACATTTATAATTTAGGTATTATCATAGTCATTTCATATAATGACACACTTAACATTTTTTTAATTATTAATACTATAGATATTTTTTCTTAAAATTGACATTAGTTTTCTAACCAGTTGTCTCATGTTGATTTGGTCATACCTACAATTTAAACTTGCAATAATTTTATAGTCATATATACAGTTGAAGATGACAATATTTTTTTTATAATGAAATCTACAATTGAAGATGGCAACATTTGTTTCTCCTCAACTAGGTCATATTCATTAGTTTAGATGTAACAATTAATTTAATAAAGTTGTTTGATAAATTAACGTGTGGATTGGTCACTCTAAAATTAAATGTGGAATGGTCACGACAAAATGTTTGACGAGCAGCAGAAAATATAATTTGACGCTAACCAACTTTCTTTGACTTTCCTTAACTTCATGTAAAAACAAAAAATGTGCACAACAAAAAAGGTTGTTGTCATGATAGATATATTTCATTAATGAATTTTGGAAGAAATTAACACCTCTGGAGGACAGATATATGGAAATTATAAAGAAACTTGATGTCGAGGGCAATGGCTCACCCACCTTCCTCAACATCTCGCGTTCCACACACTTCCCTCTGTCACCCTCCATCAGAGTACGGCCTAGCAGGATGGACGTAGGAGGCCGGATGGGATGCATGGGGATGTCATGAGGATGGGGCATCTAGGAAATTAAACGAACTACCTAGATAGCCGTTGCCCTCTCACCGCACTACTAATCGGTACTTCTTTTGTCGTCGCCTCTTTCATAAAAGAAGGATTCTTTTTCGAGTGTCTAGCAGTGTCGGACGCCATCAAATAAAATCCTGTCAGGCCGTAAAATAAAATCTGGTTAGGCCTGAAAAGGCCAAAAATGGTGTCATTAAATAAGCATAGCACAGGTTCCCGGGTGGAATTGAGTGTGCTGAACAAATAAATAAACTGAACAAATTTTGCATTGAAGCATTAGTGGGAATCATAAACCATTTCAGGGTTTTCATATTGTAGAATTGTATGAAGCGAGCAACGTTAAATATGCTTTACTTTAAAATAGTATAATTAACAAAGACTAAAGGGGATAACTATGATATCCACCTTATTCGTTTTGATTCATTACTAATTTAATTCATTTCAGTCAATTAACTTTAATGAATCAGAGGGCATTTCAAACTTTTGTATAATTCTAAACTTAACTATAATACACTTTGCATCGAAAGGTGAAACAATGATGTTGATATGTTCAAAAGTCAAATTCAAAATTTAAATATATTTTAACATTATGAAGAATGATAATTAACAAAAGATTGTGTTTCTCCTATACATTCCTCATAGGCATTTTTTTGGATGATTATTTTAAGTTTCTTATATTTCCACATTGACTAAATATATTTTGCTTGGCATATGACTAGTGGCTGGTAAATATAATAGTTTTGAAACAAAGGGATTTGTTGAGCATCGTAGAGGAATTTCATGCCATCATGGTTTATGGGATTGGAGATTGAAATCGAGTTAAGAAAAATTAGTATCTTATTTTCTTTTGTACATCTAACAACTCTTTCTAAAGATAACAATATCTCAAAAATATGATTTTAGTTTTACCTTCAAGGAATTGATCTTGCATTTGACTTTATCCGGTGTATATCATTACTGATTCCATTTTTTTATTTTTTAATTGTCTAATATATATTATATTTATAATATTTAAAAAAAATAAATTAAAATTATATATTTTAAATTATATTCATTCGTTCTAATTTTAGTAATTTTAGATTTGTAACGTAAACAACAAATGATTTGATTTAATATTTGAAAAACTCTATAACCTTTAAAATGTAATCTTACATCTATTTTGAGAGATGTGAAGATTGAAGATAGATGGATAGGAAAAGATAAAAGGATATGTGGATAGGAAAAGATAAAGAGCTATAGTGATATATATAGTAAGATGATGTGATAGAGACAATTTTAAGTAATTGATTCAAAATGCAACAATGTCCACTTAATCTAGAAAATGATAACTTTAAAGTGATAAAGATATATGGGTATGTGTAGCTGTATTTCATTAATGAATTTTGGAAGAAATTAACACCTCCGGAGGACAGATATATGAAAATAATAAAGAAACTTGATGTCGAGGGCAATGGCTCACCCACCTTCCTCAACATCTAGCGTTCCACGCACTTCCCTCTGTCACCCTCCCTCAGAGTATGGCCCAGCAGGATGGACGTGGACGGATGAGGCCGGATGGGATGCATGGGGATGCCATGAGGATGGGGCATCCAGGCAGTCGAACGAACTGCCTGGATAGCCGTTGCCCATCTGGCAGAAGACAAGGAAATTATTAGAATTTCATATACATGGTGTAATAAAGTGAGACGTGGGTGTACTCCAAGATTTTACAGTCCTCTTTACACGAGTATTTGCATCTTTAAGGAGTTCAAGGGGGCAGGTGGAGAAATTAATATCCGCCAACGGAAAGATTTTCAACTAATACAAAGTCCGTGGATGTATTTTGGTTTTACTAGAGAAGAAAATGAAAATGTACAGCAGGCGGCTGAAATTGTTTTGGAAGCGTACACCACGGAGTAAATCCCATCTAGCTATATTTTGAATGATTTCACACACGTTAAGTAAAGGGTTTTTCTTATGTGGAGATTGTTTAGCCGTAAGTGTCTGTTCCATATTCTTGTATCAATCTGATTAAGAGCAACACATAATAGTATTAGCAGATACTTTGAATTTGCCAGCCTTATGAATACTATTGACATTTATAATTTGGAAGAAGAAAAGTACATGCTAGTGGACATCCTTGCAAGTTGCGGGATTCAACAGGGACCAACGACCCATTCAATATATAAAATGTCTTCTTCTACAATATTCGGTGATTTTCAACCAATACAAAGTCTGTGGATGTACTTTTCGTTTTACTAGAGAAGAAAATGTACAGCAGGCGGCTGAAATTGTTTTGGAAGCGTACACCACGGAGTAAATCCCATCTAGCTATATTTTGAATGATTTCACACACGTTAAGTAAAGGGTTTTTCTTATGTGGAGATTGTTTAGCCGTAAGTGTCTGTTCCATATTCTTGTATCAATCTGATTAAGAGCAACACATAATAGTACTAGCAGATACTTTGAATTTGCCAGCCTTATGAATACTATTGACATTTATAATTTGGAAGAAGAAAAGTACATGCTAGTGGACATCCTTGCAAGTTGCGGGATTCAACAGGGACCAACGACCCATTCAATATATAAAAAGTCTTCTTCTACAATATTCGGTGATTTTCAACCAATACAAAGTCTGTGGATGTACTTTTCGTTTTACTAGAGAAGAAAATGTACAGCAGGCGGCTGAAATTGTTTTGGAAGCGTACACCACGGAGTAAATCCCAGCTATCTATATTTTGAATGATTTCACACACATTAAGTAAAGGGTTGTTCTTATGTGGAGATTGTTTTAGCCGTAAGTGTCTCTCCCATATTCTTGCATCAATCTGATTAATAGCAATACATAATAGTATTAGCAGATACTTTGCATTTGCCAAACTTATCAGTACTATTGACAATTAATTATACTTTGGAACAAGAAAAGTACATGCTAAGGGACATCCTTGCAAGTTGCAGGATTTTTGAACATTGACCATCCATACGACCTGATAATTTCATTTTAGAAAAAGACAGATAACAACTATCTCCGTAGAGAGCACAGCTGGCAGAAGACAAGGAAATTATTAGAAATTCATATACATGGTGTAATAATGTGAGACGTGGGTGGTACTCCAAGATTTTACAGTCCTATTTACACGAGTATTTGCATCTTCAAGGAGTTCAAGGGGAGCAGGTGGGGAAATTAATATACGCCAACGGAAAGATTTTCAACTAATACAAAGTCCGTGGATGTATTTTGGTTTTACTAGAGAAGAAAATGAAAATGTACAGCAGGCGGCTGAAATTGTTTTGGAAGCGTACACCACGGAGTAAATCCCAGCTAGCTATATTTTGAATGATTTCACACACATTAAGTAAAGGGTTGTTCTTATGTGGAGATTGTTTTAGCCGTAAGTGTCTCTTCAATATTCTTGCATCAATTTGATTAATAGCAATACATAATAGTACTAGCAATTGCACCTTGGTGTGCAATGGGTACACCGAAGATATGTGGGAGGGGAACATATAATGTGAAATTAAAATTAGAGAAAAGTGTTATCCTAATAATGCTAGAGAGAAGCATTTTTTATATAAGAAGTACATTTATAACTTCAAATCAACTTATGGGTCCATTTATAGGAAGCAAAACATGACTAAAACCAAAACTTGGTCAATGCGAATGGTAGATTCAATTGATTGTACATCTTCAAATATAATTAGGTATTATTCTTTTGATCTACATCTTCATTAAAGTTTTCAATATATTAATAAAAATTAAATCATAAGCCTAATTTTCTATTGACATACACTATAGTCAGCGATCAATAAATATGCATGTATCTTCCAATTATATATTCCATCTTGTTAAGGAGATTTTAGATCGAGAGTACATGGAGATTGTCGAGTATTGGATTGTAAAGTACATAACTAAGTCTAAATCATTGGAATTCTATCACAAGACTTGTCACATATCAAGTTAATATCTTTGTGTTCCTCATGCATAGATGATTAACACTATCATAGGATTTATCATTAGTACTCACCTAAGAAAAAGCTTAAATGACATTGAAAATAATTAGGATTCCAAACCATTGTAGGCACTTTTTATTAAGATAATTTTGATGAAAATGTGTGTCATTTCCTCATTATTGATGTTGTTCTTCACATTGAATGTGTCTCCTTCTATATTGAGGATTATGTTTAGGCCCCATTCAAATTTTTTTTCTAATCATATACATAGGGAAGTGGTTCTAATAGGTGGTTCATCTTATGGAGTTGGAGAAGTAGCTATTTTGAAGAAGTGTGACTAAGATATGTGCAATTGTTTTATAAAATATGAGATGTATTGAGTTTATGCTTTGTTTCATAGCTAAATATGGTTTATCAAAATGGTAATAAAGGTGAAAATTTGGTACTTGGTGCCATAAGGGAAGATCATCTTAATTTTTTTAAAGATAAGTTGTCTCTAACTCTCTTTGTTTATATAATTTGTGCCTAATGTTTACTAAGAGGGGGACTGCAAAAATAAACCATAGAGGAAACAATGAGGATCTAAGTTCACTATAAGACCAACATTTCTTTTTTCTCATTTCCCTTTAAATTATGAAATATGGTAAAAATAGTTGTGCAACTATTTTTTTATTGTGTAAATCTATGTTGGAAATTGTAAAATTACCTTGCTTACATGTATGAATTAAGCGACTGAGATAAAGATGACAATTATTAAGGCAATAATAAAGATTTATTATCTCTACTAACTATTTAACATTTGTGAACTCTAAAAATGTATCAAGCCCATCTTCACTATTTAATCTTGTCTATCGATGTCCCCTTAGTATCATATTATTCTCAACATCATTGGTTAGAAAGAAAGATGCTTAAAGAGAAAGGGAGATGTTTAAAGAGTTAGGTTGGTGTTATTGTTATGTTTTCTCTAAAGGGTGACCCAAGTTTTCCAATCACTAGCTCACAAATAACGACAAGAGGAATGCAAGATGTTTGGGTCATTTTCTACCATTTGATGGTCCATTAAAGTAAACTTTTTGTGGAATAATTTCATTCTCAAGTTGTAATGTTGCATTTTCAAAACGAAAACAATTAAAAGTGAAAACATTTCACTCATAAATGACTCACAAAAGAGTAATCAATTGTTATATATAGTTCTTGTCGGCTAAGGTTGCAGTTGACAAAAAAAATGAAGATGAGAAATCTCAAAGCATTTTTTTTACTCTGTTAGTTAGAAAGTTTAACGCAAAGTACCCTATTGATCTAGATTATGTTACTCAAATTTTGTGGACGGGAGATTATCGAGCAATTAAAACGAAGCAAGAGTTGAGCATCTATCAAACAAGATTAATGAATCTTTTTAGAGTTGGGATTTCTTAATACCTTCAAGAAAAAATCCATTTTCAAACTCGTCAACTCTGTATCTGCCATAGCCTGTATCACCATATTTCTCAGCAAAACTTAACTTCACTTGGTCTTTCATATCCAACTTGGTCCTTGGCACTTTGAATAATGCATCTCAATTTGTGTCGCATCCCAATATGTGCAATGTGCTATAGATCAAGCAAAATTGGATTGAAAAAATGCAGGAGATTTCCATAGAGACAGTCTATATAGAGGGTCTTTCTCATGAACAATGCTTGCAATACCATTGGGAATCCTTAGGAATTTGGTCCTCACACTGATCCCCTATAATGAGAGATAGTAGTAAGTTGATTTCCCTATAAATAATCTACACTGTAAAAGGCAATTTCTAGAAATCAACTTTGAAATGAAAATAAATTGAACTTGAGTTGAAAGTGCATTTTTGGATAACATATGCTAGATCTAAAAATAGAGTGCTTATACCTTCATAAACCATCTCGATTTAAAAAATCTTATGAAGATTCTTGATGTTGACTTGTACATGAATTCGAAAAGAGAAGATCATGGAGACATTCAGAAATGCAGAAATATGCAAATACTTATACTCCTTAATGCTTTGATGTTTTTTCTCTATATAGAAATGGAAAATTATGGTTGGGAGCTTGACTTGAACTTGTTGAATATCAAAATGATGGATTATACATTGCTTATATATCTCTCCTAATTGTTTTATGATGTACAAAACTTGAAGTACCTTGATGTGGATTTGATATTCTTTCTCAATCACATTCCTTGAGTTGTCATCTTTTTGAGGATTCTGCCACATTGTTCATGTATGTTGTCCATCATTTCACATTTTTTGAGAAAATGTCCACTAGAGCATTTCTAAATATAATAAGCAAGTCCATAAAGTTTTTCATCAAAGCTTTCATTTTATGTACATAACAAAGATCTTGGGGAAAATGATGAATTTAATTTTGCAAATATATGGTCTACTTATTTGGAAATTTTCTACGGTTAATTCATATCTATTTTGTGCATATTTTTGTTCTTTCACCCCTCAAAATGACCTCTCTTTGATACCTTATGTCAAACTAATCATATGTTGCAGCTATGCTTCTTCGCTGTTCACTATTTTGTACTTCTAGATTACATTTCTTGAGAGTTTTTAAAGCCTTTTAAACAAATCTATTTTGTATATATAATTAAATTAAATGAGGTCACATTTCCAAGTTTTGCATGCACGATAACCACACATTGAGACATTCATTTACCAAACTTTGTCCAATGACTTCCTCTTTGTATTGTGCAAAACTGGTTTTACACAAAGAAAAAACATTTTTTTGAAAGTTTATTGTTTCCAAGGAATTCATTTTGTAGATATAAATGTCATCTCATCATTGCACAGTGTAACATATATTTGAGGTATTCCTATATTGAATATAACTTAATTTTATGTTTATATGTTAATTCCTATCGACATCGTGTTGAAGTTTTATTAGGGAAAGTGTTAATAATATCTTTTTCTTCTTCCATTCTATCAAATTTTCCTAGGGCACAATCTCAATCTCATGCCTTTTTGATGTCAAGGGCCTTGCACTCATGAAGACTTGATTCTTGGTTTGCTCTTTATGAGTCATTAAACTTTACCAATAGACCAAGGGCCTTTTGACAAATGTCTTTCTTAATGGATAAAGTCAAAGAGTTCTTATGCTCATTAATTTTGGATAAATATCAACAAACCCTTTCAAAGATAAAGACACAAATTTTAGTTTTGAAATGCTTCATTTGCATAATAAAGATGCTCAATGAAAAAAAACACATCAAAGTCACAAGTTACGTAGTTAGAATGCCAGCACTAGGCTAGGAAGGATGTTAAGGAAAGAAATGAGTCATGATGATGCTTATGTGGCCCAAAGTTAGTCAAATGGAAACATTGAATGTGTTGCCCCCACATAACAAATTGCTAGTCTATACGTATGGGTGAGGAGGGAGGTTTAGAGATACAAATATAACACTTTAAGATGGGAGAGATAGGGGAAGAGATCCAATAGCTTCCTAGGCTAACTTCATGCATCTAGAGTTTCTAATTTGTGCATTGAAATTTGCTGAATTTTTTGGCAAACCTTCATAGGTGTCTGAAGAGTTTGAAGCTAAGGTTTAAGCATTTTGGTATTTATGAAGCTCTTTGTAGAAGTTGTAGAGTGTAAAGGTGTCAAAAGTGTCATTTCAAAAAGTTCACCTGGAACTCATTATGTTCACCCCCCAATAGCTAGTCACCAAAAAATAGTACTTTTTTCACAAATGGACCAATCAAAAACTAAGAAAGCTGAAAAATGACCTACTATTACTACATGTGTGATCGACTATTAGTACAAGTCTTATTGACTACTAGTACATGTATTATCATTTTTTTAGGCTTTTTAAAGATGGTAATTGAGAGATGTGGGCAACTAATGGGTCTCTTCTCCCTATGATAGAAACATAGAGGGTGAAAAAATGGAAATGTTAGTATCCCTTCTATTTGGGAGAGTCTATCCATAGAGCGTCTCCTCCATCATAAGCATGGATTTCTTTGATGCCATTCTCAGCGTTGCAGGCCGTCGACGCCTACTCTGGCTGTGGTACCACCACTAGAAATTATGACGATGTCAAGAGAGAACTCGCTGCCTTCTTTGCCCATGTCACACATGAGATTGGGGATGTGCATATATCTTTATTATTTTTAAGCACTATAAATATGATTGTAACGATTTCCCAAAACACTATTATGACAGATGGAAATATTGTGCTTTTGCAGCTATGTGTATACTAAAGAGATTGATGGTGCACCGAAGGATTATTGCGATTGAACCAACACTAAGTATCCATTTTGCACACAAAAGTTACTTCCCCGACAGGGACCACGATGACTCTACTATTCAAATACCCATAGAAAAATCCCACATTGTTGTTTAGTTTCAAGCAAGGCTAAATTGCCAAAGAAAATAGTGTTGGATTTTGAGGGAGAATTCGTGAGACAATAGGAGAATTTGTAATCAAGAGATTTTCCAAGCTGTGTGATGGAGAAATTTCCATAAGTTTAAATGTACTCGTAGGACTTAGATTTGCATGACAATTCGAGAAGAGCTTGGGTGGAATAGAGGGTATGAGAACAGGGGAGCGTTTTGTAAGAGGATAGAGCAGGATAAAAAATGGGTTTGGATTGCATAAAGAAATCGAGGCAAGGTTTGCATTGAGTCCATGTCAAATCGCTTCCCATGTCCACACTCCCTGCAATGACTACCCCTAGAGTACCAATTGCCAATTTCATCACAAATTCCTCATTTTCCCTATTCACAGCCAATCCCAAATCCATCACCTCCATTTTTCCAATGAGTCTGCCATTAAAGCTCTCCAACCTCTTCTTGCTTCTTTTCCCTGCTCATTCCAGACATTCAATCCAACTAATGTTATGCTTTGAGAAGAATATTTGTGCATGTTATTGTCAGAGACCCAACACTCGGTGATGATGGTAATGGTATAGGGTCCATGAAATGAGCTCGTAGATAACCCTTGTTTGGCATGCAATATCCAGTCTCTAAACACGTGTACATGTACCACCGCAACGGTAATGTGAGCAGTTGAGGATTTTGAGTATCCCAATTGATTAATTGCTGATGACAATGGTTTGGACATGTTTAATGGTTGAGATTGATTTGATGGTCATCCAACCCTCTTGGTGAATTTCAACCATGGATTGTATAAATCAGGTTTCTCATCTCATATAGGGAACGCCTTTGACGTAATTAGCAGATACTTTGCATTTGCCAAACTTATCAATACTATTGACAATTATACTTTGGAACAAGAAAAGTACATGCTAGGGGACATCCTTGCAAGTTATAGGATTTTTGAACATTGACCATCTGACCTAATAATTTCATTTTAGAAAAAGATAGATAACAACTATCTCCGTAGAGAGCACAGCTGGCAGAAGACTAGGAAATTATTAGAAATTCATATACATGGTGTAATAATGTGAGACGTGGGTGGTACTCCAAGATTTTAGTGTCCTATTTACATGAGTATTTGCATCTTTAAAGAGTTCAAGGGTGAAGTGGATAGTCTTGTATACTTGTAATAATTTGTTTGGATATTTTTTATTTTATTGATGGTTCTAATTTGATTTTGTAGTTAGAGCAAGATGAACTATAAAAAAATGTTATTTGTATTACTTTTTGCACTTAGAATAGTAACATTTTTCTTGAAGTCATATGATCTAACATTTCTTCCTTTCCCTTGTGCTGAAAAGAAACTTTCTAATAATCTAATGAAACATTGAATGGTCCTTGGACTGTGGGTATGCCATGTTAAGGAGCAACCTCTGATACAAAGGGATGGCTTCCCTTGAATCACCTCACAAAAATTGAACTAAAAATGATGGGAAAAGGCATAGAGAAAATGCATTTAACATGGCTTGAACTTAAACTAAGGTGATTGACCAATGTTATGTAGATAATGCCAACTTTGAAGGGAAAAATCACAACTAAAACAACTACACAATAGCCTCTTACAAATTGACCTTGCTGATCTTTGAGGCATGAAATGTAAAAAGGTGTAGGATTTAAAAAAAAAAACTTGTTCACAACTTTCAAACTTAAATTGCACACAAATTACACTTAATTCTCTAAAACTATCACTCACATACCTCATAATTACTTAACTTTTAAGCCAAGAATTTGTAGAAAATCACACTAACTTAAAGACATTAAGACATAGAAGACAAATGAAAAATTATATATAAGACCAAAGAGGATCATTTCTTCATATTTATTTAGAAGGAGCCAAAATGCTCAAAACTACATCACAAAATAGGACTTGACCTACAAAATCCTATCTCTCCAAAGAGGTAGAATGTAATAGCTAGCTAATATAATGCTCAAGAATGGGGTAAAAATAGTTTGAAATCCCACAAATTCATAATCTCCTTAAATTGGAAGCATATCCATGATTTCCCTCAAATCAGCTGGTAGGTGTAATTTGTCATGTCCATGAATCATGTTGAAATCTCCCTCAAATCAGCTAGTAGGCATAATTAACTTGCCCTTTATGAAAATCTCCTACCCATAACCTTGGCATAATTAAATCAAGTCATCCTCTAAATTATTTACATTTCAAAACTATATTAAAATAAAATGATTTATAAGAATATCATCCATTTAAATGTCTACATTAAATGCAAGTACAAAAATTTAGCCCCGTCCTCTAAACTTGTATATTTTATCTTGCCAACTTCCCCAATTTGCATTTGAAGATAACATTGAAATAAAATGATTTATATAACATCATTTTATTCAATATTTTAAAATAATAATCAATGCATTAAAACCTGTTGAGATTTGGGCTTTTACAATTTAATTACCCAACCATTCAAAAACATGCTTCAACATTCTTTTTAATAGGACAAATTTTAGAAAATGGATTAGATGACCCCCTAAATTTTCATAAATTTTTTTCTGGAAAGAAAAATATTTATTCCTAACATCAATATCTAATTCCTCACTAATTTATAGGGTCATATGAATCCATATGTGGTCGCATCAAATTTTTCATTCTTGACTGTAAACTTAGAAAATAAATTCTAGGCAGTGTAACGTCACTAAAAAGAGCATAACTCTTTCATTTCTTCATAGAAATGCCTTAGACTTGATTTAAATGAAAGAAAACTCAGATACCTTTAATTTGAATATGATTTTTCATAATCAAATGTCCATATATGTCTATACCATTTATGCAACATGCTTCAATAGAAACCAGTAAAACTTGTACACTTCCTATAACAACTGATAACTTTATATTTCTTCATTCTTCAAGTTGCATATTCCTCAAAACATGTTTTTTTTAATTGATTATCCATTTTATTTCATATATCACTTAAATTTCACATTGATTATAACCTTCTGTAGCATTCATCCTAATTAACTTTTAAGCTTGCAATGTGAAAATTAGACAACACAACTTTCACATGCCTTTTTGGGAGATTACAATTACACCTGAGGATGTACAAGGATTCTTTGGATCCCTGCAGTGGGGGATCTAGTCTATTATGATTAGAATGATGATGGGACAACTTTAAGAGATTTATTTGGTAATTATGATATTGGGGTGATAGTGTGCCATGGTTTTAGACATTGTAGTATGATCTTTTTCCAGTCGTGTTAGCTAGATTGATAGGAGGTGGTGTATTCAAAGGCCACATCAATATTAATAGGTGCGGTATTATTATAGATATGGATAGGGAAGAATGTTATCATTAATTTTTCTATATGTGTAAAATAGAAACCAATAAGATATGTTGTACATATATGTGTATTCAAGTTTGTTTTTTCATCCTCATCTTAGAAAGATAGAGTATTGGCAACATATGTTAGATAACCTTGATGAGGTCATGTGGAGGACATACAAGTTTACAAAGCCATGGGCCTAGGATGATGATGAGATGATTTACTTCTTTTTTCACGGTATTTACTTGGACAGGTCCACTTAGTGATAGATAGGTTTTGTTTCATGAGGGTGGTTAGATAGTTTGGTTGTCGATAGGGTATTCCATAGGGGTTGACACATTATGCTTAGGTTTAGCCATAGACCAATGTGGGGCTAACATTATAGTATAACACATGCCAAGAGGCATTTATGCAGATGATAATGACTACTTAGAGATGGTCTTTGAGGGATGGGGAGGTAGATGCAAGGATGGGGAGAGATTATGCTCGGTGGTTTAGAGAGCATCCCTTTCTAAGGTACATAGATCTAGAGGATTCAATACCTATGATAGAGGAGTATTATAGTGGGGGAGTGGATGATGATGATGGTGGAAAGGGGAGAGTTGAGGCTAGAGGTAGAACCAAAGGTAGAGCTATAGTGTGGGCGAGGTATGGAGGTTGAGGCAAGACAATGGTCTTGCCATAGTGGAGGGTTGTAGAACAAGGCTTGGTATAGAGGTAGATGCCAACACGAGGACCAAGGGATGTGGGTAGTAGTGGGCCTAGAGAGGTCTGAGGGTGATGCAATATTTTGTTGGGAAAAGGCACATGTAGTAGTGTAGGGTTGAGCTATAGGGTAAATGATTTGGGTAAGTGGAGGATAGTACAACACAAGCCTATGTTATCAAATGATGTCCTATTTTTTAGGAGACAAAGGACTCAAGTACAAGATCCTACCATAAGGTTATAGAGCTCACAACCACAACTACAGTCATAGGTATTTGTAGCTCCAATGCCATCACTAGTTAGACCAAGTGTTCCATTTGATATGGAGGCCCATATGAGTGTCATGGAGGCACAAGTTAGATTGATTGGGATGCAGATTAGTTAGATATTAAGCATGGTGTAGGCATTCATAGCCTTGATGAAACCAAGGGCTCCAACTCCACCTCTGCTACTGAGTACAAATGGGGTGAATACTATTGAGGTGGCCCCAACTATTCTTGGGATACTGGCTATAGGTTTTGCAGATCAAGCTCCACAAAATGGGATGAGTACCCCAAGTGATCAGGCATTACCTGATCAGACAAAGACAACTAATGTTGGTGGTGAGACATAGGAGTGATTCTGTGTATCATATTGTGCTGCATGTTATTATCTTATCAAATGTATCATTGTTGATAATGACCTTTTGATAGATGTTTATTTTAGATTGAGCCTTTTGCATGTTTGTTTATGTGTTATTTTTGGAAACTTTGTATCAATGGACTTTATGTGTTTGATAGTGGCATGTAGTGATGTGATGGATGGTTTTATTGGATATGCATATATTGTGTTATTTTTATGATGTTTTTATATGTCAATCTGATGTAGATGGTTAATGCATGTTATGTGTAGAAGAATAGATGTGGAGTAGTATGTAGATGGTGAATTTATAGATAAATAGATCAAATGAAATGATCATAGTGTGAAATAAATAATATAGTATGATTAAAATGGTTAAATAAATGAAATAAAAGATAATAAAGGGGAAAATAATGTGAAAATGAGGAAATTGAAATGAAAAGAAATGAATTGGTAAAATAAAAAATGATTATAATGGGATGAATGAAGATGTGATTAAAATGAGATGGAAATGATTTATGAATGAATATGATAAAATAGAATTAGAAATGTAGGAATATGATGGAACATATAGGAGTTGAGTAAGTAGAAATGAATGGAATGAAACATGATAAAAATGAGATGAAAGTGAATTAAAATTGAATCAAGCTATTATTAAAATAAAAAATGAATGTAATGATGCATGTTGTAATCACATTGAGATGAGAATAGTTAATTAAGTGAAAATGGAATAAATGATTAGAATAAAATATAAATATTAAATGATGTAATATGAATATGCACCAAAAAGGTGATAAAATGAACATGAGATGAAAATAAAATGATGTAATATCAATATGCAATAAAATGTGATAAAATAAATGTGAGATGAAAATTAACATGATGTAATATGAAAATATAATTAAAGGTGACAAAATGAACATGAGATGAAAGTGAAACTATGTAGTATGAATATGCAATGAAATGTGATAAAATGAACATGAAATACAAATTAAATGATGTAATATGAATATACAATGAAAGGTGAGAAAATGAAATGGGATGAAAATGATTAAAAATATGAGATGAATGAAGATGGATGGATGGGAAGAAAGATTCAGACCACTAAGTGGGTAAATGTAAATAATGAAAAGAAGTGGTGAATGAGATGGGATAGAAGAATGGAAGATGGGTATAATGAAATATGAGTATAACTAAAATTTTTGAGATTCAAAGGTCACAAAGGAATCTTGAAGTACCAATGGGGAAACCAATGGAAGTTGTAAATAGATAGAATGAGATTGATTATGATCAAAACATTTGAAATTTGAAGGTCACGTAATGCAATTAGGTGGAATGGAGTGAGATGACAAGATGTGATGAACTATGGTGGTGAAATAAAGTCAACACTACTAAATTGTTGAAAGATCATTATGATAGTGATGTATTTTCTATTCATGTCCTTCTATCTCTCAATTTGATTACCAAGTCATTGAATTATATTTTTGTAAGATGTTCTATGTATGACCCATAGTGGGCACCAATTTGTACATGGTTGAATCATGTATTCATGAGACCTTAGTGTAGATTGCAATCAGAATAAAAATGAACTTATATAGAATCAAAAGAAAATTTTCAAGTGATGACTCTATAAACATCTCATGTTTCCCTAACTACAACTACTAAAATTTCTCTTAGACTAGCATCTGAGTGATAGTTCTAGAATGGGAGTATGCTTCTAAAGTAGATATATGAATGTTTATGTGAGATCTATATGAAATTTTAATATATTTGTATGCAAGAGACTAAAATAATGCTAAATGATGCTAGATAACACTAAAAAGATGCTAAAAAACTATAAAAATGATGCAAATAATCAAAATGCTAACACTAATATGCCTATAATAAGGATGCCTAAGAGTTGGGTCCTTTTGCTCTTGATTTTTAATTCTATTTATAGGATTTTAGAAGGGGATTGGGTTAAAGATCTAGAGTTTTATCTTTCATAGGGGGTAATGGTGAAACTGAAAATATCTCATAAGACCCCAAGAGGAATAGTCCAATAGACTTGGTTTATGAGGACAGATAGGGATTTTCCATTCTTTTAAATTTCAAAAAGAGGGGATTTCACTTTTGAGATGATAAATTATTTTGCTAATTTATGAAATGTTGTATTTATTTTCAACCAAGTTTTTCTTTACCCTTTTTCATCTTTTTATATTTTATTCTATGATTTTATGAATTGGGTTTCCTCTTTAAATGTCATTTTGGTCTTTTTGAATTTGATAGGTGATTAATTGGAAAACCACTCAAATGAGTTAATGTTACAATTGATTTGAAAGTCCACTATTTTCCCCACTTATCTAATTTTTCCTTTAAATTTTCATTGTTTAATCAAAATTCATGTTGTTTTATGTCTTTTCCATTTTTAAGGTGTCTAAACTTATTACCGATTACTTGTTTGAAATGTGAGATTTCCAACCTAAGATTTTGGGATAGTTACAATGAGTCAAATTATACCAAGTTTTTTTTCTTAAATTCATACTAATGTTTCTAAAAACTCTCTAATTAAGAGAAAAATAAGGAATAAGGCTTAAGTTTAGTTATTTTTGAAGGAATCTAGAAAATCTGTTGAGTTGACAACCACTACCAATCTCGTAAAGAATTACATTCGACAGGTCTATCAAGTTTTTGTCAAAAGTGACATTTAGTGAATATAATTTACCAGTAGCCATATTCAAATCATTTACATAATTATTAATTGACCCAAATTGTACTTTTCATATTAAATAAATGCATCTTTAGAAATACCTTATTTGAAGATGGAGATTTATCATATAGCTTCATGAGGGTTTCTATCAACTATTTAGTTGTCCTTTATTTTTTAATATCAAATATAATCAATTATGCTGGGTAAAAATTAATACTACCAAGTTTTCGTCTATCCAAAATACATCTTTTCACATCATAGATAGTTGTGAATTGGTAGAATATATAGTGCACCAATATAACTAAGAGGGGGATGGGGTCGGGAGGGGGGGGGGGGGGGGGGGCAGGGGTGTGAAATAGTTATCCAACTATTATCATAAATTACTAAAATTATTAAATCTTAGCCACATAAGCAATATAATCAAAAATCACAACATGATACTCATGCACATTAACACTAGATATGATAACTAGGGAAACACTTGATTAGAGGGAAAACCCTAGTAGGGATGGTACCCACCGATGATGTAGTAATGTACATAAATATTCCTTCTTAGAAGATAGACCCTATTAGGAGTCCATGAAAACATTCGATACATATCAGACCCCATTAGGAGAGTTCCCTATTAGGAGTTTTGTCAAACTTGTTAGGAGTTGTAGAAGGTAGATGAACCCACTGTCCAAACAACTTCAGGGGAAAAACCAATGAACCCTCTATCCAATTGATCTTTGTATTATTCCTTACATAATAATAGATTTGAACTATACCTCTCCTTCTTCTTTCTTTATCCTCTCAACCAGAATTCTACTCCTTCTAATCTCATCACCAGATTACAAACTTCGCATTCAATAATCCCGTTGATTTCTTACTCACATTTACCAAACACTCTATTCTTGTTTAAAATTTCTTGAATAATTTACATCCAACACACACTTTTACAATCAAGGAAAATACTTTCCTTTATACCAAGTCCTCAAAAAAATTCCTTAAGTTGGGATTGAAGCTTTATCAATTAATAAATTTTAATATATTTGTATGCAAGAGACTAAAATAATGCTAAATGATGCTAGATAACACTAAAAAGATGCTAAAAAATCTATAAAAATGATGCAAATAATCAAAATGTTAACACTAATATGCCTATAATAAGGATGCCTAAGAGTTGGGTCCTTTTGCTCTTGATTTTTAATTCTATTTATAGGATTTTAGGAGGGGGTTGGGTTAAAGATCTAGAGTTTTATCTTTCATAGGGGGTAATGGTGAAACTAAAAATATCTCATAAGAACCCAAGAGGAATAGTCCAATAGACTTGGTTTATGAGGACAGATAGGGATTTTCCATTCTTTTAAATTTCAAAAAGAGGGGATTTCACTTTTGAGATGATAAATTATTTTGCTGATTTATGAAATGTTGTATTTATTTTCAACCAAGTTTTTCTTTACCCTTTTTCATCTTTTTATATTGTATTCTATGATTTTATGAATTGGGTTTCCTCTTTAAATGTCATTTTGGTCTTTTTGAATTTGATAGGTGATTAATTGGAAAACCACTCAAATGAGTTAATGTTACAATTGATTTACCAGTCCACTATTTTCCCCACTTATCTAATTTTTTCTTTAAATTTTCATTGTTTAATCAAAATTCATGTTGTTTTATGGCTTTTCCATTTTTAAGGTTACACTTATTACCGATTGCTTGTTTGAAATGTGAGATTTCCAACCTAAGATTTTGGGATAGTTACAATGAGTCAAATTATACCAAGTTTTTTTTCTTAAATTCATACTAATGTTTCTAAAAACTCTCTAATTAAGAGACAAATAAGGAAGAAGGCTTAAGTTTAGTTATTTTCGAAGGAATCTAGAAAATCTGTTGAGTTGACAACCACTACCAATCTCGTAAAGAATTACATTCGATAGGTCTATCAAGTTTTTGTCAAAAGTGACATTTAGTGAATATAATTTACCAGTAGCCATATTCAAATCATTTACATAATTATTAATTGACCCAAATTGTACTTTTCATATTAAATAAATACATCTTTAGAAATACCTTATTTGAAGATGGAGATTTATCATATAGCTTCATGAGGGTTTCTATCAACTATTTAGTTGTCCTTTCTTTTTTAATATCAAATATAATCAACTATGTTGGGTAAAAATTAATATTACCAAGTTTTCGTCTATCCAAAATACATCTTTTCACATCATAGATAGTTGTGAATTGGTAGAATATATAGTGCACCAATATAACTAAGAGGGGGATGGGGTCGGGAGGGGGGGGCAGGGGTGTGAAACAGTTATCCAACTATTATCATAAATTACTAAAATTATTAAATCTTAGCCACATAAGCAATATAATCAAAAACCAAAACATGATACTCATGCACATTAACACCAGATATGATAACTAGGGAAACACTTGATTAGAGGGAAAACCCTAGTAGGGATGGTACCCACCGATGATGTAGTAATGTAAATATTCCTTCTTAGAAGATAGACCCTATTAGGAGTCCATGAAAACATTCAATAAATATCAGACCCCATTAGGAGAGTTCCCTATTAGGAGTTTTGTCAAACTTATTAGGAGTTGTAGAAGGTAGATGAACCCACTCTCCAAACAACTTCAGGGGAAAAACCAATGAACCCTCTATCCAATTGATATTTGTATTATTCCTTACATAATAATAGATTTGAACTATACCTCTCCTTCTTCTTTCTTTATCCTCTCAACCAGAATTCTACTCCTTTTGATCTCATCACCAGATTACAAACTTCGCATTCAATAGTCCCTTTGATTTCTTACTCACATTTACCAAACACTCTATTCTTGTTTAAAATTTCTTGAATAATTTACATCCAACACATACTTTTACAATCAAGGAAAATACTTTCCTTTATACCAAATCCTCAAAAAAATTCCTTAAGTTGGCCTTGAAGCTTTATCAATTAATTATAACAGGACCATAATAGGATAATTAATTATTTCACAACTACATAGAATTATTGACTCATAGTATATACAACTTCTCACATGTGTGACTTTAGGGCTCACACACTCATTGACATCATCATCACTCTATCCTCTACCATCGTATAACTTCACACACTGTGATTATATTTTTTGCTAAGATATAGAATTAAATCATCAAAAACTACTTCTTGGCTACTCTATTTCTACATATTTCTTTGTGAATCTCATATATCTTTTGTATCTCTTCAACTTAAGTTATGTGCACTTAATCTCATCTTCAAGGAATGCCCTTGACTCTATTTCATCTGATTGTATGACCATGATCTCTATCTTCTATTCTAATAGTCTTCACATAATTACTGCTATGTTGACAACAATAACAAACATAGTGATGAATTCAACATGTCAAGAGTGCCACATGCTCTCCAATGCTTTGGATACTTCCCTAAAGGAATATCATTAGCATTCATGCTAATAGTGTCCCACTTTAGCATTGATAGATACATAGATGAAAAATATCTAGGTTTCAAGAATATGAAATAATACTCTACTATTGTTGTTGCTATTCTCATCTTTTCATATCCTCTTCATCAATCCATTCTAAAATCCCCTAGAACACAACTCTATTCTACATCACTTAGGATTGGCAACAATTTTTCATACTCTAAATAGTTCTCAACTTCTCCCCCATACAACACAACTCTTCATGTTGTATATCCCCTTGTTTGCATGCATATTTCCAAATCTCCCTAATAAAGGATAAGGTTGTGCTCTTCTTTTCCCCATTCAACGATCTCTCCCTATTCAACTAGAATATTTTTTTCCTAGAAATTTATTTAGTACTTGCCTTAGGATTCATGACAAGGTCTTAACCGCATCTTGTGTATTACATGTTGAGTGGTTGTATCAGGCATTGAGAAATTGATCTTTTGGTGAAATGACAACCCCACTCTAACAAGTGGTATCAAAGCATCAAGTCCTTCAAGAGGAATATTAATATCTTTGTGAGATCACTTATGAGTCATTTTAGAAAAGATACTCTTAATTTTTATGGAGGAAATTTTGACCCATAAAATGGAGCTTTTTGGTGAGATCAAAATTTTGTATAGAACTAGCCATTGAGATTCTAGATCTAGAGTCCATTTGCTACATACCAAATAATAGAAGAACAACTAAAGATAGATTTAGATCTGAAGAAGATAAGAAGAAAAAAGAATGTATTAATTTTTTTATGAAAATGGATCTAGAAGGTATGCAATTTTTCATTTGTTGGACATGTAAAGAGTCTAGTCATTTTTCATCTAATTACCCTAAGAAAGTAAGAAGAACTAGAAAGAGTTTGCTTTCTAATGATGATGAAGAATTTAATGCAAGCATGGAAGTATTATTGAGTGACTTTGATGATAAAGATAATGAGATTTAATTGGTTATGAAAGATTAAGTAATAGAAGAGATAGCTTTGGTAACTATTGTTGATCCAAAGGCTGACTAAAAAAAATGTTGCAGTTTTCTTTGAGACCAAAAATGATCTACAGAATGATGTTCAAATTTTTGAGCAAAGAGGAAAAAAAAGATCTAAACCAAGAGAATAGATAAGAGTTAAGTTAGCAACACCTACCTCTAATAGGAACTTGATAAAGAATCACCCCCTAAAGGAGATAATTTGAAGAAATGACAAAGGAGTGATGAAAACAAACAAATTTAATGAGGAATTATGTTTGATTTCTCAAGTTGAGCCTAAGAGAATAGATAAATCCTATAACAATGATAATTGGATTCAAGAAATGAAGGAAGAATTAGATCATATTTGTATAAGAATTAGTTTGTAGACCTAAAGACAAGAATGTTATAGGAACCAAATGGGTATTTAGAAACAAGATGAAAGAGCAAGGTGAAGTGGTGAGAAACAAAGATAGACTTGTGTGTAGAGGATACTCATATCAAGAAGGAATGGATTATTAGGAGACATATACCCCTATAGCCAGAATGGAAGTAATAATAATGTTCTTGGATTATGCAAGAAAGAAGAAACTCAAAGTGTATTAGATAGATGTCAAATAAACCTTCTTGAATGGACAACTTGATGAAGAGGTATACATGAGAAGCCTGAAGGCTTTTTTCTATCAAAAGAAAAAGATATGGTATGCAGATTGAAGAATGGTTGGTATGATGTAAAGAAAGCACCTAGAACCTATGATGCAAGGTTGGACGATTATTTGATAAAACTTGGATTTGCTAAAGGTACGATAGATAGTAACTTATATTTGAAAAGCTTTGAGAATGGTTAGCTAATAATAGTAATATTTTTTATAACATAATATTTGGAGGTAATGAAAAAGCAAGCGATAAATTTTCTAAAGAAATGAAGAATGAGTTTGCAATGAGTATGATAGGATAAATGAAGTTCTTCCTAGGTTTTCAAATTGTGCAAAATAATGATGAGATTTTTATTTCAAAACCTAAGTATTTGAAGGACTTGTTAAAGAGATTTGGCATGAAAAATTGTAAGCCTAATGGTACAACAATGATAACTAGTCACAAGTTATCTAGAAAAGATGAGACAACTACTTTAGAGTGTTGGAATTATTTAGAGTAACCGAGAGAGGGGGTAAATCAGTTTTTCAAGGTCTAGATGTAAAAATAAAACTTTTCTCCTTAGCTTAGTGAACTCATAAAAAATTCATATGCATGCAATTACTAAAACTTGTAGGTTACTGTTTAATCAATCATGTAGAAATTTAAACATGAAACATAAAGATTCATCAACACATTTCACACAATGATTTAACATGGAAACTCTATTTGGTAAAAACCACCAGTAACATACTACTCATTTCTCACTCTTCTGAAGTGATGCCCCGTGAAAGGCTAACCCTCTTAAAGGTTGCAACACACATTGTTAAATGCAACCTGGTTAAGGGATTTTAGTCACCCTATTAGAAGTGAGCCTTGTTAGATGACTTTAGGCCATTCATTTGGAATGCCACCCTATTAAAGTATTTCCAAATCACTATTAGATCAAACTTAATCCAAAGGATTTTAACCTAGATTGATACAATTGTTAGAGAGAAAAATTAGAGCTTTGATCTGATACAACTTACAACTTCTCTTGTAGATTTCAAATCACAATTCAATCCTCAATTCTACTTGGATTTCATTCTTTGTAGCTCTAATAACTTTTTCACCCTTAAAGCGTATATCTCCTTAAGCCTTTTTCCTTAGCATGATATTGCAATCACCTTCTTGGTCACTTGATGATTTAGGGTCTTTGACTCTCTATCTTAGTTCTTTCCTAGTCTTCTCTAACCTTCTCTTCCACTCCAACTCTTCTACACACCTCTTTTCTTCATGACTAGACATTCCTTAAATAGGAAATTAGAATACTTTCATTTTTTTTCTCCATCATCCATTTTAGGGTTTGGATGGATTAGGTAGGATATACTGTATCTACCCCATATCTTTTCTCTTCTTGAAACTTCTCTTAGAATTCATTTGAATTTTCTGAGAAAGTGTTTACCTAAAATTCAATACCACCAACTTATCATCCTTATCTTCCAAGTAGTTCCCAAAATTCAAGAAAATAAACTTGTTATATCAGATTTGACAAATCTTTGATCTTTTAAATTATGTAGCAGCTTGACATTATCAATCCTCGAATGCTCGACACATACTATGTTTCTCAACATCAAATGTGAATTCACTCATCATCATCTAAAGTTTACTAGCACTTGACATTCATTAAAATTTACTCAACATCTATTATTATACTTGACGTACACTAGAATTTTCTTTCACTTAGCTCCAACTAATTTTTTGCTCATCTTGCACTAACTTTTCTCAACACCTACTAACCAACTTGGTCAAGCTTGGCAGGCAGTCTTTGAGTAACTTGTTCTTCTAAAGTTTCTAAGTGTAACCAGCCTTTGTAACCTCAAGTAGATTATCTATACATCATGTCATCATTTTCTTAACTGGTCCTTGAACTTCATTACATAAGCATAACTCAACCATTCTCCTAGGTGCTATTATTGCCTCTTATTGATCAAATCCTCTTCATCAATCAACTAACTGATAGTACTTGAATCTTATAAGAAATTATCTTACCAAAAAATAGTAGGTTTGATATCAATGACAAAATAATGATTGGAACACATCTTTTGCTTCAAAAATCTCCCTCTTTCAATAATATCTTTAAACAATGATCTTTTCAATCAGATCTCAACAATCTCTATCTTTGGCATTGATGGCAAACAAAACTAATCAACCAAGTCACCTAAATGGTGAAACACTTTGTTCAAGAAAACTGACCAAGTCAAAATAGTAATACAATACCAAAATGAAAACTTGTATCAAAATTGCTCCCTCTATCAAAAACTTCAATATTTTGATTAGGTTACAAAACTCTTTCTTATAACTCCCTCTGAGTTGCTTTCTTGTAACTCCCTCTTACTAGGTAGATTATGATTTCTCTCTCATCATACATGTGTTTACTTTGGATTAGGAACATCAGTAATTATCTTCTTCTAAGATAACAATCTCTGAAGTACTTTTCCCCCTTTTGACTAGATGAATATTAGTTTTTGATATTCCTCCGTTTCTTATTTCTCCCTAATCTTCTTTGGAATCTTCCTCTGATGATGATTAGTTTAATGCTTTCTATCCCTCTTTGAAAATTTTTCCAAAGACATATCATCTCTTCATCTTAAGTTTTAACATGTGGATATATACTTTTGTAGTCTCAACAAATTCTCTGATTTCTCCCTCTATCACCTTGCTTGTGACCATTTTGCAGTTTTCAACATTTTGATTACTTCAGGAAGCTCCTAAAGTAAAATCGTCTGCATCAATTTATAATATTTTGGTAATCAACTTGTTTGATGTAGGGAAATCTTCTTATTACTTATATTGCCTTTGATATGGGTATCACCCCTAATTTATGTCTTAGATATTCATGAGCATCCTTAGGTAATGGTTTTGTGAAGATGTCGGGGGTTTTCTCCTTTGTATTGACATATTCCATCTTCACCTCTTTATCTTCTACTAGCTCTATCAAGTAATGATACTTGATTACAATGTTCTTTGTCTTTTTGTGCATCAAAAGATTCTTTGATATATTAATAGCACTTGTGTTATCACAATAAAGTATCACTAGGTCTCTAATCTCTTCCTTCATTCCTTTGAGTAGCTACTTGATCCATGCAATGTTTGTGCATTTTATAGTAGAAGCAACATATTCAGCTTCAATAGTAGATTGTGAGGTACAACTTCATTTCTTACTTGTCCATGTAACTAGTCTCTTCCCTAAGAAAAGTAATCCTCTACTGGTGTTGTCATCTATATTTCTAGCCCAGTCAATATTAGTGTAGGCTCTCAATTCAAACTTTTTATTCTTCTTGTAGTATAGGCCAAACTCTTATGTTCCTTTCAAGTATCTCATTATTCTCTTTGAAGCCATTAAATGATTCTCATTGGGATTTTCAAAGAATATTGGAACTATCCCTACTAATAATCCAATATTAGGTTTGCTATGTATAAAATATTGCAACTTACCAATTATAGACATGTACATTGTTTGGTTTACTTTAGCAGAATCATCATTCTTTGATAGTTTGTGTCCTACTATCATAGGTGTACTTACTAGTTTTGAATCCTCTAGTCAATTTTTTAAAAATATTTCCTTGATGTATTTTGAATAAGTAATGTATATACCATACGTCATCTTATATACTTGTAATCCCACAAAAAATTTAATCTCTTCAAACATTTATATTTCAAATTCATGCTTCATCTATTTTGAAAATTCCTTAAATAAATCATCTTGACCTCCAAATATTATATCATCAACAATTTTTTAAAATAAATTAATACTTTTGCCTTTTTTTGTCTTTAAGTACAAATTGTTGTTATCATTAGTTCTTTCAAATCTAATTTTGACAAGATACTTATGAATTCTCTCATACCATGCTCTTGGTGTTTGATTCAAACCATAAAGAGCTTTGTGCAATCTACATACCATGTCCTTATTGTTAACATCAACAAAACCTTACGACTGTTCTATGTAAACTTCTTCTTCTAATATGCCATTCAGAAATGTAGATTTAACATCTATCTAGTAAACTTTTAATCCTTTGTATGCAACATAAGAAAGTAAAATTCTTATTCCTTCCAATCTTGCAACATGGGATAATGTCTCACCGTAGTCAATTCCTTCTTCTTGTGCATATCCTTTTCAATCTAGTTTTTCTTTATTCCTTGTGATTTCACCATTTTTATCTAGCTTGTTTCTAAATACCAACTTGGTTCCAATCACTTTTTTATCTTCTTGTCTAGGAAATAGGCTCCAAGTTTTGTTCTTCTCTATTCATTCAATCTCTTCTTTCATGATTTACACTAGTCAATGTCTTTTGATGCATATTTCACTATCTTGGTTTCTTTCATGCTTAGAAAAAATTATTCACTTCTCACTCTATTTCTTGTCATTGGTTTGGCATCTTTATTTCCAATAATTTGAGCAACAGGATGATTTCTTTTGACATATTTGGACAATCTTGGCTCAGACCTTGTCTCCTCTTTTTCTCTTTTAGCTTTAAAATCACTACGTGCATCTTTTTCAGGCATATCAGCATCTCCTTCATGTGTACTAACTTCAAAATTAGAATGCACAATTTTTAATTCTATAACTCAGCATTTGAATGCAACTTGGTTCCTGAGTGTAGCTTGGTTCTTGAATGCAACTCAGTTCCTAAACACAACTTAGCATTTGTAGGGTGTGACTCAGTAGTCACTACAACTTTCTATTGGTTTCCAACTTGATTTGCAACTTTTTCTTTAGTAGGAATTCCTTTATCAAAATATACAAATGATTTGTATACTTCTAGTTCTTTCATTGATTCATCCTCATGTACTTTTGTATATTCATCAAAGTTGACATTTGTACTTTCCAAAATCTTATTAGTGTTAGTATTTAAACACTTATAAGCTTTACTTCTTGTGGAGCAGCCAAGGAATATACCTTCCTCACTTTTTGCTTCAAGTTTACCATTCCTAACATCTTTAAGAATGTAACATTTTCTTCCAAATACCTTAAATTATTTACATTGGGTGGATATCCATACAATAATTTAAAAGGTGTAGAATGTTTACCTTTCTTGACTTGTACATGATTTAGGGTATATACAATTGTACTTATAGCTTCTCTCTAGTATTTCAAAGTAACATATTCTCTATCATGAGTGTTCTAGCACAATCCATTATAGACCTATTCATTCTTTTAGCAATTCCATTTTGTGGGGGAATTCTAGGTGGAGATGTCTATCTTTTGATTCCTTTGTCATTATAGAACATCTCAAAATAATTTGATGTGAATTCTTGTCCTCTTTCCAATCTCAAACATTTTAGACTTTTACCTTTTTCTTTCTCAACTCTTGCTAAGTACCACTTAAACATTTGAAGAGCATCAGGTTTCTATTTCAAAAACATGGCAGTCATCATTCTAAAATAATCATCTATAAATAACATTATGTACTTGTCTCCTTTGTAGATTTGCACATCAATTGGTCCACACAGGTTAGTATGAACAATCTCTAGTATTTCTTTAGAGGTATATGTTTTATTCTTAAAACTTGACTTTGTCATTTTTCCTAGCTAATATTATTTTCTTATCATATTTTCATTCTTTTTCAACTTAGGCAAACCTCTAAATTTCTTCATATTACTAATACAAATCAAGTTATCAAAGTTAACATGACATAGTCTTTTGTGCCATAGCCATACATCATCAAATTTCGCAAAAAGAGAAGTAGTATCCTCTATATCAAGATAAAATAGATTACTTCTAGTTTGATTACCTTTTCCAATCAGTTTTTCCTTTGTGCCATATAACTTAGCAATCTTGTTTTCAAATTCAACCTTGGATGCCAAATTGTTTAGTTGTGACACACTCAATAGATTATAGCTTAGTCCTTCAACATAATAAGCATTTTCACATGAGATCTTATCTATGATTTTGATGGAACCTTTTCCTTTTATCAAACAAGGTGCATCATTACCATATCCTACACTATTTTCATCATAACAGTTCAAGATAATGAACTTACTTTTTTCTCCAGTCATGTGATGTGAGCATCCACTATCAATGATCCATCTATCATTTTTGTTTACACAAACCACAATTGCAGTTGCCTCATCTTCATTAGGTTCATCTTTCATTGCAATATAAATAACTTCATCATCATGTTCATCAGAATCATGCAATGTAGCATTTATTGCCTTTATCTTTGTAATCCTTGTTGTATTCATTTCTTCTACCTTTGAACTTGTCACTACCTCTATAGTTATTCTTCTCTAGAAATATAGCAATGATATGACCAATCTCATTTTAATTGAAACAAATGATAGGTCACTTACCTTTGAACTTTCCTTTTCCTTTGTGGAATCTTCTTTCTAGCAGTGCTTCTAGTTGTTCAATGTCTTCTTCATCTATATCACCGTCACTAGACACATTTTTTATCTTTTTATTTTTTTGCTTCTTCTCACAAAATTATTTAATAAAAACTTGTCCTTCAAACTAGATTCAAGAGTTTCTAGTTTGTAATTTTCAATGTTAGATAGCTCAAAAGTAGTAAATCTACCTACCAAACCTTCAAGAGTTAGATTATTTCCTAGAATGCATCTCAATTCTTGGATTGTAGAAACTCTAATAGCATAAATGGGAAATAGTGTTCTTAAGACTTTTCTTAGAACAATATCATCATCTATTTGACCAATATCACTTTTTATTGCACTAACAACTTCTTTTTATCCTAGCAACATATTGAGCAATATTCTCACCTTCTTCCATTCTTATATCATCAAACTTACCTCTAAGACTATTAGATTTGGCTCTTTGAACATTTGTATCTTCTCCATAGATGGTGTGCATGGAATCCCATGTTTTATTTGCATATCACATCCTTTGATATCATCAAATTTGACATAGCCTAGGGAAGAGGCAATCTCCAACATCACCTAATTATGTGCTTTCTTCTTCTTCATTTGTTCAGTAGTAAGAGCTCCAATAGGATCAACATGTTCCACTATGATGGTGGATTATGCATGACCTCCTATTCCTCCAAGGTGTAGCTTCATAAAAATTTTCCATGTAGGAAAGTTATCTCTGTTCAGCTTGGTACATCTCTTTTTAACATCTTGATCTTTGTGCTTCTAGTACCTTTCAACTAGTCCTCCTTAACAAATGGCTCTGATACTAATTGTTGGAATTACTTATAATAACTGAGAGAGGGGGTGAATCGGTTATTCAAAGTCCATATGTACAAATAAATTTTTTATCCTCAGCTTAGTGAACCCACAAAACATTCATATGCATGCAATTACTAAAATTTACAGGTTATTGTTAAATCAATCATGTAGAAATGTAAGCGCGAAACATAAAGATTCATCAACACACTTGACACAATGATTTGACATGGAAACCCAATTTGAGAAAAACCACCAGTAACATGCTACTCATTTCTCACTCTTTTGGAGTGATGCCCCGTGAAAGGCCAACCTTGTTAAAGGTTACAACACACACTGTTATATATGACATAGTTAAGGGATGTTAATCACCCTATTAGAAGTGAGCCTTGTTAGAGGACTTTAGGCCATTCACTTGGAATGCCACCTTGTTAAAGGGTTTTCCAATGACTATTAGATCAACCTTAATCCAAAGGATTTTACCCTAGATTGATACAATTATTAGAGAGTAATAATAGAGCTTTGATCTAATACAACTTACAACTTCTCTTGAAGATTTCATATCACAATTCAATCCTCAATTCTGCTTGGCCTTCATTCTTTGTATCTCTAAAAACTTGTTCACTCTTCAAGCATATATATCCTTAAGCCTTTTTAGTTATCACACCAATGAAGTCACCTTCTTGGTAACTTGATGACTCTCTATCTCAGTTCTTTCTTGGTCTTCTCTAACTTTCTCTTCCACTCCAACTCTTCTACACACTGCTTTGCTTCATGACCAGACATTCCTTAAATAGAAAATTAGAATAGTTTTTTGCTTTATTTTCCATCATCCATTTTAGGGTTTGGATGGATTAGGTAGGATACAATGTATTTTCTCTATATCTTGTCTCTTCTAGAAACTTATTCTAGAATCCATTTGAATTCACCTAGAAATAGTTTACCTAAAATTTTGTACCACCAGCTCATCATCCTTATCTTCTACCTAGTTTACAAAATTCAAAAAAATAAACTTTTTGAATTAGATTCAAAGAATCTTTAATCTTTTAAATAATGTAGCAGCTTGACATTATTAATCTTCTAATTCTTGGCACATACAGCATGGTTTGCTATAAACTGTGAATACACTCGGCGTCAACTAAAGTTTACTAGCACTTAGCATCCATTGAACTTTACTTGGCATCTATTGTTCTTTTTGAAATACACTAGAATTTGTTTGTACCTAGTTCCGACTAATTTTTTTCTTGGCTTGCACTAATTTTTCTCAGTACCTACTAACCAACTTGGTCAAGCTTGGCAAATGGTCTTTGAGTAACTTGTTCTTCTAAAGTTTCTAAGTGTAACCAACCTTTGTAACCTCAAGTAGATTATGGATATATGATGTCATCATTGTCTTAACTAATCTGTTTACTCTATTACATAAGTATAACTCAACGTTCCCGCTAGGTGCTATTGTTACCTCTCATTGATCAAATCCTCTTCAACAATCAACTAAGTGATAGTACTTGAATCTTATAAGAAATTATCTTACTAGAAAATAGCAGGTTTGACATCAATGACAAAACAATGATTGAAAAAAATTTCTACTTCAATAGTCTCCCTCTTTCAATAATATCTTTCAACAATGATATTTTCAATCAAATATCAACATAGAGTAGAAGAAGTACAAATCCATGATTGGAGGTTTTCAATATATGTCTCACACTAGATGAGATATAGAAAATGAACTTCAGATTGTAGTTAGATTTCAAGATGATATTATGGAGGATCATTATGCAAAAGTGAATAGGATATTCAAATATATTAAAGGAACATTTAATTATGGGACATGGTATGATAGATCAAATGATTTCACTCGATGTGATTATACTGACATGCAAATTAGGTAGGAAGTATGGATGACATAAAAAGTACTAGTTGTGGAGCATTCTTTCTTGGATGAACATTGGTTTCTTGCTTAAGTAAGAAACTAGATTTTATTTCATAAAGTAGAGCTAAGAGAGATGATGTAGCAGCAAAAAATAATTGTAATTATGTCATACTGATAAAGCATATGTTGAAGGATATTGAGATGGAATTCTTAGAACCTGTTGTCATATATTGTGATAACACAAGTACAGTAAGTAAGTCTAGGAGTCATATATTGCATTCTAAGGATAAGTATATATCTATTGAAAGTATCATGTTTTGAGAAAAAAATATGCAATGGATGGTGGTGGGAAGAAGGTCCAAATAGAAAAAGTAAGGAATCTACAAGATTCACAATGTTTCAATGTAATGTAATGACCTACAAGCCTCCAAACTTCTAAAATTCTTAGCCAAGACCTATGCCCTATTCCTAGGTGATTGAATGGTCTTACAACATCAAATAAAAGTTGATTGAATAAGTTTTACACTTCCCCAAACTCACTTTGGTGACAAAATGAAAAATGATACTCTAGGCCTAGTAGCCCTGCTCATTAGGTCTCTAGCAGCCTTCAAAATTGTATAACTCTTCAAACTTCCAAAACACCAAGGAAAAAAATTACATTTTTTGATACCCTTTATTAAGTACTTCAACATATCAAAAGGGAAGGTATAGTTCCTTTGGGGAATATTTTTGCTTAAGCAAAGATGGTTTTCCAAAGAAAATTTGTCTTAAACTTACTCCCAAACTCTATGACTCACAAAAATATTATAAAATGGATCCAAAATGAAGAATCGATAACCAATTTGGGTTTATAGTTCCTGCAAACACAAAAACCCCAAATTATGCCTTCAAACCCTCAAAATCTAGGGCTTTGTCAATCTTTGCTTTCCCAATACCTTCTTCAAGAAGTAAAGGTTGCAACATCTTGTCTTTGGCATGTTTGGATGAAATCTGACATAAAAAAATTCACTCCTTAAGGACAAACTACTACTACTACAACATACCAAGATACTAAGAAAATTCATTGCAAATGCTTCCAAATAGCATGGTGATTGTTGTCACTTAGGTTTGCACCCTTGTCCAAAGCCTATGCATGAGGACAACCTAGTGAAACATGGAAACAACCTCCAAGCTGTGGGACTTGAACTATGAGGTTGAGTCTTCGTAGAAGGCCGGCTTCCTCTTACTATTAGGATGCACCTAGCTACTCTTGGAGAGGAAAAGGGAGAGGGAGAGCATGAAAGAAAATCTACCTAATCTAATCTAAAGAGGTGATGCAGCAAAATAGAGTGTTTAGACCAATCTCTACCCATATATGCACTATTGAATTAGAATGAAACTAAGGATATACACATTTAGACTTGCTTTAATATAATAATCATATGTAGATCAGAAGACCAAGATGAATGACACAAGGAAAGAGAGATTCACTTATATTATCATTCATAGGCCAAGGAGATACAGTCATGCAGATTACTGATTTCCACAAAACACTAGTGGAGGCAAAGAGTTCCTGCACTTCACACCAATGGCTAAAAGAGACAAGGCAGAAATCATGCAGTTCAGAGGCAAGGGGAATTTTACACTAGAATTGCAGAGCAATAGCAGAGAACAACAAAGAATGATTGACAACCCTAACAAAATTCAAAAAAATTGCCTTTATAGTTCAGGCATAACTGAGATTTTCCCTCCAAAACTATCCTGCAACCACTACCATCAAGGCTCTGCCAAGAACAATCATGGGGATATGAGGAAATCTGATCTAAGTATAGCCTTTAATACCACGAAATTTGATTGTTAACTAAAATAGGGCCTTGAGAAGACAAAAGCGACACCACTGATTGTCCTGATTAGGTAGATGGATCAACTGGGGGGGTGCTGGAGTGTTCTCCCTTGTCTCGCATTCATTTTGGGTTGGTAGAGATTGATTACAGAGATTAAATCACATAAAAAAATCCTGACTTCTTCATTATTGAGTGCTTGAATCAGTGGGGTTAGCAAGTCAACCAAACTTTGCATCCAAAATGGGCCATGTGGGCCAATAACCTCATGTTATTTTTCCACCTTACAGAAGTCTAATGTGGTTGACCATCCTTTTCATTACTGACCACTCCATCTCCTCAAATTCCAATTGCGACGGTCACATTAACTATAAGCCACTAACCATTACTGCCTACACTGGACCCACTGGGACACATGTCACCTACGCGCTATGTTGCTATGGTTAAAATTCTCCCAACTTCCCATAGCAAGATAGCACCCACTGTAGATTTGAATTGATCTGACGATTGTGAAGACTCGTCATAATACTATGCTATCTCCTTAGAACATCTGGGCCCACGAAACAACTCAGCACACCTGGCATCTGACTCGGTCCAAACTGGTACCATCCCTAAAGTTTCATAACACTCGGCCCCACCTTGCTACGTGTCACTAAGGCACTATGTTGCTATGGTTAAAATTCTCACAGCTTCCTATAGTGAGATAGCACCCACCATTGATCTCCACGAGATCAATGATTGTGGAAGATCTGCGCTTGCCTCCATAAAGTTTGTGATCCACAAATCCACTTGGAAACCACTTGGCACAACCTGGCATCTTTATCTTGGTGAGACCTAGCCCCACTGATCCACATGGTGAAAGGGTGCTATGTCACTATGGATAACATCCTCGTAGTTCTCCATAGTGAGATAGCGCCTATCGTGGATTTTCTTAGATCTACGGTGATCCACAAAATTGTATAACTATGCATCGAGCTGGTTGAATGGACCAATGAAAAATCACCATCGTACTATGACCCACCTAACAACATGCCACTAAGGACGAGCCATAATATTACTTTGGAGAAGGATGGGCCCATTATTTCATCTGTGCCATGTGTCGTTAAGGCACTATGTCACTATGGCTAAAATTCTCCCAGCTTCCCATAGCGAGATAGCACCTATCGTAGATTTGAACTGATTTGATGACGAGCAAGATAGATCTAACTTATCAGTGTACCAACCAATAGAAACTAGCCGCGTGCCAACCTGTCTGACCAAATTCATCATGATATCTGATGGGGCATACTTGGGACCCACCATCTTTCCAAACCTCACCGCAGGATCACTTTCCGTCTAGGCGATATGTCGCTAATGGCTAGAACCATGGATTTTTCGATAATGCCATAGTTCCCACCGTTGATCTGTTAAAACCCAGTGCTGGAGAAATAATCAAGGGAAAGGGAGGACCCACCGTGCCACATGGAAAAAAGGTGCTATGTCACCATAACAAAATGATGCGCAACTTCTCATAGTGCGATAACGCCAGCTGTTGATCTGGGGAAGATCTGATGGCACGAAAGTCGTAGGCTAGCGAAAGGAAAAAAGTGAAATACATTAAGGTTTTAATCATTTAATTTTTGGTATTTCTCACGTATTAAAATAAAAATAAACCTGGGAACTAGCCATTGGGTGGGGTTTGTATTTGAATTCAAATTTTGGCAAGGGTACAAAAATAAGCAACATTTCTGGTGACTCAGAGGGGATGTGAGCCTGCTATGCATATGAATAGTGGCCTAAAGTATCCATTGGCCTATAGGGTCATAAAAATATGTAGATTCTAAGCACTACGAAACCCTAACCCTACCTTTGAGAGGAAAACTAAAACTCCTATCTCTGCAACTAGAACCAGAGACAAAACCTTCTTTCTGCAACCACAAAACTTTGAGAAAACTAGCTATCTCACGGAGAGATGGATGTGCTTGTGCACTTCTTGGAAAAGCATGGAGAAAACTGAAATGAAACTAAACTAACTATGTACATGGAATCTCAAACCCTCAAAAACATGGCTTGAGATAGATCCCATTGACTGGGATGGGCAAAATTTCACCACCAGGCTCACTTAACTGGAAAGCATTGGCCTATTTGCAACTGATAATCAGATAGGGTCCACTCCACAATGCATCAAAATTTGAGTGTCTTCCTAGTTTTTCCCTATTTGCATCCCATTTCAGAACCAAATCTCCCTCCCTAAAGATTCTGACCTTAGCCTTCCTATTAAAACTCTTTTTTACTTGTTGCTGGCGTGTCTCTAGGGTCTGCATAGCTTTATTTCTCTTCTCTTCCAGCTCCATCAGCTCTACCATTCTTACTTTCATGGCATCATCTTCAATCAACTCCGGCCAATGAGCTAGCTCTAGGGATGGGAACTATAATGAAATTGGAAGCCTTGCTTCTTTGCCATAAACTAACACAAATGGTGAATTCCCTATTGACCTTTTAGGCATTATTCTATCAGCCCATAGTGTAGTCTTCAATTTTTTATGCCAACACCTCTGGTTATATTCTATTGTCCTTTTCATGATTCTGATCAGGTTCTTGTTGGAGGACTCAGCCAAACCATTAACCTGAGGATAGTAATTTGAGGATGTGCTCAAATAGATATTATGATCCAGTGCCCATGCACAAATCTAAGCTCCAACAAAAGACTTTGCATTATCTAAAATAATGGTTGAAGGGGCACCAAACCTAGTCACAATTCCATCAAGGAACTCAACAACTAAAGATTTAGTGGCATCCTTCAATGCAACTACCTCTGTCCATCTGGTGCAGTAATCTGTAGCAGCTAGAATCCACTTGTGACCAGAACTGGAGCAAGGATTGATAGGGCCTATGAAATCCAATCCCCATTGAGCAAAAGGCTGGTCCACCCAAATAGGATTAAGGGGAAGAGCTACAAGTCTTTGTTTGCAAGAGAAGAAGGCACATTTTTCACACTTCCTTACATATTTATGAAAATCATGATACATAGATCGCCAATAATAACAAGCCCTCATGATCTTCATTCCAGTTGTTCTAGCTGAGAAGTGACCACCATCAGGACCATCATGAAGCTCTTGATCATTCTTTTAGCCTGGTTTGTATGAAGGCATCTTAATAGGGCTTCATTAAAATATTTTCTAAAGAGGACACCATCAACTATGACATAAGGATTGACTGTAATCTATTCTATCTCCATTTAGTTCTATCTAATCCTTGAGGGTATCCATTCCCTAATAAGAAACTCATCATATCATCCATCCAACTCCTTGGGTCACTATTTCTTACCTCTTATTGCTCTATCAATATCATAGCAGCTTGTTCATCAAGTTCTTGAGATGATAAATTTTTTTTACACAACCCCCTCCCTCTTACTAGCTTGGTAATCTGAATGTCAACATCATATTCCATTACCTTTATAATCCAACCAGCTCTTTTCTCACTAACATCTTTGCTGAAAAGGAATTCCTTCACACTAGCATGGGGTACCAACAAATGAATCTTGTTATGGGATAGGAGGTGTCTGAATTTCTTCAAAGCTCTGATGACTATGAGGGCTTGCTTTTCCACGTAGCTATATTTATCTTCATACTCTTTAAGCCCTTAATTGAAGAAAGCTATGGGCTGCTCAACACCTTTATCATTTCTTTGAGTCAAGATAGCAAAAATGCTTGACTCACTGCCTAGGGTATAAAGGATGAAATCTTTCTCAAAATTTGGATTCATGAGAGTAGGGGCTGAGGCTATGGCTGCCTTGATCTCTTCAAAACTTTCCTTCCCTTCCCTCATCCGTGGAAAGACCATACCTTTCTTGAGCATAGTTGTAAGAGGTTTAACCATGGTAGCAAGATTTGGAACAAATCTTCTCACAAAATTTATTCTACCTAGGAAACTTTGCAACTCTTTCTTGTGTTTAGGAAGAGGGAGGGCAAGTATTGCTTTTGTTCTCTCTGGATCAATGGTTATGCCATCCTTAGATACAATATGTCCTAATAATTTTCCTTGGTTAGTAGCAAAGACACACTTTCTTGGGTTAAGGGAAACCCCAAACTCTCTGCATCTTAGGAATACCTTTCTGAGATGATCAAAATGATCCTCTGCATTCTTAGAATACACTGTAATATCATCAAGGTAAAGCAAGACAAACTTGTCAATCAATTTTTTGAAGGCCGTCTCCATTGCCTTCTGAAATGTAGCACTTGCATTGGTTTTACCCAAATGGCATCTTACAATAAGCATAAGTACCCCATTTAGTTGTAAATGCAGTCTTGTACCTACCAGATTCTTTAAGCAGCACTTGATTGTAACCAGAGAATCCATCAAAAATGAAAATCTCTTTGAACCACTGACCTTGGAAAAAATCTGCTCCATAAAAGGGAGAGGATGGTGATCTTTAAGGGAAGCTTCGTTAAGGTCCCTAAAGTCCACACACAATCTAATTTCTCCGTTCTTCTTCCTAACAAGGACAAGGTTTGCTACCCATGATGAGTGCTTGATGGGAAAAATTATATTAGCCTCAATCAACTTGGATAGCTCTTTCTTCATTAGGGGTTCAATCTTGGGATTCACTGGCCTCTACTTTTGTCTCACTGGTTTTACATCATTAATTAAATCTATGGTATGCTGAAACAACCTTGGATCAAAGCCCTTTAAGTCATCATATGTCCAAGCAAATACATCATTAAATTCTTGACATAGATGAATAAAATTTTCTTCAGAACATACCTTCCCCATGTTTAAAGACTTTCCATCTGTAATCATGAATGGAATGTGATCATCCTCATTAGTAGCTAGATTCATGGCCCTTTCTCTTTCTTGGTCATCAAGATTAAAAACACTGTCTAGAGTAATGAGACATTTAGGAAACTTATTGGAGCTAAGGTGAATGATCTGGTCACCATACTAATCCTACAATCTCAACTGGTTCGTGTCTAAAAACTCTGCCTCATTCTGCAAGAAGCTGAAAATTTGCTCATCAAACTCAAACACTTGCCAATGGGTGTTGTTATCAAGGATAGCAGGCCTTACTACCACTCTGATTTGTTGCTTCTTCTCCTCTTCAAGATTCCCTAGCACATCATAAGATGCACCTATTGCTGCAAGTCTATCAGCATGTCTGTTTTCTTTTCTAGGGATGCTTTGAATATTAAATGCATTGAAACCTTCAAGAAAATCCCATACCTTATTTTTATAAGACTTGAGCAAACCATTTTTGGTGGTATTCTGATTTCTCACTTGATTAACCACCAACTCATTGTCTCCATAAACTCTTAAGGCTTGGATTCCTCTTTTTTGAGCAAGTAGGAGACCTTGAATCAAAGATTCATACTCGGCTACATTATTAGTGAAATTGAATTGGAGCCTAAAGGAGAATTAGTATCTTACTTGTGCAGGAGAAATCAACATCACACCTGCCCCTGATCCATTCTTATTCCTTGATCCATCAAAGTACATACTCCATATCCCACTCATATCTTCTTTAGTCTCCACAAGATTGGGAACTACAACATCTTCCTCCAATATACAATATGTACTGAGAGCTGTCTCAAGAATTTCTGATGTAGAATCAAATTGATATGCATCAGCCTACTCATCCAAGAAAAAATTAGGTATCTCTTCTAGGGGAGTGGCGACCTCATTCACTATGTCATTCTCATCCATCTATAGGATAGGGAAATTCATGTTGATGGAATTAGAGGTGTAAGATTCAGTATGATGGAGGGCTTGAGGCTCTACTCTAATTGAAGCATTGGCTCCATATCTCATTTTAAAAGACATATATGACCAATCAGAAGATATGAAACCACCTATTTGGGTAGTGAAGTCTCTTGACAGACAGATGGCAAAATATGGCTTGACCTCAGCAACAGAGATATCTTGGGTTACAGTACAACTAGGGCATGCATGTAAGGCCATCTCCACATTCCTAAGGATCCCTACAATCCTAATAGTATCACCATCCAATTGTAATACATCCCTAACAATAGGCTCATATTTCATTCCTAAGGCATCAACAACACACCTAGGCATCACTGAACTGCTCGCCCCTGAATATATCATACAATTATGGACTAGCTTGCACCCTATAATTAGAGAAACATAGAATGGGGGAGGTCTAACCCTTTTACTTTTTTCTACCCCCCTTGATGGTTGTACTAGGCTTGTGGCACTTTCCATGCTATGTGGTTGATCCTTTGGTTCAATTCTTTCTAGTTCTTACTACAGCAAACTCTTTTGCATGGGTATAGTAGCAATAGCATCCCACATGGAGATATTCACATTTGTCTTCTTCATTTTCTCTACCACACTGAATGGCATAGTAGGTGTTTTGGTAGAACCTTTGGGAGCTGCGATTGTATGAGGTTGGGATGGAATAACCTAAGGATCACTTGTATCTTTTCTGCCATGGTTTTGCCTTTGCTTCAGAAAGGTACTTGATTGATTATTTGCTTCTTGCTCATGAGATACTACATTTGAAGTTGAGGCCTAATTGGGAGGAGGAGGGACAACATCTTCCATAGCTCTTCCTTTTCTTCTAGTGTTATGAGCAATGGAATCATGGTTTACATTACAATGCTCCTCCATTTGATGATTCATAAAAGAGAAATCACCCTATCTTTGCATATCTAAGGCATCTTTAAATTGGTCCTCCTAGTATGATTATTTTGTTGTAGGTTCTTGGACTATCAAAGCCATAAAAGATTCAACCTTTTGACACATACAATAGGCATAGGAGTAGTTACAAGAGGGACAAAAATCTTGATGTTGAACCATATTGTTTTGAGGGACTATGGCCCTACTTTAGTTTACATTTGAGGTTGAAGCATGGCCACCTTGTCTACTCTAATCAAAACAATTGTTCCAATGATTAGGATTTGGAGGCCTACCACTGCTTGGAGCTTGATATTGCAATTGATGAGGCTTACTACCTTGAGTTTTCTGTCTTTCTAAAGCCACCATCTTGTTGCTTGCTTTCTGCATCATAGAGGAGTTATCCTCCAGCTTCTTCCCATAATCTTGCAATCTTTTCTCTAGGTTCTTTTCTTTTTTATCCATGCTCTGCATCAGAGATTGCATCATCTCTTTGATTTCATCTATCCCATTTGAAGATGTGGAAGCTTGAGGGACTGGGACAAGGGATTGAGATGTAGAAGTTGTGGGAAGAGGAACCATTGCTAGTTGATGATTTGGAACATCAAGGAAGAAAGGCATAGGAGGCCTTGGAGCTAGCTTACCTCCTTGTATCAATATATTTTCTACCCTTGTCACTATATCATAAGCATTAGGCAAGGTATCTCCTCCCATAGTTCAGATTGTAGTGGCAATATCACTGTTAAAAGCTCTAAGGTAATGCAATAAGGCATTACCAGGGGTAGGCTTCACTGAAGTAGGTATTCTATCCCATGTTTTTTAAAATCTATAATTAAAATTAGTCATACATTCATGGGGGGCTCTTTTTATAGTATTCAACTGCTCTAAAAATGACAAATAGTCACTTTTATCCTCAAAATGTTTGCACAATCCTGCTCCTAATCCATCCCAACCTATTGTAGAACCATGAGCTAAACCTCTATACCATTGTAGTTCTTTTCCTTTCAAAGATAAGGCTAGGAGCCTAACTGCAACATCATCCTCTATAATACCATGGATATTGTAGACATTCACAACTTCTTGAATGTGTTCTGAGGGAGAAATAGAAGTTTCACAAGTAAACTCTGGTAGACTTTTGAGGGCAGCTACTAGCATGTCATGTGTTTGGGCTAATAAGAGAGGGCTCCCACCATTAAAGGTGGCAAAAGTATGAGCTCTAGGCAATGCCATATAGACAAGTGATCTATTGATATGTATTGATGGTAGTCTAGGCTAAGATCTAACAACAGGAGGAGTAGAGATAGATCTTGTAGGTGTATTTGTTACTATTGCACTCCTAACTGGTGATAAAGATATTCTAGTCTTCCTTCTTCTAGGGCTTGACAATGAAAGCTCTTGATACTAAAACTTACCTCTAGAAAATGCTTTTGTTTCAGCTCTAGGCATGAATCACTACAACTTTGGTTTGGAACTAGATATGAATTTGAAGCTTAGAGTCCCCAGGTACTTTGAAGAATAAGCCTCTTGAAGGTTTGAACACTGAAGCCAGTACTATCTCCTTGGTATTTATCTTGAAATCTTCCCTTTTGACACCAGTAGGCTTGAAATATTCTGAATAGTAGTCCCACCGGGTGTGCCAAAAACTATTGTCACTTTGGTTTGCACCCTTGTCCAAAGCCTATGCATGAGGACAACCTAGTGAAACATGGAAACAACCTCCAAGCTATGGGACTTGAACTGTGAGGTTGAGTCTCTGGAGAAGGTCAGCTTCCTCTTACTATGAGGATGCACCTAGCTACTCTTGGATAGGAAAAGGGAGAAGGAGAGCATGAAATAAAATCTACCTAATCTAATCTAAAGAGGTGATGCACCAAAATAGAGTGTTCAGACCAATCTCTACCCATATATGCACTATTGAACTAGAATGAAACTAAGGCTATACACATTTAGACTTGCTTTAATCTAATAATCACATGCAGATTAGAAGACCAAGATTAACGACACAAGGAAAGAGAAATTCACTTATATTATCATTCATAGGCTAGGGAGATATAGTCATGTAGATTACTGATTTCCACAAAACACTAGTGGAGTCAAAGAGTTCCTGCACTTCACACCAATGGCTGAAAGAGATAAGGCAGAAATCATGCAGTTCAGAGCCAAGGGGAATTTTACACTGGAATTGCAAAGCAATAGTAGAGAACAACAGAGAATGATTGACGACCCTAAAAAAATTCACAAAAATTGCCTTTATAGTTCAGGCATAACTGAGATTTTACCTCCAAAACTATCTTGCAACCACTGCCATCAAGGCTCTGCGAAGAACAATCATGGAGATCTGAGGAAATCTGATCTAAGTATAGCCTTTAATACCACAGAATTTGATGGTTAACTAAAATAGGGCCTTGAGAAGACAAAGGCGGTGCCATTGATTATCTTGATGAGGTAGATGGATCAACTAGGGGGGCACTGGAGTGTTCTCCCTTGTCTCGCATTCATTCTGGGTTGGTAGAGATTGATTACAAAGATTAAATCACATAAAAAAATCCTGACTTCTTCATTCCTGAGCACCTGAATCAGTGGGGTTAGCAAGTCAACCAAACTTTGCATCCAAAATGGGCCATGTGGGCCAATAACCTCCTTTTATTTTTCCACCTTGCAGAAGTCTAATGTGGTTGACCATCCTTTTCATTACTAACCACTCCATCTCCTAAAATTCCAACTGCGACGGTCACGTTAACTTCAAGCTGCTAACCGTTACTGCCTACACTAGACCCATTGGGACACATGTCACCTAGGCACTATGTTAATATGGTTAAAATTCTTGCAGCTTCCCATAGTGAGATAGCACCCACCATAGATTTGAACTGATCTGATGATCGTGAAGACTCGCCATAATACTGTTCTATCTCCTTAGAACCTCTGGGCACACGAAACAACTCAGCACACCTGGCATCTGACTTAGCCCGAACCGGTACCATCCCTACAATTTCATAACACTCAGCCTCACCCTACTATATGTCACTAAGGTGCTATGTCGCTATGGTTAAAATTCTCGCAGCTTCCCATAGCGAGATAGCACCCACCGTTGATCTCCACGAGATCAACGATCGTGGAAGATCTGCGCTTGCCTCCATAAAGTTTATGATCCATGAATCCACTTAGCAATCACTTGGCACAATCTGGCATCTTTATCTTGGCAAGACCTGGCCCCATTGATCCACATAGCAAAAGGGCACTATTTCACTATGGATAACATCCTCATAGTTCTCCATAGCGAGATAGCACCTGCCGTGGATTTTCTTAGATCTACAGTGATCCACAAAATTATATAACTATGCATTGAGCTGGCTGAATGGACCAATGAAAAATCACCACTGTACTATGAACCACCTAACAACATGCCACTGAGGATGAGCCATAATATTTCTTTGGAGAAGGGTGGGCCCATTATGTCATCTGTGCCATGTGTCGTCAAGGCACTATGTCGCTATGGCTAAAATTCTCCTAGCTTCCCATAGCAAGATAGCACCTATCATAGATTTGAATTGATCTGATGGCGAGCAAGATAGATTTGACTTACTAGTGTACCAACCAATAGAAACTAGTTGCGTGCCAACCTGTTTGACAAAATTCATCATGATATCTGATGGGGCATACTTGCGACCCACCATCTTTCCAAACCTCACCGCGGGATCACTTTCCATCTGGGCATTATGTTGCTAATGGCGAGAAGCATGGATTTTTTAATAATGCCATGGCGCCCATCGTCGATCTGTTAAAACCTAGCACTAGAGAAACAATCAAGGGAAAGGGAGGACCCATCATGCCATGCGGCCAAAAGGTGCTATGTTGCCATAACAAAATGATGTGCAACTTCCCATAATGCGATAACGCCAGCTGTTGATCTAGGGAAGATCTGATGGCACGAAATTTGCAGCCTAGCGGAAGGAAAAAAGTGAAATACACTAAGGTTGTAATCATTTAATTTTTTTTATTTCTCAGGAATTAAAATAAAAGTAAACCTGGGAACCAGCTGTTGGGTGGGGTTTGTATTTGAATTCAAATTTTGGTAGGGGTGCAAAAATAAGCAACATTTCTAGTGACTCAGAGGGGATGCGAGCCTGCTATGCATATGAACAATGACCTAAATTATCCATTGGGCTACAGGGTCGTAAAAATATGTAGATTCTAAGCATTGTAAAACCCTAACCCTACCTTTGAGAGGAAAACCTTGAAACTCCTGTCTCTACAACTGGAACCAGAGACGAAACCTTCTTTCTGCAACCACAAAACTTTGAGAAAACTAGCTATCTCATGGAGAGATGGTTGTACTCGTGCACTTCTTGGAAAAGCAGGGAGCAAACTGAAATGAAACTAAAGTAACTATGTACATGGAATCTCAAACCCTTAGAAACACGGCTTGAGATAGATCCCATTGACTGGGATGGGAAGAATTTCACCACTAGGCTTGCTTAACTAGAAAGCATTGGCCTATTTGCAACTGATAATCAGATAGGGGCCACTCCTATTAAAACTCTTTTTTACTTATTGCTGGTTTGTCTCTAGGGTCTACATAGCTTTATTTCTCTTCTCTTCCAACTCCATCAGCTCTACCATTCTTACTATCATGGCATCATCTTCAATCAACTCCAGCCAATGAGCTAGCTCTAGGGATGGGAGCTCCAATGAAATTGGAAGCCATGCTTCTCTGCCATAAACTAACACAAATGGTGAATTCCCTATTGACCTTTTAGGTGTTATTCTGTTAGCCCATAGTGCAGTCTTCAATTTTTTATGCCAACACCTCTGGTTATCTTCTATTGTCCTTTTCATGATTTTGATCAGGTTCTTTTTGGAGGACTCAGCCAAACCATTAGCTTGAGGATAGTAATTTGAGGATGTGCTCAAATAGATATTGTGATTCAGTGCCCATGCACAAATCTAAGCTCCAACAAAAGACTTTGCATTATCTGAAATAATAGTTGAAGGGGCACCAAACCTAGTCACAATTCCATCAAGGAACTCAACAACTGAAGATTTGGTGGCATCCTTCAATGCAACTACCTCTGTCCATCTAGTGAAGTAATCTTTAGTAGCTAGAATCCACTTGTGACCAAAACTGGAGGAAGGATTGATAGGGCCTATGAAATCCAATCCCCATTGAGCAAAAGGCTGGTCCACCTGAATAGGATGAAGGGGAAGAGCTGCAAGTCTTTGTTTACCAGAGAAGAAGGTACATTTTTCACACTTTCTTACATATTTATGACAATCATGAAACATAGATGGCTAGTAATAACCAACCCTCATGATCTTCATTGTAGTTGTTCTAGCTGAGAAGTGACCACCATTAGGACCATCATGAAGCTCTTTGATCATTCTTTCAACCTAGTCTGTATCAAGGCATCTTAATAGGGCTTCATTAAAATATTTTCTAAAGAGGACATTGTCAACTATGACATAAGGAATTGACTGTAATATATATTGTCTCCTTTTAGTTCTATCTAATCCTTGTGGGTATCCATTCCCTAATAAGAAACTCATCATATCATCCATCCAACTCCTTGGGTCGCTATTTCTTACCTCTTGTTGCTCTGTCAGTATCATAGCAGCTTCTTCATCAAGTTCTTGAGATGATAACATTTTTTTACACAACCCCCTCCCTCTTACCAGCTTGGTAATTTGAATGTCAACATCATATTCCATTACCTTTTTAATCCAACCAGCTCTTTTCTCACTAACATCTTTGCTCAGAAGGAATTCCTTCACACTAGCATGGGGTACCAACAAATGAATCTTGTTATGGGACAGGAGGTGTCTAAATTTCTTGAAAGCTCTGATGACTGTGAGGGCTTTCTTTTTTACATAGCTTTATTTATCTTCATACTCTTTAATCCCTTCACTGAAGAAAGCTATGGGCTGCTCATCACCTTTATCATTTCTTTGAGTGAGGATAGCAGAAATGCTTGACTCACCACCTAGTGTATAAAGGATGAAATCTTTCTCAAAATTTGGATTCATGAGAGTAGGGGCTGAGGCAATGGCTGCCTTGATCTCTTCAAAACTTTCCTTCCCTTCCCTCATCCATGCAAAGACCATACCTTTCTTGAGCATAGTTGTAAGAGGTTTAACCATGGTAGCAAGATTTGGAATAAATCTTCTCACAAAATTTGTTCTGCCTAGGAAACTTTGCAACCCTTTCTTGTGTTTAGGAAGAGGGAGGGCAAGTATTGCTTTTGTTATGTCTGGATCAATGGTTAAGCCATCCTTAGATACAATATGTCCTAATAATTTTCCTTGGTTAGTAGCAAAGACACACTTTCTTGGGTTAAGAGAAACCCCAAAGTCTCTACATCTTAGGAATACCTATCTTAGATTATGAAAATGATCCTCTACATTCTTAGAATACACTGTAATATCATCAAGGTAAACTAATAAAAACTTCTCAATCATTTTTTTGAAGGACATCTCCATTGCCTTCTGATCAACGATCATGGAAGATCTGCGCTTGCCTCCATAAAGTTTATGATCCATGAATCCACTTGGCAACCACCTGGCACAACCTGTCATCTTTATCTTGGTGAGACCTAGCCCCACTAATCCACGTGGTGAAAGGGCACTATGTCGCTATGGATAACATCCTCACAGTTCTTCATAGTGAGATAGCACCTGCCATGGATTTTCTTAGATCTACGGTGATCCACAAAATTGTACAGCTGCGCATCAAGCTAGCTGAATGGACCAATGAAAAATTACCACCATACTATGACCCACCTAACAACATGCCATTGAGGAAGAGCCGTAATATTGCTTTGGAGAAGGGTGGGTCCATTACATCATTTGTGCCACGTGTCGCCAAGACGCTATGTCGCTATGGCTAAAATTCTTGCTGCTTCCCATAGCGAGATAGTGCCCACCATAGATTTGAACTAATCTGATGGCAAACAAGATAGATCTAACTTATTAGTGTACCAACCAATAGAAACTGGTTGTGTGCCAACCTGTCTGACAAAATTCATCATGATATTTGATGGGGCATACTTGGGACCCACTGTCTTTTCAAACCTCACCACAAGATCACTTGCGGTTTGGGCGCTATGTCGCTAACGGCAAGAAGTATGGATTTTTTGATAGTGCCATAGCGCCCACCGTCAATCTGTCAAAACTCGGTGCCGAAGAAAAAATCAAGGGAAAGGGAGGACCCACCATTCCATGTGGCCAAAAGGCACTATGTTGCCATAGCAAAACTATGGACAACTTCCTATAGTGCGGTAACGCTAGCTGTTGATCTGGGGAAGATCTGACAGTGCGAAAGTTGCAGGCTAGCAGAAGGAAAAAAGTGAAATACACTAAAGTTTTAATCATTTAATTTTTGGTATTTCTCAAGCATTAAAATAACATTAAACTTGGGAACTAGCCATTGGGTGGGGTTTGTATTTGAATTCAAATTTTGGCGGGGGTGCAAAAATAAGCAATATTGATCACCAAAAATCTATCTCCGTCCTTCACAATAGCATGTTAATGGGTTAATAACATATGATATAGATAAAATTAGTGTGATTACCTGAGAACTAGGTATACATTCAAGGAATGACCATTTCTTTAACAATCTTGTCAAGATTTCTTGAGGAAAATTTGAAAATGTTGTTACAATCAGCACTAAAGAATGCAAGAACTCTAGAACACCCTCAAATAAAGCATAAAAATGAAGTGTAGAAACATAAAAAAATGTCCTTAAATCATCAAATGCTCAATGGACCTTCAAAAATACACAAAGAAAAGAATAAACTTATGAAAATGGAGATCTTCCTTATCAAATTTGTGTGCAATCCATACAACCACTTCCATGTCCATACAAGTGACTTCTCCATAATATATAATATTCCATATAACCTTCCTAACCACATTTGGTATTATAGGAATAATTAAGGGCCTAAAACATAAAGAAAACAATTCTCCCTCCTAAATCCAACTAATTATTGTAATTCAAAAATTTGAATTTACAACATTACAAATTTTGGATTTGAAAGAATTTAAATTAATCTAACCTTTCCAAATGACTTAGATAGTCTTATTAATTAAACCTAAATACTAACCTATCCCATTATGATCCCTTTTACATCATGATGACCATTTAGTCTCCTTTTGATCCTTCAGGACCTAGGATTACATATTTTGCAATTTTATGCCATGATAGGCTTAAAAAATTCATAGTTGATTCCACCATGATACAAGTAGTTTGTCTTATGCTTGGATTCCTATCATTTTCTTTGTTTCCCTAAAGTGTCTCTACACCATACTTCGTACCTTTAAAAATATTCTTTCTCTAGGAACGATAATTGCCAAAATAGTGTTTTTTTCCATGGTACTACTATTTTGATGGTTGCATGAATTCTCCCAAAGTCTTAGGCCTCTTGCTCTAACCTACATACAACTAATTAGGATAATAATCAACATGGTTATGTTTTTTATTCACCCCTGGACCAATGGAGTGTGTAATTTTTACCATTGTTGTTTGCGTCCAAGTGCTTGATTTGTGTGCCATTTCTTCTACCCTCCATAGATCTGCAACTTCTTCCCTTGAACAGTATCTCTATGTCCAATGATTGGAAAATAGATGGTAGCTACTTTTATCTTCTTTTGATCTTCAAAATTTGTTTTTAGTATTCCCAAATTTTTCTCATTTCTATGATAGTCTACCCCAAGATTTTGATTTATCCTCCAACCAATGTCATTATTGTCTCTATGCTAACCTTGTAATGATATCTTATCAAAGAAATACATAGTGATGGGTTCCTATCTTTTGTAAGTGGATGGTTGTAACTTATACTTCTTGTTTCCTTTATGCAAATATATGTGTTAGAACATCCATCATGTAAGGTTCTCCTAGAAATTTTCCAAGGCCTTTCTAATATCATATGTCTACAATTCATTGGCATGACATCACACCAAACTTGATCTTGATATGGACCAATTAAAATTTTTATAGGAGCCCTTTGACTAACCTTTACATTCAATTCTTGGTTTAATCAAGTGGTACTATAAGGATTAGGGTGTTCTACTAATGCCAAACTCAATTTATAAACCATATCAACTGAAACTAGATTACAATGAGCCCCTAAATCAATGAAGAAAGTGCATACTTTACCTTTTATCAAGCATCTAGATTTAAAAATACCTTCTTGTGCTGGTGGTAATGCTGATCCTCCATTCCTCATAAGAAGACATTCCCCTTCCTCAGGTAGTATTATGGTAGATTCATCTTCTTCTTCCCCCTTTGTTAGGTTTACTCTACTTTCTTTACCTTTATATAGATCAGTCCACTTAGAAAACATAATCGATTGGTGGACCACTTCATTACAATGGAAACATCTCCCTGGAAATCCTCCACTTCCTCTTCCACCTCCAAATCTTCTCCTCTATAACCTCCTCTTCTCTTAGATGTAGACCCTTTGTCTTTGTCTTGATTGCTTGAACTATTAGCTTGATTTTTTCCTCCTCTTCCTTGCATGGAAGATCCTCCTCTATTGTTTTTCCTTTCACTCTCTCTTTTCAAATTCTCCTCTACCCTAATGGCTAATTGGAAACATTCCCCAAGGGTCCTAGGACTATTTAGACCAATCTCATCTTGAATGTTAAAATTTAGTCCACCCACATACCTTACAAATTTTTCATCCTCTTCTTCAACTCCTTTTTTCTTTGGTTATGAAACTTCTTAGTGTAGGACATGACATCCATGTCTCTCTACTTCAAATTATTCCTTCTCATCTTCGTTTATATAGCCAAGTTTGATGGTAAAAACTAACTTCTTAGCATTGTCTTCATCCTATCCCAATCTAAAATCTTATTCAGGTCTCTAGCCACTCTTTTATTTTATAAACTTGTCCACCAAGAAAGGGTTGTTCCCCTTGACTATGCCTTTGCCAGTTTCACTTTCTTATCCACTTCTATGTCCTCTAAATCAAAATAGTTTTCAAGTGCCTCTATCCATCCAAGCACTTCTTCACTCTCCATCTTTCCATGATAGATTGATAAATCCACTCCTGTCTTTAATCCAATACCTTTTACTACCTTTATTGACTTTAAAAATCTTCTTTCATCACGATCATCTACTGCTTCATGATCCTTTCACTCTTTTCTTGCATCATGATTTCCTTCTTCATTATTGTTCTCTCCAACTTCTTCATGGATCACTTCCCTTCTAGGTTCATGTCTATCCTTCTCCAAGGACTCAATCCTTACAATCAATTGCAATATTTCTCAACTGTCTCTTTTCCCTCTCTTTGGATGCTTCTAGTTCCCTCTTCTCTCTTCTTTCCCTTTCTAATTCTTGTCTCAACTCTTCCATTTCCTAGCCATTTGTCCCTTAGGAGGCATGTCTGAAAATAGTTTTTTTCCCTACTCAAAGACGTACAAACTAGTGCTCTGATACCACTTGATTCAATGGATGGTGGTGGGAAGAAGGTCCAAATAGAAAGAGTAAGGAATAAATAAGATTCACAATGTTTCAATGTAATGTAATGACCTACAAGCCTCTAGACTTCTAAAATGCTTATCTAAGACCTATGACCTATTCCAAGGTGATTTAATGGTCCTAAAACATCAAATAAAAGGTAATTCAACAGATTTTATCCTTCCCCAAACTCACTTTGGTCACAAACTTAAAAATGCACTCTAGGCCTAGTAGCCCTACTGATTAGGTCTCTAGCAGCCTTCAAAATTGAATAACTCTTCAAACTTCCAAAACACCAAGGAAAAGATTTAAATTTTTAGATATATTTTACTGATTACTTCAAATTATAAAAATTGTAGGTATGGATCCTTTGGAGAATGTTCCTTATTCCAATGTCTAATCAATAATTTAGGCTTGGCAAAAGATGCTTTTGCAATGCAATTTTGTCATAAACTTAATTCTAGACTCTAGGACACACAATAGTCTCATAAAATGGATACAATTAGAAGAATCTACAACCAATTTGGTTTTATAGTTCCTACAAACACAAAAACCCAAAAATTATGCTTTTAAACCCTTAAAATCTAGGGCTTTGTCAATCTTTGCTCTCCTAATGCCTTCTTTAAGAATTAAAGGTTGAAACACCTTGTCTTTCACATGTAAGGATGAAATCCAACAAAAAAATGGCCACTCATTAAGGCCAAACTACTGCTGTTGTAGGATACAAAGAAAATTCAATGGAAAATGCTTCGAAACAACGTGGTGATCACCAAGAATCTATCTCCTTCTTTCACAACAACATGATAATGGGTTAACAAGATATGATATAGATAAAGTTAGTGTTATTCCATGAGAACTAGGAATGCATTCATGGAATGAGCATTTATTTAAGAGTCTTATCAAAATTTCTTGACGAAAATCTAAAAATGTTGTTACAATTAGCACTAAAGAATGCAAGAACACTAGAAAATCTTCAAACCAAGTGTGAAATGAAGTGTGGAAATGCAAAAAAATGTCCTTGAATCCTCCAAGGCTCAATGGACCTTTAAAAATACACAAATAAAAGAATGAACTTATTAAAATGGAGATTTTCCTTATCAAAACTATGTGCATTTCATACAAGCACTTCCCTGTTTGTACAAATGACTCCTCCACAATATATAATATTCCATATAACCTTCGTAACCAACTTTGGTTGGTATAGGAATGATTAAGGGCCTGAAACATAAAGAAAATATTTTTCCCTCCTAAATCCCACTAACCATTGTAATTCAGAAAGTTGAATTTACATCATTACAAATTATGGATTTTTAATATATTTAAACTAATCTAACCGTGCCAAATGACTTAGATAGTCTTATTAAGTACTCCTAAATACTAACCTATCCCATTATGATCCCTTTTGCATCTTGATGACTATTTAGTCTCTTTCTAAGCCTTCAAGACTTAAGGTTTACATATTTTGCAATTTTATGCCATGATAGGCTTTAAAACTTCCTAGTTGATTCTGCCATGATATAAGTGGGTTGTCTTCATGATTGGATTCCTCTGGCTATCCTTGTTTTCTTGAAGTGCCTCTGGACTAGAATAGGTTGCAATAAAGGAGATCAAATTGGAGTATGTCAATCTAAAGAACAAATTGAACATATCTTTACAAATCCCTTAACTAAAGAAACATATGAGTACTTGAGAGGTATTCTTGGGGTCATGCCCTTAGATACTTTAGAGTGGACGATGTAAATATTGCATTAGTCTATTGGTACATAGCACTATTATTTGATTGGACTAATTCCTATATGGGTGAGTATCCATGATGAGAAGAGTCATTAAGGACTCTTGGTAATTGGTCTTGTAACAATGTCTTTGGCATTGGCAATATGACCCATTAGTCAAATACGATGAGATATGTGGTTATTATTTATGGTAACATATGTCTTATAGTATAGTTATGATTGTTTGTGATGTAAAAATTTTTAAGTATTGGATAATGTTACAATAGAATGATGAGATTTATTGGTAGCAGAATATTCATTAAGAATATTCTTTTGCACAATTGATGATAGCTACATGAAATCATTCTAATGATGTACACTCATGTGCATGTCTATATGAACAACCAAGTTCAAGTTATATGACTTAAAGAATTATTTTTATTATTAAGTCTTGATGAACCAACTCTAAGCATGATATGTGAGCCAACTAAGGAAGGTTTTATTAATATTATTGATATAAGTAAATAAATTTTTTTGCAAAGTTATGTTATGTGATATGATAATGCGAGATATGATGCAAATTGATATATGCACAGTTACTACTTTTTTATCACATTGAGTGAACTAGAGGAAAGATTGTTTATAGTATACTAAAGGCTTGTATGAAGAACTAACAATAAAAGGAATTACAAAGTACAACAAGTGATCCAGTATTGTATGTATATCTATTCTCTTTGAAGAACTTAATTGTATAGTTGCATGTTAGGGAAATGGGCTCTTCTTGCACACATTTGTATATGATCCACCAACTCCTAATAGGGTTGAAGCAAGTCCTAACAAGGTTGATGCTTCTAAAAAGGTCTATTCTCCTAACAAGGACTTAAGATGGTATGCATTCTTCATAGACTCCTAATAGGGTCAATATCCTTAATTAGATTTTTTATATAGTGAATCATCTTGTGGGTTTCATCCCCACTAGGGTTTTCCCTTGGCCAAGTCTCAAGAAAAATGGAGGAAAGAATGATTTTGAAATCGAAGATGAAAATGCATATCTAAGATCCTAGTTAAGAAAAGTAACACCTAAATTAGAATATATCAAGTTGGAACATGTAGAATTGGAGAAAGACAATACTATTTTGAAAGGTAAACTAGTGCAAAATAAATAACAACTTGAGAATTTGTATACTAGAAGTGAAAAGATTGAAGAAAAATGTTAGTACAAAGACCTAGTTATGATAAGACTTGACTTGGATTCTTCCTTGGAGAATCCACCAAGAATTCTATTGAGAGAAAAGAACCCAATCCTCTTGATGTCAAGAAAGATTTAACCATTAGCGAATTTGATGATACATCCAAGGTCAAAGAGAATGTTGTTTTCCTTGAAAAATCTAAGAATTATAATCAAGATTGGAAAATTAGAGAAACAAAGGAATCTCATGTTAGAAGCTTTACATGTGATGAACCTGAACATATTGGAGACAATTGCAAAGGTAAGTCGTTTAAAACAATTTTAAAATTTTATTGTCATAATTGTCATGGATATGGATGTTATGTAGTGGATTGTAAGACACCTAAATTTGATAATGATAATGAAAATAGTAGAATGTTTAGGAACACTAACCATGTAAGTAATAGATGAAGATCTCATGAAAATTAAAGTAGAGAAATAATATAAATTGTGTGTTATAGATGTAACAAGCTTGGTGTAAGGATTTGTAGAGCACCTAACAACTAGTATAATGAACAAAGACGGAATGTAATTGTATGTTATTCATGTAATAACTTTGGACACAAAAAAAAGTTCTACAAAATGGATACAAGAAACCTAAATAGGATTAAAATTTATAGAAGGAACAACAAAAGAAATGATGATAGTCTAAAGGAAGAAATGAAGGAGAAGATAGAACAATTCAAGGAAACATTTGTAAAGGAAAAATAACTTGAAAGTTCTCATACAATTTTGGAAGAAGTACATCCTAATATACTTGATAAGATGGTAATGCCACTTATTGTCTATGACTCATCCTACCTGAAGTAAGCATTCTTAGTAAAACAGTGTATCAATTAATGAAAACTGATGTTAGAGAGAGTACCACAAGTTGGGTAGTTAGCAATATATACTAGACATTGAGATAATTCTATAGTAAAGTGTACATTGTTTGATATGATTAGTATAAGGTTATGTAGAAAAGAAATTCTCTCTATTACATAGAGACAATATTTTAAATTGGTGGTAGATACACATTTAATGCAAAGTAGAGATTGTAAAAGATTTAAAGGACTCAAATTGATTTACAAGCATCATTATCTTATGAGAAATTTTAAGTGCAATATTATAGAGTAATATGATAGCTATTTGAAGTGTTGAAGAAACTTGCAAATACGCACGATTGTTGAAAACCCTAAAATGCAAAATTGAGGTATTATTTGAATTTGTTGATTATATTTTTAGTAATGGCAATACAAGAAGTGTTTAATATTAGTGATAGACATAGATATAACCTCAAGAAACACTCATTTATTTATCTACTTGATGACCCTATTGGAGCATTTTTGCAAGTACAAAAAAATGTTCTTAATATCAAGGACATACGAAGTTATATTTAGTATAAAATAGAAATCGTAGGAGATACAAAGATCCATAAAGAATTGGAGAGAATGTGCAACAATGATTTATCATTGAAACCAAAATATGCATACTTAGAACAACTTAACCTAGTTAAGCACATATTCTATATGAACTTTGAAACTCATGAGTGGACAAGAATCATTTTGAATAGAGTTCATGATGACCTTCTATAGTTAGGAGATTCACTTATATGCATTGATAATGATCTAATTCACAAGGTCACTAGTTTGAGTAATGAAGGATGGAATATCATGTATATAAAGAATGTGTACAAAATAGTTGACACAAATCTCAACACAAGATTTGATGGCAAAAACATGAAGATTAAAAACATTCAAGATGATGGAATAAGACTTCTTATTAAATTTTGGGTTAAAAGTTCAACCATGGGTCTAGGATAGATTTAGTCCCAACCAAATTTCTTCATGCAAATTATGTGATGGCAGTAAAGGGTGAAAAGGCAAATCTATGTGATATTATCCAAATTTAGTTGTTGGATAACATATCAAAGATCAAGAAGTCTAAGAGCACAGTCTTTAGATTTAAATCACTATTGACTCATATATTCTTCTACACAAAAAATAAGTTTCTTGGAATTTCAAATTGGGATGAAAGTCAGTGTGCAATGTAAACTATCACTTGAGTTTATAGATCTAAATAAAAAATAATCACAAAAAATGGTATTGATAGAATGATGAGATCATTCCAAGCTGAAATGAAGAAGAGGTATAGGATACCACCTACCCTGATAGAGAAAAAGAAGGATGAACTGTGTTTCATGGTAGAAATAGATTTCACATGCATGGAGGTAGTAGTTCCTTAATTAATGTTCATTGAACCTATGGGTTATGAGATAAGTGTTGAACTAATTGAAGGCTATGTGAAAATAATTCTACACTATGAAGTACATTCTAGATTCCCTAGATGGGGTAAATATACTGAAAGGGTGAAAGAGTTCTAAACAAATCTAATGGACAAGGACACCAAGAAGAGAGTAGACAAAGTAATTGATTCTATCTTAAAAGAATCAAGGATGTCAAGAAAATAATTTGAAGAGGTGAAAGGGAGAGCCTTGGAGATGAAGGCTAAGGTCAAAATGAACTACTAACTCCTACACCTATTGCAATGGCTAGAACTACTATAGAGGTCACAATTGCATAGACAAGTACACAAGCACCTACAATGCCATATTCAATAGTTACACAACAACTACCCTTAAGAAACTAAAAGAAAATAGATGAAGCATTAGAACCAAAAAAGTCTAAAAGGTTTGAGAAAAAAAACACCCGTGAAGATCCCCTCTCATGAGAAGAGAATTAAGGAAACAACAAGTGGACCAAGTAAAAGGAGGAGAAAGTTGCAAATCAGTTCCTCTAAATTTAAATAAGAGACCAATGACAAACCAGTAGAGCCTATAGATTAGGATGTAGAGACTTCAATAGGAAGGAAAGCATGGAAGCCAAAGGTAAAAAATATTAATATGTAAATTATTAATGACAAATTTTTTGTACAATTAAATAAGTATTATGACTTATACAATAATATGGATAGGAGATAGCTAGAGAATGTAGTTAGAAACATGATTTTGAAAGATAAAAGGTTTGATAGCATAGAAGGTCAAATCCCTAAAGATTTGTATAATAGACTAGAACATAGAAAGAGTAGAGTAATTGAGGAAGATAAAAAAATAAGGATGAATATGGTGAAAAATATGCATAGTAAAAAATGATGAAGAGTTAAAGGAAGTTTTGAAAAGTATAGCATTCTTGTTGAGGAATAAGAAGAGATCAATTCTTCTTATGGGCCAAAATTATGAAGAAGTAAATATGGAAAATCAAGAAGAAATACTGGTATACATGTATGCTATGTGTAAAGGGACTAAGAAGAGTTCACAATAAGGGGCTCCAGACAAGTCATATTGTGCTAGCAATCAATCTTTCTCATGGTTCTCAACAACTACCTAAAGCTTCAATTCCAAGTGATTCACCACACATTACCATTGATAGTGAATCCATGCAAGTAGATAACAATAATGTAAAAGTTGATAGAACTAAAGATCCATTCAAAGATTTTGGCTCTGAAATTATTGGTAATATATTTGACTATAGAAGCTCTTCTGATGAAGAGGAAGAGTAGGAGAAAAAGGAAAAAGATGTATGTTCTGAGAAAAAATTTGAAACTATGTCAAATAGCATTGAGGCAACTACTACAAGGCCACCCATAGCCACAATAATGGTAAAACCCTCTACACCACCTACACAAGCAACAATCATCACCACAATAGTATAGCCAGATGATGAAAATGAAGCACAAAAACTTATATCTTCTTTGAGTAAATTCTTTGACAACAAGAAATAAATTAAGATAGTTGAGAAGAAATCAACTTTAGTTTTGGATAGATTATAGAAGCCAATAAGTTATGTGGATACATCTATAGGCATTCAACAAAGAGTAGCAATTGTGTGTAAACCTTTTGGTAATGAATTTACAATGCTTACCAATGTTGCTACAATGCAAGCACAGATTGAGAATAATGCTAGTCTTCTTAATACTATGTGTACAAATATAAGGAATAATATAGAAATATTAAATACATGCATTAAGGTATTGAGGTAGAGTATGGAGAAAGGGGAATAGATATATGCTAAGTGCAACTTGGAATACCTTCACCTTCATAGTTTTGATGAACAAATAAAAGAAAAGATAACTGAGCTTGAAACACTCACTGATAACTTTCTGAAACACTGTTAGATGATATAAAACATTGAGCATACAATGGAAGCAATTCATGATAGAATCTAGGATATATAAAAAAGGAAGAGAAAGTCCTAAAAATATTTAGTCTTTTGAGAGACCATTTATCCCCACAGATTACATTATTACAAAATTAGTTGGAAGAATGCTTGGCAGCTAAAATTTCATATGACAAGTTTGTGGCTACAAAATTGAATGCAATAGAGTTAGCTACATATGCTCTATCTATGCTGATAAGTGTGTCTAATGCACTGAAAGAAAATTGGAAGAAACACCTTGTGCACTTGAAGACTGACTTCAATGATTGTTTCTCCCAATTTTCATGCTTCTTTTAGATTTTGATGGAATTTTTCCTTTTTTGAGACCTTTGTCATTAATGTTGAAGGGGAAAAAATAAGGAAAATTGTAATTATAAGTTGTATAGTTGCATTTTGGAGTATAGTATTAAGATTTTCTTCAAGCAAGCATTGTAATTGGAGTTATAAGGGACGTAGTCTTTTTTATATAATCTAAGATATATTTTTTTGTGTATGTTTATTTACTTTGATTTGTATGACAACATTTTTTTTTGGGAACTTAGCCAAATTTCCCAAAATGATGCCATCAATGCCAAAGGGCGAGATTGTTGCCAATATGACCAATCAGTCAACTAAGATGAAATATTTGGTTGTCATTTATGGAAAAAGATGTTTTACAATATAGTTATCATTTTTTATGATGGAAATTTGTCTAAGTATTGGACAATGTTATAATAATACAATGAGATTTATTGATAGTAGAATATTCCTTAAGAATATTCTCTTGCACAATTGACCACAGATGCATGATGCCATTCTAATGATGTATACTAGTGCACATGTCTATATGAATAGCTAAGTTCAAGTTATGAAGGAAATATCAATGGAGATACTTCACAGTGTAGAACAAAGCAAGTCAACAAATTGTGTTGTCTGACTTAAAGAATTATTTTCATTATTAATTCTTGATGAGTCAACTCTAAGGATGATATGTGAGCCGACTAAGGAAAATTTATTAATATGATTGATATAAGTAAAGAAATTCATTTGAAAAGTTAGATGAAGATGCAAAGTTATGTTGTGTGATATGATAATGTGAGATATGATGCAAATTGATATATGCACAATTACTCCTTTTTTATGACATTAAGTACTGAATTGGAGGAAATAGTTTCTATAGTATATTAAAGGCTTGTATGAAGAACTGACAATTAGGGGAATTGTGAAGTACAACAAGTGATCCAATATTTTATGTATATCTATTCTCTTTGATGAACTTAATTGTATAGTTGCATGTTAGGGTAGTGGGCTCTTCTTGCATACATTTGTATATGATCCACCAACTTCTAACAGGGTTGAAGTAACTCTTAATAGGGTTGAGGCATCTAACAAGGCCTATTCTCCTAACAGGGACTTGAGGCATTATACATTCTTCATAGACTCCTAACAGGGTCAATATCCTTAACTAGATTCTTTATATAGTGAATCATCTTGTGGGTTTTGTCCCCAATGGGGTTTTCCCTTGGACAAGGCTCCCTAGTTAACAAAATATGGTGTTATGAGCTCTCTTTATGTATGTTTTTTTATATTGTTTACCATTATTGGTTTACTTTCTTATGCATGTCGAAAAGTAATTAATACTACCTAGTTCTAGGTAAAAGGATTGAAAATATTGATTCACCCCACACAACCCTCCCTCCCCCCCCCCCCACCCTCTTTGTATCATCTATTTCTAACATTTGGACACTTGAGATGTTGGAAGAATTGGAGATGAAAATTGATATTATCAAGCCTTTTTCATTGATGTCAATAGGGGAGATATGTACATGAAAAATATATCTACTCTATTAGGGAGATTTAGCAAAATTCATTTAAGGAGAAGGAACATCTCTATGGAAAAATATATAGTATGAAAAGTTTTGATGTATGTGGGAGAAGATGAGAGTGGTTTAGTTTGTGAACAACTAATCCTTATCATTGAATATGTCATATAGAGTACTGTTCCAGAGGATCTTAGATTTGATTGATGAAGAGGATGTGAAAAGATGAGAACAACAACACAATATTGTTTTGTATTCTTGGAACATAGATATTTTTCATCTATGTTGCCATCAATGTAGAATAGGGAGATGGTTAGCATGAATGATAATGATATTCCTATGGGGGAGTATCTAAGCATTGCCAAAACACTTGGGGAGATTTTTAGCATAATTTACATGTTGCATTCATGATTGTGTTTGTCATTGATGTCAACATAGTAGTATTTTGTAAAGAATGGAAGAGTAGTAGATAGAGATCATAGTTTCATGAACAATGTTTTGATTATCTAGAGATGCATTGTTAAGGACATGTTTTAAATTAAATCTTGATAGCAAGGTCAAGTGATCATAATATAAGTGAAAGATATATAAAATTTATATGTTGTATATAGAGAAAGTGTAGAGATAGAGTGCCTAGGAAGTAGTCTATGATGATTATATTATATCTTCTAGCAGATTTATAATCTACAGATGTGTAGTTAGAAATTGATATAAGACTTTATGATGGTGGCATCAATGAATGCACAAGCATTGTTGTTGTATGCATGAAGATTTTTAAACCATGAGCTGATAATGCTATTATAATTACAATTTAATTAATTATCTTATTATAATTATTTGGTAAACCCTAAAGGCTGACTCAAGGAATTTTTTTGAAGATATGGTATAAAGGAAATATGTTTTCCTTGTTTGTAAGTATGATGAAGTATGAAAAGTGATCAACGAAGTGTGAATAAGAGCTGAGCATTTCGTAAATGCAAGTAAGTGATCCATGGAATTATTGGATGTAAAGTTCATGATCTAGTATTAAGTTTAGAAGGCTTAAATTTTGATTAACAACATATAGAAAGAGGAAGGAGCAATATAGTACAATTCAATTATTTTACAAAGAATAATACAAAGACCACTTGGACAGTGGGTTCATTTGTCCTAACACTGAAGCTATTTGGATAGTGGATCCATCTCCCTTCTACAATTGCTAATAGGGTTGTGACAACTCCTAATAGGGTTGGAATCCTCTAATAGGGATTCAAATTCTCCTTACATAGTTCATACTTTCAAAAGGAATATTTATATTAGTACATCATCTTTTGGGTATCATCCCCGTTGACACAAAAGTCTACACCCTTTCTTGAGATATGACCCTCAAGAGACCTTATGTAACATGGAAACAACCTCAAACTATGGGACTTGTGCTATGAGGCTAAATCTTTAGAGAAGGAAAGCTTCCTTGCTATCAAGGTACATCTAAACTACTTATTGAGAGGAAAAGGGAGAATGAATGCATAAAAAGAAAGGAAGGTGATACACCAAGATAGAAATAGTGGTTACAACTCTTCCTATAGATGCACTACACATCAATGAAATTCTAAATACACTAGTCTTGGCTCTATTCTATCTTCAAGAAACCACATGGAGGTTTGGAACTAGTTGAAGCACTAAAATGAAAGGAACTTCACTACACAACAACTATTAATAGACTTGACACAACTTATGAATGAAGAAAATGGAAAAGAAACATTCACTACAAGGAAAATACATGTACTAGTAAACAAAATGGCAAGAATAGGTAAGAAAATTATAATTTTCATTAATGGTAGGAAAGAATTATAAAGCATAATGTTGCTAAAAAATACAAACAAAGAACCTAGAAAAAAATATTTACAACTTGCCTTTATAGATTAGGAATAATTTAGATTTGACTATGGAGTTCAAACCCCAACCAAGGTGGAGTCAAGTTTCATAAAGAAATAATGAAATAATATAAGAACTACATCTAATTATGAAATATAATCCACTATAATAGTGATAGGAAGGGGAAAAACAATGCACCTAGCTGTAAGAAATCAAATCCCATGAGATTTGATCATTATAATCATTAATGAGATATGGAGATGCATAGATGTCATAGAAACAAAGAAAAAGAATTTCATTTCACATTAAAGAATAGTCCTTGTAACATGTCATGGCTGCAAAAAATAAATTTGCACCACTATCAAAAAATGTGGGAAGGGATAACATGCAATTTAACCCACCGCAACAAATTACACAGTTGACTAGCATGGACTAAATTTGATCTACCCAAAAAATGTATGAACCATTCATGTAGATCTTCATTTTGGAATGAACAACCTAGATGCTGCAAGAATCTTTCAATAGATGAATAAAACATAACCATAGATCCAAGATCTCCACATAACCACAGATGACTGAGATGCATCTATAAATATTCAAAGGTGCTTCCAAATCTAATGGCCATCTTATCTTCAAAAGAGGCCCCGAAAATGATGCAAAAATATAACAATCTTTGAATTAAAAGTAGCCCATCACAAGAAGGATCTTTCATGCAGCATGAAACTATTCGTCAAGACATTTCTTGAATGTTCAGTTGAAAAGGTAGCATCAATTTCATGATTTTGTGGAAGCAAGAAAAGTCACTCCCCAAAATAGTGAAAATGGATAATGTGAAATTTTAACCCTAGAAAAAATGTGAGTTAACGTGCAACTCAACACATGAAGATAAAACAAGCCAACTCAGTCAATAAAAAAATTGAACTATCTTAACACATGAAGGAACCAAGCCAACTTGGCTCATGAAGAGACTAAGTTAACGCAAGATGTTATCAACCAAAAAGTGTGTTAACTCACATTAAAGAATCCAACCCATTGAAGATATCCCAGATCAGTTATCAATGATGGGATGAATGGTGGGGAATGGTCAACAATCCACACTATGGTTTTCTCTTTGATCAAGGATTTCCCTAGTTAACATATTTGATCTTATTGTGTATGAATATCTTGCTATGGTTCCTAACTATATTTCTCATATGGTTAAGATTTAAGAAGGTTAATAATTGTGATAATAGTTCTATAACATTTTCACCCTCCCTATCTCCATTATATTGGTGGGCTATATATTCTAAGAACCGGTATCAAAGCTTAGTCATAGGTTTGATTTCTCAGACCCTTGGGTAATGTCGAGGGGGAGATTGTTGGAAATTTAGTTAGTTCTCCCCTTAGGATTTGTGACAAGGGCTTTACCTCCTCATGTGTACTATATTTTGGGTGGTTGTATTGAGCATTGAAAGATCAATCTTTTGGTGTAATGACAACCTCACTCTAAGAGTTTTTCATGTACATTTCTCCCCCATTGACATCAATGTCAAAAGCCTCATTATGTGAATCACCACTGCAAGTCTTTGAAGATGAAGTGTCTAAACACATTGTTCAAGGCCAATTACCAAGTTTCCTTAATGAATTTGTCCATCCTAGATGCTCCCCCATATAGGAAGCATCAACATTCAATCCAATCAAACAATAGTGCTTTGCACCACTGAACTGATGAAATATCTACATCATTTACTCTAAAGTAGGGAGGGGCATAACCCCAAGCATATCTCTCAAGTACTCAAATGCATCTTTAGGTAAGGGATTTGTAAAGATATCTATAATTAACTCTTTAGTATTGACATACTCCAATATGATCTCTTTCGTTGAAACCTTCTCTATCAAAATGTGACACTTAACAGATATATACTTAGTCTTGGAATACAATACAATATTTTTAGGCATACTTACTATACTTTTTTTTAACAATAGTTGATAATAGGTTCTAAAAATCCTATACTAATATCCTTCAACATCTATTTAATCTACATGACCTAATTACAATTATTTGCAGCTGCTACATACTTTTTCTTAGCCCTTCTCTCTAAACTGTAATCTTGTTTCTTGCTTAGCCAAGAAACCAATCTTCCTCCTAGAAAGATTGCTCCACCACTGGTGACATTTTTGTCATCCATACTTCCTATTGAATCCACATTAGTATAAGCATATAGAGTGAAATCACTTGATCTATCATACACTATTCCATAATCATATGTTGCTTTCAAATATCTAAATATTCTTTTTATTTTTGCATAATGATACTCCTTAGGACTAGCTTGAAATCTAGCAACATTCCCAATTGCATTTTCTATATATTGTCTAGTGTGAGTTGGATATTGCAATCCTCTAATCATTGATCTATACTTTTTCTCTTTAGTTGTAGGTGTCTCATTCTTCCTAGATAACTTGTGACTAGTTATCATAGGTGCACCAATAGGATTAAATTTTTTCAAGACAAATACTTTCAACAAGTCTTTCAAATACTTAGCTTGTGAAATGAAAATGTCATCATTGTTTTGTAGAAATTATAAACCTAGAAAGAACTTCATCTCTCATATCATGCTCATTTTAAACTTATTCTTCATATCTTTAGAAAACTTATCACTTTCTTCATCATTACCTCCAAAAATGTTGTCATCCAAAAATACTACTATTATCACCAAACCATTCTCATTTTTTTAACAAATAAAAATTACTATCTATCATATCTTTAACAAATCTAAATTTTTCCAAATACTTGTCCAACATTACATACCAAGTTCTAGTTGTTTTCTTTAGACCATATAGAGATTTCTTCAATCTACATATCATAACTTTGTCTTTAGTAAGAGGGAATCCTTCATGCTACTCAATCTATACCTCTTCTTCAAGTTTTTCATTCAATAAAGATGATTTGACATCCATCTGATATACTTTGAATTTTTTATTTTATGCATAGGCTAAAAAAATATCCCTACTTCCATTCTAGTTGTAGGGGCATATATTTCCTCTTAGACTATTCCTTCTTGTTGTGAATATCCTTTGCATACAAGTCTAGTATTATTGCTTACAACTTCACCTTGTTCATTCATCTTGTTTCTCAATACCCACTTCATTCCTATAAAAAAATGTCATTGGGCCTTGGAACTATCGTGGTCTCACAATTCATGCCCCATTTCTCCTAGAAACAGGGAACCCTAGTAAATATTTTGTCTGCTAGACTCCTAGTCTAGAGTCATTTTTTGAATCCTCCACGAGTTTGGGTCAAGCCCTAGTCTTTAACTAGGAAGACCAAAGAGCTTGAATTTTGGGAAAACTAAACTTTTCTTCATGTATTCATGTGCTTAAGTATGAACTAGCACAATAGCACACTATTGTACATTTGCACATGTCATATTCATAGAGTGTGCAAGTGCACACTCCATCTCCTTCTAGAGATGCACACACGTGCACCTCCAGAGAATACAAACCTATGAAGGTATGCATTGATGGAGCTATGCACAAAGGGCCTAGGGTCTATATAAGACCCCAGACCACACCCCCCCCACCCCCCCAACCTTTTTCCCTATCATTCTCTCTCTTTTCTCCTAGACTGCACCCCACCTCCATACCCTTCAATGTACACTCCACTCCCATGACCTACAATCAACATACAAACTAAGGTTAAAACCAAGAAGGTATACATATACAAAATTCCTTGAGGTGCACATGTGCACACCTTCCCAAAACCTTTTCCATTTAAAACCTAAAAATAAAACTCCTATCACTACAAGAAGGTGCAAACATCATCTCCCCCAGGGTGTGCATATGTACACCTTCCATAACAAATAAACAACTAGAAACTAAACTTAAGGCATTAAAGGTGAGAACATGTGCACCTCCTCAAGGATTTCATGTGTACCTTACCCAAGTCTGCACATGTCCAACTACACAAAAAAGGAAAAATAGGGGCCAAATTAGTGAATCCTTTCAGGTGTGCAACATGACTTCTGGGGTGAATTTTGACTAGGTTTTGATGTATTTGAGTTTAATTAGAGTTTTTTAAGGTAAAATATTAGGTTTGTGACTAATATCTATTTCTCTCCAACAAATAAAATGTTATCATTGTTGGACTAATTTCCAACATTCGTCTTCACGATCCATGACATAGCTTAACTTCCTCCTATGTTCTATAAGTCTAGTGGTTGTATTAGGCATTGATAGATTGATCTTTTGGTGCAATGGCAATTCTAGCTTGTAACTAGTGGTATTAGAGCTTACTCATAGGTTTGAATCTCCTTCGTTAGTTCTAAGAGGGGGATTTTTGGACTAACCACCAATGTTCTCCTTTAGAATTCATGACATGGCTTAACTACCTCCTATGTTCTATGAGTCTAATGGTTGTATTAGCTATTGATAGGTCAAAATTTTGGTGCAAAAACAAGTCTACCTTGTAACAATCATCCTCTTCTTCAATGGATGAAAAGATAGCTCTAAAACCCATTGTAGTCAAGTACCAAGATACACCAAGGAGATCTTAGTTTCAAGATGGGCATGTTGAGATCAATGATACAAAATTGAGGCATATAAACTAGAACATGTTGCTTACAATTTGTAACAAACAAAAATAATGATCTATGATGGTGTCAAATCTTATTAGGTCATGCCTTGTTAACACAAAATCACATCTAACATCTATTGGGTCTTCAAACTCATAATGACTCTTGTAAAGAACCATGTGATTGAAGAGACGGTCATCAAGAGTGATCAAAGAGAAGGTCATCAAGAGTGTTACAAGAGAGATAGTTTTGGAACCTTGACCAAGAAACATCAAGAAGGTATTCCATTTTCCTAGGGCTAGCTAGTATTTAAGGACAACCTATGATAGAGCAGAGAGATGGTATCAAGAGAATGGAAAGAAAGCTAGAGAAATAATTCAATCATCCTTCCTAATAGATAGAACACTAGTAGGGTGAAAAGTTTGAAAAGTGGACATGAACAAGGGTTATATGAAGGACGAGGATACACAATTGTGCTTCTAAGTAGACTCATTGGACTACCACCACTAGGACATCATCAAATTTAGATTCTCCATTTTATTGAAACTATCAGGACGATAGAGATGTGGATTGACTAGGCTACTACCCTTAGTGATAATCTACATGAGCAACTTATAATCATGAAATTTGATCCAAGATTCTCTATGAAATCATATATGATTTACGTACTGGAAAAAATAACTATGAAATACCTAGGAATTTATAGAAAAGGGATCATGCATGATGCTAATTCTTGGCCATATGTGGTGTATCCACAACTAATGAAGAAGAAACTCTCATAACAAAGTGTGGAATATAGGATGGTGAATTACAACTTCATCTTTGCAATCATAAAATTCATAGAAGGTGATTATGCCAAAAATATGTCAGTAGAAGTAGAGGCTAGGATCATAGAGATTGGTGCATACTACATTCATTTTAAAGCTTCAGCTACCTAAGGGTAGAAAACACTTTAAAAAACTCAAAGAAGCTCCTAGATATCTATTTGATATGATGATCTTGCTAGATATTACATGCAAACTCACATCTACATATGAAAGAATGAGAAAACATATAAAGACATGGGTATGGCCTATCATGATTGGTTCTTTTGAGGTCAAGAAAAAGTAGGAAATTATGACTTTTGATTTTGAGTGGGATCAATATCCCTTAGAAGAGTACAACTTCTATTGCCTTTACTTTGAAAACATATTGATGGTACAACATTTTCTTGGGAAGTATTTTGTGCATAAGGATGCATTAGAGGATAAGTAGACAAATTTAGTAGAGGACTATGATATCTAGATAAGGGCTTATTGTAGGGTGACTCTATATTTGCTAGAGAATGTTCTAAAAATGAAGATCTTGCTAAATGTTGTGGAAAAGGATATGTAAGATATTTTGGATCCTTTGTATAATAGGGACAAGATCTATGACTATTCGATAATAAATGTAGAGATCACACGAGATGAAAATACAAATATTAATCATCAAGCTAGATGTATAGTCGAATTGATGAAGAAATGAATCAATAAACCCTTTAGAATGGATTCATTTCCTCAAGCCATTTCCCTACAAGCTACAACATGACCAATTAAAGGAAAAAATGCATTATTCATAGTGCCAACCTTCCCTGCTCAATCTGTATTAAGGCTATAAATGGTGCATCAACATGAGAGGGTGCATCAACATGAGAGGGGGGTTGAGTAATTAAGGATTGATAAACAAAATCAAAAGAGCCCATGCAAAGGAAAAGAAGTAGATGATTTAGGGCTCAAATCCTCAACAAGAATAGGTATAGCATAAATAAGCCAAGCCACAAGTGAAGCTTGTATAGCAAGGGCCTACTCAAGATACCATATAAGAGACACAAGCACCTTCACAACTAGAAGTGGTAGAGGAAGAGAAAGGACAAGAGTAGGAAGATATCATAGACATACATGTGGTTGAAATTCATGAAACATACGGATTGCTCCTAAGTAGAGAATGGATAAAATGATTTAGAGGATAGTTCTTGACTAATTTTACTCAATTATGGTTGTCATAGAAAGAATTGAATAATTAGATCAAGATAGACATTGAGTCAAAATTAAAACTGATGACCACATAATAAAACACACCTAATGAGGTAGCTTTTCTACATTTAGATCTAGGCTCTTACAAAGTGATGGATATCAAATTCATTCTAACCAAAGTGCTAGATGATCAAAATGGAAAACACATGATCTCTATCCAAAAATAAGAGACTATCACTCAATTCATAGGGAACATGGTGGAAAACTTAAATGAATAATCCAACCCAAATGTTCTACTCTTCCTAAGTTTTTTCAGGATGTGATAAGTTAGTCATTCAAAGTTTGAATATTCACATTGCCAAAAAGTTGTTCCTTGGGTATTGACTCAGATAATATAAATAAAAGGAAATCAAATTCCCAATGATATACCATTGGAAAATTCAAGTTTCACACACATGCAAAGTCATGAAGAAATATGGAGAGGAAAATGAAGATCTCAATGTGTCATATAGTGTTACCTCTTTGGATGGTTGAGTTTTACCATTTGCTCCACTAGAGATGATCAAAACCCAAGCAGAAGATGTAATGTGAAATATCAAGGCTAGAACTTGGTAGTTGTTTATTCTAAGACTAAATTTGATAAAAATTATAGAATTGATTAGAGGGATTCAAGATTAGAAAGAGAAGAGAAAACCCCCCATATCAAAGATAAACAATGGCAGCTCATCTAGTGCACCATGTTAGATATTGAAAGAACAAAAATTCCTTCAAAGTTCAAGTAAAAGAAAAACTTTCAATGAATAAACACAAGTCTAGAACTCCCAAAGAACAAAAAATCTGGACACTCAGGTTTGATGACTCTAAATGAAAATTAGGAGTTGGCATAGGTATCTAACTAATTAATCCCAAAGGTAGGTCCTTTTATGGAACATATTATTTATGGTTTAGATTTACTAACAATGTTGCAAAATATGAATTCTTGATTCATGGACTTCACTTCTCATTAGAGAAGGGCAACAAAACTCTCATAATTGAAGGAGACTCATAGTTGGTGACTAAATAGGTGAAATATATCTACTCTTGGAATGATAAAGGACTAGTTACCTTCCAAAAAAGAGTATGAGATTTGATGGAAGAATTTGAGGCCCTAAACATAAAGTCCTTCCCAAAAAGGAGAAACATGGTAGATGATGCTCTTGCAATTTCAATGAATGCATCACAATCTATTGAAAGAACAAAACAAAAAATATTTTTAGTAGAATTGGTTGTTACCTTGTCTATCCTGGATAATGTTATAAAATTTTAATTTTTCCAAGATGACTAGCATATTCTTGAATTCATTATGTGCAATGGTATTTTTAAAAGACGAGAGATTGATGATACTACCAATGATAAACCTAAAGATAATGAACTTGAAGATGAGAATGGGATTATAAATTTAAAAACTAAGGACATTCCTAAGGGGATAGTTGAGTTGGAACATATCTTTGAGTGAGATGAATTAGTGTGTAGCAAAAGAATTGTCAAAGAGAAGGGAATTGAAGAGTGTGATTCATATAATCTCAATACAGAAGAAGATTCTAAGATGGTAAGAATTGGAAAGACATGTAACCCTTAAGGATGAGAAAGTATGCTTCAATTGATTACATAATATAAAGATGACATATATTGGAGTTATGAACAACTCAAGACATATGCTTCTGAAATAATTACTCATGATATTCTATTGAAACTTGATTCCAAACCTTTTGATCAGAGGTATAGACCGGGCAATCCCATTATTGAACCATTAATAATGAAGGAAGTCCAAAAGTTTCTTGATGGTAAAATTATATTTCCAACATGAAATTCTACATGGTTTGTTAACTTGGTCCTAGTAAGTAAAAAAAATTAGAGAAATTTACGTTTATGTGGATTTTCATAACTCAAACCAAGCATCCGAAAAAGATAATTATCCTTTTCCTTCACTTTATGAAGCATTAAAAATATTAAATGGACCCCAAATGATGTCTTTTCTTGATGGATATTTAGAATATAACTAGGTGATTGTAAATAAAGAATGTAGGCTAAAGAATGATTTCACAACAAAATGTGGAAGCTTTGCATACCAGAGAGCACCCTTTGGATTGATCAATGCAGGAGCTATGTTCCAAAGAGTGATTGTCAAATCATTCAAGGGGATGGTTAAAAAATGTATAGTTATCTATGTGGATAACTTAAATATTTTTTTCAAAATATCATAGCACTCATATTGCTAATGTAAGACAAGTGTTCAATTGATGCCAGAGATATGGCATATTGCTTAATCCTAAACATTGTTCATTTGGGGTCAGAAAAAGAAATATTCTAGGTCGCATTATTTTTGAAGTAGGAATCTCAATTGATCTTTAGAGAATTGAAGTAATCCTTAAGTTTTCACCGCCCCATAGCTGTGAGAACTCAATTATTTCTTTGGGAAGATTATTTTTGTGCTCAAGTTTATTAGCGGGTTTGCTGAGATAGTACACCCCATTAATGAATTGTTGAAAAGGGAGCAAAAATTGAATGGGTTAAAAAAATTAAGAAATATTTTGAGGACATCAAAGTGCCTTCTCCATGAATCTAGTACATGTTGTTAGCATGAATGTTTAGATACTACATTGGGGGAGTATCATAAGAATTGAAGAATATTGGCATGTTCCATTCATGACTACATTTGTCATTGATGTCAACATAGTATGGTTTTTGTAAAGACTGGGAGAATAGCATTCAAAGATCTTACTAGTGCAGACAATGGTTTGATTTTTTGGTGATGATAATTTATGAACATGTTCCATATGATGTCATGAAAATGTGGTTAAGTACGTAGAGTCTAAATCAAAGGTGTATAGTGTTAGGAATAAGGTGTCTCAACGTTGGATAATTCCTATTCTTATTATTTGTTTTGTAAAATGTATTTCTTGCAAATAATGTTGATGTGTCAACATCTTGAATTGTGTATAAGGAGATCATCACTAAAACGGTTATGACAGATTCCTATGGCATGTAAGAGCTGTGTTAGGAAGATTCAATGATAGGTGAAGACATGTGGCAATTGATAATTTTGAGTACTATACATTACACCCCAATACGGTTATCTTTAGGAGTAGCCCTAAAAGTGAAGACATGTGGCAATTGATAATTTTGAGTACTGTACACTTTACCCCAATGCAGTTATCTTTGGGAGTAGTTCTAAAAGTGAAGCACATGTTATAAGGATTTTTAGGGTTGTGAAGAGGAGGATGCAAAAAAGTGTATTGTTGGTACTGTGAGTTGCTACTAGAGTCTTCTGTTGTCGCTATTGAACTTGCATTGCAAGTGTATTGTAACCCTGTGTTGAAGATAATACATTGTGCAGATTCTAGAGGGGTGGGGTTGTTTTACTGAAAGGTTTTTCCCCATTGGAAAATCTATGTTATGTGTTTCTTTCTCTGTCTATTTTATTTATGCTTGCTTGGCTGAAATATTGTTGTTTACATGATATTGAATCTATAAGTGTAAAAGAGTTTAATAGGATTTGCACCATACTCCTCTTAAGAGATTAGTGTAGGAAGTTGTTTTCGCACTTGAGTTTCCTTACAAGTGGTATCAGAGCCTGATCAACTTTTGATCCTAGTTGTTGGGTAGGGTTTTTTGAGCTGTTCCTATTTTCTTGGAGAATGGTAAAACCCTAATATGGTTATCTTTGGGAGTAGCCCTAAAAGTGAAGTGGATGTTATAAGCATTTTTAGGGTTGCAAAGAGGAGGATACAAAAAAGTGTATTGTTGGTACTATGAGTTTCTACTGGAGTCTTCCATTGTCACTGTTGAACTTGCATTGCAAGTGTATTATAACCTTGTGTTGAAGATAATACACTGTGCAGGTTCTAGAGGGGTGGGGTTGTTTTACCGAAAGGCTTTTCCCCACCGAAAAATATTTGTGTTATGTGTTTCTTTCTCTGTCTATTTTCTTTATGCTTGCTTGGCTAAAATATTGTTGTTTACATGATATTGAATCTGTAAGTGTAAAAGAGTTTAATAGGATTTGCACCATACTCCTCTTAAGAGATTAGTGTAGGAAGTTGTTTCCACACCTGAGTTTCCTTACAAGTTGTATCAGAGCCTGATCAACTTTTGATCCTAGTTGTTGGGTAGGTTTTTTTGAGCTAATCTCAAGTTGAGTGGGAGTCTTGTGCTGAGCATCCTAAATCTTATTTGTAGATTGAGATGGCAAGTTCATCATATGGAAGAATGGAGATGGAGAAATTTAATGGCACTAATTTTGAGTTGTGGAAACTCAAGATGGAAGACATGTTGGAAGATTGTGACGTATGGGAAGTGACTTCAAGTGCTACAAGACCAACAACTATAGCTCAAGTAGATTGGGATATCAAAGACCATAAAGCTAAGGGTCTCATAAAACTCTGTTTAGCTGATGTAGTTCTTCTAAATGTTCTAGATGAGAAAATTGCATATAGTTTGTGGGAAAGACTTGGGACCGTGTATCAGGCCAAATCTTTGGTGAACAAGTTGTTCCTAATGAAGAATTTGTACTCTCTATGAATGGAGGAAGGTGGATCCTTAATGGATCATTTAAATGCATTTAATTTGTTGGCTACACAGTTGACATCAGCTAGTGTCAAGTTAGAGGAGGATGATCATTGGTACACACTTTTGTATTCTTTACCAGATTCATGGGACCATCTTGTGATGGCTCTAAGAAGCACGTTAGTCACTTTCAAAATGGATGATGTGGTGTCTTAGCTTCCATTAGAGGAGATGCAGAGAAAGGCTTCTGTTTCAAAAAAAGAAGCCCTTGATATTTGTGGGAGATCCACGAAAAGAGGGAAGAAAAATGACAACAAGACTAACAACAAGGGTAGATCCAAATCCCGTGGGAAGTCAAAGACTTTCAATAAGTCCAAGGAATAATGTTGGAACTGTGATAAACCTGGGCACTTTTGTAAAGATTGCAAAGAGCCGAAGAAGAAGAAGAAAGGTTCAGATTCAGCTTGAGAAAGATTTCAAGAAGATGGCGATGCATTCAATGTAGCTTTGGCAACCCATGCATCTAATGATGTGTAGTTGGTTGGCTCAGGTGCATCTTTTCACATGACCTCTCATCAAAATTGGTTCTCAAAATATGAAGAGTTTGATGGTGTAAAGGTGTACTTGGGTGATGATTCTCACCTAAAGATAGTTGGACATGGAAGGGTCACTATCAAATTTCCTGATGGACAAGTAAAGGGAATCAACAAAATTATGCACATTCCAAGTTTGGCACGAAACCTATTATCTGTAAGTATGCTGAATGATGTAGGTGTGCAAGTTATTTTTTCGAAAGAAGGATGCAAGATGATGAGAGGATCGATAATTCTTGCAAGGGGTACTAGGAGAGGTACCTTATTTCAGCTAGATGCATGTGTCCCTCTATGTAATATTTCTTCATCCTCAGCATTTGAACGAGCAATGAAGAATTCTATGGTTATTGGTTTCAATGGCAATGCAAACACTTTGGAAGTTAAGCTTCCTGCAGAAAAGAAAATGTTGTGGCATATGAGATTTGGTCACATTTGTGAAAAGGGTCTTAGAACCCTAAAAAATAAAAATCTCATTGAGGGGTTAAATGATTTCAATCTTGAGTTTGACTATTGTGAACACTGTGTCTATGGTAAACAAAATCATGTTCAGTTTTAGTCTAGTTCTCACAAATCTTCTGATGTTTTGGATCTTATTCATTCTAATGTATTTGGTCCTGTAAAAGTTCCTTCAATATCAAAGTCTATATTTTTTGTATCTTTCATAGATGATTACAGTAGAAGGACATGGATTTATTTCCTTAAAAGTAAGACACAAGTCTTTAGTCGATTCAAGGAATTTAAAGCCCTTGTAGAGAATCGAACTAGTAAGAAGATTAAGTGTGTGAGAACTGACAATGGTGGTGAGTTTTTCTCAGTAGAGTTTGAACAATTCTATAAAGAACAAGGTATCGAGAGGCATAAGACAACTCCTTATACCCTGCAGTAAAATGGATTTGTAGAGAGAATGAACAAGACACTAATGGAGAAGGCTAGGAGTATGCTTAGTGGAGCTAGTTTAGAACAAAGGTTTTGGTCTGAAGCTATGGCCATTGCTTGTTATCTGGTTAACACATCTCCTACATCAGCCCTTGTTGGTAAGACACCCATGGAGGTGTGGTCTGGTAAGAAGCCTTCAATTAGACATCTTTGTTTTTTTGGTTGTGAAGCTTATGCACATGTTCCAAAGGAGAAAAGATCAAAGTTGGAAAACAAAGCAGTTAAATGTATGTTCATCGGGTATAGTGTTGGTGTGAAAGGATACAAGCTTTGGGATCCTATGACTAGTAAGGTGTTGTATAGTAGAAATGTTATTTTTAGAGAGTTATCATCTTATCCTATTGTGCTACAACCAGATGAAAAAGAAAAGGAAAAAGATGTTGTTCAATTGCCTCTTACCCCTAAGAAGACTGAACAGAGAGGCCATGTTGGGTCTAATGATGGGGAGAGCTCTAGCAGCTCTGATGGTTCAGAAGAAGAGGAAGAAAAACCTCAATCATAGCCCTTGAGGAGATCCATGAGAGAAAGAAATAAACTAGAAAGGTTTGGTTATTCTATGTTAGATTCTAGTTGTGCCTTTGCTTTGATTACTAACACTGATGGGCCTAGATCTTTGAAAGAGGCTTTGGGCATCAAAGATGCAAGTTCATGGATTGAGGCTATGGATGATGAGATGGCTTCATTAGAGGAAAAAAACTTGGGACCTTGTACCTTTGCCTAAAGGGAGAAAATCTGTTGGCTGTAACTGGGTGTTCAAGAAGAAATTCTATGCAGATGGTAGTGTTGAAAGGTACAAAGCTAGATTGTTTGCAAAGGGGTATTCACAAGTACAGGGAATAGATTATGGTGAAATATTCTCTCCTATTGCAAAGTTGACATCCATTAGATTTCTGTGATCTCTTGCTGCATCATATGATTAAGAGATAGAATAGATGGATGTGAAGATAGCTTTCCTTCATGGTGATTTGGAGGAAGAGATTTATATGTCATAGCTTGAGCACTACATTGTTAAAGGTAAAGAATCCTTAGTTTGCAGATTAAAGAAATCTCTATATGGTTTGAAGAAATCTCCTAGGATATGGTACCTTAAGTTTGATGCCTTTGTGTTGTCAATTGGATTTGTAAGATTGAAATCCGATCATTGTGTTTATTTCAGAGTTGAAAATGATCGCCTTCTTATTGTTGCATTATATGTTGATGATATGTTACTGTTTGGGAAGGGTAAGGGTATGATTTTTGATTTTAAATCTTGGTTGTCAGTATAGTTTGAGATGAAAGATCTTGGGGCAGCTAGGTACATCTTGGGTATGGAAACTAGTAGAGATAGGTCTAACAGAAAACTTTGGTTGAGTCAGAGTAATTATGTGAAGTTTGTGTTGGACAGGTTCAACATGGTAGATTGTAGACCACTATGTGTTCCTATTTATGTGGGAACAAAGTTATCTATAGATGATTGTCCAAAATCTCCTAGTGAGATGGAGGACATGAGGAGAGTACCTTATGCTAGTGTAGTTGGCAGTCTTATGTATGCTATGGTCTATACTAGACCAGACATTGCCCAAGTAGTGGGAGTCCTGAGTTAGTTTATGGCTAATCTTGGATGGGTAGTTTGGGATGTAGTTAAACGAGTATTTAGATATTTGAGGGGTACATCATATTAATCCATATGTTATCATGGTAACTCTTCTAGATTTCCACATTCAGTTTGTATTCATGGGTTTGTGGATTCAGATTGGGCAGGTGACATTGGCTGTAGGAGATCCACCAGTGCTTATGTGTTCACTATGTTTGGTGGTGCCATTAGTTGAATGAGCAAGTGATAATCTGTGGTTGCTTTGTCCACTACAAAAGCCAAGTACATGGCTGCTACTCATGCTTGTAAGGAAGCCATTTGGCTCAAGAGATTGTGTTCTGATGTTGGTGTTGATTTTAAATAGATTACTATTTGGTGTGACAGTCAGAGCATTATTTGCCTTATGAAGAATCCAACTTTCCATGCCAGAACAAAGGACATTGATGTATAGTTTCACTTCGTGAGAGATATGGTGGAAGATGGAAAGGTAAATTTGGAGAAGGTAGATACTATGAAGAATGTTGCAGATGCATTAATGAAACTAGTGGGCACTAAGAAGTTCAGATGGTGTTTGGAGTCTATGGGCCTTTTGGCCTATAGCAGTTAGTTCTTGTTATGTTCCTGTTGTTCTTACAAGGTGTTCGACAAGTGGGAGAATGTTAGGAATAAGGTGTCTCAACCTTGGATAATTCCTATTCTTATTATTTGTTTTTTAAAATGTATTTTTTGCAAATAATGTTGATGTGTTGACATCCTGAATTGTGTATAAGGAGATCATCACTAAAACAGTTATGACGGATTCCTATGACATGTAAGAGCTATGTTAGGAAGATTCAATTATAGGTGAAGACATGTAGCAATTGATAATTTTGAGTACTGTACACTCTACCCCAATAGGGGTTCCTATTTTCTCAAAGAATGGTAAAACCCTAATACGGTTATCATTGGGAGTAGCCCTAAAATTGAAGTGGATGTTATAAGAATTTTTAGGGTTGTGAAGAGGAGGATACGAAAAAGTGTATTGTTGGTACTGTGAGTTGCTACTAGAGTCTTTTGTTGTTGTTGTTGAAGTTGCATTGCAAGTGTATTGTAACCTTGTGTTGAAGATAATACATTGTGCAGGTTCTAGAGGGGTGGGGTTGTTTTACTGAATGGTTTTTCCCCACCAGAAAATCTTTGTTTTATGTGTTTCTTTCTCTGTCTATTTTCATTATGCTTGCTTGGCTGAAATATTGTTGTTTACATGATATTGAATCTGTAAGTGTAAAAAAGTTTAATAGGATTTGCACCATACTCCTCTTAAGAGATTAGTGTAGGAAGTTGTCTCCACACGTGAGTTTCCTTACATACAGATATTGTACCTAATTTATTGAGAGTAGTAGACAAACATAGTATTTGAGAACAATGTTCTAGTGTTTGATTGCTATCTTACATCTGAGATGTAATGTAGAAGTGCACAGTCACGCAATAATAGAGGAAATTCATATGGTAATGTCAATGAGTGCACAAGCCCTGGTATCACAAGTGTAAATTTTTGTATACACTATGAGTCAATAGTGCTATTGTAATTGTAAGTAATTAATTATCTTATTATAATTAATTATGAAAGCCTTAAGATTGTTTGAAGGAATTATTATGAACATATGGTATAAATGAAATTTTTTTCATTGTGTATAAAGTAGTCTATTTTGTATCAAGTATAATCAAGTAGAAGTACAAAGTGCAAAAAGTAGCAAAGTTCTTATTGAATGTGAGTAAGCAATCTAAGGGTTTATCAGATGCAAATTGTGAGATCTAGTTACAAGATCTGAAGGAGAAGAAGTCCAATTGACAGGATAGAGATAGAGTAAGGAGGTACATTCAATTTTTATTGTTCTACAAGGAATAATACAAAAATCATTTGGATAGTGGCTTCATTGATCTTGATTTGGGCAGTGGGTCGAGCTATCTTCCACAACTCCTAATAGGGTTGGAATATCCTAACATGGATTTGAAGTCTCCTAACAGGGAATCATATGTATTGAATGTTGTAAAAAAAATTTCAACTTAATTTTTTTCTATTATTTGGAATTGAAAATACTCTAATTCTAAGATGACAAAAATATTATAATTCTTATTTATCTTAAGAATTATAATATAAATATTTTAATTCCTTTATATATTTAAAATGGAGTTATGTGTTGAAAAAATCCTAATAGGGTTGGAATCTCCTAACATGGATTTGAAGTCTCCTAATAGGGAATCATATGTATTGAATGTTGTAAAAAACACCTAACAGGGTCTATCCTCTAACATGGAATATTTATATTAGTATATCATCTTGTGGGTACCATCACAATTTGGGTTTTCCCTCTGATCTAGGGTTTTCATAGTTGACATATCTAGTGTTAATTATGTATGAGTATCTTGTTGTAGTTGTAGTTTATATTGAGCATATGGATAAGTTTGTTTAAGCTTAATAATTTTGATATTAGTTGGATAACTAATTCACCCCCCTATTATATCAATGGACTATATATTCTAACACTTGTCAGTATATATTATGATCTTCCATTCAAAATCTACTCTCTTTATTGAGAGAACTTATGTGCTAGAATTCTCACTCAAAATAAAGGCAAAGAAGATGACAAACCCATCACATTCATGAATTATCCACTAAAGAATGCTAAGTTGAAATACTCCAATCTTGACAAACAATATTTTGTAATGATAAAGGTGATTAAGAAATTTTTCCATTACATACTCAAAAGCAAGGTATATGCAATTGTGCCTGATCCTACAGTCAAAACATTAATGATGTAGAATGAATTAGGTGAAAGATGAGGGAAATGGATGGATATATTACAAGAGTATGGTTTTGAAATTCAATCCATGAAAATGGTGAGAGGACAAGGATTGACCAAGATGATAGTTGATAATGAGATTAGTAATGACAATGAAATCAAATTTGATGATGAAATCAATACTGAAAAAAAGATCACAGTGTATCAAGTGGATATTAACCAAGGTATAACCACAGATGTTTGGTATCAAGATATTATCTACTTTCTTTTGCAAAATCAATATCTCAACTAGATGAATAGTTCCCAACATAGAGGACTTAGGATGAAATGTGAATCCTATATACTGCAAGATGAGAAGATTTATAAAAGGAACAATAAGGGAGTTTATTTAAAGTATTTGGGATGTGAAAAAGTAAAAGAGGTTTTGGAATAGTTTCATGATAAGCATAGCACAAGGTACAGATCAAAAAAATCTACAAATCACATGATTTTGAGATCAGGTTACTTTCGACCTACAATCTTTAAAGATACATTCAAACATGTGCATTCTTTCCATATTTTAGAGACAAGTGCTAACTTAGAGAGACATCTAGCTATGCCTCTATAACCAATCTTTTATGTACACCCTTTTGCTAAGTAATGGAAGGATTTTATAGCTACTAACTATTGCACATGTTGGATGGAAGTGAGACTTTTAGAAATAGCATAGCTAAAGTAGTCACTGATGACTTAGAAGAGTATATTGTTACCACGTTTGGGATACCCTTTGTTCTCATCTATAATAATGCATCATCTTTTGCATCAATATTGCTTACCTAGTGGGAATTGGAAAATTAATTTATCATCAAGTTTTCATTAAATTACTATCCCCAAGGGAATGGTATTGTTGAGTTCGCCAATAAGAACTTGATCACAATGATAAAATACTTACTAAAGGAAAATCCAAAAGATTAGCACACTCAACTAAAATATGCAATGTGGATAGACTAAGGCAAGATCAAAAATTCTTTTTGAACATCTGCATATGTTCTTGTCCATGGACAAGAGCTAATTTTCCCACTTAATCTAAAGATTATTGTTTTGAAATTCATGAGTGGGTATACTAAGGATGTTGACAGGAATTAGATTATTTTAATGAATCTCTTGGACTTGGATGAGAGAAGGAAAAAAACTTTAGAATAAGTATTAAACATTAGGATGTCATAAAGTATGCCACAATCAAATATTTTAGGAATATTCAATCTTGTTCTCCTATGTAACAAGGAAAAAGAAAATCCACATAGGCACACCAATTTTAGAGCTTGTGGATTGACCCTTATCAAATTGTAGAAATTGTGGGAGAGATAATTTTAGGCTTAGTTATCTATAAGAGGAATTGATCCCATTTCCAATCAATTTATAGGTCCTAAAATGCTACTTCAAATCCTAAAAAATAAAATTAGGAAAAAAAATTACTCTTTGCAAGTGCATTTTATTTCTGCAAGTGTGTTTACTTTCAGCAATGTATTTTCTTTTAGTTGTATGTTTGATTTAAAAGTTGTGTTCCTCTTTTCTTGTCAATCTAGGGGTTATGGGAAATCAAGACCCTTTTTGATGCATCCAATAGATCACTACTTTTGGTTTCAACTTTTAGGAAGAAGTATTTTTTTGTTAAAGTATTCAGATAATTTTGTTTCTTGTACCAACTGAAAAAGGGATGTTACGTGCAATTCTAAAGGACCTTCAGTATTGCAATTAGAATTGTAGACCGATAGCTCTCAACACTTGCAAACTAAAATATTAATTATCCTAGTCCTTTTAAAATCAAGGTTGATAGTAGTAAGGGAAAATCCAAACTTGCCAGTCTAGACAAAGGGTCTTCTCAAGGAACTGCTAAGATTACTATTTAGCATGAGGATTTCAAAAGGTTCATAAAAGAGGAATACAAGAGTTAGAAAACTAAAAGAAAAGAATGTGAGAAATGACATTGATTCCTTGTCCACATATTCTAAAGTGTGGAAAGGGTACAAAATAAAGAGAAGAATTACAAGATAGTGTTAAAACTACAAATTCCATAAATTCCTAAAAGTAATCAGACAAGTAGGGATATGTACTCCAAAATGGATATCCATCATCTATACAAATCATTTCAAGGAAGACTCAAATGGAAAGATGCAAGCTTCGTGAAGAAAATCAAAAGAGATTGATAAGGACCTAAAATGAAAATTTGATAACTCATCAAAAGCCCTCAAAATGGATTCTCTCATCTATTTAAACATTGAATGATGTATAGGTTTTACAAGAATTCCTAGTGAATGGACTAGTGGAATAAATGTTGTTTTCAAGTTGCTAGAAACTCATGATAGACTACACTTTGAAATGTCAAAGGAAATGAATACACTAAGAACACATTGAGCTTGATGATTCAAGAAGCTAAGGTTTTAACTATCAAGGAACTTAAAGGATGCTTGAAGTGTTTGGAATTCAATTTTTGTTTAACACATGTTAGAAGAATCTTTTTGATGAAAAAATGCATTTTCCATTTATTCCCTTTTTGTTGGGACAATTTGTTGTGGTCTCACAATGCAAGCCTCATTTCTCCTAGAAATGGGGCCCCTTAGTAATTTTTTTGTATTCCAGAATCCTAGTCCAAAGTTTGGGTCATTTTTGTACTCCCCCAAGAGTTTAGGTCAAGACTGAGTCTCTAACTGGGAAGACCAAAGAGGTTTAATTTTGGAAAATTTTAGTTCTTTTAATTATTCATGTTCTTAAGTGTGCACTAGTGCACATGAAAATATGAGAAAAGTGCAAAAGTGTACATTATATCTCCTTCTAGAGATGCGTACATGCACACATGTACATGTGAATACCTCTAGAGCATGCACACCTAAGAAGGTTCCTAACCATGGAGATGTGCACAAGGTGACTAGGGTCTATATAAGACCCCATACCCCCATTTTTCCACATCATTTTATCTCCACTTCTATACTTCATCACACACTTGCATCCTCCAATGTGAGCTCCTCTACTCCCTTGACCCACAATCAACATACACACTAGAGTTAGCACCAAGAAGGTGCACACATGTGCACCTCCTCAAGGTATACATGAGAGTACCTTTCCAAAACCTTTTCCATGTAAAACCTAAAAAGATAACTCCTAACACTAAATGAAGGTGCACACATGTGAAACTCCCCTAGGGTGTGCACATGTGTAGCTTCCCTCACATATAAACAACTAATGACTAAACTTAAGGCATGAAAGGTGTGCAAATTTACACCTCCTCAAGGTGTGCATGTGCACAACATTGTGAATTCAAAATACAAGTTAAAATAGAATAAATTAAACCTAACCTCCCCTCACCTTGCACATGCAATGTGCATGTGCCCAACTTACCTAGGTGTACATTTGGGAAACTACATATAAAAGGCCAAATAGGGGCTAAGTTAAGAAACTTGCACACATGAAATGATGTGCTAGGTGTAATAAAATACATAGCAAGGCTTCTAGGGGGATTTGACTATTTTAATTACATTCTAACTAGGTTTTGATCTATTTGGGGTCAATTAGGGTTTTTTTAAGGTCAATTCCAAATAATGTTTATTTTTCTTGTGTAGATAAGATGAAATCATGCTCCTTTTTAATGGCGGAATAGATAGATCCAAAACCGATTGTATTCAAGTAGCAAGGTGCACCAAGGGGATCCTGGTTTCAATAAGGGTGTGCTAAGATAAGAGATATATAACTTGGGAATATAATCTAGAAAGAATTCCTTAAAAAATTTAACGAATAAAAAGAATGATCTTTAGTGGTGTCAGCTCTTATTAGGTTGAGATTTGTTAATGAAAAATCACATCCAACATTTGTCCAATCTTTAAAACTCATAATTCTTCTTGCAGAGAACTGTGTAATTGAGTTAAAGGTCATCAAAAGTGTTATAGGAAAGATAGTTCTAGACCTTTGACTAAGAAACATCAAGAAGGTATTTCATGTTCCTAGGGTGGATCGGTAATTAAAGATAGGCTATGATAGTATAGAGCGATGGTATCAAGAGAATGAAAAGGAAGCCAGAGAAATAATTCAATAATCCTTCATGATAAATGGAACACCAGTAGGTCATAGAGTTGGAAAATTGGACATGACTAGGTGTTATAAAAAGGATGACATTAGATATGCAATAGTTCTTTTGGGTAGCACCATGGGAGAACCAATAATAGGACACCCTCAAACCTAGATGGTGTATTCTATTGAAACTATTAGGATAGAAAATATTTCAATTGATTGGGCTACTATCCTTAGTCATAATATGCATAGCCATGAAAGCCATACCAAGATTCTATATGAAATCATATATGGTGTATTTACTGGTGGCAAGGACCATGGACTACTTAGGACTTTATAGAATACGGGAGCATGTAGGATGCAAATGCTTGGCCCTATGTGGTATATCCATAGTCGGTAAAGAAGAAACTCTCATAATAGAGTGTGGAATATAGGGTGGTCAATGAAAACTTAATCTTTTCAATCATAAGATTCATAGAAGGTGATTATACAAAAAGGATTTCAGTAAAAGAAACAACTAGGATTATGGGGATCAGTGTGCATTACATTCAGTTTAAAGAATTCACCTACCTAAGGGTAGCTGATACTATGGAAAACTTGATGAAGCTCCCAAGATATCCATTCAATAGGCTAATCTTGCTAGTGGTTGTATGTGAACTCATATATGCATATGATAGAGTGAGAAGACAACATAAAAAGATATGGTTATGACCTATCATGATTGGTGCTTTTGAGCTCAAGAAAAAGAAAGATATTATGACTTTTGATTTTAAGTAGGATCACTATATTTTAGAAGAGTACAAATCCCCTTGACCCTACTTTGACAACATATAGATGGTACAACGTGTAGAAGGAAAGAAATTTGTGCATGAGGATGCATTAGAGGATTATTGGATGAATGCAATAGATGACTACAATATCTAGATTAGGGATTATAATAGGATGAATCTATATCTAGAAGATAAACTATCAAAATGAAGATTTTGCTAAAGGTTATGGAAAAGGATATAGAAGATATCTTCAGTCCTTTGTATAATAGGGACAAGACCTATGACTGGCCAATAGTGAATGTAGAGATTAGATGAGATGATAATGTAGATATCAATCATTAGGGTAGACATATAGTCCAATTGAAAAAGGAATGGATCAAGAAGTCCTTTAGAATGGATCCAATTCCTTAGGCCATTTCTCTACAAGCCATGATATGACCAATTAAATGAAAATGTGCATTAATCACAATGCCAAGCTTTCCCACTCAATCTCAACTAAAGCTAGAAATGGTTCATCAATATAAGAGGGAGGTTGAGTAATTTAGAATTGATAGGGCACAAGAAAAATTAAAAGAGAACCTATAATGACAAAGAAATAGGTGACTTAGGCACAAGAGTCTCAATAAGAACAAGTAGAACCTAAACAACTTAAGCCTATAGTGCAAGATCCTGCTGAAGAGTCCATGAGCCATAAGTGCCTCTACAACTAGAAGTGATAGAGGAAGAGTGAGAAAATTAGTAGGAAGTGTCAACACAAGTGGAAGAAGCCTCCCCCTCACCTCCCAAAAAGACAAGGTTTGCATCACCAATGAAAAGAACAAAGAGGAGAATATTAAAAAAGAGGAATAGTCCATCTTGTGAAGTTCTCAAAATGATCCCTAAAGTAGAGGCAAAAGAAGAAGGCTAAAATATTGAATATGTCCCCCTAAGCCAAATGAACCATTCAGCCAAGGCAATAGAGGAGGAGAGGATAAGGAGTTCAATAATGAAACCTCCATCAATCCCAAAAGACCCTATTCATGTATCAAATTTAGAAGATTAGTAACAACAATAGATAGCTAACATGAAGGGTCAAGAAATTGATGTCTTTGACCTCTCCAAATTTGACTTCATGCCAATAGGTACTAAGATGGTGGGAGAGAAGATAAGAGATACTCCCATGAGTGAATCTTTAGGAAAGGACTAGAACCAATTGCAACCTCTACCTTAAAGACCTCTATGCATTCTACCACCACCATCTCAAGACTTAACATTTTTGGATAACAACTTAGTGACTTCACTTCCTCAGGCTACAAAAATAGAAGGACAAGTGATAGAGGAAGAAGAGCCCCAAAAAATTCATGTTGATTAAGTATATAAAGAAGGGAAAATACCCAAAGAGTGAAAAAAAAAATCCTCATGATATAGAGGATAGGACCTTAGCCCAACCAAATATAGAGACTACAGATATTGATCTTTCTCAACAAGAAAAGAATCTAGAGAGGAGTAATAGGGGAAAGGGGCCTATAGTAGAAACCACCTCTTCAGTCAAGTAGATGTCTCCAATGAGAACTACACCAACATGGAGGAAGAGGGAGGTCATGTTTCATTAGAAGAGGTAGTTGGATCTAACTACCAAAGAGGAAATGAGAGAATTGGTTAAAGTAGTTAAGAAGCCTAAGCCAACTATGGGCGATGTGTGAACACTAGCCTTTATAATAAAGATCTAAGATTAGGACTTTATTTTACACATAGATATTCCTCCTCAGCATGCTGACACCTAAAGACTATTAAATAAAGGAGGTCATGTTTGGTAGACCCATAGAAGACACTGAAAAAGTGATGATTACTCTAGGGATGAAAGAGGTGTTCAAACATATGGACCAAGATGAGTCCAAATTGATAATGCTACAAAAAAAATTAACTTTTGAGAGGCCATCTGTATGAGGTTGTGGGTCCTATTGACCTAGATAATCTAGAGATCACTCTTGTTGCATCATTAGAGAGGAAAGAAATGGGGATGGGTTAATTAGACCCATTTTTGGAAGCATGTCAGCAATGGCATGACAATTTTGAAGAGAAAGGTATACAAATAATAAAGGGTAACTTGAACCTAATGCACCACACTCATTCAAGTGTAGATAAAATGGTATCCATGGTGAACAAATATTTTGGTTATATGATGAGGTACATACTTAGACACAATACCTACGAGTCCTACAATCAATAAAAGGAAAAAGGTATCTTACATTAATGGAGCTATTCACTGGTGATGAGCTAGGTAAGCTCAATGATTGGATTAAAAAGATATCTATTGGAAATAAAGTCATGAAAGGACTACATGAAAATATTTAGAAGATAAGAGACAAAACTCAAGAGAAAATTTTTGAAGTGGAAAGGTACTACAATGATGCTTGTGTCTAGATTTTTTAAGATGAGTCAAAATGATTCTTACAATGTTGCATGTTGGAGCCAAGTGCTAGTGGTTTCCAATTTTATGTTGCTATCAATATATTTAGAGGAGGCTAAGTTATGGTAGCTCTAGTGGATGCCAAGTTACTATAGCTCTTAGTGGATATCGAGTTACTACTCCTAGTGGATGCCAAGATATTGTAGTTCGAAGTGGATATCAAGTTATTGTATCTCCTAGTGGATGTCAAAATATTGTAGCTCCTTGTGGATGCTAATTTATTGTACCTCCAAGTGGATGTCAAGTTACTACATTTCTTAGTGGATGCTAAGTTACAATAGTAATCTTGTGTTGACAGAGTGCTCCTTCATGTTCCAAGTGAATGTATTGGTGCTAAGTATTCCTATTAGTGTCAAGTGTTCATGTATGTGTCAAGTGGTAGTATTTGTCTTGGTCCTTCTTTGATAATGTTGTCTATGGGCTGAGTTTTGGAATTTAATTTATGTATGGGTATTTAATTTAGTGTTGTAGGTGACTTGTGGCTTGACCTATATTTAATGTAAGTGATTTAATTTAGTTTGTAATGAGATGGGCTGATTTGTGGCTTATTTGGGTATAAGTAAGGGGTTTTGTGGATTTGGGCATAGAAGGTCGATCTGTCTAATTGAATTTCTAGGATTCGTGGATCTATTGCTGAGAGTTTTCTTAAATTTTAGAAAATTCCTCCAAGAATATTAGACTATAGGGAAATTTATGATCATAGTGATGTTATGGAAGAAAGGATCTTAGAAAATATTGGACAAGAGTTCAGATTTAAGATTGCATTGATGAAGAGTGACATGATTGTTAAAATTGTAAGTTCTTTTGGTGGCCTACCTAGGCATGTGGGTACTGAAGGTATTTATGAGGAAGTTGTCGAAGAATTTCAAGTTTCTAGATCTAGTGGTGAGGGAAAATTTGATCATGTGGAGAGACTTACTGGAACTAGGACTGGTCAGTTTGCTAGACCTAGATCTCAGTTGAAGGTAAAGCATAAGATGGATGTTTCTAATTTCTTAGGTACTTTGACTCCTAAAGACCTCATTAATTAGATTGGTGAATTCAAAAACTACTTTCAGCTTAAGGATATTGATTATCCACTTAGATTGAGGTTGACATAAAATAAGTTGAAAGGACATGCTACTCTTTGGTGGAAAGAATTGCAAAGAGATAAAGAAGAGGAAGGTGAAATCAAGATCACTAGATGGAGGTTGATGGTGACTAAGTTGAAGGCTAAGTTCATTCTTGCTAATTATGAAATTGAGTTGTTTAAATAGTTTCAGAATTTGATATAGAAAGATATGACCATGAAATATTATATTGAGGAGTTATACAAGTTGAATATTTAGTTTGGTCATAGAGAATTGTCAAAGGAAATGGTAGCTCGATACATTAATGGCTTGATATTCACTATTTAGGATGAGATTTTTATGCTGATTATTTCTTTAGTTTGGGATGTTTATCAATATGCTTTGAAAGAAAAAGATAAGTTGAGGAGGAAAAGTCAAGGTAATGCTAGAGGGAAGGAGAAGTAGGATAGATTGGTACAAGTTAAACCAAGTGTTGAAGGTGAACCAAAATCTATTGATCAAAAAAGGAGGATAGGTAGAGGTGAGTTCAAAGGTGGTAAAGAAGGGCATAGATCTTTTAAACTTTTGATTGGTAGGAAAAATACTATTTTGAATGAGGTCACTGTCTAGGATAGTCAGTTTGAGCAAGGAGAAGGTTTGTTGGCTCAGTGAGTACTAGTTGGTGAGAGTACATCAAATTCTTGTTAGATGATATGTTTGTTTAGGACTTGTAAGTTTGGTGGTAAAGTCTACAAGAAGATTGTAGATGATGCTAGCATTGATAACCTCATTGTTGAGAAGATGGTTCAAAAACTTAGTATGAAGAGACTAAGACATCCTTATTGTTATAGGATTGGCTAGTTACAAGGTGAACATGCTTTGGAAGTGAGAGAGCAATGCCTTGTTTATTTCCAGACTGAGCAGTATAAGGATTAAGTTTTGTGTGATATTATGGACATGAATAATTGTCATGTGTTGCTTGGTAGACCTTGGTAGTATGATTGTAGGGTTGTGCATGATTATGTGGATAATGTGTTTACTATTGAGAGAGGTAGTAGGAAATCTTTCCTAATTCCTTTATAGAATGAAAAGTTTAGTAAGAGGAACTTGAGTATTGGTAGCTAAGTTGAGTTGATAGATTCTGAGAAGGTTGGATATCATTCTAAAAAGTAGACCTATAGCACACCTAAGATGGATGTGAAGAAGTAGAAGAAAAATAAGGGAAAGAGTGTACAAGTTGAAGATTTGGATGATATGTATGTGAAGAGCCAATTTGGGATTTATGTGTTGAATCTCAAAATATGTTCTTTTGGTTGCTACAAAATATTTTTGAACCTTCGGTGTCTACTACAGGAGCATCAAAGGCTTTCTTGTAATCTTGCATGTTGGAGTCAATTTTTAATAGTTTCTAATTTTATGTCGCTATTGATCTATTTAGTGGAGGTTGAGTTACTATAGCTCTATTGGATGCTAGGTCACTATAGCCCCTAGTGGATGTCAAGTTATTGTAGCTCCCAGTGGATTCCAAATTACTATAGCTCCTAGTGGATGCTAAGTTAATGTATCTCCTAGTAGATGTCAAGTAACTATAGCTCTTAGTTGATGCCAAGTTATTGTAGCTCCTAGTGGATGTTAAGTTACTGTATCTCTTAGTGGATGCCAAGTTACTATAGTAATCTTGTGTTGACTGAGTGTTTTTTTTATGTGCCAAGTGATCCTATTGGTTTTGGATGTTCCTGGTGGTGCTGAGTGTTGTAGCCAACTTGTGGATCAACCTATATTTAATGTAAGGGATTTAATTTAGTTTGTAATGAGCTAGGCCATTTTTTGGCTTAGTTGGCTATAAGTAAGGGGTTTTGTAGAGTCTTTAGGGGGCTTATCAATCTAGCTTTGAGAAGGGGATGAAGTGCAGATGTGAATTTTGTAGATCTAGGGATGCAACATAGGAAATAGAGGATTGCTTGGTGGACCCAAGGGTACAATTGTGGATTTTATTGGTATTCTTATCTAGTTGAGGATGTAGACTAGGTTGAATTGAGTTGTAAGTGGATCTTGTTAGATCTTAGAGAACTAATTTTGTATTGTTGTTTGAATTTGGCTCTAACCTAAAATGCCTTACAACTAGACATATTGCATGTAATTAGTTGTACCTATGAATAAAGAGTTATGATTTAGTATCAAATCTTGTCTTGTTGCTGATTTGTTATATTTTTTGCACTGTATGGTTATTTTCTTGTGGCTAGGAAATCTCCTTTGTAGATTCTTTTTCCTTGCACTACATCATAAAAACCAAGCTCAATGTTGTGCAATTAGTAGTCCAACAATTATGAGGAAGTTTCAATGATACATTATTAGATGAAGACATAAAGAAATAAATAAATACTAAGAGTTATTATTGGAGCTAGACACTAAACTTGAGGATTTTGTGGCAACTCAAATAGAAGTCAATAACTACCAACATGTAGTTAAAGATAAAAAAATGGGGCTTTGGATTCGGTAGAAGCTATGCAAGTAGTGGAAATTATAGAGAAATTCAAAATTAAACATCTAAAGATTATTTTGGTATAAAGGGGAAGAAAACTCATATGCTGCAATTTCAGTTTTGACATTTGAGAAATTTTTGAATTTTTTTAACCGATCATCAAGGTGCATAGGTGCGCTATTCACATAGGTGCACCAATAGTTTTGAAGAAGTAGTGCACCAATAGTTAGCTACTAGTTTCTATTTTTGAGATTTCCATGACCTGAAAACACATTTCTATGGTAGTTCAAGTCTTGAAAATGTCCAGGGAAGGCCAAGCTTCCATTTTCAGAGCTTCCAAAGACTCATAGATCATCTTACAACTTCTATCTTCTTATCTTCTTCTTATTTTATTTTTTGAATTCATGTAAAGGCTCATGTACCCATGAATCAATATAAATAAGGGTGGAGAAGTACTTAGCACCATTTAGAGATTCATTTTGTAAATAATTAGATTTTTCAAATTATTTTTTAGAATGTGTTTTCATTTTAAGATCTCTCACTCCCAACAGAAAAAGAAGAGATGATTTCTTATACATACATGGATGTAATTTCTTCTCCAAGCCATTACTTTGGTGCAATAGTATATGTTATTGGTACTCTCATTCTAATTATAGTTATTCTTGCAAGAGTGTGTTATTTTTGTGAATGAAAGTTCATGATTAATAATGGAGCCAATGGTTTTATTTTGTTGTTATTATTGTGTGATCTTTTAGTTATGGTGTTTGTCTATTGTTAATAAACTATTTTGACATAAAGAATTGGAGAAAGGATCACTCATTATTTTTTCATAGCTTCTTATCTTGCATGAGCACACATTCTATAGCCTTGTGATTTGATGAGAATTTAAACATCTTTTAGTTACTATCAAGTTCCCATTTACTAATGTATCAATATAATTGTGGAAGCACTTCTCCTATTTTCATTGTTTTTCTATCTAATCATTTTGACAATTTAACTCACAAACATTTTATTACCATGGTTTATGTCTATTAGGAATTTGGCATTCAAGTTATTATATTTAATCTCTTGTTACTCTATTTTGTTATTTTCTTTTCTAACACTTGGTTAAAATAGGAATTTAAATAGTTGCATTGATAAATTGTGTATATCATAAAATATAAAATAACAAAAATATATCTCTTTTGTGGTTACTTTTCAAATAGTAGATTAAACATCTTATCAAAAAAAATTGAACTAGGATAGACCTCCTTGTGAACATACACATTTATCTTCAATTGAGTAGATTGAAGTAGGTTAGAAGATCACTTTGAACCCTGGAGTTCTAATCCTAGATCATATTTTCAAGAGATGACTTCAAAAGGATTCCTTTCATTAAGCATCATGCAAAATGACAAATCAACAAGAAATAACTCCCATGTGTCACTCTTCACAATCTAGTCTAATTATTCCTTCATTTCTTGAATCCGTAATCATCTTTGCATGCCTTATTTATACTTTTAGGTTGAACTTGAGAAATGAAACATAATTCTTCATTTACTTTGCTTCTTGTCATCACTATGTCTTTGCTTCCAATTATCTTCTCTAGTCAGTGACTCTTTGTCATGTTTCTACTAGAGGTAGGGGTTTCTAACTCAACTCCTATCTCTTCTCTTGGTTCATATATTTTTTCTCCTCTTTGTTCAAAAATTTTCACATCATTCTCTAGATCATTATTAGTCTCAAAGAAAAATTCAACTTTTTTTCTAAAAATTCTACTATTTTCTTCTTCTTCATCATAATCAAATCCATTATCTTTTACTTAATTCCAAACTTTTCATCAACTTTTACATTTGCACATTCAAGTATTGTCTTAGTTCTGTGATTAAGAAATCTATAAGCATTTTTTTGCAATGAATAACTAAGAAACATAACTTCATCACTTCTTGGATCAAACATACCAACATCATCATCTCTCTTTATGTAACACTTTCTTCCAAGGATTTTTAAAATACTTTACTAAATGTGTATGACCAAACCATAGTTTATAAGGGATCCTATTCACATCTTTTCTAATATGTACATCATTCTCAAACATCATAGCTCTTCCTACCTCTGATATTTATCTTTTTCTCCTTTCTTCTATTCTGTTCTACTCAAGGGTCTTTGGCAAGGATAACTATCTCTTAATTCTACTCTCTTTGCAAAACATGTTAAATTCACTACAGGTAAAATATCCTCCTCTATCTAATCTAAAATATTTTATCTTAACAATATATTCATTCTCAAATCTATTCTTAAAAATCTTAAAGCTCTCAAAGGCTTCATATTTTTCTTTAAGAAATTCTACACACATCATTCTAGTAAAATCATCAACAAAAATCCTAAAATACCTTTATCCATAGAATCCTCTTGCCCTCGTACAACCACTCAAATCTATGTAAAAAATCTCCAACTTCTTTGTAGTGGTGAATATTTTTCTAAGAAATCATACCTTCTTTTGTTTATCCATAATATATATTTTGTAGACAACACTAGCAGGCTTCATTATCTTAGGCAAATCTCTAATTGTAAATGTCTTACTGACCTTTACAATGTTATCAAAATTTATATGATAAAACCTCCTATGCCAAAACCAACTATAATCAACTTTAGCAAGAAAACATTTCATCTCAATGGGATTCAACTAAAATATATTACGTCTAGATCTTTTACTTGTTCCAATCAGCTTGCCATCTTTATCTTTGATAATGTAGTTCTTTTCTATGAATTGCAGTTGATAACCTTTATTTACCAACTATCCAAAACTCAAAAAATTTATTCTTTAAAACATCATCAATGTAAATATCATGAGTGTTAGTATTTCCATCAAGAGTAATTGATCCTATCTTTATAATGTGATAGGATTCATTGTCTCCAACTCTAACAATACCTGCATCATGATTCCTGAATTTAACAAACTTGTTCATATCACTAGTCATGTGATGTGAACATCTACTACATATTATCTAATTAGATATACTTTCAAATTGAGAAACTAGATCTTTCTCCTCTCTAATTTATATGTCAAGATCATCTTCTTTAATGACTACAAACCCTCACTCATCATCACTTTCAATTTGAACTCCTTCATCTGATTCCTCATCTTCATTTGCATATAAACAATTTCTAAGGTTTTCTAGGTTTAAACTTTTCTTTTCACTTTTTCTCTTTTTTAGGAAAATTAGATGCATAATGACCAAATTTGTTACAAGCCCAACATTTAAATATATTCTTACCATCTAGTTCTCTTCTTACAAGTTGGGCTATAACTTATTCAATCTTCCTATCTTCATCATAACTAGTTCTACTTCCACTAGAAAAGTCTCCATGATTGCTTGCACTTATAGATAGACATGGATGAACACTTAAGGAATTGAAAGGTATTTTTGATCTTGTCAATTCTCTAGACTATCTCATACCATCTTCTATTGCTTCCAATCTTCTAATAAAATTTTTGCTAGTAAAATGTTCAATATAGGGTATCAAAAGTTCAATCATTTGTGCCACTTGCTTGAATGGTGGTTTCAGAGTTTTGAAGATCTGGAATAAAACTTCATCTTCTTCCTTGGTAACACCATATCAATTGATTCATACAATAATATTAGATATCCTACCAACATATATTTTTAGAGATTCATCTTCCACCATTTTAGATCTTGAAACAAACATATCCAATTTTTCAATCTTATTCTCTTTGTATGTTTATCACTTTCAAAAGTAGATTCTAAATCTTTCCAAATCTTATGAGATGTATCTAGTGATTTTACCTAATTGTATTCATTCTTAGGAATATCTGATAGTAAGGCTTCTCTTTATCTCATATAGAACATGAATAGATCTCTTTTATCTTCTCTCGATACCTCAATCTTGGCTTCTTCCACAATATTTTTGTTATCTTTTGTCAAAAGACAATATTCTAGACCCATACATTATAAATAATAATTCATCTTGTCTTTCCAACTGTCATAATTTTAACTCCATCAAAATTTGAACTATTGTTTCTAAAATGACTCATCATTGATAACCCATAGTTGTTAAGATTTTCCTTCAAGGACTTGAAGCTTTGATACCAATCATTAGAATATATAGTTCACCAATGTAACTTTGTGGGGGGGGGGGGGGTGCATCAATTATCTAATTATTATTATATTTATCAACCTTATTAAATCTTGGCCATATGTGCAATATAATCACAATAAATATGTTAACTATGGAAACCATTGATTAGAGGGAAAACACTAGTGAGGATGGTACCCACAAGATGATGTACTAATATAAATATTTATTTTTAGAGAATGAAATCTATTACGAGTCTATAAAAACATTGAATACATATTAGTACCTATTTGGAGACTTTTAATCCCTATTAGGAGATTCCAACCCTATTAGGAATTGCAAAAGCTAGATGGACCTATTGTCCAAACATTTTTAGGTGAAAGACCAATGAAAGCATTGTCCAAATGGTCTCTCTATTAGTCCTTGCAAAATAATAGATTTGATCTATATCATTCCTTCCTCTTTCTCTATCATATTAACTAGACTTCTACTCCTTCTCATATTGATACTATATTACAAACTTTACATCCAATAATCCCTTAGATTTCTTACTCCTATTTACCAATCACCTTTCTCTTGTTCAAAATTTCTTGAATACATTGCATCCAACATATAATTTTACAATCAAAGAAAATACTTCCCTTTACACCAATTCCTCAAAAAAATTCCTTGAGTTAGCCTTGAGGCTTTCTCAATTAATTATAATAGTATCAGAATAGGATAATTAACTTGTTTGCAACCACATACCATTGTCAGCTCATAATATATACAATTTTTCACATGTGTGACTTCACAAATTGAACACTTATTGATTCTATCATTATTCTATCCTCTAGCACCACATAACTTTACATACCCTAATTATATATCTTTTAAAAGATAGAATATAATCATTATAAACTACTTCTTAGGTGCTCTATTTCTACACTACTCTTTGTGAATCACATATATCTTTTGTATCTCTTTAACTTAAGTTACACAAACTTAATCTCATCATTAGGACATAGTTTGGAACACATCCTTGACTTCATGTCATCTGATCATCAATTTATTTTTTCTATTATGCCAATCTTCATAGAATTACTACTATGACATCAATGAAAAAATAGTCATGAATGCAACATGTCAATACTGCCACATGGTCTACAATTCTTAAAATACTCCCCCAAAGGAATAACATCAACATTCATGGTAAGATGAGTTTCTTGGATTTCTTTGTAATGGATTCTATAGATCCTTTTGATAGATATATTCCTCCATTTTAATTTTCTATAGATGAATTTCTAACCATCAAACTTCTTAACCTCTAAGTTACCCTCTTCTACCATTTCTCCCACTCAAATTTGAGACTCACTCTCAATTTTGAGCCCATCTTGCATAGTCAGGTAATAGAATAAAACCCATTTTAATAACACCTATTCATATTAGAAGATAAATATCTCATTATTACATGCAAATTTAACTAGTAAAGTAGGTAAATAAGGTACATAAATTGAAGAGGAAGACAAAAAAAAAATGGTTCATAAAATCTCAAGATACATCTAAAAAATAGTAAGTCAAATATTATTATCTAGTAAATAAAAATTATTATGATCTGTAATCCTTCACAACTCAATACATTTGCATGATGCTACCCAATTCACATATGAAAAGCCTTGAACCTAATATATTCTAACAAGACTTGTGTTGGTTACAAAAATAAGGTAAGAATATATTAGGAAATAGAAAAATAAATCTATATGATTTTGTGCAACGATAATATTTCATTAAGGTTTTATGGGTGTTACCCCAAAATATCCCATGAGAACACTTCCCCTTAACCTTTCCCTGTACTTAAAAAAAGGAAATTTGAGGGGTATTATCATACAAGGGGTGTATCAAGCTAATATAATATCTATGGAACATCTCCTAACCCTCATTAAAAAATTTAGATGGGGTGAGGGAAGGGGACCAAGCTAGTTAAATTTGAGAAAAAAAAACTCTTAGCCTTGTTAGTTCCCTATAAAGAAATATAGATGTTGAGGCATCACATAACATACTAAAAATCATTCATTATTAATGTGAGTTAGGTTGGATGATTAGGGATAAAGGCTCTCCTAAGAAACAACCAACCTTGCAAAGTCAATACAATGGGAAAAAAAAAATCAGCAAAAACCAATGCCAAAAAGGAGGGATGAATGAATGTCTCTATGGATTCATCCACATTTAATTACACATTCCCAACTATGGGGCCTTTCAATTTATGGTCAATAAATATATTCAAATATGCATAAAAGTACATCCAACATGTTAGATATGTGATCCCCCTTACAAATTATTAATCTTCCAAAATACATACCTAATCTAGACCATGACTCTCTATTTATACTAGTTAACATGACTTACAAAAGATTCTAGATTATCACATTGAGAAGTTTGACCACATAGTCATCTACATATATCCTAATGATCAATCAATATGATAAATTACCAACAATAATTAAATACAAGATTCGACTCTCAAATAAGAGCCAAATAGAAAAATTGGTGAAAAGACAATAACACAAGGTCACTGAGCCACCTGGTGAATAAAGAGTAGGAGCACTCAGTGAACAAATAACTTGAGATATTTGATGAATTAAAACAAGAGAAAATCCACTGAGCCAAGTAGAAATAAAGTCATCTAGTAGTTCTAAAGCATAACCAAAGACTCATTGACTAATAATAATAGAAAATAAACCCAAGATGCTCTTGCATCAGACAACCAAGGTTGAAAATAAATATTTTTTCTAAATCATGAGTGTGCCACAACCTGAGCTAAATCTAGTGTAGATAAGGGAATTAATGCAAAATTTTCAACATTTGCAACTAGTAATCCTTCCGTCTTACACTCTTACCAATTGTTTGATCCAAAATCTTCTCAATCTCTTACATATACTTCTACGGATAATCACTTAGTACTATCAACTCATCATTAGACTCCCAATACTTATACATATTAGAAACATTGAATATAGGAGATATATCCATGTTATAATGTAACTCAACTCCGTACACATTAAAATTGTAAATCTTCCTCAAGATTATAGAAGCACCAAACTTCTTCATCTTCAACTTAGTATATGTTTCAATAGGAAATATAAATTTCTTCAAATGAACCCTCACTTCATAACCAACTACAAAACTCATAGATCTTATACACTTATATAAATTCTCTCTATACTTATGATTACTCTATTCTAACTTATGTTTCACTTCCTCATGCAAAGACTTCATAAACTCAACAAATGCATCACCTTCAATAGTTCTTCTTCACCAGAAACATTCCTCAATTCTAATCTACCCCTAGGAATATAATTCCATTAATAATCTCAAATTTCATCTTTCAAGTACTCTTGTCCACAAAATTAATGTATGCAAACTTAGAATGTGCCAATACTAAATCCATATTACTTGGTTTATCTGCAATCAAGCATCTCAATGAATTTCCCAATTTTATGTTCATAACTTTTTTTTCCATAAATCCATGGATGAAATGTATAACTCAACCTTAGCTTAGTATCTAGCTTCTTGTCTAAAGTTTTCTAGAGATAACCAATAAAATTATTGTCTCTTTCAAATACAACACTTCTCTATAATCCATGCAATCTAACAATTTCTTTAAAGAAAAGCACAACAACCTATACTAAATTAGATATGTTCTCACAAGATATCGAATGTGTAATCTTATAAAATTTATCATCAACAAAAAATACATAATCATGCCCTTTTACAATCCCCAGTAAGTGAAGTACAAAATCCATACTAATATCACTCCAAGGTTTCTTAGCTATTAAAATAGGTTTATACAATCTAGTATTTTGACTTACTCCTTTTGTACCTTTACTAACTCCACAAATTTTTACAAACTTATGAACATCCTTATACAACTATGGCAAAAAGTAATTCTCCTTAAGAAAACTAAGAATTTTATCAACACCAAACTACCCAAGCAATCCACCACTATGTTTCTCCTTAATCAAATTGATTGATAGATCCTTTTGGAATACATAACTAAACTCATTTAAACAATATAACTTCTCAAATGAAATAATCTTCATACTTACTTAGTTAATTAGGTATAGGTGATCCGCACTCTCTCAATGTGTCAAAATAAACTAGGTTAGTCTCATGTACAAATCCTTCATCTCATCAAAGCCAATAACCTCAACTTTCATCTTAGTTAACAAAGATCTTCTTAATGCATCAGTGACTTCATTTGAGACTCCATTTTTTTCTTGATGACAAATGTAAAATTCTAAAAATCTCTGACTTCCCAAACATTGTATAGCCTTATGATTAGTGTACAACATAGAATCCTTAGGGATCAAATAATGTCTCCACTTCTACAAAGTTTGAAAACCAACATAAAACCTTGATCATATATGGAATACTTTCATTTATAATCATTTAATTTATCACAAAATAAAGAAACATGTTTATAAACCTAAATTAACATAGCTACAATCATACTACCACCTGCATTACACTCAACTTGATATACTTTATTACAATCAAGAAAGGCTAACATAGGTAATTTTGTGACCCTTTGTTTCAAAGTCTCAAAAATATTATTATCTCCATGTATCCACTTAAATTCATCTTTATCTTCTCTCATTGTCCCAAGAATAGCAGTACAAACATAATTAAAATTCTTGATAAACTTTCTATACAAACTTGCTAAACCATGAAATGATCTTATGTTACTCACATTCTTAGGAGTAGGCCACTCAAGAATTTATTTAACCTTCCCGAGATCCATCTTCAAACCATCAACTAAAATCACAAATTTGAGATACATAATTTCTCCTTCATGAATTAACACTTATTTAGATTAATCAAAAACTTCTACACTTTCAACATATGCAATACCTATCTAATATTCTCAAGATGATATTCCCTAGTCTTACCAAATATAAGAATATCATCAACATACACAATTAAAAACTTACCCAAGAATTTCTTCAAGGCTTCATTCATAAACCTCATAAAAGTAATTTGTGCAATAGTCAAACCAAAAGGCATAACAAGCCACTCATACAAACTTTCTTTTGTCTTAAAAGTTATTTAATAATCCTTAATATCATCGATTCTAGGCATATGAAATCTATACTTTACTATTATCTCATCAACATCCCTAGAATTAGTACACATTCTCCACTCACCATTAGTTTTAGGTGCCACTATAGAAAGCACACCACATGGACTCAAGATTTCTCTAATTAATTTCTTTTTGTGATAACTCATGGAACTATTTATTAAGTTCTTCATTCTCTATAGGTGTCAACCTATACGGTGCCTTTTTTGGAAAATAGCTCTAGTAATCAAGTTCATATAATTATTTGTACTTCTTACAAAAGGTAAAGCATTAGGTACAATTTTAGATATATTTTCCTGATACTCGATAAGAAACTTTTAAACTTTTGCTAGAACTCAAACACCACTACCAAAAATTCTTTTAATAAGAATCATAGAAAAATTAATTAACTCTTTCTTTATATCTTTCACAAATTTATTTTCATTAACCATGAAAACTTGTCTAGTAGTAGAATTAAACTCATCTAGACTTTCAATTTAAAGTAACAATAATTTTATTTTTCTATTGACCATAAGAGTATATCACAACTATATAGAAGTGGTTTTTTTATTATTATAGAGATTACTACTAAGTTAATTCTCCTAATTTGAGTTAGAAGAAAAGTTTCTTATTGCTGTAAACATTGTCTTTAATTCTATATCATTAATTATTATCTCTAAATATTGTCTCTTGAAGAAAATATAAAACTTGTAATTATCATCTTTAATTATTGACTCTTAAAGACAACATAAAATGAAGATATTTATTGTCCTATATAAATAATTTCACTTGTGGCTTTATCTAGATACAATAGTTCTTTAATTGTAGAGACTTAGCTTTTGCCTATAGAGAAAGATTATCTTTTTAAATATCAACTATATAAAAAATATAATAAAAGATTAAAAATTTAATTTTAATATAATTTTTCATATTTAATATTTCCAAATATCAATAATAGAATATTCACTATAGTAATTCCCAATATTTTCTTCTTGCAAAGCACTTAAAAAAATAGTATACAACTAACTTATATCAAAAAATCATATTTATTGCATTTATTATCAATGTTGTCTTACAAAATAATGTGGGTGTTAATCCACAATAGGAACATAACATAAAAACACCATTAAACACTAGAAATTGGGAATTTATGTATGTGCAACAAAGAGACAATAGGAGTATATTATTTTTTAAAACAAGAAAAAAAAGTTGACAAATGATTGAAGAGCTACATGGCCTAGTAAAGAGCCCACCACATTTTTGACAAGTGATTGAAGAACTATAAGAGTTGAAGTAAGTGCTAGTGGTATTAAAGGCTTTTGTACTTGATGAATTTAGTAAAACTCCAACTACAAAATATTCAAAATGCATTCTACATAATCCTCAATGGAAGCCTCCCCTGATAGCATTGGAAGTGCCAAACTCATTGATCACCGAGAAAAAATCCTTCCTTGAGTGTACAGAAGGACCACTTGAATAACTATTAAATTCTCCTCTACATAATAATTATCTCCCAATTTTAGATCCACAAGATCTAGAAGCTTTCCTTCACTAAGAATTTCAAACACCTACATTGCATAAATTCCTTGTCAGCTATTCTTCATAATAATTTTTCACAAATCACTTCATAAAGATGTACAAAAAGAAAAAATTATCTTTTTAAAAATAACCTCACACTTAAGAAATTAGAATTAGAAAGATACCATACCAAGTTGTAGACATACCCTCCTCATGGTTTAAATGATCAATGAATCCTATTAATGGCACATCACAACGTACAAGAAGATAAGGTCTTTTTGCAATACAACTTTACAAGCATGCTTTCCAATTTCAAGCATTTTAATAGAATAATTAAGATAACCATCATTATTTAGGTCCAAAAACATCTAATTTTGGGTTCCATTCCTTATCATCAATATCATTCACAATCCCTCTTACTTTTCATGAATTATCCTTGATCAATTTGTGCAAACTAGTCGTCCTTCAACTATTTGACATTCTCAAGAATAACCATGGCTTAGTGTAATGATTCAATGTGTAGTCTTTAGGAAAACCATGAAAATATTGAAATTTTCTCATCCAACAAGATCATCAAGCCTAAAATTGTAAAGATGGTTCTCTTGTAAATAAAGAAAATTGTGATAATCTAGTGGCCCATTTTTGTTGTTGAATAGTCATTTTGCAAGATGCTTTATGATAGAAATCCTTTTGGATGTCTCTCTTGAAAAGTTGATCAATGACCAACTTAAAGGTTTTGGATGGCTATTTTTTAATCTTTTGGGTAATTCGGTTGAAAATAAATGTGTATGTTCATAAGGAGTTCTTTGCTGGTACTAACCAATCTGCACAACTCTGTTAAAATGTAACCTCAATGGAAGATTTTTTTTTTCCTTCTTTTTTTTTATATTTATTATTTTATGATTAAATTAATTTATCAATGAAACTATATGAATTCCTATTTTAACCAAGTTTTTGGAAATAAAATAAAATAGATGGAATAACAAGAAATTTTAAGCAAATTACTAAAAAGGGAAATTATAATGGACATGAGCCAAAGTAACAACACATTTATGAATTAAAATAAATGAAATTAGGAGCATCACTTCCGTAGCTTCACTAATGCAATTGTTGATGGTAGCTTCAATAATAACAAAATATTTTTCACACTTCATCGAATTGTAAGGCCATAGAAAGTGGGCTCATATGAGACAAAACACTATGCAAGAAAAAAGATGATCCTTTCTCCAATTCATCACAATAGTGGAATTCATTAACACAAGGAGAACACCAGAACTAAAAGATCACACAATAAAACCATCAACTACATTATTAGCCATGAAAAAGCATTCAGAAAAATAATACACTCTGGTATGATTTACTACACTCAAAATGAAAGCACCAATAGAATATATTATTGCATCAAAATAATGCTATGGATTTCATATTACATCCATGCATTTAAAATAAATCCTCTCCTCCATTTGGATTAAGAGCGAGAGCTTTCCTAATGCAACTCATATTGAAAAATGAATAAAATAAAGTTATTTACACACAAATTGACTCTTTAAATGGTGCTAATTATGTCTTGACCATTTTTTATATCAATTAATGGGTGGATGAGCCTTTACATGAATTAGAAAAATAAAATATGAAGGAGATAAGAAGATAAAAGTCATAAGATGATCTAGGAGTCACTAAGAGTTGTAAAGATTGAAGCTTGGTCTTCTCTAGGAATCTTTGGGAGTTGAACTACCATCAAAATGCATTTTTGATACGTGTGATTCTCTAAAATAGAAACTAGAAGTTAATTTTTAGTGCACTAATTCTTCTTTAAAATTGTCAATGTACCTTTGAGAAAAGTGTGTCTTAGAGAAGTGCACCTTCAAAAAGCACACCTTGGAAAAGGGGACCTTGCTAACAAGACCACAAAATCCAAAAAATATTTAAAGTGTCAAAATTTGATTTCCAACATCTTGGTTTTCTTCCTCTTTATACCAAAATGTTTTCTAGATGCTTGCTTTTGAATTTCTCTATTATTTCTGCCACTTCCCTAGCCTCTAGTAAATCTAATGAATTATATTTATTTCTAACTACTTGCATGTAGTTGCTCACTTCTATTCTTGTATACACAAATTCCTTAAGCTTAGATTCTAGTTCTAAGAATTCTTCTTCAAGTTTAAATGTATATCTCACATCATCTTTGACTCATCTTCAAAAATCTCAAGGCTACCAATGTTGTAGTATTTATCTGCTTCCAAAAGTTGCTCTTGATCCTTATTCTTAATTTGCTAAATACCTTCATGTAACCCCTCCATGACTTGATTCCATGAAGATATATTTTCTATCTAATCATCTAATTTATATAACTCTTTTTATGAGTATATCTCCATCAATATTTAATACCTTTTCCCTTTTATAGATTTGAGCACATACAAGTCAATGGCCTAGATATGCACTTCATTCATCAGACTGAAATCTTAGTTGATAATAGTAACCAATTTGTCAGCATTGGTATGGTTGTTGTGCAAAAGGTTCAAATTGCCCTATATTATTTGCATTCCCCTTTCCAATAAAATATGATACCATTTTTGACATGTGTTAAAAAATGAATCCATTTGTGGGCCTTCCTACTTCCTTTCTATTGCATCTCCAAGAGTGATCCTGAGATTAGCTAGTTCTATCAACCCCCCCACCTCATTTAAGTACCCCCTTAGCAGCTGATTTTGTTTATGTAGTATTATAAGCTCTTCTTCATCCTTATCCTAGTGTAAAAATACTTGTTTAAGACCCTTGGTAATCAAGAATTTTACCATATCCACTATGGGCTTTCCCAATATGGCCTCCTACATTTGATAATCCTTTAGAGTTAATCCTTTTGTATCAGCGTGGAGAGGTGAAATTGTGATATGTGCCAAAAGGTCCTAATATTGATTCTTAATTATGAAGGTAAGTGTTCTAGCATCATAGTTAGGTGACTCAGGTTTTTGGATCACCTTTATTTATTATACCATTCCCTCCCCTTTTATTGGTTCCATCTACCTCTTTTATCTAAATGTAACCTCCTTCTTCAATCAAGATGGTATTATCCCCATTGGTGACATGCATTGTATTGAAGAAGTTGGTTCTAAAGTAGGCTCCTTCCCTTATCACTCCTCTTTGGAATGTTATTATGTCGAGGAAGATCTTTAGAGAGAGCTTATGTGTTATGTTGGAATGAGGACCTACCCCTTGAATTTGAAGGAACTTGTTTCCTTTCATTTGGTATTTGAATTTCTTTGAATACTTCATCACCATGCAACTATACATATTCACCTTTATTTGTATTTTGACACTTTGATCTACTTCAAACATTGGAGGAGGTGGTGCCACTGATCCTTTATCTAATACCACTATCATGTCCTATTGTTGGTGGAGGAATTCCTATAGGTACTTGAAGTATATTAGGAAATTGATTCCAATTCTCTCATAATAGCTCATTCCTAGGAGTGTCCATAATTTTTACTTCTACCATCTTGGTGCCTATAGGAATTAAATAAAAATTTAAGAGGTCAAGAATGTCTTCTCCCTCACCCTCCATTTCAATAATCCATTTCTGTTGCTCATGTTTGGAGGTATCAAACTAGATGGGTTCCCTAGGAATAGAAGGTGATTTCTGAGTTGATATTATTCTCCTTTCTTCCTTAGCCATGGTACCTAAGTGATTCGTTTCATTCAAAGGTAAAAACTCAATTTTTTCCCCTTCCTCCTCATCTCCTGAATTAGTGATGGTTTTATGAATTTATGGTTAGGGAGTTCTCTTCTTTTTTAGTCTTCTTCTTTTCACACCTACCACTATCCTCTCTATTCAAGATCTTTTGGGCATTGATAAGGAGGCTTGTTATTCTAAGGCTCAAGCTGGTGGTAATCCTTATTCTTTTAGTTGAGCCTATACCTACTTGGTTTGAGCTTCTTCTTTAGTAGTTCATTTTTTTTGATTCTCTACTTCTTTCTCTCCTCTTCTAGGGACTACCTTTTCCTTATTTGTAATACCCTTTTGTGTCTCAAAATACTCAACCTCCTCCTCATGCTAGTGTACTATCTTTGGCCTCCTTGTTCATCTCATAGAGTATATTGGTATTATGACCTTCGATACTTTTCCTCTATTTGGTTAGGATGTAGCATCAAGAGGTAGGGCTTGGGGAATTGGATCTATCTAGAAAGTGTTCTTGATCCATTCCCTTGTTAGTTCAACCACATGTCAAACCCAGTGATCAATATCATTGTTCTCCTCATGCCCAATTTCTACATTCATAATGAGTCTTTCATAGATCTTTTCCATTTTGTACAATGAATCAATTATCTCTGGGACATCTTTGTCCCATGCTTTGAGGGGTATCTCCATGTTTAGCACCTTTTTTGTTAGTCCTAGACTCATTCTAAACTAGCCCCTAATATGGATATCATAGTCATCTATTGCACTCATACAGTCATCTTCAAGGGATCTTTTGGTATAAATTTCTTCCCTACTAGGTGTTGGACCATTCTAATGTTCTCAAAATATGGGTGAGGTGATTGGTAATCCTCGAGAGGGATGTTGGTCTGATTTCAAGTCAAATATGGTGATATCTCACTTTTTATTCACCTCAAAGGCTCAGATGGTTATCGACAACACCCATGTCTTATTGTGCTATTTTCTTACCCTATCATATGCATACACAATGTGTCAGGCTATTTCCAATAATATCATCCTATTAGATAGATATCATAGGAGCTTCTTTGGGAACAAGAGAGTACTAGCTACCCAAAGATAGGTGAATGACTTGAATTATATATAATATGCACCAACATTTATAATTTGTGTTGTAGATTCTACTAATATCCTCTTTGCATAGTCCCCTTTTATGAACCTTACGGTGATGAATATGAAACCATTATTGACCATCCTATATGCCATGAAGGATGAGGATGATGTCATTATATCCACACAAAATTGTAGGAATGTCAGTATTCTAATGTTATAATAATATGATGACTCTTAGACAAGACCTAGACTAACAAAAAACTAGACCAAAATAGGGAAAACTAATAAAAAAACCCTGCCCAAGTCTAATATGTGCACATACACACCTAGCACACCTACACAGGTGCACATGGTGCAGATTTGGTATTTTAATACAGTGTCTTCAAAAAAAAAAAATGCAATTTCATACCTTCCACATCTCCATAATTGTGCACATGTGTTGTGTAATTTTTTTTAAGAGAGGGAAGTTTTGTATTTTATCTATAGACATGCACACCTATTTATGGGGTATATATGAAGACCTATTGAGGGTGCACACATGCTCACGTGGGCATGTGTGCACCTCCAAAAGATGGTTTACCTAACCCATTATTGAATGCTGGAGATTTTGTGGAGTAGTGGAATAGTAGAGAAATGAATCTTGAGAGGATGCAAAGGTGTGGTAGTGATAGGATCTAGAGATCAAAACTAAAAAAAGAAGAGGGTAGGGTGGGGTTTATATAGACTTGGTGGTCTAGTGTGTAACTCTAAATATGCACACCTCTAAAGCTACACACCTTCAAAGGAAAGCACCTTTGAGGGTACATACATGCACAATTTTACACATGTGTGCATTCTCTAGAGGATCTTGATATGCAGGTGCACACATGGTGCACATGTGCATGCATGCATATGTACACTTTTACACATTATGAACCCAAAACTTTATTATTAACCTTGTGAGAACTACTCAACTCTACCTAAATGGAGACCTAGGTTTGAACTAGACATAAAGAAGGGTCATAGATGATAGAGGCACCTTAATGGATCGTCTAAAAACATTTTTAAATTAGGGAGTCCCTATTTTATAACTCAAAATAGGGTGTGTGTTCTGAGACCACAACAAATAGCCCTCACAAAATGGGAAGAAATGACAAAGGCATTTCTTCATCAAAAATCATTCTTCTAACATCTATTAAGTGAAAATTGTATTCTAAATTCTACAAGCATCTTTCAAGTCATTTGGAAACAAAAAATTCATAATATTGAATCTTCAATATTAATTTGTGCTTAGTATTCAAATTCTTTTTGACATCTCAAGGTGTCACCTATCATGAGTATCTATCAACCTCAAAAAATTCTTTTGCATCATCGACATAGACATTGGAAATCCTCATAAACATATTTATCCATCACTTTATGCCCAGTTGAGAGAATCTGTTCTAAGATCTTTTGACAAGTTATCACTTCCTTTTCTTTGAAGTCTTCTCATTCATTTTATAGAATAGGATAGCAACTCAAAATTGTGTTTCCCTATATTTGATTACCTTTTAAAATTGTCTGGAATCTTTATATATAACAGCTTTGTGATTATATATTTTTTCTACCCTGGCCATGCTTAGATTGTGTCGCCAAGGTATTTGTGTTCTTTTCTATATTGATACCTAGTTTGATAACTCTTATATTCCTCTTTTAATGATTTTTTTGGGAAACCCTCATGCCAAATAGTAATCTTTATAGGCCTTTGAAGAAACCCTTTATTTGACCTAATAAGCTTTGACTTATCCCTTTCTACTTTGAACCAAGATTTGAAGACAACCTAAATGATCAATACTTTATATTTTAAAAGTGTTGAGATTGATCAATCTTAGATTCTAACTCCAAGGTGAGAAGTCCTTTATGATTGTGAGTAATACCTATTTCACTGTTGGTACAAGATTTTTTTAATATAAATTATACTAGTTCTTTTCCATCAACTAGTTGATGTAAGAACATCCTAGGTTGATGTGTTATCCTTCTTATTTATATTGATTCTACTAGTTATTGCTAAGTTGCAGTCATTGCCAAGTTGTAGCAATTTCCAAGTGCTAGTAATTTTGCAGTATTTGCCAAGTTGAAGTTACCCCATGTCATGTTAACATTTAGATTAGCATTTTATCCCATTCTAATCTGTAGTGTGCTCTAAGTTCCAAAGTGTGTGCCAAGATATCTAGTGGTTACCGAGTGATCCTTCATGTGTTGAGTGTTCTTATTGATGCCAAGTGTTAGCATTTTTCTGCTTCTTTTTCTGAGTTCTTTGTATTTTGGGAGCCAACTTGTGGGATTAATTTTGATCATGGCTTTTATGATAGGATTTTGTCTTGGGAGGTCTCCAAAACATTTTAAGATTGGCCTTCTATAATGTAATGTTCTAGAATCCTCTATAAGTTATTTTGGCAAGTATAAACATGGTGTTTAGGCTTAGAGTTAGAGAAGAACTAGAAGGAGATTTTGGTAGATTTTAGGGACTAATAAATTCTATTGCGTATATGTTTGGAAGTGTGAGTTTGAAGCTAGACCATGGATATTGAATGTATTTTGTATCTAGTTGTAACCTAGAAGGCCTCACAGCTAGGCATTTCTATCAATTATTTCATGACTCAATAAAAGATTATTGTTGTCTTTCTCTCTTGGTGTTTTTCTCTTTGTGTGTTTACTTTCATTGTGTTTACTATGTAAGGGAGGTGTAGATTTCTAGATGAACCTCTAGCCCTAGTTCTTCTTTCCCTCCTTGTGTTAGGTGGTATCAAAGATTGAGGTTCATCCTTGTGAAGATTGGATCATATAGAGCCTTGATTCAGATTTGGTTGCAGGGTTGCATATCTTTGGATTTGACCTATAACTTGCAAAGGGTTACAATCTTGTAGGAACCTAATTTGTAAAGATGGTTTGAGGTAGAGGAAATGTTGACAATGTCATGTTAGATGAATTGGGACAAATTATAGCTAGATTAAATGTTATGGAGACATCCCAGAGGAGAGGAGCACATCTTGATGATGTGAGTGATGATGAAGAGGAAAAGCCAAACCCTAATATAGAACTAGAAGAAGGTTAAGATGAGGAAATATTACTAAGATTTTTGTCTAGGGCACATTTGAAGCCTATAATAGAATTTGTTTCTTATGATGGGAAATTTCCATTGGACACCAATACTATGTTGGATTGGATCTCTAATATGGAGAAGTTCTTTGAGTATGAAAACACTCCTAGTTTTAGAAATGTGAAACTTGTAGTTACTAGGTTTAAAGGTCATGCTTCACTATGGTAGGAGAATTTGCAAACTGATAGACAAAGAAGAGGAAAGTAAAAGATCAAAACTTGGGTGAAAATGGTGAACAATGTAAAGAAATTTTTTATTCCTATTGATTATCAAGTTAGCTTGTTGAGAAAGATGCAAAATTTGAGACAAAGAGACATGATTGTGAAAGAGCATATTGAGGAATTTAATAGATTGGAAATCAAATATGGGTGTGTAGATGATGATGTTGACAAAATTTCAAGATACATAAATGGATTCATATCTAGAATTCAAGATTAGATATGTTTTGTGAAATTGGAAAGTGTGGAAGAAGCATATCTATATGCCCTGAAAGACGAGGAAAGCTTGACAAAGAGATAGAGGTGGTAGATTCTAAAGGGGAAAAGTTAGATCTTATGGTGAAGTTGAAAAATCTAATAATTCTCTGCAAGATAAAGACAAATCTATATGGATGAATGATGACAAAGAAAAGACCAAGTGGAAAGTTGGTAGTTCTTATTGAATAGGTATTAGTTCTTACTGAGGAAGAGTAATTCTTATTCTAGAGGTGCTTTCCATGGTAATTGTTAAAAATAGGAATTACAATGGGGGGTGAATCAGTAATTTGCAAAATTTAGTCACCAAGTAGATATTGTTAATTACTTTGAACCGTACATAAGAAAGTAAACAAGTAATGTTGAATAGTAACAACAACCATGCACAAAGATAACTCCTAACACCATATTTTGTTAACTAGTGAAACCTTGGCCGAGGAAAAGCCCTAGTGGGGATGACACCCACAAGATAATATACCAATATATAAGTTCCTTATTAGAGTATGGACCCTATTAGGAATCAATGAGAAAATTTAGTATAGAGAGTCCCTATTAGGAGACTTTGAATCCCTGTTAGGAGATTCCAATCCTGTTAGGAGTTGTATTACAATATATGCAAGATGATCCTCTTGGTTTGATTTTTCGCAAGGTAGATATTTTCTAAAAAACTTTGGTGAAAAATAAATTAGGTCCTTGTTTCTTGAAAATTGGGGTTTTGAGCTTTATGATTTTTCAATAATTCTCAAGGTTCGTCATCATATTAATCACCAAAATAGCCTAGATTTTAAAAGACCCTTAGTTTTTTGCTAAATTTTCAAAAGGTTTGGAAAAGAACTTAAGTCAGTCCCTTTACGATCCTACATTGTAAGGTATTCCATAAGAGAAAAATAGTTTCTTTTTCATATTCCCGTGGTCATGTTTTATCATTGTAATCATAGGGGCATAAAGTAGTTTAGGCTTTATGAGGATACATTATTTATTTTTTGTACTAGCAGAATTGTCTTTTTTGACATTCCCCGATCATACGGGTAAAGGGTTGAGCAAAGTACCACAAAGACTTCTCATTTTGTAAAGATGGCATTATGATTTCATGATGTTAGGTTAAGTGGATGAATGCACAGGGTTTGAAGAGGCATTCCTAGTCATATGCTTAAATGATTTATGAATGAGCATAAAGGTTTTAAAAGGAGGTGTCATATTGCTTTACGTGGTTATGGGTAAGCCTTTAAGTGGGTAAGCAGAAAGGTGTTTGGCCTTGATCTATGCACTTATGATCTAATGGATGGCATAAGAGTGCAATACTTTTGCACAGTGTAAAGAAGGCATACAATCCTTTATGATCTTATGTATGAAAGGGACTCATAAGATTGAAAGTGTTGACCTATAGACAACCATAAAGGCTATATTATAATGTGAATGTGTCAAGTGGGACCTATTGAGTTGTCAAGTGGGCCTTGATGCAAGAAAATTGGATAATGACATGTCACATGTAGCAAATGGGATCAGCCAATATGGAACACAACTTAAGTTTTTCTTTTAGCATGTGCTTTAAATCAATGGTTATGATTTTTCTAATTTGTTTAGATTGAATCTAGATTGTTGCTAGGTTAAACCAAGAATTTCTCTTCATATTTTTGCAATTTCAAGGTAAGCATATGAATGAAAGGTTGTTGAGGCTTTGTTTTTGTAGTTACAGTTTGATCTTGAGCATGTAAGTGTAAAGGAGGAATAAAGAGAAGATAAAGGGAATTATGATACCATGAGGTAGACTTTAAGCATAAGACAGTAGAATGGATGAAATAAGTCTTGTGATATTTTGAATGATGAAGTGCATATAAGTGTAAAGGGTGAAGATGGCTATAAAAAAGGCTTTATGCTTATATGAAAAAAGTCTAAAATTGTAAGAATAAAAGTATCAGATAAGAAGGTTTGAGGTCATATGGTGTAAATGGTAGCATAAGAGTGTAAAAGGGAATTTCAATACTGTGTTAAGATATCATTATGCTCTTCTGATTAGGGTATGATGAAGCATCACCAAGTAAATGTGGAAGTTCATCAGGGGTATCTCCGAGGTTATAAAAGTTGAAGGTTTGACTAAGCATAAGAGTGAAAGACAAGAATTTGAAAGAAAGCAGCTGATGTGTCATATCAGGTAAGCAGAAAAGACAAAATTTCCATAGCCAAGTAAAATAAAGCTTTGAAAAGAACATCAGGATCAAATTTCATAGTTGATATACCTTGCTGACAACTTGCATGAATGGTTTTAAAGCTTGTGCTTGCTAAATTTATTGAGAAAGCTAGTGGTTGTATGATTAAAACATCAAAGATTTGATTGAATGACAAAATATTTTCCACTTCAAAGAACTCATTTTCTATTCCATTCTAAAGTCTAAAAGTTCTAGAGCTTTGTGTATCCTATGTAAAGAGGTTTAAGAGCATACTTGTGGAGAAGATGGCTGACAAGGAGGATGAAGAAGTTCCTAAAGAAGAAGTAGAAGTTGAAGACAAGGGTGATGATGTTGTGGAAGTCACACCTGAAGGAAAGAGGAAGAAATCTGTTGCTAAGATAGAGAAGAAGTCAAGGGTTAGGAAACCGAAGAAGCTTGTTGAGGATTGGTTGAAAATTCTTCCAAGATCATCAAATGTGATTTTGGAAAATGATCATATTTTTTAAGACCCCCATTTCTTGGTTCAAGATGTTGAATGCCCTAGAGTTATTGGCTTTGATCTTTTTATGTACTTCTATCAAAATTGAATAGAAAATGTGATAATGTGTAACCCATGGAATAGAAATATGGAAAAGTTGATATTTCCAAAAGTGTTCATTGATGTTGACTTTTGAAGGCCCTAATGAATTCCTACAATCCAAAAACTAGAACATTCCATAGGCATAATGGGAGTATATTATGCACACTGGATAGAACTTCTTTTATTGAGGCCTTTGGATTAATGGGATAGATGGATGTACTTATTGACACTACAAATTTGCAAGGAAAGTTTGATAGGAATAAGACCTACTTTGTGAACAATGTTATGCTACCATATATTCCCTATAGCGTAAAAAAGGTAGGGTTAACTCCAAAGAAGGTGGGGGATTTTTTAGTAGATTTAAGAATTATTTCAAAAAATAGTGTATGGGTTGCATAAAGTGATGGGATGTGATGGTGCAGAGGATTGTGTGTATGGCTCCCTTTTTCTGATGGCATGTGATATAGAAGACCCCTTCCACTACAAGGAATATGATTATGTAGGTTTCATCATTGAAAGTATGCACAAGAAAATTCATAGTGCAACAAAGGGAGAGATGAAAGACTTCAAGTTCCACCATTATTCACTACTGATGCACCTTATCCTATATAACAACATTGGATACATCAGCAGGGACTACATTGATCAAACTTTTGATGAATTTGGTGTGTTACCTATGCAATTTTGGACTCGTATTCAACATAAGGATTTCTATTACTCAAATACCCTTGTGTTCTTTAATTTGTCTAGTTCTGTTATTATGAAGATGGCAGATCATACTTCAGAGCACCAAATGTTTTAAGGCCTTTTCTTAGACCCGCCTTCCTAGATGAGAAAAATAGGCTAGATCATAATTAGGGGGACATATTTTTGTTTAAGGAATGCACATTGATGAGGGTATATGCATGTCCATAGCCTCCTCAAATTTTATCCAAATATGCCCCCCTAGATTGGCCATTATTGAATTCTTTTGGCAATTCTTATTAATGAACAAGGAAATGATTCCTCCTACCCCACACAAGCCTACATTAGTTTGTAGAACTTTTAAAATAAGGGATTTTGAAATTGGGATACATGCATATGAGGAATTTTTTGAGTATTTGAGTGAATATAAATTTGTGACTAGGCCATATAGGATGTATGACCCTAAAAATTATATTACCAATGAGATCAAGGCCATTAGGAGATATATCCTGCCTGCAAGTAAAGCTATTCTTGTGGAGGATCTAATTGAAAATACAGTAGCAAGTGGGGAGGTTGATGAGAAACTAGGAAAGTATGGTGAAATTAGGAAGGTGGAAGAGGCTTTGAGGAGAACAAATCCTAATTTCAAGGGTTTTCACACAGAAGTGATGTATCCTAACAATTTAAAGAAAATGGTTGAGAATTTTGACTACATTATGTCCCAAATGCCACATGAACTAGAGGGAGAAGACACCACTAAAAATAGGGAGTCCCCTAAACTAGATGTGCAACTTGAGGTTGAGTTAGAAGAAGAATAACCATTAACCTCAGCATGGATCCCTAAGGGAAATAAAAGACAAAAAATAATGCATATCCCAAACTGGGTAGTGAGTAGAGCTTTGCAAGTGATCCCAAGAAATGATGAATATTTTATTGATATTGGGAAAAATTATATACACCAAAGAGCTACTAAAGTAGGAAAGGCTTCTACTAATTTATAAATTGTAGCCTCATGATTGGATGACAAGCTCATCTAATCTGAGAAATTCATGGAAGATGATGATTTTATTAAATGATTAGAGTTCAAAAATTTCTTGTATAAGATAAAACAAAATGATATCACTTTGAACATTATACTAGGAGAAGACCCTAAGAAGAATAAGGAAGTGGTGGAAAAACTCCTTGCATATGACCTTGAGAGTGAGATAATGACCATTTCTGAGGCTAGAGATTTGGTACACGAGAGAGGTATGATTTTGATATCAAACTAGGATATTGAGAAAGACTTTTTACTTGATCAAATGAGAAGACAAGACAAGGCTATTAGCTATGAGGCTAGTGGTAGTGAGGGATTGAAAAGGGGATTAGGTTTTAATGTAGATACAAAAACCCTAGCAGTTTGGAGTATTGCCCCTAATACAAAGAAGTCAAAAATGATGAATATACAAGAAAATTTCCAAGGTAACATGATTGTTTAGACATTAGCTAATATTTTTGGGAAAGAAATCTCTAGCCTGGTCAAACATTTTGCACTCATGAATAAGGAAAAAGTTGATCAAATTGAAGATATGTTAGCTGCTATGTATAATGAGTGTATAGATGTCCAAAAATTATATGAGGAGGAAATTTAAAAAAATTATGTATAGAAGCATAGGATACAAGAATTGGAAGAAAAAATTTAGAGTTTGGAGACAGAAGTGTCATCTCTCAAAGAAAAACTCAGAGTTGCATCAGAGGCAGAACATATACCAAGGCAGGTGGAAGAAGAAAGGTACACTGTAGAGGTAGAGATGCAGACAAAGGAAATACCTATAAGAGTAACAATGCTAGTACCTGCAATGAATGTGGAAACAAAGACTCCTCCATCTGATAATAAAACTAGGAAAAGTGTTATGAAGAATGTATTGAGCCATAGGATAAGTATTTTGAAAAGAATATCTCAAGATGCCTATAGTGCATTCATCAATTTGCAGTCTACTAAAATAGGTATGCAAGGATGCAATAGGATGGCTTGATTCTATTTTCTAGTAGTGGGGACCCTATATGCAATTCTTTGTTAGATTGATACCATTGTTAGCAAAAAAGCAAGATTTGCTAGATAAAGTGATTATTGTGAAAGAAGGTATAGATAAAGTAAAATATTTGTTGCAATTCTTCACAGGAAAGTTGACATCAATACAAATTAAAATGAAGATTTTGACAAATGGTTTTTATTCTTTAATTCTTTCTATTCTTGATTCTAATGGAAAAGTCAAGGATCTTAATGAGTGGTCTAATTCCTTTGATCATATTGTAATATTGCCACAAGTGGCATCCATTTTCCAAGATGATATTGATGAATGTATTTTTAATGAGTTGGATGATACCCTATTCAAAATTGAAACTGATTTGAATAGGTTTACTACCAAAGGCAAAGTGGTTACTAATGCCAAGTAAAAAAAATCACTTAACAAATTAGTAGCAGCCAAGACATGTGAGTGGCCTACTAAAAGAAAAGTCATTGTCTAGGAAGAAATGGTAGAAATAAAGGCCTTGCCAACAAGGAACAGTTAGAGGAATTTTTTTTTTTTCAAGATTTAATGCTCCAACTATCATTTGCAACCGCTCTTTTGTCAATTCTTTTTGTAATAAGGTGTCTAGAATATTATGAGAAATGGTTGTATCTTTAGAAGAGGACACTTGTCAATCAAAATTTCCCTTTTCTTGTTGCAACTCATGTTATATAAATGGGTTTTCAGGTCATTGTGATGGTGGAGGATAGTAATGTGTTTTTTGAAGTGTCAAGAAATAGTACAGTCAGTCCTTATTTTCATGTAGTATTTTCAGATACTTTCAAGTATACTTGTTGATATAGATATACAACATAACCAATTGTTTTTATTGGTTTGGTTAAGATTCCATTGGTTGATATATTAATCATTTGAAAAATGATAATGTAAAGGGATATTTACACTATTTCTGTATCATCACTTTTTGTCTCCATTTCATGAACTTGTTTGTTTTAAAATCATTCAAATTAGGTTCATATGATTGAATGTAGTTTGGATGGGTTGTGTATTGATTCTATTGTTGCTATTAATTCAATGAATTATACAAATGCTTCATTAGATCAATAGAATTGATAAGTTTATGAGAAGGATATTCCATAAGAATGAAAATGGATGATTGTTGTTGATAAATTCATTTGCAAGTTTTTTGAATTAGGTCTCCCACCAATAGATAAATCTTAGCCCAATGGGTAAGGGACTAGTAACAAAATTCAATGGTAATTGAGAGTTGATTTGTTTCTGCATGTCAAACCATTTAAAAAGAAAAAGATTTAAAAGATCATTTTCATCTTATTTGTTTTAAGGTCATAATGTTGGTTAGAACTCACTTATATAGTATTCCTAAGTTTTTAGTATCTACTATTAGCCAAAATATATGCAAGTTTTAGGAGATTTGAGACTAGCTCTACGTAAAGGGATGTGTATAATTTCAAAAAGATAAGAAAATTAGAAAGAGTGTGTATGTATTTGAAGATAAATGATGAGAATCAGAATGAAACTAAAATGATTTTCATACAATTTTATAGTTGGATCATCCCCAGGTATACCCACCTTGGTCTAGCAGAGCCCAAATTAGTGCGAAACCATCATGGGTTTTGTTGAAGTTAGCACCAATTGATTTACACATATAATTGTTCATAGAATCTGGATAATCCTTAGGTTATGTGGGTATAACCAATTGGGTATGGAGAATTTTTTTGTTTAGTAGTTTAAAACACCAACAAAGCCCACTACTCAAACATCCACTTCCAATTACAAGAAGAGACCACTACCCAAACAAGTAATTATAATTTTGGAATGTAGGTACTATAACTTCTTTCTTGACTGATCTCTACTATTTAGCTCAATCTTGGATCACAAAAATAGCTTTACAAAACTTTGCATATATCACTTTCATAGAAAATTTTCATATCACAATATATCACTTGCTTACACACTTGAATTCACAAAATGAACTTTGCATAAATACCATGCCTTTCCATAAATTGATGGTGGGTTGGCTAAGACCACAATATACTTTTCTAACTTAGATTAAACATCTAGGATTTCTAACCTAATTGATCAAGTAATTATTTTGTAAATAAAATAATTCCTTCCCTTAGATTAAAAATCTAGGATTTCACTGTCCTATTTCATTCATAAAACAAAAGTATCTCTTTTCTATACAGTCTGTACTGACTTGTAAGGCTATACATGTCATCATAAGAATGCATACCATTTCAATCTAATTTTTCTAGTCATAATATGACATCGATAACTAGTTACATACAAAATAATATGTTGTTGTAAACCAAATTCATACTTAGACAATTTTATGAGTTCCAAAAGAAAGTATCTTTATTTGTAAGGTTTCTTGTAAGTGTGTACATCAAGTGTTGCCATAAAAGAAAAAAATTAAATATTTTCATTGACCAATTGTCAACAATCTCCCCCTTTGGCATTGATGAAAAAAAAATAGGGAAAAATTGGTGAAGTGTCAAAAACTTGTAAAAAAGAAAGAAAGTAATACTAAATTTATCATCTATTACAACTTGGTCATATTACATGTGCTCCCCCTTCCAATATGATTTTATACCTTATAGTTTTATCTTCTCCCTTTTCCTTATTTACAATTTTATTATGTACTTCTTCCAATTTGACATCAATGAGAAAGGTTAGAATGTCAACAACTATTGTCAAAAGCTCTGTAAACATCTTCCTTAAATTGATATTATCTTTATGCAATCATCAAAACTTTCCTTAAGACTATTCATACCTTTTGTCTATGTACCCTTGACTAATTCAATAGAGGCAAAATTTTTGCATGGGGAATATGATCCAATCTCAACTTCATTAAGATCAGAGTATGAAAAGTTAGAATAAGTGTCCTTGACATTGACAGAGTATGAAAAGTTAGAATAAGTGTCCTTGACATTGACAGAGTATGAAAAGTTAGAATAAGTGTCCTTGACATTGGCACATTCCTCTTATTGTTTCTCTACAATAGATATCTTTAGAGAAATATACTCTTTTCAATCCAAAAATTTCTTCAAAATTTGTTCCTTCCAAAGTTATAGTTTCCTAATATCACAAAGAATATTGGTCACTTGTCCTTCAAACTCATCAATTTTATTAGAAGGTTGTTGTATCTAGCTTGATAGAGCTTCTAGCTCACTCATCTTACCTTCAATCTAACTATCAAGATCCTTTGTCAACTTATGATATAAGGTACACTTGATGTACAATACTTTTTCATCATGTTGACATTTCCAAAGTTCCTTGATACAAATACCAAGACTTATCAAATTTTTCTTGATGTTATGACAAATAGTGCTAAATAAGTTAGCATCATGTGAGATATGTGCCTCTGATTCTGCAAGATTAAAAAATTAGTATATTCTTCATCAAAATATTTCAGCTCTATATGTTCCCTCTATTTGATACAATTATCCAATTGTGTGTTGTGTTTGATGTTACACAAATGTCATATCAGTTGTCAATTATAGTTTTGATTGTCTATCGAGTACTCTTGGGGATTACTCTATGAAGACTATGTCTACCAAGATCACTGGGGCATCAAAGGCATTTCTAGCAAGAAGTAGTGTTAACCAAGCTCTCATGCTTAACAAAGGAAATTTTGTCAGAGTTAGTGTGAACCAATTTCACTAAGTTGCCAAAGGATTTTGCAAGTTTGTAGCATCAATTGAGGATTTGTTAGTTAACATAAGAAATCAGTTCAAGACCATCCCTTACCAAGCTCGGTCAGCTAGTGAAGGATGTTTGTTAATTTGGGATATGAAGTTTAGTTATTTCAATTATTGATTCCAGCCAACTAGGATAGTGATTATTGGTCATTTTAATTTGTATTAATCTAACTTGAAAATTTGAACTATATAAATATAGAGTCAATTTGTAATTTTCAAAGTATGCAAGTGTATTGATTGATTAAGAAAGAAAGTGTGAGAAAACTTAAAGGATAATCAGATATCCTTGTGGAGCACCAAAGAAATATTCAATCAAGAAGGATCTAGTGTGGAGCAAAATAGAGATCTGTAATCAACAATTCAATTACATCAAATTCAAGTCATCTCATTGTTGCTCTCTAATCATTATATCTGTGATTGGAAATCTCTTGAGAGAGTTGGTTTAATAGCCATTTGTAAATCCTCTAACAAATTGACAATTAATTTGAATTTTTTTCAAAACCTCTCACAAGGCCACTCCTTACATGGTGATTAAATCCTCTAACAAGGTCACACCTAATAGTCTTTTTTGTAGCCTTTAACCTGGCTGGCTTCTAATTGGGCTCACTTTGGAAGAGTAAAAAATAGTAACTAGTTACATTGGTGGTTTTTCCCATATTGGGTTTCCATTTTAAATCTGACATCTCTTGTGTTCATTTCTTTTTTCTCATGTTTGCAAGTTATTTATATTGATGTTAGATCTACTAAATTTAGATATACTCTACATTTATTGAGTTACAACATTTTTTGTATGTTTACTAAGTGACTGAAGTGATTATTTTTATCAAACATCTAAGGAATATGTTGAAATATTTCTTTGCTAACTGATTCATCCCCCTCTTAGTTACTCCATCTATATTTCCAACAATTGCTATCAGAGCTTTTGGTTCTTGTAGGAATGGTTTCAAGGACATAAGCTAAAGATTAGGATGTCTTACAAGAGAGAAATTCTAAAGCTTAACAAAGATAACTTTTTAGCATGGTAGGGTCTTATGAGACTTCATCTAGCTTCTATTGGTGACAGGATGCAAATATCTTGATGAAGAATATACAGCTCCTATTGGCACATTATCTATTGGAGATATTATAGAGAAAAAGAACCATAACACCATGATGATAGACATTGCATCAACTCTTACCTATGAAGAATTTGGCAAGATCAAAGACTACAAAAATGCTTTGGAAATGTGAAACAAGTTAAAGGAAATCTATGGTGGTGATGATAATGTGAGGAGATCCAAAGAAAAAAGCCTTAGAGGATAGTTTGATTAGATGAGAATGAAAGGAGATGAAAATATTGCCAAATATGTGGAAAGAGTCAAAGCCCATTTTAGTGCAATTAGAGCCTCTGGAGGAGATATCAAGGATGAAACTATTATAAGTAAAGTTCTTAGAATGTTACTCTATATTTATGCACTTAGAATATCTGCTATTTGAGAAACAAGGTGTGAGGAAAATCACAAGGTAACTTTGGATGCCATAGTGGAAAGATTGACCACTTTTGAACTAGACAGCTATGACAATCATGTTCTAGCTTCCAAGAATATTGAATTTGCATTTGAGGAAAAAATTTCACTTAGGGAGAAAGGAAAGAAAATAAAGGACATTGAGTTAAAAAGTGAAGAAGAGTTAGACAAAAGTTCTACTAGTGATCTTGAAGTTGTTGAAGAATTGCTTGTAAGGAAATATTCTAGAGGTAGAGGAAAATACAAAGGTAAAGTTACCTTAATCTATTTTTCATGTGATGAAATTGGTCATATTGCTACCAAGTGCCCAAACAAAGATAACAAGGATAAGAAAAAAAGTCACAAGTACAATGGTAAGAAGTATTTCTAAAATCACAAATCATTCAAGGAAAAGGGTAAGAAAATTTGTTTTATGGCTAAAGATTCTAATAATAGTGAAGATGAGATAGTTTACATTGTTATAAAAAATGAATCTGATGACGAAAGAGATAAGATGACACTTATCTCTCATGTGAGAAAAAATGACACATGGATCATAGACAGTCGATGTTCACATCATATGAAAGGAGACAAGAAAAAGTTTGAACACTTTGAAGACTATGATGGTGGCAGTGTAAGATTTGGAAAAAATGAACCTTGTTGCATAAAAGGAAGAGATATAATTATGTTAACCAAAGAACGTTTATGTGACAATGCATATTGGGTTGAAGGACTAAATAATAATCTTCTAAGTGTGGCACAACTAATCAACATTGGATTTAAGGTGGAATTTATGCATAGCAAGGCTAGACTATGGGATGATTAAGGAAGACTGATTGGATTAAGAAAAAAACCAAAAGGTAATCTATTTTATCTCAATCTCGGTGATTTATCATATTTTATTACTCAAGTTGAAGAAATTTGGTTATGGCATAGAAGGTTGTGTCATGTAAATTTTGATAACCTGGTGAAGATAAGAAAATTTAGGAGAGATATTCCTAGTTTGAAGAAACCAGATGTTGGTCTGTGCAAAAACTATCAAATTCGTAAAATGGGAAAGACTAGTTTTAAAAGAAAAAACTATCAAACTAAAGATATTTTTGAAATTGTGCATAATAATTTATGTGGACCTATTGGAGTAGAAAGCTATAATGGAGGGAAAAAAAATTCTTGATTACTACTCTAGAATGATGACTATTATGTATTTAAGAGAGAAGCCAGAAGCATTTGAGATATTCAAATGGTATTTAGCAAGAGTAGAGAAAGAAAGAGGGAAAATAATTAAATTCTTAATATCAGATAGAGGTGGTAAATTCATCTCAAATCAATTTAACAATTTTTACATTGAAAGAGGAATCAAAAGATAGGTATCAACCCCTAGAACTCCTGAGCATAATGGAATAGTTGAAAGGAGAAATAGATCTATCATGGACTATGTAAGGACACTAATAATTGAAAAGAAAATTGCTATCAAATATTGGAAGGAAGCTATCAGCATTGGAGTTCATATTTTGAACCAATTTTAGTTGAAGAAATATTCAATGAAAACTCCCTATGAATTGTGGTATGGCTACACACCCAATATAAGTTACCTAAAAGTATTTAGAAGTAAATGTTATATCTTGAGAAAATCTAGAAAAGCCAAGCTGGATGTGAAAGGCAATGAAGGTATATTCTTAGGATATTCTTGCAGAAGTAAGGCATATACATTTTTAAATCTGTCTACTCATAAAATCATAGAAAGTGCACATGTGAGAATTGATGTGTTTGTATAAAAGATTAAAGAAAAAAGCAAAGGGGAACTAGAAGATTACAAGAGATTTGTTTACATCAAACCTGATACATTGCCAAACACATCTGTCAATAAGGAGATTTCATCTACTAAGCCCAATACATTTTCTGAGTTACAAGAAGTCCAAACCAAGTCACAAGGACCCAAGTCACATTTTGAAGCTCACTAAATAAAATTTTGTGATGCATCAACAAGAACCTAGTTGAAGATCTATCAGTTGATGCAGAATAGTCAAAAGAAGATTGCATATGAATCAATAGTCAAGGTACATTGATATTCATTGGGTATGTGGTGCCTTTCATGTGTGTTGTCAAAGAGGGAGAGTTTACTATCATATCTTTATAAAAAAAAGTTGATGAGTGTAGCTATGTAATTCCTTCACAGAGGGAGATTACTGCATATAAGAGAAGTTTGTGGCATAAAATCAAAGATGGAGAAAATTTCTATAAGAGAAAGTCTTGTCCACAAATTTCACTGTGCTATAACATGTTGTGTTTCCATCAATACCAAAGAGGGAGATTGTTGGATACAATTATCCTATTGTGTGTTATCTTTGATGTTACACAAATGTCATATCAATTGTTTTTTACAATTTTTATTCTCTACTAAGAACTCTTGGAGATTACTCTGTGAAGACTGTGTCTATTGAGCTCACTTACGTGTCAAAAGCCATTTTAGTAAGAAACAATGTTAATTGAGCTCTCATGGTTAATTAAGGAAAGTTGGTTAGAGTAAATCTGAACCAAGTTCACTAAGTTGCCAAAGGATTTTGCAAATTTTCAGTGTTAAATGAGCATATGTTAGTTAACACAAGGGATTAGTTTAGGACCAACATTTTCTAAGCTAGGTTGGCCAGTGAAGATTTTTTGTTAATTTGGTATATGAAGTTTAATTATTTCAAGTATTGATTCCAGCTGAATAGGATAGTGATTATTGGTCATTATAATTTGTTTTAAGCTGACTTGACAATCTAAACTATATAAATATAAAGTCAAGTTGTGATTTTCAAAGTATGCAAGTATATTGATTGATTAAGAAGGAAAGTGTGAGAAAACTTAAAGGATGATCAGATATCCTTGTGGAGTAGAAAATTAATATTTGATCAAGAAGGATCTAGTGTGGAGTAGAACAAAGATCTGTAATCAGCAATTTAGTTGCATCAAATTTAGGTCATCTCACTATTACTCTCTAACCATTGTAGCAATGATTGGAAATATCTTAACAAAGTTGGTTTAATAGCCTTTCGTAAATCCTCTAACAAGGTGACAATTCCTTTGAATTATTTTCAAGACCTCTCACAAGGCCACTTCTTATAGGATGATTAAATCCTCTAACAAGATCACATCTAAAAATGTGTTTTGTAAACTTTAACGAGGTTGGCTCCTAACAGGGCTTACTTTAGAAGAGTGAAAAAATAGTACCTAGTTACATTGGTGGGTTTTTCCATATTGGGTTTCCACATTAAATCCGGTGTCTCTTGTGTTCATTTATTTTCTGTCATTTTGGCAAGTTATTTCTATTGATGTTAGATCTACTAAAGTTAGACATACTCTACATTTATCGAGTTACAATATTTTATGTCTTTTTATCGAGTGACAATAGTGATTAGTTTTACAGACATATAAGGGGTCTATTGAAATATTTTTGTGGTAACTAATTCTCCCCTCCACCTCCCCCCCTCTCAATTACTCCATCTATATTTCCAACTATTTAGGATCTGTCTCTGTATAATGGACTACCAGATTACAATCTAATCTATCAGTAACCTCGATCAAGGTTCTCTATATGCTTTTCACTATCTTGATCTTTTGAATAAGCTTTGAAGAAGATGAGATCAAGCCAGTTTGATCATCATCATCAGTTGTGAGACTAGCAAGTGAAATTAGAGTAGATGAACTAGAACTTTAAGATTCATCTTCCCTTTGCTTCTTCTCAGTTGCCTCTTTGACTCTTCTTTCTTCTTCCTCTTTCTCTTTTCTTTCTTTTTCTCTCTTTTCTTCCTCTATTTTTTTCTTCTTATCTTCTTCTAAATTCCTCTTCTTTTCTTCCTCAGCTCTTTTTTTGTATCTCTTCTTCAAGAAATTTCTACTTGGCCTCTTCTATTTTCCTCTTCTCTTCTTATAATAGCCTTTTCTTCTATTTAATTTCTTTTAATTGTTCTTCAATATCCTTGGAATGAGATTTAGGTTGTTCCAAACTCTTAAAAGGGTTAGTATCATCAATGTTAATGGTAACATTGGTCTCATCAATCTTACATTGGTCTCATCAATCTACCTTGTATCAATTCTTACTAACATGTCCAAGGTTCTAGGTACTAGTGAAAATGTTGTCTTGGATTCTATAATCAACTAACTTATGGATGGCACTATTTCACTTCTTATTTTTTCCTTCTAACCCACCATAAAAATAAATGGTCTTACTTTTTTCTTAAGTAAGGTGCAAAATTATTGAAAAATCTATTGACCTCATCTGCATCATCAATCTTGCATATAGTCCTTATCATAGACTTCTAAACTTCTATGTCCTCTTCTTGAGATTTTACCTTCTTTACAAACAGTCTATCATAGAATTTTTGATTTACCATGCCTTCAATATCCTTGAGTTTTAGATTATTAGCTATTATATATCTCACACTATAGATATATCTCACGATATAGATATCAATTTGACCTTACTCAATCTCATTATACAAGTCATAAATTTTGTTCATCTGAACAAATTTGCCTTCATTGGTAATGACTAAGTTAATCTTCTCTATTTTTAGCTTCTAGAGTTGCTGAGCTTTTCCTACTAATTGTTTAGAAGTAGTTACCTTCTCTTCCTATTTTTCTTCTTTCTCCTCCTCCTTCTTCTTCTTATTCACTAGACTCAACAATTGTCAACAATATATTTTTTCTCTTTCCTAGTCCAATGGGTTGTTACTTGACTCTTTTTGTCTTCGTGGTCATAGCTTCCACTAATCTTTTTGATTTCCTCTTTGTCTCACTTGGCTACAAATTTAAAATTGCTTCATATGGAATGCTATGTTCCAAAGATATCTTTGCAATAGATACTGAGAAAGGTTGCACATTCATTATTCCTTGTTTAATATTCCGTCTAACTATCTGTGACTCACTTTCAGTCATATTGGCCTCTATTAAAGCTTTCTTCATTATTATCTCTTTCCTTTTTTGAAATTCCTTGTCTAAGGATCCCTGATGAGATGATTGGGTAATCTCATCATAAGTTCCAAATATATACTCAACTTGGTCATTTTCAGATTTCAACAATAAATGAATGTATCTGACTGCTAATTTATCCCTCAACTCATAACCTAAGGGATCAATAAATGTTTCCTAGGGTCCTAATACTTGAATATAAGTAAAATATATATTGACCATGACACATATATCATCTTTAAATATATCTACAATTGTAGGTGCAATTTTGAATCTTTGTGTCATTTCATTCTGAAATGTTTTCATTATCAAGTTTCTACTATCCAAGATTTTGTGTACTAGATGTCTTCTATATACATCTATGATCACCTTTATTATACATTTCTCATTGCTCTTAATCTCTATGACAGACAAATATGGAAACATTTTAAGTACATGAAAGAATATGTGAATGACTAGTGCTAAAATCTAAACACACCATTCATGGTCCTCTTGATTTTCTCTAAGTTTTCAAGAAGTTGCCTTCTTATAATTTCACTAAGGTTAACATTTTCCTTCTCAACACATATCTTATATGCTACATAGATGAATCCAGATAACAATTCATCAATCCTAGAACTTTCACATATGGTGTAAGCAAATGATTCTACTTAGGAATCTTACATCATCTTGCTTAATCATTCTGATCACCATGGCCTTTCTATTATAAACTACTTTTTGTAGCTCCCAACTTTCTTCTTAACAAGTTTCTTTACTATAGGTATAATGCCTTGTTTGATAAGATTAGTTACCTCATGAATAAGATCGGTTGAAATATCAACTATGTTATCTTCCATCCATAATTTTGCATCATAAATTCTACTTAGTATTATCTGTGTCCACTCATCAATGCCCAATTCTTGGTAGAAATGATATTTGAATATCTTTAGTTCCTTCAAGTGTTCAAATTTGGGTTTCATGGTCATATCATGATTAAAGAATAGTTACATATCATTGCTCATGTATTCACTCCTAGCAGATTCAAACTTTTTGTTAAGATAACTTCCTACATCTTCCAAATGAACTACATTGTTCAGAGTAATGGATAATACTAAATTTTGGTTTCCTTCTATGGGTTTCATAGAGACAACCTTCAATTTGTCCTCTCCTCATTCTCAACATTATGAACTACTAACATATCCATGATTCTATCAAATATTAACTATTATTAAATAAATCCTGAAGATAAATAATAAAATACCTCTTCCCAAAAATAGATTTTTCTTTGAAATCAACTTGTCCAGTCACTTCTGAGTGCTCTATACTTTTGATGTGAACACAATGAAATGGTAATCAATTTTGTATTTTATTTTTTCCTTCAACTTAGACTTGCATTAATTGCATACTTTGCGAACATGAAAAAGATATCAATTACATTTTGAAATCAAATATTTGCTCAAGATCTTCTATCCAATCTTAATATACTACCAGAGGCTTACTATAGCTTCCTTCCATCATGACAATGCTTCACAAAACTTTTTTTCACAAATTCTCTACCAAAAAATTATTTTCATCTTCTTTTATAGAATTAACTTTCCCTTTAATAAAAATAGCTCATAATTCCTTCATAACTAGTTTAGGTAAGGTCCAAATTTCAAGTGAGCTTAGATATAGTCTAAACTTATCTTGATACACCTTTTTCCAACTATGCTACCCATAGTTCAATCTTTGAGTGAAGCTTCAAATTCTAGATCTGTGAACAAGCGTAATTAAATTAAATTGAATCAAACTCTATTACTAACTTTGATCTCCTATCTTATAGTCATCTAGATTATCTTTTGAGATGTCTAATTCTTTTACAAATTCTTCATTGATTTCTTCTCGAAGTTCGTTGACTATATTTCTTTGTTCCCCATCGTCTTTCTTAGTTTTGGAGTTCCTTTCATGGTTCCTTCTATCATTTCTAAAATTTCTTCCATTATTCCTTCTAGTTACAAAGTTTCTTCCATTTTTCCTTCTATCTCCAAAGTTTCTATCCATTCTACAATAATTTTCTATATGTGTGTAATTTTTGCATAACTGACATACTGGAGTTCTGCTTCTAGGATTTTATTGATCATCAGGTGCATGAAAATTTTGAGCTATCATTATTATGTCTAGGTTTCCTACAATCATTTTATCTATGAGTCATACCATGACAATTATGATAATAAAAATCCTTAACATGATTAAATGACTTATTTTTACAATCTTATTTCATATGACCTATTTCATTACATGAAAAATTGTTACCTCTAAATTCATCCTTACTTTCTTTACTAGATTCCACTTTCTTTGGTTCATCCAAAATCTCAACTTCCTTGTCTTGTCCAAGTTGTTTAGGTTTATCAAAAGATCAAATAGATTCAATATTGTCATCAAATTTGGCTTTTTCTTTTCTGTCTGATCTAATCTTAGGTATCTTTGTAGACATGTTAAATAGATAAGAAAGACTAGTCTTATCATAAGTAGGTCTATTTATTGACATCAAATAATCAAGATTTTATCTACTAAAATAAAGCTTCTCAAGTTGTTTCTTGCATTGAGTTAACTCTCTATTTAGAATACTATTGTACTTATGAAGTTCTTCATGATCTTCTTTCATTGTTTGAAATCTAGATTTCTTCTTTTCCATACTTTCTCTAAGATCTTTATTCTCAATTGGCTTCAACTTTGCTAGGACCTTTCTTCAAAGTCAACTTTAGGTTGGTAATCTTCAATGCATGATTCAAGATCTTGTACTTTGTCTTCATTTTTGAATAAGCATCATCACTAGATGTTCAATATTTTCCTTTAATTGTCCAATGTATACTTTGAAGTCTTCATATCTATCCTTTAGCTTATCTCTTTCCTCAAAAAGGAGATCAATTTGTTCAAGTTCCTCTTCAAGGTTCTTCATCAACTATTCAATATCCATGGGGATCTTACTCAAGTTGTTAAGCCTCTTATGAGTAATTTTACTCTGATACCAACTGTTATAAATATGAATTATCGGGGTTGGGGGTTTGAATCATTAATTTACAAAATTTTGTTACAAATTGGATATTATTAATTATTTTGAAACATACATAAGAAAGTAAACAAGTAATGTTGAATAGTAACAAAAAACTTTTAAAAAAATAACTTATGACACCATATTTTGTTAACCTTGGCCAGGGGAAAACCCTAATGGGGATGATAACCACAAGATAATGTACTGATATATAAGTTCCTTGTTAGAGGATGAATCCTATTAGGTGTCAATGAGAAAATTTAGCATAGAGAGTCCCTATTAAGATATTCCAAACCTATTAAGAGTTGTAGTATAGTAGATGCAAGATGATCCCATTGCCCAAACATGCACTTTCAATTAAAAGAAGAGCTCATTGCCCAAACAAGTAATTAGACTTCTAAAGTGTAGTTACTATAACTTCTTTGTTGATTAATCACTTGTCTTCAACTCAATCTCAGATCATAAAAATAACTTAACAAAACTTCACATATATCACTTTCATAGAAAGTTCACACATCACAATATATCACTTTCTTACACACTTGAATTCACAAAATGTCCTTTGCATAAACACTGTACCTTTTCACAAATTTCTATTAGGTTAGGTAAGACCACAATATGCTTTTCCAACTTAGAGTAAAAATCTAGGATGTTAGCCCTAATTGGTCATGGAAACAAAATAATTCCTTCCTTTAATTATGTTGTCATGTTTCACTAGTAAAACACAAATATCTCTTTTCCATAAATCCATACTAAGTTCAGAGGTTATACACATCATCATAAACATGCATACAATCTTCATCTAACTTCACTATTCATAATAATGATGTCCATAGCAAGTTACATAAAAAAGAATACACTATTGTAAACTAAATTCATACTTAGACAATTTTCTAATTACCAAAAGATAAGTATCTTTATTTGTGAGGTCTCCTATAAGCATGTACATCACAAGTTTCCATGAATGAAAAAAAGTACATATCTTAATTAGCTAATTATCAACAATAATCATTTCAGATGTGGTAAAGAGGGGCATATATATTTTGAATGTAGATCTTCTTAAAGTAGAAAAATTAATAGAAATGTTGTGATTCAAGAAGACATTGAGAGTTCATTGAGTAGACCTAAGACTTGAGAAATAATAATGGTGAGAGGAACCTTATATAATAAGGGAAGTGATGAGGACCTATCCTTAGAAGAAGTCTTTTCAAGACTAGATATAAGATGGATAGAAAAAGCTAGAAGGTGATCATTGATAGTGGAATTTCTATAGATTTTTCATAAGAAAAGATAGTTACAAAGTTGCAGTTGCAGAGGTTCAAGAATCCTAAACCCTATCATGTTTCTATTGGTCTTAGGATGGTTTTGGAATTCAAGTGTCAACACACTTAACTAATTCCAGTATATATGCCAAGTACACTATGTATGCAGAGTTATAGTATGTGTTGAGCCAAAATCTCAATAGGTGTTGAGTGACTTCAGGTGCCAAGTAAGAAATAGATGTCGAGCATTATATACGTGTCAAGTCATAGTTCATGCCAAGAAAGATAGAACATAACATGTGATGAGTGATCCAAGACTCTACATGTTGCAAGAAAAATAGAGTGCAATAGGTCTCGAGCAATCTAGGATAGTATATGTGTTGAGCACTAGTAATTTAATATGTGCAAAGTAACACATAATCAACATAGTATTTTGTGCCTTCACAAAATAAATTTCAAAACCATTTTTGCATGATTCATGAAGGGATAAGAAGATAAAATCAAAATTTTACATTTACCTATGATATTCGCATGCAGCCAATAAAAAAATTGGAGACAACATGCAACCAATAGGTTAAATCTAAGGATTTGAGTGGGAATTTTAAGTTCATCATTTTATTGTAAACCCTATGTCCACAATTCCTTTATAAGGAGACTTGGACACCATAATGTTGAATTTGTTGATTAGCCAAGGAGTTTTTAATTTGTTAAGATATTTTTATAGAATAGAATAGTCAGTAAGGGTGTTAAGCACTTAGTGAATTGAGGAGGAATTACACATCTAGTTGATCAGAATAGAATAAGGGTCACATACAGAGATCAGATCAAGGGTCACATCAGATAGAGAAGATCAAATTCCTAAATCTATCAATTGAAGATTATATTTTATTAGGTCAATTATTCTAATACTTTCTTACCATTGTATTTGTAAGAATTTGGCTTAGGCAAGAATTCACCCAAGAACTAAAGAACTCAACACAAGCACACAGTAGACCAAAATAGACAGAGTATGATCAGAATGATGATATTCATTCAATAATTGGATTGAGAGTACACTAGGAGTGCCTGAATATAAAGGCCTCAAGAGAGCTTCTAGAATGCATAGAAGTCAACATCATGATATGTCATACAACTAGGCACATGTCCACCAGATATGTATTATCCTCCATTAAGCACAGGATTAAGTGTAATGATGTGAGGATAAGCTTATAATGGTGTAGCGTGAAAATCAGTGGTGTAGACAACATGTGCTAAATAAAGAGTGTGGATTACTGTGTTGTCATCAGGACAACTTAGTGAATGATGCATACTCTTGTATTGTAGACACCATGTGCATAATTACAGTTGTGTAACTCAATGAGAGTACATAAACTCCTAAGTATCTCACCTAAAATAATAATAAAATAATGCAAAATAATTAAATAATGCATTAACCTAAGTAAAACTTAAGTAAGCTTAATAAGTAAATACTTATTTACACCAACACCCCCCCCTTAAGTGCAACTTAGGGGAATGCCCTTAAGTTGATGAAATCTACGATGAAATGTAGAATGGGTCCTGGCTACTAGGCCATGTTAGGTACCCATGTACATAATGATATGCAATCTCCCATAAAGCGGAGAAAGAGTGAAAACCTCGTGGGAAAAACCCTCCCCCAAAAAGAGAGATAAATAAGAATGCATGGATGGATGGAGTAATCAAGACCCCCCTATTATGACATAAATCCAGTATATACATAAGAGAATAATGAGAGGAGGAAGAGAGATAGGATGGGCTCCCCCCCCCCAAAGAAGAATGCCAAATAGTGACTGCTCTAATGAAGAAGCTGATCGAAGATTGCACAATGGTGTTCCTCCCCTTAGGAAGAAACAATGCCAAGGGTACAAAGGAGATGCTTCCACTACATGTGGAAAGAATCCCATGAATAAGTGATATCTCTAAAACCTACTCAACTGGCTAAAGAACCTATCCCAAAGAACCATCTGTCTCTGCAACTGATGAAGAACCCTGCTGCAATTTCTGATCATAAGTATCCACAATCACTTCAACCTATGATGATTGATTGTGTAGAGAATGAACAAGAGTATCTGGAACCCTCATGACAACTAAAGAAGGTAATTATGCATGAAGAAGAAGAGGTGGATCATGAATAGTATCCCCCAAATTTGTCACTGAACCTGTATCTCAAAGACTAGATGTACCCTACTATTCTGGACCTATCACTATGGCGATGTATGTATGTGGACTGAACTGATGAAGTGACCTCTCACTATAACTATTTATAGAACTCCACGTGTCTAAAGTTGTTGAAGCACTATCGCTGAAATCACTATCAATATCCACATTGTGTGATGTGTGAAGAGGAGTAGAGGACAAGCTAGGTGAACTTTCCTCAAAATATACATCCTTCTCCACAAATATTTGATGTGTCTCTAGATCTAGAAGTATGTATGCCTTCACACTATCTTCGTAACCAATGAAGGTACAAGGCTAAGATGACTATGCCTTGCATCCCCTAGAAGATCTCTTTGCCCATGCAAGACAATCGAAGACTCTGAAGTATGTCACAATAGGTTTTCTGTCGCACCATGCCTCAAAAGGAGTTTTTCCATCTAAGCCTGGATGAGGAGAATGATTAAGAATGTGAGTGGCACTAGAGATTTCTTGGAATTCTAATGATGGATCTAGAGAGTTGGCATGAATCATGCAACTTTCCATAGACTTAAGAGTTCGAATCCTCAAAGCTGCAACATCTGTCTTCTGTTCACATCCATGTTTCTATTGTCCATTCAGAGTACTTTGATGGCCTTTCTAGATTTCCATTCTACATGAGCATTGAAGTCTAGAAATGTGTCCAACACTTCATTCTTACTATGCAGAAAGTAGACCCAAGTGAACCTTGAAAAGTCATCAACTAAGGTACATATGTAGTGACCCTGTCTAGATGCAAAAGGACTTGCTAATACCATGTGAACCATTTGAAGAACACTTGTTTCTCTTGAAGACTTCCCTCTTTGTAACTTCCCCTCTAGATGCATATCCACTAAATTTGTTGAACATTCACCCTTAGAAAAGTTGATTTGAGGTAGACCTTTCACCATTCAATATGTGCAAAGTTGCTGAAGGTAGCGGTAGTCAAGATGACCAACCACTCATGCCATAATTGCATGTTTGAATTGGATTGAGATAACAAGGCCTTTGAAGTAGACTTGGGTACAAAATGCAAGGAGTACAACCTCTTGTGCTCATTCACTTTCCCCATTGCAACCAAGGAATCATCTTTAAGACTATGCACTTTTACTGAGTCTGGAAGGAACTCAACTCAATGTCCATCTCCAAGGTGAGTGATTTGGTAGATTGAGAGGAGATTTGAACTTAAGTTTGGAACATAGAGAACCTCTTGAAACTCTCTATTTTCCATCTCTACATTTCCTTTTCCTTCAACTTCCATTTTTCTATCATTCTTGATGAAGATGTGCAGTACCTTTGAGTGATTCAATGAAGAAAAATCCTCCTTTGAAGAACCCATGTGATATGAGGCACTTGAGTCAAATATCCATTCTTTTGAAGAGTTTGCATTTTCCATGAATGCTTTCCCTTTGCCCTTGGAATCTAAAGAAGACCCTTTCTCCTTGTAAGAATTAGGCAATGGAACATTATGTCTCTTCATGATGTTGGTCAATTCATCAATCTTTTTAAGAGAACACTCATGCTCTTCATGACCCGATTTCTTGCAATAAGCACACTTCTTCTCCTTATTTTTTTCCCCTTTCTTGTTGGAATTTGAGGACTTGCCTTGTTGATTAGATTGTGGTGTTGTCTTTTCTACATCCTTTGATTTTTCTTTCTTCCATTTCTTCTTACCCTTTCGTTTACTTGAAGATTGTCCAGCTGAATTTTCAGAACCCTCATTGGCCACCAATGCTTTGGACTGAGGTGATTTGAGAATCCCCATTGGTTTCAACTTCTTTTCTTCATCATCCAATAGTTTAGAATATTCATCAAAAGTGACTTTCTTGTAGGTAGACCCTATGGTAGTCTTTGAGGTGTTAAAAGAAGATACAAATGTAGAATATTCTGATGGCAGCTTGTTATGAATGAGATAGATTAGTCTATGATCTTTGATAGAACTCCCACAATTAGTAAGCTTCATCCTTAATTCATTCACCTTAATGATGAAGTCCTATATGGAGTCATATGACTTAAGATCTAAGGAAAAAAAACTCATCTTCAATTTTGAACACATCCTCTTCAGACACTTTACCATAAAGGCTTTGGAGGGTATCCCAAGCTTCCTTGGATGTAGTACATTTCTTGATTTGATACATGATTTTATCATCTACCCCCAAACATATATCACCTAGGGCTTTCCTATCAATGGCTACCCAATCTGAAATTTCACTTGTTAATACATTATCACCTGCTGGTTTAGGAAGAGTACCATCTACATATTGTGAAACTCCATTATGCATTAAATGATACAACATTTTGATTTATCATGAAGCATAGTTATGAGCAGTTAATTTAGGAAACTTAAAGTTTCCCATAATGTAGAAAATGAAAGAAAAGTGCAGAAAAGAGAGAACACAACACCAAGAACACCCCCCCCTTTTCACTAAATCAAGAAACCCCCCCAAAATAGATGCTTTGGGCACTTTATCAGTAGTGCAATTACAATAGGCCACTTGCCAATTTTGGCCTTCATCGACTTCTAATTTTTCTTTGTACAACTTCTTAATAGAGTACAAATCTGAAACTTTACAATGTGCTACAATTCTGAAGCATTACAAAGAAAAGAAAGACTCTATTGCTGAAAGTGACAATTTTGTCCATAGAAAACTACAATCTGATGCTAGATCTAGAAAGTAGACACAAAAATACACACTTTAAAAAAAAATGGAACCTATTTTCAACTCTAGATGTGCCCATAAAGAGCATTTGAAGTTGCAAAATGTAAGATTATCTAGGTATAGTCACCAAAAAATGAAAATTCTGAACAATTTGTAGACTAGAACCAAAAAATTGCTATGCCACTGAAAAATGTAGAAAATTCTACCCAATTTCAAAAAAAATTGCACCTGATTCGGAGTCTAGATGTACGAGTTATGGCCTCTTGAAGTTGGACTGCAAAAACCAAAATCAATTTGGAGAGGGGTTGCATCAGTGAAGTACAGGGTTAAATTTAACGGTCATATGACTGTCTTAGCAATTCAATTTGGCCTATTTTGATGTCCAAATGGGTGTCAATTTTAGGTTCGTACCCAACTGAAAATTCTATGTAGGAGCTAACGTGTGTACAGTCAAAGTCTGACTGGGCAAATGATGACTATTTGGGTGACGTGTCTGGCCGCATCGGTGCAGAGTCAGATGCCAGGTTTCAATCTGCACTGCCAGAATTCCTTCAACATCATCGGGACTTCGAAAGCTGTTGCCCATTTTTGTGGGTTTAGTCCCACATTTGTGGGAGGACTATGCGAGTAGGTTTATAAAAGTAATAACCCGTGTGAACAAATATGAATGCAACTGATCAATAGTATAATGTTAATGAAATTTATGGCTTTGTCATGTTTCGATCTGTTCATCACCAGTGGATGGTTGTCAAATTTAGCTCTGTCACCGAAGACTTAGGTCAGTGCGTACATGTGTAGTGTGTAGTACATGATGCATAGAGTTTAATATAATGAGTTTGGGTTATATGTCAAACTTGTCCACCAATTTAAAATATCCTATGCAATAATAAATCCACCAAAATAATAGAGGTGAGCCAGAGTGTCATTGCCTAGTTTGGCCAAAAAAATTTCTCTACCTGTAGAACTACGGAAAAAATAAATCCAAAAATTTCAAAAAATACTCAAAATTGCAGAGATGAAATTGAATACAGATTTGAAATGCAAAAATCAAATCAATTAAAATGATCATACCCAATTGCAAATTGGGGCCTCTAGGTTCTGATTTGTAAAAATTTTTTGCCTCACGATCAACTTTCACCTAATATAGACAAGTTTATAGTCGATATTCACCGAATCGATGCTCCGGATACAACAGTGAGGTTAGATCTGGCTCTAGATGCTCCTAATTTCTGTGGATCCTCCAAAGTTGTGTCGAGGTGCTGAAGCATGAATGGTCTCGAATGGCTATGTGTTGAGAATCTTCCTCAACTCTGATACCATGTAAGAATTTGGCTTAGGCCAGAATTCACCCAAGAACTAAAGAACTCAAAACAAGCACAAAGTAGACCAAAATAGACAGAGCATGATTAGAATGACGATATTCATTCAATAACTAGATTGAGAGTACACTAGGAGTGCCTGAATATAAAGCCTCAGGAGAGCTTCTAGAATGCATAGAAGTCAGCATCATGATATGTCATACAACTAGGCACGTGTCCACCAGATATGGATTATCCTCCATTAAGCACAAGATTAAGTGTTATGATGTGAGGATAAGCCTACAATGTTTTAGCACACAAATTAGTGGTGTAGACAACATGTCCTAAATAAGGAGTGTGGATTACTGTGTTGTCATCAGGACAACTCAGTGAATGATGCATGCTCCTGTGTTGTAGACACCATGTGCATAATTAGAGTTGCGTAACTCAATGAGAGTACACAAAATCCTAAGTGTCTCACCTAAAATAATAATTAAATAAGGCATAATAATTAAATAATGCATTAACCTAAGTAAAACTTAAGTAAGTGTAATAAGTAAATACTTATTTACACCAACAGTATTAGATGATGAAAATCCTATGTCGATAGGTTAGCTTAACAGCTAGGTGGAAGAACCTTTGGAGAAGGTGATGAAAATCCTATTGAATTAGGTGGGTTTAAGAACCTATTGTAAATCCTTTAATGAGGTGACACTTCTTGTAAAGTGTTTGTAAATCCTTTAAACTAGGTCACTATTGACATAGTGTAATGCCTTTAATAGGGTAGGCCTTTAACAGGGTAGATCATTAGAAGTGGTTGAAAAAATATTGTTGCATTGGTTTTGTGGGTATCATCCCAAACCTAGTTTTACCTTCTTATTCTTGGAGGGTTTTTGGGTTACCAAACTCCTGGTGTTATGTGTTGATGCATGTCTTTAGTTAATGTTTGCTTATAGGTTTACATGCATGCACTTTACTTTTAGTTATGTGTTAAAGAGGATTTAAAAGGACAAAAGCTAGCTACTCCTAATACCGCCCCCACCACCCACCCCCCCCCCGAAAAAAAAAAGTACACTTCCCATTCGAATATTCCAACAATTGGTATCAGTGCATAGGTTCTCACAAGGATAAGCCTAATAGCTTAGAGAAAAGATCAGAAGATGGAATTCTTCAAACTCGGGAAGATTATTGACAATCAAGTGATTGATGTACATCTCACTCTACACAAGTTGGGAGAAGCTAGAGAGGAACTGAGAAAATCTTTGAAAATAAGGAAGAACATAGCCATAGCTAAGAATGACATACACTACAAGGAGATTGACACCACATAGGTGTTTGCTAATGAATATTCCAAAGAATTTGATGTAGCAATAGAAGAATTAATGGAGAAAATAGAGCCCAAGAAGAAGAGACAATATTTCTTAAAATGGAATAGGAGTCACAAGCCATGATGCTATGTGAAATAATTGAACAAAAGAAAAGAGAATTTGAGGATAGAGCCATTCTTGAGGATGAAAAAGAAATCTTGCAAACAAACTTTAGGAGAAGTCCATAGAACTTACAAAGATTTCTAACATGTAGTTGGATACACTTAGCTGGATGATGAATGCTCATCACAAGCTAAACATGAAGGACATTGAGATCTCCACTCTAAAAATGTAGAATGATCAATTGTAGAATTAATTGAAGAGAGAAAAGGAAATATAAGAGAGCTTCAACAAATCAAGTGAAGTCATCAATCACTTTGAGAATTTACTAAAATCACCAAGATCTAGCAATGGTACTTCAGGACTAGGATTCACCAATACTAAAGAAGGTGAGACATCAAAGAGTGCTAAGCAAATAAGTGACAAAGCTAAGAACTCTAAACCCACTTGTCATTTCTATGGTAAAAGGGGACAAATTGCTAATGTTTGCAGGAGTAGGAAGACCAATCAGTAGGACACACCCAAGAACAAATGTTATTGTCACATGCAAGGACACCTAACACATGATTGTAGAACAAAATTCATGAGGACACAAAGATTTGATGGTCATTGTTGTAATTGTAAAAAGTATATACATAGAGCTTTTGAGTGTAGATCAAAGCCTATGTGGACACCTAATCAACTTGCAAAGAGAAATAACTATGCACACCACTATAACTAGGATTCAAATACCAAGAAAAATTGTCATTACTATCAAGAATATGGTCATGTTCATGAGAACTACATAATAACACATTTCAAGGGAAATTACAATAGGTGATTAAGCCAAACAACATGTTTTACTTGCTTGAAGATTGGATATATCAGCACGCTTTGCCCAACAAGGGCCAAGGCACATAATCAAAAGTGAACAATGGTAAAGAAAAGGTTGATGTGCAATACATCAAAGTAGAAATTAAAAGGAGATGGAAAAGAAGGAATGGATCAAGCACATCCAATGGAGAGGTCACTTCATCCAAGAGATCAAGTGATCAAGCAACAACCTAACAATGATTTGCATTAATTTCAATAGCAATTTAGCACAAACACATTTATTCAAAGGTATTTTATCAAGTGCCAAGCTATGTAGTATTTAAAAGTTCATTTAAAAATTAAACCCTAGTTCAGTTAAGAAGGCATCTAACACTAAAACATTGAAAGGGAAAGAGACTCATGAATTTCAACTAGTTAGTAATGAGGTTAAGTAACCTGAGTTCAAACATATCCGTGAGGTCATGTATAAGAATGATCCAGTTGGTGCTTTGTTAGTTATCCCAACCAAAGTACTTATGATCCAAGATGTCAAAAGGTGTTACAATTATAAAACTGGCACCATAGGTAACTTAGAAAACTTCTAGGCCTTTGATAAAATGTGTGACAATGGCATATTAAAGGACAAGTTTTCAGTGGTTGAGAAGAAGGGTTTAACAAATTCCCTAGTTTTCCCCATAGTATTTAAGATAGAATGGATTTTTATTGTGTTAAGCTGAATTCATGATGGATAATTTTTGTTGGAAATTAGACTAGTCAAGATCACTAAGAAGATAGTTCATAGGGTCACTAGATTCCCAAGCCTAGATCGGCCAAAGACCCTAAGAAGTGACAAAGGAGAAGCAATTGAGAAAAATACAGGTGCCAAATGGAACAGTAAGGGAATGACTATTGGCACCATTACTAAAGCCCTACTTGATTTCACTATTAGAGTGATATCACATAAAGTTTATCAATCAAGTAGATTAAACAGTGTACCATGCATAGCTAGTGATGTGGCCTACAAGCTAGTGAAGAAGGATCATACCTATGATTTGGCAGAGCTCATGCTTCAACAAATTAATGGAAATTTGGAAGCTATAAGGAGATAAAAGGGAGTTCAATGCAAATTTGGATCAGTCTGTATATTCTTCTACGTGATGAGAGAATCCCCTTCATTTTGAAAGGTGAATTGGGATTCTAACAAGATAGTTGTCACACAAATTAATGATTATATTGAGCAAATGGGTGACAATTTGGAGGCTCAAATGACAAGTGACTTTGAGGACTTCAAGAAGTCATTGAAGCAAAGAATGAGGATATCAATATTATTGGTTGAACAACATGTCCATGATATTTTCTTCCTACTTGATATTTTCTATTCATACATTCAATCTATTGTGCCAAGAATAAGATGGCTTAGGCCACTTGGATATGAGTTAGATATGGACCAAACCTTAGCTAGAATCACTACCTTACTTGTAGACGAGATAAAAAATAAATCTACCAAACCTTTTTGAACATATGATGTGGTCAAGTCCAAAGTGGAGACATTCTTGAAGACAACCTCTATGGTGGAAAGAAAAGATAAATTGGTAAGGAAAATCAAGAAGAGGTTTGGAGCTGACATAAAATAAGCAAGGAAACTAATAGAAGAAGAAGTAGTAGAAGAAGAAGATGAGAGTGAAGAAGAAGAACCAAGGCAAGGACCAATAGTGTTGACACAAGGCCTAGGAGAAGATAAGGAGGAAGGTGTTGAGGAAGAAGAAGTTGAGGAAACACCCACTCAAGCCAAAGAGAAGAAGATAAAGGCCAAAACATAGCTTGTAGCTTAACCAAAGGCAAAGAAGGTAACAAAGACCATTGAAGCTAAACAAAGAAAACCTACTACAAGGGCTACGAATAGGGCTACAATGAAAAAGGAAAAACAAGAGGCTAAAGAGAAAAAGAACGCCACAAAATAGACTAGTGAAGTGCAAAGAAAAAGAAGAAAATACATTGTACAACCAGATTCTTATGAAGAAAGGATAGAGTAAGATGACAATAGCTAGTTTAGAGTGGTAAGTCACCTTGCTAAGTCTGCCATTGATAAGTTATGTGAAAGGATTAGGATACAATACAAAAACACAATGATGGCTGAATACAAAAACACTCCTCTACAACCTAAAAATACAATGCCTAAGGAACTATATAAGATAGTTGAAGATAAGTGGCATTATTCTTTGGAAATGGAAAAGGAGATTAGGGAAACCACCTTAGCTAGAGTGATGCCTGACTTGATTAAAGGTCAAATAATAAAGGAAACTAGAAAACATAACAACAAATTTTCACCTAATATAGAGCATTTTGCATCCTTCAAAATAAGATTGAAGATGTAGTAAATGAATCGACATTATTGTGGAATTCAATTTTTAATGTGACTGATGACAAAGAGGATGAAACTAATAAGGCAAAGACCAACACCAAGGTAAGAGAGGAAGAGAAGAAAATAGAGAAATAAGAAAAAAATAAGGAAGAGGAAGAGAAAGGTGAGGAGGAGAAGAAAGGTGAGGAAGAAAAAGAAGAGGAAGAAAAAGAAGAGGAAGAAAATAAGAAGAAAATAGAGGAGGAATCAGGTAAAGGAGAAGACAAGGTAAAAATTGAACAACAAGAGAAACAAGAGGAAAAAAGTGTGCAAGACACACTAATGCCACCTCCTAGCCCTCTTCATGCCACCGTCACACCTATAGAAACTATCATAGTGAATAATGTTATTGACACATCATGTCAAAACATGAATCGCTTAACTACAGAGGATCTATAAAAGATTTTTGACCAATCCACACAACAATCTTGGTTATACACAAACCCAATGTTGGTCAATGTTGATGAGATACACAAGGTAGTAGTAGATCCAATTAGAGTCAAGGTGAAACCACAAGGACCACCTTCAGCCTTTAAAGCTACTAAAATTCTACTACTTCCACCACCACCTTTAGCAAGTGCAGTAAGAGATGCATTGCAAATGTCGAGTGTAGAAACATGGGAAGGTACAAAGAAATAAGAATAGATAATAGGTACACCCGTAGCAATTGTGATTGATCAAGACAAATTAGAAGAAGAAAAGGAGGAAACAAAATAGGACGAGGAAGCTACAATCTAGACATTGGTTGAATTGCAAAAGATTGGTACTCCTATACAGACTCTTTAGAAGCTGATCACTAACATGATATCATTACAAGTCCAAGCACCAAGCTTGAGCTCTACAAAGGTTTCTAGGATACTTTACTATGGATATCTTAAGCTAGATGTAGAGATTATCATTCCCTCCTACGAATTGAGAACTCCCACAATTAAGAATATAACTGAGATGCAAAATGCATTGGATAGAAGAAAGAGGCCAGAGATACTCAAAAAAGACTATAAACATAAGAAAGCACTAAATGACATCAAGGACATCTTCATCAATGCCTTCAGGTTTTAGTCACCAGATGAATCCAAGCCCATAATGGAGAAACTATCAGACATAGTTGACTAGGTGACCAATGAAGACCATGATACTAATGTTAAACTAATGGAATGGTTAGAAATAAAATTTCAAGGAAAAATAAATGAGAAAATATCAAGTGATATAGAAATATCACAAGTTAAGTTGGCTAAGAAACTAGAAAGGATCAAAATTTTACTTGGAAACATTTTCTCACTGTACAAAATATTGTTTTATTTTTCCAACTTCACACAAGAGATTAGCCAATTTATAATGAGCTTGGAGAGAAATCTTAAGATTTCTAGCATGGAAGTACCTAGAAATATAGCTCAAAGTGAGATAGCTATACTAATAGTAGAGGAGGCCAACATAAAGGCCAAATTGATGCAAATCCAATCCTCCATAACCCCACACTTAGAGATCGTCTACAAAGAGCAAGCTTATGTAGAGACAGTCCTAAAGAAAGATCCAAATCTTTCTACCCTAGATGGACTTGTACACTTTGCTACAGAGACTACCATCCAACACAAGTCATTAGACATTATTTTGGAGAATTGGGGTGCAACTCTGAATGTACTCCTGGAGGTAAATAGTAATTTTTTGGCTAAATATTGTATTACTACATAGGACCCTTTGACATAAGTGTCAAAAATGGGTAGATATATATAGTAGGGAGAGATATATTATATGATATATGTTATGGGGGAGGATGCCAAATTTTGTTACATTCTTTCATTCATTTTGAGAATAAAAAGGAAAGTCTATAGATAGCCAAAACGGGGAGACAAGTAATAAGACAAAATGGGGGAGATACAAAATTTTGACAATAATATGGAAAATATATCTAAAACAGGGGATCCATATAGATTAGATATGTAATACAAGCACAAGATGCAAGAATAGGACAAAAAAAATAGAGAATATCAGGCACATCAACACAGAATTTTAGTTTCAAGAGTGAACAAGGAACAATCATCTCAAAGTGAGTCATAAGGCATATTGTTACTTTCAAAATTTTGAACAAATTTTGAAATTTTGCATGTATGCCAAGAAAAATGAAAATGTACACAACTATATCAATTAAATAATGCATAGTTAAGTATTTTTGAAACTCATGTCAAAGGGGGAGATTGTTTGTCTTAGGATAGCTTTGACATTCGAGTGTCAAAAAACTTAACTAATTCTACTATACATGACAAATGCACTATGTGTGCTAAGTTATAGCATGTGCCAAGTCAAAATCTCAATAGGTGCCTAGTAAGCAATAGATGCTGAGAAATATATAGGTGTTGAGTCACAGTTCATGCCCAGAAAGATAGAACATAACATATGTTGAGTGATCTAGGAATGTTCATGTGCCAAGCAAAATAGAGTGTAATAGGTGCCAAGCAATCTAGGATAGTATATGTGTCGAGCACCAATAATGTAATATGTGCTGAGTAACACAAAATAAACATAGTAGTTTGTGCATTCATAAACTAAATTTCAAAACCATTTTTGCATGATTCAAAAAGGGATAAGAAGATAATATCAAACCTTTACATTTACCTATGATATCACCATGCAACTAATTGGAAAATTGGAGAAAATATGCAACCAATAGGCTAAATCTGAGGATTTGAGTGAGAATTAAGTTCATGATTTCATTGTAAACCCTAAGTCCACAATGCTTTTATAAGGAGACTTGGACACCATAATGTCAAAGTTGTTAATTAGCCAAGGAGTTGTTAAGTTGTTAAGAGATTGTTGCAGAACAAAATAGTCAGTAGGGGTGTTAACGACTTGGTGAATTGAGTAGCAATTACACATCTAGTTGATTAGAATAGAACAAGGGTCACATACAAAGATCAAATCAAGCAAGGGTCACATAAGAGAGAGCAGATCAAGTGCCTAAATCTAGTGATTGAAGATTGAATTTTATCAAGTCAATTGTTTTAATACTTTCTTACCATTGTATTAGATAATGAAAATCCTATGTTGATAGGTTAGCTTAACAACTAGCTAGAAGTAGAAGGTGATGAAAATCCTATTGAATTAAGTGGGTTTAACAACCTATTGTAAATCATTTAACAGGGTTACACATCTTGTAAAGTGTTTGTAAATCCTTTAACTAGGTCACTATTCACACAGTGTAACACCTTTAATAGCATAGGCCTTTAATAGGGAGGACCATTAGAAGTGGTTGAACAAATATTTCTATAGTGATTTTGTGGGTATCATCCCCACCACATTTTTACCTTCTTATTCTTGCAGGGTTTCTAGGTTACCAAACTCCTGGTGTTATGTGTTGATGCATGCCTTTATTTCATGTTTTCTTATATGTTTACATGCATGTTCTTTACTTTCAGTTATGTGTTAAAGATGATTTAAAAGGACAAAAACTAGTTACTTTTGATTCACCCCCCTAGAAGTACACTTCCCATTTGAATATTCCAATAGTTTGATGGATAAAAGATGAGCATAAGATATTGGTAAGTAATCAATGTGTTGTGAAGTTCAATATTGGACATTATTTTGATGAAGTGCTATGTGATATTATGCCTTTGGATTATTGTCATATTTTCTTGGGTAGATCTTGGCAATATGATAGATATGATGTACATGATGGAATACTGAATCAATATACTCTTTGGGTGAATGAGAAGAAGAAAATATTATTTCCTTTGATTGAAAGTGTAGATGAAGTTAAGTGTACTACTATGAGAATTTTCATGGTTAATGAAAAGAAATTTGAAAGAGAAGTGAACAAGAATCAAGTTTTTTTTATCATAATTGCTAGAGGACTAAGTTTGGGTATTAAAGATCGAGTGACAAAAAAAGCTGGTAATGATAGAGTGACAAAAGATATTGTATCCAAGTAGTAGTTGAAATTATAGAATTGCTAAACAAGTATAAGTATTTTGTTTCAAAGGATATTCTTGATTGTTTACCATCAATAATAATTATAAGTCATTTTATGGATCTGATTGCTAAAGCTTATTTTCCAAACAAAGCACCATATATATTGATACCTATAGAGAATGAAGAACCTAATAGACAAGTACATGAATTTTTGTAGAAAGGTTTGATGAAAAAAATTTTGAGTTCATGTGTTCTGCCTATTGTATCGGCACCTGAAAAGAATGGAGAATAAAGAATGTGAACTGAATCTAGGGCTATTAACAAGATCATAGTGAAATATAGGTTTCCTTTACCAAGGATGAATGACATAATGGATTGTTTGAGTGGAGAAAAGCATTTTACCAATATTGATTTGAAAAGTGGCTATCATTAGATTAGAATCATAGAAGGAGATGAATGTAAGACTGCTTTCAAGACAAAAGATGGTTTGTACAAATGGTTGGTTATGCCTTTTCGTTTGACTAGTACACCTAGTAATTTCATGAGGTTGAAGAATGAAGTTCTTGAAAAGATTTTTGGGTAAGTTTGTGATTATTTATTTTGAGGACAATATGATATTCAGTAATACTAAGGAAGAAAATCTTGAACATGTTAGACAAGTATTGTAGAGATTGACAAAGGAAAATTTGATGATTAATCTAAAAAAGTGTTATTTTATGCAAGAGCAGATTGTATATTTGGGATTTTTTATTCTAGTTGATGGTTTGAGAATGGATCCTAAGAATGTTGAAGCAAGTTTGGAATGGCATACACTTGAGAATGTGGGTGAGGTAAGACCATTTCATGGTTTGAATAGTTTCTACAGGAAGTTTCTAATTAATTTTAGTGTTGTTTGTAATGCTATGTCTGAGACAATGAGAGGATATAAAAATGAATTTAAGTGGACACATGGAGCTGATAAGAGGTTTGAGACATTGAAATGAAATGTTGTTGAGTTACCTATATTGGCTTTACCTGATTTCAATAAATTATTTCAAGTTGAATGTGATGCAAGTTGTAGTGAAATCAAAGCTATATTGAGTCAAGAAGGTAAACCTATTGCTTTCTTTTATGAGAAGTTGAATGATTCTAAAAGGAAGCATTCTATGCATGATCAAGAGTTTTATGGTATATGATCAGCAATATGAGTAATTGTTAGGTCATCCATATAGATGATTTTTTTTTTAATCCACCCCTTAAATACCTCATCCATTCCTCTTTGAAATGTAGCTCATGCATTGATTAATCCAAAGGGAATCCTTCTATATGTAAATCTTCCCCATTTGATTGTGAATGCAGTCTTTAATCTGTCTTCCCCATCTACCCATACATGGTTATACCCTGAATATCCATCTAGAAAAGGCATCATCTTAGTCCAATTTATAATCTATAATAATTCATCAAGTGAAGAAAAAGGGTACTTATGTTTATGGGATGATTGGTTCAAATATTGAATGTCTATGCAAAGCCAAATTTCTCCACCCTTTTTACTTATTTCTACCAAGTGAGCAATCCATGTATAATTTTAGATTAGAAAGGTAATCCTAGCATTAAGAAATTTATGGACCTCTTTCATTATAAATCGTTGAATAATGGGGTTTACTGGTTTTTGTCTTTGACAAAAAGGGTTAGCATTAGGCTTCAATGGAATATCATCAGTGATAATGTTAGGATCATAAGTCTTGAGTTATTCATAAATCCACACAATATCATCTTTTTATTCTATGAGTAACTAAAACATATTTTCTTGTTCTTGGGGATTACATGCCTTCTCAATTCTTACCACCTTAGGGTCATCTTCCATGCCCAGATTATAAGAGTCACATTCTTTGATTTCCTTTTCTTTAGTGGTCCTTTAACTATATACTAATTCATCTTGGTCAAAGATGCATTCAAACTCTAGCATCCCATTAGGAATAATATTAGTTTTAAGATTTATGATCCCATCTTCATCTTCTAGTTCATCTTCTTAAGGATTGCCATTGGGTGTATTATCACTTTCTTGTCCTTTTAATAAACAATTTCACATAATCAACTCTAGAATATGGTGATTATCTTGGACGACTTGAAAGTGAGTAATGTTATCCAAAATAGATAGGCTAGCCACAAGTTCAACTTAAAATCTTTTGACTTTCATTCTTTCAACAGGCTGTAATTTAGTGGCTAATATTGCATGGGAATTTCCTACCATATTTCTTCTTCTTGGAATAGACATTATGTTTAGGGCTTTAAAATATTTAGTCAACTCCCATACCCTCTTTCAATAAGCTAATAGTCTTTAGTCATTCCAAGAATACATCAATTTGATTCATCAAATCACCAAATGAGAGTCTCCTTTAACAATGAGAGATTTGAAAGAATTTTCTAATGTGAAGATAAGTTCAAAAATTAAGGTTTCATAGTCTACAACATTATTAGTATACATTATTGGAAAATTTCAATATGTAGTACATAATAAACCCAATATTGCATTATCTATCAGGATAGTTACTAGATTCTTTGCTAATCCTATGGAGAATCATTTGATGTTTGTTAAGAGAATAATGAGATATTTGAAAGGAATAGAAGACTATGGTGTATACTACAATGAAAAGGAAAAGTATGAGTTGAGAGCCTACACTAATGCTAACTGGGATGGAAATATTGATGACAGAAAGACCACTAGTTGAGGAGTATTTCTCTTGGGAAAAAGGATGGTTACATGGACTAGGAAGAAAAAAAACTACATATCTTAGTCTACTACTAAAGCTAATTATCTTGGTTCTATAGTAAATTGTACAAACATTGTATGAATCAAAAAGCCACTCAGAGATATGGAGGAAATCATTAAAGCTGTGGTACTTTATTGTGATTATACAAGTGCTATAAATATATCAAATAATCCTATGATGCATATAAAGACTAAACACATTGCAAATACTAAAGAGAAATAATTTGACATCTTCACAAAAGAATTATGTAAGGATACTCATGAGTATATAAGAGTTAAACTAGGTGTGATACCTCTATCCAAGATTATTTAAGAAGTATGAGAAGAGCCTTGCATCAAATGAGATGATTGAGATATGTTACACATTGATGCTGTGAATATTACGTGTGGATATAGATCAGTCACAAGCTAGGTGATAGAGGGAGAAATTGGAAATGTTTATGTCTACATGATAAGATGATAAGTGTTTAGGATTTTTGTCAAAGAGGGATATATTTTTATAGTATAAGGAAAGGAAAGAATACAAAAAAACATATCTACTCAAAGGGAGATAGTGTACCTAATGATTAAAATACATACATCTACCTAGTAAGAGGGAGATAGTACTGAGAAAGATATAACGAGACATAAGGAGAGAAAGTGATCAAGAAGGATTCATTAGGATGATTTGATTAACTATTGATAAAAATAAATTATATAACCTATACAGAAGATGAAAGTTATTGATAGAGGAAGAGATTTCAATACAAGGAATTATTTTATTATTGGTTGTATTGGTTGTATTGGTTTTATATCAATGCCAAAGAGGGAGATCTCTGGAAAAATATTGATACAAGTATAAAAATATTTTTCAATCATTTTTTTCTCACTAATGTCAAACTTTTTACTTGCTAGTAAGGGAACTACTTAGATTATTTGAGTACTATAATTTTTTTGATTAATGAAGAGGATTTGATCAAATGAGATTACAAAAGCACCTAGAGGAAAGGTTGAGCTATGCAATACAAAAGGATTACAAAGATTAGTTAAGACATTAATCTTATAGTGGATTGATTATCTACTTAATGTTGCAAAGGATGGATACACTGACAAAGTTTAGAAGAAAGTATAATAAGAATTGAGTCTAGCAAGCTTGACTGAGTGGACAATAGGTGTCAAGTAAAGTTAGTGCAAGCCAAGCAAAAAATAGTTGGATCTAAGAAAAGTAAAATTTTAGTGTATACTAAGTGATAGAGTGTAAGTTGAGTAAAGTTTAGTTGATGCCAATCACCAATAAAATTTAGTGTTTTCCAAGTGATTATTTGATGCCAAGTGGAAGAATAGTATGGAAGATGGGTGATAACATATTGATGTCAAGTAATAGTATTCATGTTAAATCATGGATTTGACAAATCTAAGCTGAATTTTCTATTTTCTTGAACTTTGTGAAGCATGTGGGAAATAACTTTGATGAGTTGGTGGCACATAATTAATGGTAAAATATTTTGAGGTGAATTAAGGAGGATTAAAGGAGAAGATTTTGGAAGGGAATAAAATGCAAATATGGGCAGATTAATTAAATTCGACCTAATCCTACCTAACCCTAAAATGGCTGATAGAGGATGAATAAAAAATAATCGTAAGTTTCTATTTATAGAGATAGTTGGTCAGAAGGGAGGTTGATCAATTTTGGAGAACCTAATTTAGACAAGAGGTCTAAGGTATTACTTCATTCAGAGACCAACTAGATGAGATTGTTATTGGAAAGAAAAGAAAGAAGGCTTAAGGGTATGGATGCTTGAAGGATCAACAAGCTATCGAATTTGAAATATGTGAAAGTTGAGTAGAATGGACTACTAAAATAAATATTTGTAAATTGAAAGTGAGTTGTAAGTTGTTATTAGATCAATCCTTACTATTACTTTTCCTTCAAACTAAGTTTGACCTAACAGTCATTTGTAAATCCTTTAATTAGGTGACATTCCAAGTGAATGATCTAAAGTCCTCTAACAAGACTCACTCCTAACAAGGTAATTGAAATCCTCTAACTAGGTAACATTTAATAGTGTGCATTATAACCTTTAATAAGGTCAACCTTTCACAAGGAATCAATTCAAAAGAGTGAGAATAAGTATAATGTTACTGGAGATTTTTTCACAAATTAGATTTCCATGTTAAATCATTGTGTCAAATCTATTATTAAATCTATTATGTTTCATGCTTACATTTCTGCAAATTTGATTTGATATTAACCTATAAGTTTAAGTGAATGTACAATCTAATGGATGCATGCATGTTGAATATGTTTTATCAATATGGGTTCACTAAGCTATGATAACTTTTATTTGTACATCTAGACCTTAGATAACTGATTCATTCCCCTCCTAGTTATTCTAAAGAATTCCAAAAATATGAGTTTCCATATTGGTTATTCTTTTGGTTTTCTTGACTTGATTTTATTTCTTTCAAGCTTTTATTTTATTTGGACTTTGAAAGGTTGTTTCTTCAGGATCCATTGCATTCTTTGAAATGTAGGGTTTGATGAGTTACTACTCGATACTTTTGACATAGGGATTATCAATTTATTTTGTTCATCTTTCATTCTCCCAATCAAATAAGTAATTTTAATAATTTTTGGTTTACGTTAGATCACCATTGATGTCCATCCTTGACCTTTTAATGAAGTGTCTTCTTCTAGGAACTTTAATCAATCTCATCGGGGGAGAAAATAGCTCTACCATCTAAAGAGGTCTCATTGTATGATGCATTTAGAATTTATTTTCCCACTTATATATTATACATGATGTTAGATGCATACATAGGACTTCAATTACCATTGGGTATTCTACTTGTGGCTTGACTAGTTATCAAGTGTGTTATCTAAGTTATTACTTGAGGAACTACTTCTTGACAACCTAAGCATTCAAACTCTGAATGGCTTGCCTTGTACAACCTACAAAATCCTAGAAGGAGAAAGATGCTTGGATCTACCTCTTCTCCTAAATAATGTAAATTTGCAACCATCCTATCTACAAACTGTGTCATAATCTTTACATGTGGGGTGTGGTTCAGTGATTCTACATTTGTGTTATCAATTTTTTCAACTAAAGTTATACCAATAAAAATTACCCTACATGATTCTAAGTATCATTAAATAAATGCTACTTCCTTTAGAGAATTGTATTATGTAATCATTGTCTTTAATTTTGGCTTAGTGTCTATTTTAAGCTGGTTATTCGATTCATTCCAAAATAACCACAACTGGGTGAAATCAATTGAAATGTATCCTCTTAGACACTGGGTCCATTCTCTTCTAAGTAATAGACCATTTGTTTCTAGAATGTCCACCAAATGTATGCCTATAATATCTTAAATATGATGGTATGTAGTCAATTGTATGTCAACTTCTTTCAGCACTCCTATAAACTTTACTTCTATTGATTCACTATTCGATTCATAGGTTGTGGGGTGAATCCCAACTTTTGAGCTATCGAAAGTGACATGACATTACAAGAAGATCCTAAATTTATGAGAAAATTATGAAGGTTTCTTCCAAAGATTTTGAGACCAAGAATGAAATGGGACACTTCATTCTTGTCCTTATACATAGTGGAGATAGCCTCAAAGGTGCTAACCTATGGTGATATCATATTCTAGCGATTCATGCTAGGTGTTGTCTTTGTATGATCATGAATTTTTAGTAGTGCTTGTCTTTGACTAGGGAAACTTTTTAGCATATCACACATGGAGATATTAGCCTTGACCCTTTCTAAATCTCATATGACACTATAAATTTGAGCTCAACAGGTAGGATTCTTTAGTATTGTATGTATCTTTCTTAGGTTATGCATTTTTTGTACAACATAGGGTGATCTTGTAGGTGTTGGATTATTATTTTCTCTTGGTTTTGGAGGTTTTTCCTACAATCCAAATGAAATTAATTTAGTTATGGGTTCCCTTCAATTTCATAATTTTTAAGTATTGTAGTTGTCATTTCAAAAAGTAAACATCTACATTGGTTCAAGGTCTGACTCTTGATTGAATGGAAAAGCAAAATCCCTGTTGACCTAGTTCTCCATTTTTATGTTCTGTGGAGAATCATAAGATTCTAAAAACATGATATTGAACTGAATAGTGGGCTCATTATTAGTGCACTTGCATTCTAGTTCACTTTTTGATTTCCATTGAAATATGAGCCACCATAATTGGGTATGTGTTGAATGGTGTCTAGTTGATTGATGTCTATGAACTAAGCATTATTATTGTTATGTCCCAAGATATTGCCATTGTTTGGATGGGTATTCCAATCTCAATTCTATGTTTGAAAACCATTATTATGATCCCATGCGTTGAAACTATTTTCTACTTTATTATTTGTGCTGAAATTCTTGTCATAATTTTGACCATAGTTATTATTATAAGGGGCCACGTTTGTTCTTAAAAAAATTCTTTTTCTACTCCAATGAAAACCTTAAATGAGTTAACTCATTAGTTATCTGAGACATGGTATTTTTTATATGATCAAGCTCACTTGTGACTTTATTCTTTTCCTCAGTAGATAGTGCTTCCCTTTTCTCAAAGAAGGAAACTTTTGCAAGTTCATATACTGGGTATGTTATAGCTACAACTGGTGCAACTGGTGCCTATTTTAGTGGGATTAGAGTTAATTGAATGAATTGACTAGGAATCAGCTATGATCTAGCAAGGTGTGTTGGTACTATCATACTGGTATGAGTTCTAATCATTATTCCTCCTATATTCAGATTGGCTAGTTTAGTAAATGTGACTGCTTCTTAAAGGACCTTTTCTATTTTATCAATATATATAATAGAAAACCTCCTTAGGAAGACAATAGTGAGGTGGTCAATAGAGTTTGGAGAAATCTAAATTGTAGCTAGGTTTCTAACTTGTAGTATGTCATGTGGTAGAAATGGCTGAAGCATGAAATGATATGTGCCAGATCCTTCCTAATAGTGTTGATCTCAGATTGGTTTTGACAATTTAGTGTCAACACACTTAAGAAAATTTCTAAGTTGATGCCAAGTATAATATAGATGTTGATTTACAATATATGTTGAGCCAAAAATTCAACAAGTGTCGAGTCATTCAAATGTCGAGTAGATAGACAATGCTAGGAAAGTTTCAACTATCAAGTGATAATAGATGCCAAGCCAATATATGTGCCAAGTAAACTATAGGTGTTGAGCAATAAAAAATTTCTATATGTATCGAGCATCAATAATAAACAACTATCAAGTGACACAATATTGACATATGAGTTTGTGCCTTCACAAACTCATATAAAAATTATGTTAGCTAATGTATAGATTTTGAATCTTAGAGATAAGATCAAATCTATTAGATTTTGTATGTTCTCTGCATGCAACCAATCAAATAATTATAATAATAATGATGCATGATAGCTAATGTATAGATTTTGAATCTTAGAGATAAGATCAAATCTATTAGATTTTCTATGTTCTCTGCATGCAACCAATCAAATAATTATAATGCTAAAGAGGAAAAATGGGTGAATCTCAACCATAAATTCATACGTAACCCTAAGTAAAGAAAATCTTTTAATAAAGATGAAGCTCCATAATTCAAGTGTTGAAGAGAGGAATGACAAAGTGAAAGAGAGCGAAGAACATAAGGGTGAAGAGGACATTCAAGGTGACATAGTAAAATAGGGTAATTGCCATATCAGTTGAGTAGAATATAATATTAGCATTTCATATATAATCATATCAGATCAAAGAGGATTAGATTAGAATGGATTGAATAGTGATCTGAAATCAGCAATTGAAGATTGTAGGTGATTGGGTCAACACATTCTACTATACTTTCTAACAATTTTATTATGAGAATGAAAATCCTTTGAAGATAGGTTGGTTTAATAGCGATTTTATAAATCCTTTAAAAGGGTGACATTCCAAGTGAATTTTTTGTAAATCCTTTAGAAATGTACACTTTTAACAAGGTGTTGGAGCCTTTAATAGGGCAGGCCTCTCATAGGGCAGACCATTGCTAATGGTCAAAACATTGTAACCTTAACCAATTACACTATTACTATAGTGTTGAATTGTGGGTGTCATCCCCACCCCAGTTTTACCTTCTCATTTTGGAGGGTTTCTAGGTGATCAAATATTATGTAATCTATTTTCATGCATGCCTTTACTTTCATGTTATCTTGATATGTTATATGCATGTGTTGATTTAAGTTGAAAGTTTTATTTGTTAAGATTTGTACTTCTAATTCAGCTCCCACTTGTGAATTTCCAACAATTGGTACCAGAGCTTAGTTCTCACAAGAAGAAGCCTTACAACTTCGAAAAAAGATCTAGAGATGGAGGTCTACAAGCTTGATAGATTATAGAGAACCAGTAGATTGAAATACATCTCATTCTACAATTTCTAGAAGAAGCTAAGGAAGAATTGTGGAAATCCCTAAAGAGAAGAAAAGAGATTGTTGTATCTAAGAATGATACATAGTACAAGGAGATTGACACCATAAAAGTTTTTGAAAATGGATAATCTAAGGAGTTTGATTCATATATATGTGTGTGTGTGTTTGTGTGTGTGTGTATGTGTGTGTGTGTGTGTGTGTGTGTGTGTGTGTGTGTGTGTGTGTGTGTGTGTATTTTTTCCATTTTTTCCTTTTGTATATGCATTAGATAATAATTATTTTTATTATTTTTATTTTTATTTTTTCCTTCCTCTTTTTGGAAGAGTTTCCTTTTGTCCATTTTAGGTGGACGACTTTATATATATATATAAAGTTGTCCGCCTAAAATGGACAAAAGGAAACTTTCCCAGAAAGAGGAAATAAAACAAGAGGAAGGAAAATATATATATATTTGCTTATATATAGATGTATATTTAAATATATAGTTATATATACATATTTATTTCATATATACATACACACACACACACACACACACACACACACAGATATAGAGAGGTAGGAAGGATATTATATATATCAGGTAGGATTTTTTTGCAATTCTTGGTTTTCCTTCCTCTTATTATTTTTATTTATTCATTTCTTCTTTATAGGTTAGTTTCCATTAGCCCATTTTTTTGGTGTAGGCCTTTGTGTATATATATACACATTCACCATTATTTTCTTCTTTTCATTTATTACTATTATTGCTTGTCGTTGCTCTTTCCTTTCCATTTCTTTATATTCTCTTTTATTTATTCATTTTCACATTTAAATAGATATATATATTTATATGTATGTATATATATATATATATATAAACATATCAATACATACATACATACATATATATATATATATATATATATATATATATATATATATATATATATATATATATATATATATATATATATATATATATATATATATATATATATATATATATATATATATATATATATATATATATATATATATTGATATTGATATACATACATTATCTCGTATATTCATATCCATATTCATATATATATATATATATATACTTTCTCATTTTGGATTTTTCCTTTGCGATTCTTATTTTGTTAGGTGCCTCTCAGGTTTCTATTTTTTGTTTATGTTTGATTAGTATTTTAGTTTTTTCTTTTATTTTTGTGAACCATGTCTACCTAATCTTGAGTGCCCTTTACATCACTTCAGCTTCTTTTTATCTCCCTTATTGGATTTGTAGTCCATATATTTTTTGTTTTCCTAGATACTCTTGCATGCTAATGATGGATCTTGTACTATGAATTGAAATGTTGATGACAAGAAAACTCACACAATCATGATCAGAAATCAAATATAGCATTATTTATGGATTGTGAAAATCTAATAGGTTTGATTGATACCCTTCATGGGAGGGAATTATCATTGAGGTCGAAGAAATTCAAGTTTCTAAGGACCAAGCTTTCAAAGAGGATTGTAGATCTAGCCTTCTTAAAATGTTTTCAAGACTCACAACTTGCCCCTTCCTTTATCAAGATCCCACACCACCTTTGGAATGTTCACACTAGGCACATGTTCTCTTAGGTAGCATTTTCTCTCCTTTGAGTTGTCATCAATTCTATGAAGAGCTCCATCAATGTGCTTAATTGCCATCTTTTAAAAAGTCATTTGGAACTCTTTATGACTCAGAGACCAAACCACTAGATTCAATTGGATATCTCTTCCTTCATCCAAGGCATCGGGTTAGAAAGAGGAATGTATCAGAAGGCTGAAAAATAAATTCTCTAGACTTCTCCAGAATCAACAAGGTTTCTATCAATCTTCCCACTCCTTAGGCATGAATCTTTCATTTGATCACTCGGAAGCTCTCACCCATTCCTCGCCTCTTCTCTATTATTCCCCTCGACTATGTCTCTCCCCTCTCTCTCACAGTTCAACCTCAATCTCCTTCAAACCTACTCCCTCTTCTCTTGCTTGATCATTTGATCATGCAGCCATGTCTCCACCTTTTTTTCTCCCTCTACTTCTATAGAGCACTCTCAATCTCTCCCTTCCCTTCAAGTGAGTTTTCTCCAAGTTCCTTCACCATCTATAGAGTTCTCTCAACCCTCCTATTTTGGCTCCTCTATTATTGCTCATTTTTCATTGTTTTCATCCAGTGCTATTCCTTGTCAACTCACAAAGTCTCCTCCTTCCTATGTCAACTAAGCCCATTCTTTATCCCTTTCCACTCATGACTCTAGAGATAGCATTGATCAAAACTATTGGGTAAAATCATAGATCTGTGTCACCGTTTGTGATACCAAAACTTGTTTTGGTCAAATTTCATTTCTCTATCAAAACTCAATTTTTTTCAAAAACTAAAAATACCCTTTTATAGATCTTAGATTCAATATCATCATTATATAATTTTTTGAGTGTTTTGATTAGTTATAATATGTTATAATCTCAAAGTATTATAAGTCGATATTTCAACATTTCAGAAGATGCTCCCTCAAAAAAGGCAAAAAAAATAGTAAATCATATCAAAAAAATTAAAAAATTATATTTATCTCTAGAGGAGAGAATCCTCTTCACGAATATGTAATTTTTTTTCAAGAAGGTATAGATTTGATAGGAAAGTTTTGACGGGAGGAAAAAACTATTGGATTCTGATAAGGTCAAACTTGAGTACTTATAACAAAGAAAATATACATCAAAAATAATTATTTCTTTTTTTGTGCACTAGCTATACATGTCATTTATAAGATATTTTTAAATCAGAGCAAAAAAAGATGATTTGCATATACTTGTTTGACGGGAACTACACCCTATATTTTTTATAGTTAAAAAATGGACTTCAAAATAAAATAAAATGAATAAATTCTTACTCAAAAAAATTATAAAAATTATAGGCATAAAGTTCATCCAATTCTACACATTTCATCAGTTTACATCATCTTCATATTTTAAACACAAATACCATTTTTTTTGTCACTAATGTTGACCTGTCACATTTTGATATCACGTTTCTTTATAAATAGTGACACAGGTTTTTGCTTTTACCCTATTGGAACTAGTCAAACTCTCTACTCCAACAATGGTCTCTTCCCAATGGTTCTTTGATGTTAGCGGGTATTCTCTCTAGCTCTCCACCTTGTCCTTGTAGCAATATTAATGAGTCATGCTTTACTTTAAACTAGTCTTCTGATGTTGTCTCCCTCACACCTTGTCAACCCATCCTTTCTCTTGTGGCCATTATTTGTGGTAGTTTCACTAGCTCCATGTTGTTTAATGCCTTTGACCACACATCCCTTCAGCTAGGCATTTATGGTGCTCTAAACTTCTTGTACCCCCCAAGCCACTTGCCCCCTCTCTCACCCTTCATTCTCTTTATCTGGGGGCTGCCCCCTCCCTTCTTTCCTTGAGTATCTCCTACCATGCCTCAAGATTCCTTCTCCCTCTTGTTTGCTCTCCTTCTTTTGACCACATGCCCTCTTCACCCCCCAATTTGTCTTGCCTTATTTCTCAATAGAGGCATCAATTTTTCCATCGCTCCTTGTTCCATCCCCCACACTAATTTTCTTGTTGAGATTTGAAACCTATTTCACTCCTTCCCCTCTATTATTGTCGAGGTTGTTAGGAAACATTGTGCGATTACTTTAAGATGTGCCAAACCACCTAAGTGCAACATCCCCCGTTCCAAGTTTCTTTCCTTTAAGCACCTTATTCACAACCATGACCTTTTCTTCTCTAGAGATGATAAAGGCAATGCCATTATTATTATTTTTAAAATAGACTACATCACCAAGATGAATGACCTCCTCTCAGATACTAGCATCTACAAGATTGTTCCTTGCAACCCTTGTAGTAAAATATTGAAGAAGGTCAAAGTGGCTATTGCAACTCCTCTTTTGATAAGACCACCAAGAGATGTCTTTTTCCCTCCAAAGAGTTAACTCCCTATATCTATGGTATCCCAAAGATCTATAAGGCCGACATTCCATTAAGGCTTATTGTGGATACTTTGGGTTCCCCAACATACAAGCTTTCTTCTTTCCTAACCAAACTCATATCTCTTCATATTGGTAATTTAAACTCCTTTGTCAAGGACTCTAACCATTCTTTTAAATTCATCAGAGATGCCAAACATGAAGAGGGGGATATTTTGGTGAGCTTTGACATTGTTTCCATCTTCACCAAAGTCCCCATCCCTTATGCTATCAACATCATTAGGCACAAGGTTGATTCTAAGGTTGCTTCAATGGTGGAGTTATGTCTATGATCCACTTTCTTGTCCTTCCAAGGGGTTATTTATGAACCAGTGGATGGCATGGCCATGGGCTCTCCCCTCTCCCTGCTTGTCACTATCCTTTATATGGAACATTTTGAAGATATTACTCTAAGTTCTTTGCCCCTTCAACATAGATGGTGGAAGAAATATGTGGATGAAACCAACATCTGCTATCCCCATGGCCTTTAAAAACTTGAAGAGTTTCATGTGCATCTCCAAAATTTGGCTTCTTGCATTTCTTTCACCAAATAGGTTGAATCTATTGGGACTTTACAAATCGTTAAGAAACCTGATGGTACCTTATGTCACAAGGTTTTCTGCAAAGCCACTCATACTAATAGGTTTCTTAAGAAACCCAAGACAAAAAAGCTAGCATTATCAAAACCCTTGCCCTAAGAGCCTTTCAAATTTTTGATGAAGACAACTTAGACCAATAGCTCTCTCACCTGTGCCAAGTCTTTAGGTTGAATGGTTATTCTCATAAATAAATCTCTTAGGATTTCAACCTTGCTAGGTCATTCTCTCGCCCATCCTCCCTTCCTCCTTCTTCTCCCCAAGATACCTCTTCATTTATATCTCCTCCTTACATGGTCAGTATCTCCCACAAAATTGCCAAGATTCTAACCAAAAATTGCATTCATGTGGCTTTCAAATCACTAATCAACTTGAAGAATTACAACCCCTCGCTTAAAGACACTAGGGATTTCTTCTTGGAATCTAGTGTTTATAAGGTACGATGCTCATGTGACACATCTTACATAGGCAAAAATAGTCATTCTTTCCACACAAGGATCAAAGAACATGCTACAAACATTAAGCATGAGTAAGTTGTCAAATCTACCCTAGCAGAGCACACCTTAGCCACTAACCATCACATCTACTTAGAGGACATTCAAATCATGTTCAACAAAGACAACTTTTTAAAGAAGAAACTCAAGGAGGCTATTGAAATCAATAACAATCCATCTAACCTCAATTAGGATGATGGTTGGAACCTAAGCACCTCCTGGAAACCCTTGTTATCTTTCCTCCCTCCCCATCTTCATCATGGCCTTTCATCCTAGCTTGGTCTTCTTTCTTTCCATTTGTCTCCCTTTGCTTGATAGTTTTGTCTCTCTGATTCTTCCCCCTCTCCCCCACCCATTCTATCTCCCTCCTCTCGCTTACCCTTTGTCCAAGTTGTGGCCTGTCCTTTTCTCCCGCTTACTTCACCCCTGACCCATATTTTCTCTCTTTCTCTTTCCCTATCTCTTCCTCTCCTTCTTGTGCCTCTTCTTTTTGTTCTCTGACTCTTGATCCGTCTCTATTTTTTCCTTCCTCTTCTTTATTTCTATGTTTATTGTTAATTTATTTTATTATGTTTAATTAATTTCAATTTATTATCCTCCCATCATTCACCCAATTCCTTTTCCTCCATCTCCACTACTTCGTATCTTTATTTTTACACGTTCCTACCTCTCTTTTCTTCCCCCCACCCCCTCACCTTCTCATTTATTCTTTAAATCCCCTCTTGTACCTTAATTTATTTTTATTTTTTAGATTCTTTATTTTTTCCATATATATATATATATATTTCCTTTTTATTTTTTTGAAGTCTTCCTTATGTTATAACATTTTTCCTCATTTTCTTTTAATTTAGTCCTTTTTTGTTTTTTACCCTCTCACTTTTCATGTTCAAGTTCTTGATTTAAGTTGTGGTTGCTTTTAGTTTCTTTTCTTATTTTTCTCCACTTCTTCTTTCATTAACCTCTCTCTTTCTATTTTTATTTATTTTTTAGCCCTTTCTTTCTCTCCTTTATTGGATTTTTATTTTTATTTTTTAACATTTTTTACTTCTTAATCTTTTCTTTATTTATCTACTCTCATTTTATTCTTATGGATTTTTTATTTTTTTTTAGTTTTGATTATATTTTTTCTTAAATATATATGCCAATTTTTCTTTTTTCTTTATGCATTAGATAGTAATTATTTTAATTATTTTTACTTTTATTTTTGTATTACTACTTTTCCCTTCCTCTTTTTTCCTTTCCTCTTTGTAGGCAAGTTTCCTTTTGCTCATTTTTGATGGAGGACTTTATATATATATAAGGTAGGAAGGATATTATATATATCAAGTAGGAATTTTTTGCAATTCTTGTTTTTCCTTTCTTTTATTATTTTTATTTATTGCTTTCTTCTTTATAGGGTAGTTTCCATTAGCTCATTCTTTTTGCTCTAGGCCTTTATGTAAATATATACACACTCACCATTATTTTCTTTTCTTCATTTATTCCTATTATTGTTCATCATTGCTCTTTCCTTTCCATTTCTTTATATATTCTCTTCTATTTATTGATTTTTGCATTTACATAGCTATATATATATATACATACATACATACATATATATATATATGTGTGTGTGTGTGTGTGTGTGTGTGTGTCTATATACACACACATGTATGTATACATACATATATGTATATATATATATATATATATATATATATATATATATATATATATATATATATATATATATATATATATATATATATACTCTCATTCAGGAATTTTCCTTTGCAATTCTTATTTTGTTATCATTGTTCATCATTGCTCTTTCCTTTCCATTTCTTTATATATTCTCTTCTATTTATTGATTTTTGCATTTACATAGCTATATATATATATACATACATATATATATAAATACATATATATATACATACATATATGTATATATATATATATATACTCTCATTCAGGAATTTTCCTTTGCAATTCTTATTTTGTTAGATGCCTCTCAGGTTTGTTTTTTCTCTTTATGTTTTTTTAGTCTTTTATTTTTTCCTTTTGTTTGTTGTGAACTGTGTCTACCTAATCTTGAGTGTCATTTCCATCACCTCGGTCTCTTTTTATCTCCCTCATTCGATTTGCAATTCATATATTTTTTGTTTTCTTGGATACTCTTACATTCTAATGATGGATCATGTAGTATGATCTAAAATGTTGATGACAAAAATACTCACACAATCATGCCCATAAATTAGATATAGCACAATGGAAAAGAATAGAGCTCAAGTAGAAGAGATCAAACCTCCCTAGATTGAGCAAGAATCACAAGCCATGATGATTCTTGAAGTGATTGAGCATAGGAAGAGAGCCAGTGAAGGTAAAGCTATGATAAAATATGACAAGAGAAACCTTGCCAATAGAGTAGAGGAAAAGTAAAGTTAGCAATTGTGAAATTACTTGAGGAGAGAAAATAAAATTGTAGAAAGCTTCAACAAATGTAATGAAGCCATCAAGTACTTTGAGCCACTATTAAAATCACCAACCAACAATGACACTTCAAGACTAGGATACACTAGAACTAAAGAAGGAAAGTCATCTAAGGCTGTAGAAGAAAGAAGTGATAAAGGTAAGAACAAAAAACCCACTTTTCATTTTTGTGGTAAAAAGGGACATACTTCTAATGTGTGCAAGAGGAATAATGTCAATCAGCATGATAAACCTAAAAACATGGGTCACTGTCACAAGTACAATAAACAAGGTCATTAGGAATAGGACTAAAGGACTAGAATCATTAGGACACCAAGATTTGAAGGTCACTACTAAAACTCCAAGAAGTATGGAAATAGAGACTTTGAATGTAGATCCAAGCCTATGTGGACACCAAACCAACTAGAAAAGAAAAAAGCTCATGGACATCACTACAATTGGGACTACAAGACTAGGCAGAGTTGTCACTACTATCAAGAGTGTGAACACACTCCTAGTAACTATATAAGAACACACTTCAGTGGCAACTAAAGTAGGTGGTTGAGTCAAACTACTTGTTCTAGTTGTCTAAAGATAGGACACATAAGAAAGTATTGCCCAACAAGGTCAAAGGCACCCAACTCTAAGTTCAACAAAGGAAAAGGAAAAGTTGATGTTCAACACATCAGAGGAGAGATGAATAGAACATGGAAAAGAAGAGATGGAAACAACACATCCAAGGAAGGGATCACACTTCATCCAACTAAGTAGAATAAGGTATGTGGGATTGATATTTAAATACTTTATCATACATCAGTTCCCAGAATAAATTAACACTAAAAAGGATAGATCAACATGAATAAAGATGCAAGGTTAAATCTTCAAAAATTTCACATTGTTGTTGAGTAAGAAAATTTTCTTTTAGATGTTGAGTAAAATCATAGAATATGTTGAGTTTTCTACCAAAGTTAGTAGAAGTTAAGTTAGTAGTAGCATCTAAGTGAAGGGAAATTCTTATCAAAGCCAAGTAAGGGAAACTCCAGTGAATGTTGAGTGTTGGAAAATCAATGGAAGTTGAGTGAAATCGAATTGCATAAGGATCTGAGTGGATAGTTGTATATCCATTAAGCATTAAATGTTATGTAATGAAGGGTATAAGGTCGAGTTTTTGATCATTTTTTCATCATTGTGAACACAAAGAAAGATCAAGAAGAGCAAAAAAATTATTTCCAAGTAGATATTTATGCTTTTGCAAAGATTCCAACCAAGATTCAGCATTATTTCATTGATCTAAGGTGTTTACTTAAGTGTTGAGCTATGCATTTATGCAATTTTTACATCTTGAAGCCCTAGGTTTTAGAAATAGTATCTTACTCTAGGAATCTCAAGGACCAAGAACCATTTGAGGTTCAATTGGTCATTAATGAAGTTAAAAAATTAGATTATAGACCAATTCTTGAATTTTCATACAAAAATGTCATTGTTGGTGCTTTATCTATTATTCCACCTAAGGTTGTTATGGTGCAAGATGCCAAAAAGTGTGATAACTATAAAATTGGAGCAATTGGTGACATGGAGATTTGAAAAGCCTATGATAAAGTTTGTGAGAATGGTGTATTAAATGAATAATTCTAGATTGTTGAAAGGAAGGGATAACCCATGCCCTAGATTTCCCTATAGTTTTTAGAATAGAATGGATAAGAGTTGTGCTAAGTGGAATTCATGATGGATGCCTATGGTTGGAGGATGAACCTATTAAAATATCAAAAAGAATCATACATAAGGTAATTAGGTACCCAACCCTAGAATGGCCAAAGACCCTAAGGAGTGATTCAAAAGAAGCCATAGAGAAGAACACTGGGGAACAATGGAATAAAAGAGGCATGGCAATTGACACAATCAGAGATCCACTTGTAGAATTTGTTGTTAGGGTCATATCTCATAAATTCTACCAGTCAAGCTAACTGAACAGTGTAACTTGCATTATAGTTGATGTGGGATATAAAATTGTCAAGAAGGATCGTACATATGATCTAGCATAAATGCAATTACAAAAAATTATGGATAATTTGGGAGCAATAATGAGATCCAAGAGTGCTTAGTGTAAGTTTGGATCAATTTTGATATGTATATTTTTCTATGTTTAGAATGAATTCCCCTCTTTTGGTAAGATAAGTTGGAAGACAAACATGTCTATAGCATTATAGGTTAATGAATACATAGAGAAATGGGGGCAATTGAAACCATAATGACTAGCTACTTTGAAGACTTTAAGAATATGAAATTGAGACTCTGTATACCTATTTCTTTTGTTGAACAATATAAAAATAAAATTTGTTTCTTAGTTGATATTGATTATACATATATCCAAGTAATAGTACCAAGGGTGAGATGGATAAGGACACTTGGATATGAAATTAACATTGATGAGGAATCAATAACAATCATAGCATTGCTTGTAGATGACATTGATAAAAGTATAAAACTGTTTGGCACTTTTGATGTTGTAAAGTCTAAGGTAGAAACAGAGTTGAAAAATAATTTAACCCTAAGGATAAAGGAAAAATTGGTCAAAAATATTAAGGTAAAATTTGGTGAAGGGATAACAAAAAAAGAAGAAGAAGATGATGATGATGAGGAAGAAGACGAACAAGGCCAAGACCCACTTGCCTTGACACAAGGCATGGGAGAAGATGTGAAGAGGAAAAAATTGTTAAGGAGGAAAGGTAAGCCAAGGAAACACCTACTAAGCCAGAGCCAAAGAAAAGAAAAGCTCAGGAACAATTGATAGCTTAGTCGAATGGCAAAAAGACTGGCAAGCCAACTCCACCTAAACCTACTTCAGGAAAACTAAAAGAGCTACAAATAAGGAGGCTAAGGAGAAAGAAAAGAAGGCTACTGAGTATGAAAGACCAGACAAGAAGAAATTGAGAAGAAAACATGTTGCTCAACCTAACTCAGATGAAGGGAGAATAGAGTCAGAAGACACAAGCCAATTTAGAGTGGTAAGTCACACCACCAAGTCTGATTTAGAAAAATATATGTGATAATGTTAAAGATAATGCAAACTTAATTAGATTAAAGAGAATTTATTTTAATAATTTGAGTAGAGGAGAAAAAAACATGGTTGAAGAATTAGTCTACACCAGTATGGCTAAGTTCAAGAACACTCCAATTGAATTTGACAATTCAATTCCCAAAGAGTTGAATTCTATTGTTGAAAATAAATGGCATTATTGCCTTAATATGGAGAAAGAAATAAGGGAGTCAAAATTTTCTTGAGTAATGTCTGAGATCACAAAAGGGAAAATTACCGAGGCAATAAAGAAGCATGGGAGAAAATTTGCACCCAAATATAGAGCCTTTAATATTCTTTAGAATAAGATTGATGATGTTGTCAAAATGTCCACTCAAATGTGGAAATTAATTTATGGTCTAACAATTGTCAAAGAAGGCAAGGAAGATCCCTTTGAGGGAAGAAACAATGGAGAAGAAGATGACAATGATAAGAGAGGAGAAGGTGAAAAGGACAAGGAAGATGATACAGTGGAGAAGGAAACTCAAAAGGATGGTATGGCAAGTATAGAAGAGCATTAAATAGAATAGAGTGTGCAAGACACACAATTTCCACCTCTAAGTCCTAGACATGAAACTTCTACACCTATAGGAGCAATAAAAGCAAAGGATGTCCCTCACAATTTTGGTCAAAACATAAATCCACTAACTACAGAGGATCTCAAAAAGATCCTTCACCAAACTACATTACAAGCACAATTGTATACAAATCCAATCTTGTTTAGTGTGGAAGAATTATAAAATACTATAACTAACATCACAAGGGATAAGGTGAATCCACAAGAACCAACTTCTCACATCCCAATAGCTACAAGTGGATAATCTATGGACTAGATAGTAGTAGACACATTAGCCAAGGTTTGTTCCATAGATAAAATTGTTGTAGTTGTCGAAGAGCCAACGAAACACCAAATAGGATAGATAGATACTTTTGTTCATAGTGCACAAGTACAAGATGAACCACAGTAGATAATAGTAATTGACCAGGGAAGAATAGAGGGGGAGACCCCAAAGAAAAAAAGAGCAAGAAGCAATTCAAACCTTAGTAAATCTACCAACCACTAGGACTATAATAAGAATGCCTCAAAAGCCAACCACTAGAGTAATACCACTTCAAATTTTGGCACTAGGCTCAAACTCTACAAAGGTTGCAAGGGTACTTTACTATGGATACTCTACACTAGATGAAGAAATAGTCATTCCTCAGTATCGCTATAAAACCATGAACATTGATCAGATAAATGAAATGCAAGAGGCACTAGAAAGGAAAAATAAGTAGGAGATTGTTAGAAATGAGTATTAAAAAAGGCAAGCATTAATTGAAATAAAAGACATCTTTCTAGATGATTTTAGCTTGTAATTGCATGATGATACTAAGCCCATTATGGAGCAACTATCCAATATAGTGGACTAAGTGTAGAATGGAGACCTTGATACAAATGTCAAACTGTTAGAATGGTCTAAAAGGAAATCTTAGGAAAAGGTAAATAAGAAAATCTCTACTAATATAGCACTATCACAGGTAGAGTTGGCTAAGAAAATTGAAAAGGAAAGACAGTACTTGAGAACATGTTCTCATTGTACTCAAAATTGTGTGATCCATCAATTTTTACACAAGAAACCAACCAAAGAATAATGAGCCTAGAGAGAAACTTAAATATATCAAGCATGCAACTGCCTAAAGATCTAGCTCAAAGTGAGAAGCACTTTAACACAACACTTCAAAGACAAAAGGATCTAGCTATATTAATAGTAGAAGAGGCTAACATAAAATCCAAATTGGTGTGAATACAAGCCTCCCTAATCCCTCACATGGAAATTTTGCAAAAAGGACTAGCCTGTCCTGAAAATGTATTAAAGAAAGACCCCAATCTTTCTACATTAGATGGCCTAGTTCATCATGTATAAGACACAATCATCTAGGTTAAATCACTAGAGGTTGCACTAAAACACTGGGATGTTGCTCTGAGAATTTTAGTGGAAGTGAACAAGCACTTCTTGGCTAGATATTTAGTCAGTGTATAACACCCTTTGACGTAAGTGTCAAAAGGGGGAGAGATTGTAAAAAGGGAGAGAAATTGAAACAAAATGAGAAAAATAAAAAGATAGAAGGACACTCAATCTACAAGGGGAAAAATGTTAAAAGAGGGAGCCAAAATGAAAGGGGGGGTGATAAAATAAATAGAGAAAAGAAAAGAAGAGAGAAAAAAAAAACAAATAGAGCATAATAGGTTACATTAGATAAAGAGTAATAATTTGGAATAAAGACAAGGAGAGTCATTAGAATTAAAGCAATCTACTTAGAGAGAATTTTGTTACAAGGATATGGCACATCAACTCAAGGGAAGACACAAAATTCTAAGGTATAAAGTCCTTTACAAAATTTTGAACAATTTTTAAGTTTTGTATATATGTCAAACAAAATGTATATTATACTCAAAGAGATTAGATTCATCAATTTTTGACACTCATGTTAAAGGGGGAGATTGTTGATCTCAAATTGGTTTTGACAATTGAGTGTCAACACACTTAAGATATTTTCTAAGTTAATGATGAGTATAATATAGATGTCGAGTTATAATATGTCTTGAGTCAAAAAATCAACAAGTGCCAAGTCATTCAGATGTAGAGCAAATAGATAGTGCTGAGCAAGTTTCAACTGTCGAGTGACTAATAGATGCTGAGCCAATGTATGTGCCAAGTAAACTATAGGTCCTAAGCAAGATAGAATTTCTATATGTTACAAGCATCAGTGATCAACAAGTGTTGAGTGACACAGTATTGAAATATGAGTTTGTGCCTTCACAAATTTAGATGCAAACCATGTTGTATGACAACTAATATAATGATTTTTAATCTTAGAGATAAGATCAAATCTATTAGATTTATTATGTTCTCTAATGCAACCAATCAAATAATTGTAATGATAAAGAGACAAAATAGATGAATCTCAGTCGTAGATTCATACCTAACCTTAAGTCACAAAAAAATTTATGAAGGACTAAGATGCATAACTCAAGTGTTGAAGAGAGGAATGTCAAAGTGGAAAAGAGTGAATAATAGAAGGGTGAAGAGAAAATTCAAGGTGACTTAGTAAAATAGGGGAATTTCCAAATCAATTGAGCAAAATAGAGTATCAACACTTCATACAAAATCATATCAGATCAAAGAAGATTAGATTAGAATGGATTGAATAGTGATCTAAAATCAGCAACTAAACATTGTAAGTTATCAAGTCAACACATTCTACTATACTTTCTAACAATTGTATTAAGAGAATGAAAATCCTATGAAGTTAGGTTGGTTTAACATCAATTTTCTAAATCCTTTAACAAGGTGACATTCCAAGTGAATGTTCTATAACTCCTTTAGAAAGGTACACTTATAACAAGGTGTTGGAGCCTTTAACAAGGTAGGCCTCTCAATAGATAGATCATTGCTGATGGTCAAAACATTGTAACCTTAACTAGTTATACTATTACTATAGTGATAAGTTGTGGGTATCATGCCCACCCCAGTTTTACCTTCCCATTTTGGAGGGTTTCTGGGTGATCAAATATAGTGCCATCTATTTTCATTCATGCCTTTACTTTCATGCTATCTTGATATGTTACATGCATCTGTTGATTTAAGTTGAAAGTTTTATTCGTTAATCTTTATACTTCTGATTCACCCCCCCTCTCAGGAATATACTTCCCACTTGTGAATCTCCAATAGATAGATATGAACCAGTGATGTATCACAACTAGATTGATGAACATTTTGAATAGACCTAAGAATTTTTTTAAAAAAGATAACTACTTTTGAATAGATCCCATGACCATATTCATGTACTAGTTAAATGAAACTTTTTGTAATTTATATGGCAATAAATGAAGAACCATATTCTCTTCTTGAATCTATTTTTGATTACATATTTCTTTGAAAACCTTGATGTGATCCTTAGCTATCCATGTTTCTTTATAGATGAACTTTGGGAAGATTTTTTTCAACATTCATGGGAAGGTCATTGATTGCACTTTGAAAATTAATTAGTGGATCTACTACATTTGCAAAGAAGGTTAGTGAGAATTGGCATGGGAAGGTGTAAAGGAAATATGTGCCAAAAGGTCATAATATTGATTCTTAATTATGAGGGAAAGTATTATAGCACTACCCTTAGGTTGCTTATGTTTCTAGATCACCTTTATTTGTTTTTTCATTCCCTCCTCATCAATCAATTCCATATACCTCTTTTGTCTAACCATAATCTCATTCTTCAAATATGATGGTGTTATCCCCATTGCTGACATATACTATGCTAAAGAAATTGGTTTTGAAATAGACTCCTTTTTCTTATCACTCCTCTCTAGAGTCTTCTCATGTCAAGAAAGATATTTAGAGAGAGATTTTGTGTTATGTTGGGCCAATCACCTAGCCTCTATATTCAAAAGAATTTTTTTCCTTTGCTCTTCTATCCATCCTTCCTTGGATACTTCATTGGCATGCAACTTTACATATTCACCTTCCTCTATATCTTGACACTCTTGTTTCACTTTAATCATTAGAGGAGTTGACGATACTAATACTTTATCCACTACCATTTTCATGTTCTTTGTTGGTGGATGAGAAATGTATAAATTTTATTGAGGTAAAGAGGTAATTGATTCAAATCCTCTCCTAATGGCTCGGTCCTGGGAGTGTCCCTTATTTTCTCTGCTACAATTTTGGTTCATATAAGCATAAAATCATAATCTAAGGGGGCAAAAACTTCTACTCCTTTTCCCTTCATTTATGCAATAGATTTCTATTTCTCATCTTTGGAGGTCTCAACCTAGATGGGCTCCTTGGAGATAGAAGGTGGTGTCTAATTTTAGCTTCATCCCCTTTGTTCCTCAGCTATAGTAGCTAAGTGAGTCCTTTTATTTAAAGGTGCAATCTCAATATATTCCCCATCCTCTTCTTCTTCCACCTCAAGCATGGTTTTGTCATTTTTTGGTGAGGGATTTCTCTTCTTCTTTAGTCTTGACATTTTCTCACCTACCACTATCATCTTTATTTGGGCTCTTTTGGGCACCAATAGGGAGGCTTTTTCCTCTCAGGCTCAAGCTAGTGGGAACCTTTCTTGTTCCAATTAAGCCTATACCCTCTTCCATTGAGCTTCTTCTTGAGCACCTAGTTTTTCTTGAGCCTCTCCTTCTTCCTTTCTTCTTCTAGGGGTTGCCTTTCTCTTTTTTCTCTTACTCTTTTGTCTCTCAAAATACTCAATCTCCCACTCATGATGGTGTATTTTTTTGACCTCACTAATGATTTGGTAGGGTAGGTTTGTACAGTGACCTTTGTTCCTTTTCCTCTATTTAGTTAGGATATAGCCTAAAGAAGTATGTATTGGGGAATTAGATACATCCAGAAAGGCTTCCTTATCTATTCCCTTGTTAGTTCAACCACATCTAAAACCAATTGATCAATATCATCATTCTCCTTGTGCCCAATTTCTACATTAATAATGGGTGTTTCATAGATGTTGTGCCTATTTTACAAGACATTTTTTGGCTTTTAGACATCTTTGTCCCATGCTTTGAGGGGTGTATCCATGTTTATCTCATTTTTCACTAGATGTAGACTCATTCTACAATAGTCCCTAACAGAGATATCATAGTCTTCTATTGCACTCATCATATTCTTCTATTTCACTCATAATAGTCATCTTATGTGCACATGTAGTGTCTTTAATATGGATGAGGAAACATTAATCCTCAAGAGGATATTTGTTGGAAATATTCAGGTCTAACAATGTTACTAAGAGGGGAGGGGTGAATCATTAAGCTTTAAAAATTTAAACCAATTCAGCATAATAAAAAATTCACCATTCATTCATCTACTTTACTGAATGCATGAAAAGATTAACACACTAATTTGGTGACCCAGAAACCTTTCAAATTGAATGTAAAATTGGGGTGGGGATGATGCCCACGAAACTTCAATACTGCAGTATAAAGTTGGTCGGTTAAGGCTTACAGTGATCACTTCTGGTGATCTGCCCTGTTAGGAGCAAGTAGGACTGCTAGATCCACCTTGTTAGAGGATTTACAAACATACAGTGAAGTATGCACTCTGTTAGGAGATTTACATAAGACTATTAAGTCTACCCTGTTAAAGGATTTACAAAATTGATTCACCTGTTAGGATGAAGCAGTGGATCTGCTTGCAACTGGTTTGTTGATTAGATCTTATGTACTGATCACTTGATGTGATGGATATATCTTTGCTGCTCCTTGATAACCTTGCTGAATACTTTGCTACTGATTCTTTTTCAATTCGGTCAATTACATTCTTACTTCGCTCTTGCTTGACTGTTACTCTTCTTCATTATTTCTTTTGTAAATGGTACAATACATTACATATATACCATTCCAATATTTACAACAACAAGGTCGGCCAAACACAAGTGGACAAAATATTACTAAGTCGGCCAGATAGTAGAAAACTCAGGTTCATCAAACTTACTCGGTGACCTTCTAACACTCGGTATCCACTACATTACATGGCATCATCATGCACTCGGTAGAGGTAGGGGCTCAGTCCGTACTAATCACTCTGAGTAGCTTGGAACTTGGTAACCACTGGTGACTTGGTAAACATTGTGTCACTCGGTAGAAACTAACTCTTTTAATTCACTTGGTAAGCACTGAATACTTCTTTTTCCTTTCTATCTTGGTAATCACTGAAACCTTCATTTACCTTCCTAACTCGGTAAACACTAAATCCTTCATTTACCTTTCTGACTCGGTAAATACTAAATCCTTCGTTTACCTTCCTGACTTGGTAAACACTAAATCCTTCGTTTAGCTTCCTGACTTGGTAAACACTAAAACTTTCGTTTACCTTCCTGACTCGATAAACACTAAAACTTTTTTTTACCTTCCTGACTCGGTAAACACTAAAACTTTTGTTTACCTTCCTGACTCAGTAAACACTGCTGAACATACTTGGTAACCAACGAATGCTCGGTATGAACTGTAAACCGAGTGATGAACTCAGTAAGCATTCATAATCAAATAAGTGTTGTAACTAATGACAAATGTATCATTATTCCAACATATTGGTCCTATTCTGAATCAAATATTGTGATACCTTTCTTTTCTTTAGCTCAAAGGCTCAGATGGTGAATGTTCACACTCATGTCTTCTTGTTCTATTTTCTTACTTTGTCATATGTAGAGGCAATTTTTAAGGATATTTCTAGTAATATCATCCTATTGGATGGATATTATAGGAGATTATTTGGGAAGAAGGGAGTATCAACTACCCAAAGATAGGTGAATGTCTTGAATTGTATATAATATGCACCAAATTGTGTTATCAATGCTATAGCTTTTATTTATATACTCTTTGTATAGTCCTGTTCTATGAACCTGATGCCAACAAATATGAATACATCATTGACCACCTTATATTCCACACTTTGTGGTAAGAGGTTCTTCTTTATCAATTGTAGATATACTACATAGGGCCAACCATTTGCATCTAGCATGTTTTTCTTTATATAAACCCTCAATATACCATACTCATTGCTACCAAGAGATATATCATATATGAGGTCACATAAAATGGGGGTCTTTCTTCACCAAGATCAATTGCTCATCTAGATTGTCATTAAGAATTGTGGCCCAATCAATAGGAATCTTTGTTATTCAAATGGTTTTAATGAAGTGCACTATCCATGTGATGAAGGATGCTCCCCTTAATACCAAAAACCATAACCAAAAAAAAAAAAAAACAACAACAAATGAGAGAACAAAATATGGACTTCTTATTTGTGTTGCAAATGTAGAATTACAAAATTTGCAAGTACAATATGCTAACCACATGGGTACCTTCATTATATTAATTTGCAACACTGAGCTACAAACTACCACCCAAAGTTATCTTAGACAATGTTTTGACCTTTCTTAAATAGGCAGTTTTATGCTGCCTAGGTGGATTTTAAAAAATGAAACTTAATAGCTAGGGCTGATAGGCCCTAACAAAATATATAGAGTTGGCCAGATATATCTTTGACAATTATTTTAGATATTTCTAGTAGCCTAACTTTGGAAGGCCATAACTCTCAAATTGTTTCTCTAATTGGCTATTATAACCACTTTGAGAAATGCCAGCTCTTGATCTACAGGCTTAGAATGGCACAAGCTCCCTTCCATTGAGTTTTTGGACCTCATTTAGGAACTTTAAGGCCTCCAATGTTGGGCCTATATATTTTTCTAAAACTTTTCCATCAAAAATCTGCAATAACTTCTTTAACACTTAAGTTGGAGCAATGAGATTTTTATGTTACCCTTATAACTCTAAAATGAACCTTCCTATTGAAAATGAGAACATTTTGAGCTCATATGAAAACTTACTAAAAATAGAAAGTTCCCATAAATAGTAATCACCCTGTGTACTAGTGGTTATTAAAATAGAAAATACTAAAAAGAACATAGTTTTGGGTGATGCAAGATTGCTCTTACTCCTAGGATGCTCCTATATCAGACACTCAGGATAATTTAAGAAGTTACCCTGTCATGTCTAAGGTGTTTAAAGGAAAACCAAGACAGTTAACCTCCTCCTCTACTAGCCATGATGAATCCTCTACTGGCCTCCCTTTCCATCTAACCAAATATACCTCATAAATTCTATTCCTAGTACTTTTTCCAACATAATTGTCCAGTAACTCCTAAATCTCTTTTGTAGTCAAGCTAGGTATTGGACTACAATGCTGCACTTCCACAACTTCATGTCCATCACTTCCTACAAAATACTCTATCAAAACTAAAATCTTAAATGTTGATGAAATATTCAATTCAATAGGAATGTCTACTTCATATGCATTTCCAAAATCATGCCTTTTCACTATCTTACATGATCCAAACATCTTCATCTTCAACTTATTATATGTACATATACAAATATGCTTCTTTCTCAAATGAACAATGACTTCATCTCCAATCTAAAATTCTTTCTACCTCCTTTTCACATCTACCTTAGCCTTATACTATGTATTCATCTTAATGATGTGATTCCTTACCTCCTCATGGATGTTTTTCAAATGTTCAACAAATTATTGTACTTTAGCACTACTTATCTCTCTTTTATCCAACTTCCTCAATTGAGAAGCTTTTCTTGGAATACTCCCATATACAATCTAGAATGGTGATTTACTAGTACTCTTATTGACAAAATTATTATATGTGAATTCCAGCTGTGGTAAAATCATATCCCATCCTTTTGGTTTCTCTCCAACCAAGCATCTTAGCAAGTTTCCCAAACTATGATTCACAACTTCTTTCTATCCATTATTCTATGGATGATGTGATGAACTAAAATTCAAATCTATCTTCAACTTCTTCCACAATAAATGCCAAAAATACCAAACAAATTTGGTATCTTAATCTAAAACTATACACTTTGGAAGACCATGTAGTCTCACCACTTCTCTAAAAAATAACTATTGGAATAACATCACTAGTCTTCTTGCACGGAATAAAATGTCCAATTTTGAACACCTATCAACCACCACAATAATAAAATCATGCCCACATTGTGTCTTCTGTAATCTAATAACAAAATCCATGCAAAAATCATCCCATGACTTCTTTGGCATAAATAATGGCCAATATAACCCTATGTTTTTCTTTACTTCTTTCACCATCTAACATACTCTGCAAATTTTTAGAAACTTCTTCACATCTTATGACAACTATGGCCAATAATAATTATCAACAACCAAGGTTGTGGTTTTAGCTCTACCAAAATGTCTAGCAAATTCTCCACTATGCTTCTCCTTGATAAGATTATCTCTCATTGAAATGTTGGGAATGCATAATTAGCTTCCTTTGAACAACATATTATGCTAGATCATGAAATACAACTACTTTTTCCTGACAAGTATAATAGGTTTTGTACAAGACTTCCATTCTTTAGCAAAATTAAGATCATTTGGATACAAAGTACCAAGCTCCCTCAACCCAACCACCTATATCTACATTTTTGTCATCAAAAGTTGTCTTCTACTAAGAGCATCTGAAACTTTGCTAGACTTCCCACTCCTCTATTTCAAAACAAATGTATAAATTTTCAAAAACATAACCCACTTTAAATGCCTTTGGTTCAATTTTCCTTGACTATTCAATTATTGCAAAGCTTGATGACTAGTATACAAAAAAAACTCCTTAGGAAGAAGATAATGTCTCCTCTTCTTCAATGCTTGAACTGTAGCATAAAATTCTTGATCATAGACAAACTATTTTCTTTTTGCATCATTCAACTTCTCACTAAAATAAGCAATAGGTCCACCTTCTTAGATCATAATAGCTCCTATTGCAATACCACAAGATCATAGTCTACTTGAAACACCTTGTTAAAATTGGGAAGTGGTAAAATAGGATGCTTGATAACTTTCTATTAAAATAGATTAAAAATATTCTCTACTCCTATAGTCCACTTAAACTCTTTCCTATCCCTTCTCATTGTTTCAATCAAGGGTCCACAAATACTGCTCTAACTTCTTATGAAATTTCCGTAAAAACTAGCCAATCCATGAATATATATTACCTCTATCACACTCCTTAAAGTAGGCCATTCATGGATAGCCTTAACTTTCTCTAGGTCCATATTTAGACCTTTTTCTAAGACTATAAATCTGAGGTACACCAACTCCTTCTTTAAAAAATTGTACTTCTTTAGGTTTATCAACAACTTTTCTTCCTTCAACTTATCAGACACCTTGCAAATATGAATCAAATTCTCCTCCAATGTCTTACTAAATATAAATATATCATAGGTGAATAATGACAAAATTACATAGAAAATCATTTAGTACCTCATTCATGAGGCTTGTGAAAGTGCTTGGTGCATTGGTTAACCCAAAAGGTAATACTAACTACTCGTATAGTCCTTCTTTCATCTTGAAAGAAACCTTCCACTCATCACCTTCTCTGATATGAACCTGATGCTACCCACTCTTCAAATCTATCATTATAAAATACTGAACCCCACTCAAATAGTCCATGATATCATCCATCCTTGGTAATGGAAATGTATACTTGATTGTAATCTTTTTGATAGCACAATACTATGTGCACATCCTGCATTCTCCATTCTTTTTTTGTGCCAATACTACTGGTACAAAACATGGACTCAAACTCTTTCAAATCAACCCCTTCTAAAACAATTCATGAACTTTTCTATTCAAATTTTCACTTTCTGCTATTGCCATTCTATGTGCTACCTTGTTTGACATAGTGGCTCATAGAACCAAATCCATCTAGTGATTGATCTACCTCATTGGGGGTAATCCATCAAGTACATTGTCTGATACAATATTGGAAAACTCTCCCAACATATCTACAACTTCTACAAATACCTGCTCTACTTCTTCTTTACTATCTTTTGGAGTTATACAAAACCATGTATGCCCATCTTCATACCTTTGAGAAACTCTTCTCCATCAAAAAAACATATTCTAGTAGGAAATACTACATACCTTTTCTTCTTCCTCCTTCAATGACTTCAACTTATGTTTCACTCATCCTTGGTTAGAGTATAGGTATTTTCTTGCCCATCATGTACAACATTCTTGTCAAATTACCACAGCCTACCTAAAAACATATGACATATATTGATAGGTATGAGATCACAAAGTAACTCATCTTGGTAGCTTCAAATCTTGAATTTCATCGAGCACTTCACATTGACCATGACCTTGTGGTCACCTTGCACCAAAGAAATGTGGTATGGATGTAGGCATTTCTACATATTCACCTTCAACTTAGTGTCAATGATTTTTAACACTAGATTTTCAACACTTCCACCATCAATGATTACATCATAACACTTATCTTCACATTTGGACCTTGTGTTGAACAACCTCCTTCATTTATTAGGTTCATTCTCACAACTTAGCAAGACTCTTTTGTTAACTAGCACTTATCCTCTTTCAATATCTTCATAATGTGAGGATTTGGCATCTTCATCAACATATGCAACTCTAGCCTAGCCTTTTCTTCTTCAATATTTCCTTCGTTGGGGCTAGGAACATTCAAATTATCTATGCCCTTCTTGTCCATGGTGAAAACATTTTCCACAGAAGCCTCCTCTTCTAGATCTTTTTCCTTTGCCTCTTCCTCTCTAATCTCTATTTTTCTAACCATGGAAATGATTGGAATTGTTACACTATAGTTTTAACAACTACTTGTAGCCTCATCCTTATTCTTTTGACCATCATTATGACCACCAAAAGATCATCCACTAGATCTTCCACTGTAACCTATTCCACTATTCTTGTTCTCAAATTTCTTGCACAGTTTCTCCTTAACTCTTAGGGAAAATTGGTATGCCTGCTCAATATTTTTCATTCAAAATGGACTTAGCTCATCCATAATGCTTGGCCTTAACCCATTAAGATGATAGGAAACTTTCTCTTTGTCAACTTCTACATAGCCAGTTATAATGACAACTCAATAGAACTCTTTGGTAAAATCTTGAATAAATTTTCCCGCTTGCTTCAACTCTTGTATCTTCTTCAATAGATCAAGCTTATAATCCATAGGAATGAACTTTTGCTTCAATTTAGCTATGATATGATCCCATCTAGTGATTTTGTCCTTTCCCTTTCTATTTCACTCTAACTAAACCTCTTGCCACTAGCTCTTTGCATGTCCCTTCAATTTCACCTTCAAAAATTTGACCCTATTAGGATCATCAATATCTTCATACTGAAACTACTCCTCTAGTTCATTGATCAAATCAATCAACTTCTCTAGATTAAGGTTAACTAAAATGTGGGAACTTCAAAATTAGGTGTTTTGTTCAATTTTGGAGATGGTTCTAAAGCCTTCTTGGGGAAGGATAATAGGAAAAGTGGATATGACTCAAAGATAGATGAAGGAGGACATTAGATATTTCATCATCCTTTTGAGTAGAGTCATGGGTCTACCCATAGTAGGCCACCTTAGCACTTTTATGGTCAACTTCATTGAGACCATCAGAGCAAAAAAGATACCATTGGACTGGGCCATCACACTAAGTGAAAACTTGTGTGAGGAATTGAGAATAATAAAGGACAAGAAGAAGTTTTATATGACTTCTTATATGGTATACCTAAATGTAGTGAGGGCAAAAAACTATCTCAATTTGTATAGGAGTGGTAGTATGCAGGATCCTAATGCCTGGCCATATGTAGTCTACCCTCATCTAATAAAGAAGAAGATCTCAACACAAAGCAAGGAATATAGAATAATGAATGATGAATTCATTTTTTTGATCATCCAATTCATTAAGGGGGATTATGAGAAGAGGTTATTTGATTAAGCCAAAGCACAGATTACAATTCTTGGAGCCTACTTCATCCAACTCCAAATGTTCACATATCTATAGGTAGATGTTGCCTCCATCAATCCTAAGAAGCTCCCAAGATATCTAAATGATAAATTGGTGCCATTGGAGATTTCTTGGAAAATTGAGTCAGCATATAAGAAGATAAAGAGACAACCAAGACTTTACTAGGCATGGCCCATGGTCATTGGACCATACTAGGTGAAATAGAAACATGATATTGCATCCTTCGAGTAGGAATGGGAGAATTATCCCCTTAAGGAATACAACTCTCCTAGGCCATAATTTGAAAATATTGGGAGAGTGGAGACCTTGGCCTAAAAAGACTTCCATCATGAGGGTGGTATTGAAGATCACTGGATGAATGCAACAAATGACTATGATATCTGCATAAGGGATTATTGTAGGATGACTTTGTATCTAGTAGAGAAGGCTCTCTAGCTAAACATCCTAGAGGAGATAAGGCAACAAGATTCTAAGGAGTTATTGGAACCCTTGTTCAACTTAGAAAAAATTGGTGAAAGACCCATTATGAATTTTGAGGTTGATAGGGAAGAGGCTGATGATATTAATGATTGAGTGAGACATGTCATCAGAATAACTAGATCAAGAAAACTTTTCCACTTGATTAAATACCTAATACAATAATATTTCATGCACATGCCTACCTAGAAAGAAGTAGAGGGAAGAAAGTAACTATTTCTACCTTTGTGGCCCAATCTACTATCAGGCTAGAGATAGTGTGCTAGCTTGATCACCCAGTTGGATACTATCACCATTCAGAGAGGAAAGGAAAGAACAAAACAAAGAAGATCTCCCCTTAGAGAATTAAAAAAGAATAGGCTAAAGAACTAGTGCCTCCCCAACATCAAGAATAGTAGGCACAAGTTTTTGAAGATAGTGGAGCTACTCAAGTCTAGGATGAACCTCAATTGCCTCCCATTGTGCCTAGTCAATTAGAAGAGGGAGAGATAACACATGTCTCCATTCCTCCTACACAAGAAGAGACAGCTTCTCCTTCTACCTCCAAGAAAAAAAAGAAGAGGATTAAGATTTGAATGAGAAAGAGGCAAAGGATCACCAAAATATTGGTGCTTTCCTGATCTATTCCAAAACTATTCTAGATGGGGACAAAGAGGAGGAGGAAGAAGAATTAGAAGAGGAAGAGAAATAAGTGCCCCTATAGGGAAGAACTCAGCTATCTAGAGACACAAAGTTACAAAGGACAAAGAGTGCCATGGGTACCTTGCCATCTACCCAAGAAGAACCTTTAGAACTCTCTTTTTTGAAAGATGAAGTAAAACAATGGGTGGATGAGCAAAGTAAAGAGGGCGATGATGTTTTTTCAATGTTATATTTTGATGCAATGTTTGTAGGTATAGAATTAATTGGGGATAAAATTAGGGACACCCCTATAGGTGAACCTCAACAAGAAGACTAGATGTAGATGTCGTCGTATACATAGGGTCCTAATCTTACTTCCCCATCTTGTTAATAGACTATGGTGACAAATAGTGGCTCAGTGACTCCTACACCTTAGAGTTTAGAAGAAGAGTAGGTTCAAATGGAACCATCACAAGAGGATGGAAAAAAAAAAATAGTGATCAATTAAGTGTCAAAGGAAGGAAAAATGGTAAAATATTCTCAACCACCTTCCCAAGACACTATGGTTCAAGCTATAGTATCCACAGGGACTGAGATTATAGGAGGGGAGTGCTCACAATATGTGATGACTCCAAGCAAGAGTGATGCAGGAGCATCTAGAGGTATAAGGGCAATCCTGTGTCACCCAAAAAAATGTACTTAGGCTTAGTTTCTGTTTCATGTCTTTACATTTTTGGATACCCATTTGGCTCAAATAAAGGTTCCAACTCTCATAGTTCAACTATCAGTGCATTTGAAAATCTTGAAAAAATAGGAGCATGTATTTGGGCCATCATTTCGGTAAACTAGAAGGTGTGAATTGGCCAGATGAATGTAATCATGATTTAGAGAATTCCAGAAAAAGAATCAGGTCAATAGGCCCCACGGTTTGAAAGTTATTGCAGTTTTTCGGGTTTTGGAGACCTCCTAAGAATGCTTCAAAGTCAGGTTTGGGGCATTAAATGACCTCAAAAAGGGCTGAAAAATGGGAGACGAGCAAAGCTGGTCCATAGGGCTATAGAGTGCTTTGAGACCTTTCCGAAAATGTAAACGGTTAGTCAATCGGAGCTACGGTTCAAAAGTTATGCCTCCCGGAAGTTCGGCTACCATTTCTAGATTCTTCTAAATTTGCACCGACTTCTAACGCAGCTTCTGGAACCTTCTATTCCGTCGGTGGATGCCTACTAGCACTTTCTAGAATGTACTCCTAGTCCTTAACCCTCTGGGGTCTATTTAAGGATATTTCTGGCATTGTAAAAGGCAGTTCGGGTTGGAGTTTGAGAGTAGGTGCTATAAGGAGAAATATTCTCCAGATTTATGCTATTGTAAGCCCTTAGGGCATGTTCTGAAGTTTATTTTCTCTGCACTATTTGTACCAGCTTATCTTCTCAGTTAATATAAATTTCTCTTTTCTATTGTGTCCATTCTGTTCTTGGTTCATGTCCCCATCAAGTGGTATCAGAGCAGGCTTTCCTGAGTGTGTAGACAGAGCACCGACTGTGAGGCAGTTTGCACCAGGATTGTGTGGTTGTGGGTTTGAGTTAGAAGATGCCTCCATGAAGAGAGCATGGAAGAAGGGCCAGAGCTATTAACCCTGAGGAGCTTAGAGCCCTCCAGAGATAGGTACAAGCATTGCAAGAGGAGCTTCGTAGAGGAGCAAATATTGCTGCAGATGACAATAGTGAGGATGACAATGAAGAGGAAGTAATGGAAGTTGACGGGGAAGTTCTGAATCCTGTAGAGGAAAGGCTTTTTAGGGCCATTACTAGGTTTGGGAAAAGGCCTACAATTGAAGTGGGTATATTTTTGGGAAATTTGAAACCAGATGAGTTGATCGATTGGATCAATGAACTGGAAGAATACTTTGAGTATGAGGATATAAGGGAGCCAGATAGGGTTAAGTTTGCAAAGGCCAAACTGAAAGGCCATGCCAAAATCTGGTGGCAAGAGATTCAACTGGAAAGACTTAGAAGAGGAAAGGAGAAGATCACAAGATGGGATCACATGGTGGACAAATTGAAGAAGCAGTTCATTCCTGTGGACTACGAGCTTGATCTATTTAAGAAGATGCATGGGTTAAAGCAAGCAGGAAGATCAGTCCAAGAATATACAGAGGAGTTTTACCGACTCCTGATTATAGCGGGGCATGTAGAAGAAAATAAGGAGAAGGTTGCTCATTATATCAGTGGGTTGCAACCTAGCATCCAGGAGGAATTAAGTCTGGTAAGAATGACCAGCATTGAAGAAGCATACTAGTTTGCCCTACGAGTTGAAGAGAAGCTGAGTAAAAGGTTTGAAGGAAGACAAAGAGGGCATGGTCAAGGAGGAAGGGGAAGCGGTAGATCATCTGGAGGCCGCAATGAAACTCAAAAGAAAAATGAAGATGAGGGTACTAGCAGGAACCAGAGGAATGAGGGTTTCAACCGCTCCCGTGATCAAGACTTTGGAAATCAAAGAGGAAGAGGTAGAGGACGTGGACAAGGAAGAGGAGGCTTTCGTGGTACTTGTTTCCATTGCAATAAAGAAGGTCATCATGCCTTTGAATGCCCTTAATGACAAGGAAGGATAGATAGGAGAGCTGTGGGCCAAGCTAGGGTTGCTCATGTGGATGAGGATGCACAATCATCACATTTAGAGGATGCAGAAAGAGGAGAGGCCTTGGTAAATGAAAGAGTCCTACTAAGTGTTGAGAATGAACCAGGACAACGGAGGAGTTTGTTTCATACCAAATGCAAGTGTGAGGATAAATGTTGTGATGTGATCATTGATGGTGGTAGCACTGATAACCTGCTCTCAGAAGAGATGGTCTCTAAGTTGAAGCTCAAGAGGGAGAAACATCCCCAGGCCTATCGGATTTCTTGGGTAAAAGATGATCATAAGGTCCTGGTAAGTGAACAATGTTTAGTAAAATTCAAAATTGGGAGTTACCATGATGAAGTTCTCTGTGATGTTATTTCGATGGATGTTTGCCATCTATTGTTGGGTAGACCATGGCAGTTTGATAGACATGCAATACATGATGGACATGCAAACACATACTCTCTGACAAAGGATGGAGTTTGCCACAAATTGAAGCCCATGAAAAAGGAAGGTGAAAAGGTATGTAGCAGTGCTAGGATTTGTCTTGTTGATGGAAGGAAGTTTTTAGATGGCATGAAACATCAGCGTATGTGCTATGCTTTGATTCCTAGGAAAGATAAAGAAGGTAGTAGTGAAATACCATTTGAAGTTTTAGATTTACTAGGGGAATTTGGAGATATTATCTCTGATAATGTTCCAGATGGATTGCCACCAGTAAGGCAAATCAATCATTAGATAGATCTGATTCCATGAGCTAGTTTGCCTAACAAGGCTACTCACAGGATGACTCTTACTGAAACAGAGGAGCTAAATAGACAAGTTTAGGAACTGTTGAGGAAGGGCTTGATTCGAGAGAGCCTAAGTCCATGTGTACTACCTACAGTACTCACACCAAAGAAGGATGGAGAGTGGAGGATGTGTACAGATTCCCGAGCTATAAATAGGATAACCATCAAGTACCGATTTCCTTTGCCAAAGATGGATGATCTTATGGACTACTTGAGTGGAGCTCAGTACTTCACAAAGATAGATCTGAAGAGTGGCTATCATTAGATACGGATTCAAGAAGGAGATGAGTGGAAAATAGCCTTCAAGACCAAGGAGGGTCTTTATGAGTGGTTAGTCATGCCCTTTGGATTGACGAACGGCCCAAGCACCTTCATGCAGCTCATGAATGAGGTACTTAAGAAGTTCTTGGGAAAATTTTTTATTGTCTATTTGGATGATATTTTAATCTTCAACAAGACTTTGGAAGAACATTTACTGCATATTCGTAGTGTCCTTGAAAGGCTAAGGGAAGAGAAACTGTTAATTAATCTAAAGAAGTGTGTCTTTGCAAAAAGGGAGTTAGTGTATTTGGGATTTGTTATATCACCTGAAGATCTCAAAATGGATCCAGAGAAGGTAAAAGCCATCTTGGAATGGCCTACTCCAAGGTATGCTACTGAGCTAAGATCATTTCATGGTCTGGTTAGTTTTTACAGGAAGTTTATTAAGAATTTCAGTGGCATATGTGCACCTCTAACTGATACAATAAGAGGGGATAGAAAAGAGTTCAAATGGACTGCAGCAGCTACGAGAAGTTTTGAATTGCTGAAGAAGAAGGTGACTGAACAGCCTGTGTTGGCACTTCCAAATTTTAGGAAAGTATTCCAGGTGGACTGTGATGCTAGTGGTAGCGCTATTGAGGCTGTATTAAGCCAAGAAGGTAAGCCTATTGCATATTTTAGCGAAAAATTGAATGATGCAAAGAAGAAGTATTCTATTTATGATCAAGAGTTCTATGCAATAGTTCAGGCCTTAAAGAAATGGAGGCATTATTTATTGCCAAAGGAATTTATTTTGTATACTGATCATCAGGCATTACAATACCTAAATAGCCAAGGTAAATTGAATTAGAGGCATATGAAGTGGGTAGAATTCTTGCAGAGTTATACATTTGTGTTGAAGCATAGAAGTGGAAAATCTAATAGGATTGCAGATGCATTAAGTAGGAGATAGCTGTTGCTTACAACAATGCAGGTTGAAGTAGTTGGGTTTGATGAAATCAAGAATTTGTACCTCGAGGATCCTGATTTTGCTGAAGCATGGAAAGCTTGTAAAGAACCTATTGCTGTAGATAGAACCAAGTGGTTAGACTATTTGATTCAGGATGGCATGTTGTTCAAAGGTAGTCAATTGTGCATTCCAAGGAGTTCCATGAGGGAAAATCTGATTAAGGAGAAACACAGTGGAGGGATGGCAGGACATTTTGGTCGAGATAAGACCATTTCCATTCTTAGAGAAAATTATTTTTGGCCTCAAATTTCATAGGATGTGAAGAAGTTTGTACAAAGTTGCTAGGTTTGTCAAGTTGCCAAGGGGTTTAGTCAAAACACCGGCCTATATCAGCCATTGCCTGTTCCATCAAGGCCATGGGAGGACATAAGTATGGATTTTGTTCTTGGATTGCCAAGGACACAAAGGGGTAATGACTCAGTATTCGTGGTGGTTGATAGGTTCTCCAAAATGGCACATTTCATTCCATGCCACAAAAGTCATGATGCTATCCATATTGCAGACTTATTTTTCAAAGAGGTGGTAAGACTACATGGTCTTCCAAGGAGTATAGTTTCTGACCGAGATACTAAATTTGTGGGGTATTTCTGGAGGACATTGTGGAAGAAGTTGAGAACAAACTTGAAATTCAGTTCCACGCATCACCCATAGACTGATGGCCAAACAGAAGTGGTAAATAGAAGTCTGGGCAATTTGCTGAGATGTTTAGTTGGAGATAAGCCCAAGGGATGGGATTTGATTCTACCACAGGCAGAGTTTGCTTATAATAACTCTGTAAATAGGAGTACTGGAAAATCACCATTTCAAATTGTATATGGGAATAGCCCAAGGACTGCACCAGAATTGAGGAAGATAGAACAAGGGGAGAGGACAAGTGCTGAAGCTGAGGAATTTGTTGAACACATCAAGCGTCTCCATGAGGAGGTTCAAGCATACATTATCAAGATGAATCAAGAGTATAAAGCTAGGGCTGATGTAAGGAGAAGACATAAGGAATTCCAAGTAGGGGATCTAGTCATGGTGCACTTACGAAAAGAAAGATTTCCAGTAGGTACTTACAACAAGCTGAAAATGAAGAAATTTGGCCCCTGCAAAGTTTTGAAGAAACATAACTCAGGAAATGCATATGAGGTGGAGCTGCCAGATGGTATTCACATTTCTCCCATTTTCAACATTGCAGATTTAACAGAGTATCATGATGATGGTGCAGATGAGGAGCTGGTTTTAGAGCCATGTCCAATTCTTGCTTCTAAGAAGGAGGAGATAGAAAACATTCTAGATCATCGTGTGGGTAAGAGTACCAGAAAAAGGTAGTATGAAGAGTATTTGGTCAAATGGAAAGGACGGCCGATCGAGGACTCAACTTGGATTTTAGTAGCTAAGGTTTCCCATTTTGGATTTCCTCTACCATCCATAAAGTGAAAGGGTCACTTTTCAATCTACCATGGGTGTCTGATGCAGGAGCATCTAGAGGTATAAGGGCAATCCTGTGTCACCCAAAAAAATGTACTTAGGCTTAGTTTCTGTTTCATGTCTTTACATTTTTGGATACCCATTTGGCTCAAATAAAGGTTCCAACTCTCATAGTTCAACTATCAGTGCATTTGAAAATCTTGAAAAAATAGGAGCATGTATTTGGGCAATCATTTCGGTAAACTAGAAGGTGTGAATTGGCCAGATGAATGTAATCATGATTTAGAGCATTCCAGAAAAAGAATCAGGTCAATAGGCCCCACGGTTTGAAAGTTATTGCAGTTTTTCGAGTTTTGGAGACCTCCTAAGAATGCTTCAAAGTCAGGTTTGGGGCATTAAGTGACCTCAAAAAGGGCTGAAAAATGGGGGACGAGCAAAGCTGGTCCATAGGGCTATAGAGCGCTTTGAGACCTTTCCGAAAATGTAAACAGTTCGTCAATCGGAGCTACGGTTCAAAATTTATGCCTCCCGAAAGTTCGACTACCATTTCTGGATTCTTCTAGATTTGCACCGACTTCTAACGCAGCTTCCGAAACCTTCTATTCCGTCAGTGGATGCCTAATAGCACTTTCTAGAATGCACTCCTAGTCCTTAACCCTCTAGGGTCTATTTAAGGAGATTTTTGGCATTGTAAAAGGCAGTTCAGGTTGGAGTTTGAGAGGAGGTGCTATCAGGAGAAATATTCTCCAGATTTATGCTATTGTAAGCCCTTAGGGCATGTTCTGAAGTTTATTTTCTCTGCACTATTTGTACCAGCTTATCTTCTTAGTTAATATAAATTTCTCTTTTCTATTGTGTCCATTCTGTTCTTGGTTCGTGTCCCCATCAAAGAGCGATAAGGGGAGGGAGGTAGCAAAACACACCCCTCCATCATCAAGAGCCAGGTCCTCAATAGAGAACATCCCTAGATGGATCCAGAAGGAAATAATGAGGATTACTAAGCCTCAATTTCATGCTTTAGAGGAAAAAATTTGTGACATTGCAAAAATCTTGAATAAACCCGAGTCTCCATCACATGAGGCAATGTTGTTGGCATTTCTCACTAGCACTTAGAACAAGGAATTATTAGCACAAGTGGTTGTTTCTCTTGAAGACACAGATGCGGAAAGCCTTGGCCTCAAGGATTAAAAATTGAAGGATGTTATGTTGGGGAGACCTACACGAGATTCAACCTTATCAATGATGACCATGGGAGTCAAAGAGGTCCTCAAGAGCATGGAATAGGATTAGATTGATCTCCAAACACTTCAAAGGTAGGTTGAGATCCTAAAAGGATATCTAGCTGAAGTTGTTGGCCCTCTAAATCCTAAGCACCCTAAGAAAACTTTGAATACCATACTTAGAGAAGGCAGAGGTGTGAAAGTTGACCTTATTTTGAAGGCCAGTCATGAGTGGTGGGAAAGTCTTGAGGTGAAAGGTGTTTTGATAATTATGGGAAATTTTAAGTTACTACATGCTACATAGGAGAATGCAAATAAGATCATAGCAATTTTGAAGAAGGATTTTAGTATTATGGAAGAAGTACAAGGTAGGAGTAAGGATTTTCAAACTCTAAATTAATTAAGGGGTAGAGGTACATGATTTTGACTGATGTATTTACAAGAGAAGATCAAGATATGATAAAAGAATGGATTGAAAAGATGAGATATCAATAAAGTAATCAAAACATTACATGAGGAGAGTCATCGGCTCAAAGACCAAGCTTGATAGCAAATTTTGGAAGTAGACATGGTCTAAGGTGATGCATTCTTGGATATTTTTTAGGATGTGGAATGAGAGAAGATATTTCTATTTGAGGTAGTAGTAGATAATTTTAAGAAAACTTTAGAGGAGGCATCCCGTGATGAAGATATCTGGCAAGCCTTTAGGGTAGAAGAAGCTCTATTAGAATTGGATACCAAACTTGAGGATTTTTCTAACACCTGAATTGAGGTAGACAATTATAGATAGAAGGTAAAAGAAAAATATGAAGCCTTAGATGTATCGAATGTGGATAAAATTATTGAGATGATAGAGAAATTCAAGGGCAAACATCTAGCCATAGCTTTGGGATGAAGAAGAACAAAACCTAGATGCTAGAATTTTAATTTTGACACTCAGTAAAATTTTGAGATTTTGACCCTATCAAGGTCTGCAGCTTTGTAGGTGTACTGTTCTATAGGTACACAAGTCTATAGCTATGCAATTTAGAGGTGCACTAATAGTTAATTGCTAATTTCAAAAATAGCACTTTCCATGTGTCAAAAATGCATTCTAATGGTAGTTTAACTTCGACACACACCTAGTGAAGGACCACTTTTGAATTTTGGCACCTCTAGACACACCTACTTTGATTGAAGACTTCCTCCTCATTTCTCTCTCATAAATTTTTTTTTTGACATGTAAATGCTCATGCATCCAATTAATGAAAAAAAATATGGATGGAGTCCCTTTAAGCACCATATTAACAATTAGATTGTATATTTTTAGTTTTTTTTATTGTTTAAAAGAATTTTATTGTATGAAGAATATCTCTTACTCTCAACACAAATAGAGTATATAGTTTCTTATAAATACCCCATTTTAATATGTAACAAAAGCCACCATTATTATACAATAAAATTATGCTTTTGGTGCTCGCATTTAGAGTGTAGTGATTCTCACCTAAATGTGTCATTGTTTTGTGAATTATGTTCGTGAGATTGTGATTGAGCCAAATGTTTATTGCATTATTTCTGCTTGTGTGATCTAGTAATTCTAGTGTTTGTTATAGTTTTACAAATTCCACTAATATATCTAGCTTGAGAAGAGATCATTGAATTGTGCTTGCATAACTTTTCATCTCACATGAGCACACTTTCCCTAGCCTTGCAATTCGATGAAGGGTGAAACATCATATGATCATTAAAGTTTCTCATCGACGATTGCATCAATGGAATTTAGAAAGTGTTGCCCTTGTTTTTTTTGGTTACATACCAATTCATTCAAAAATCCAGTCTATTAGGATTTTCATTTTCATGATATTTTCTTTCAAGTTTTATTATTTTCCTTGTTACAATAGGAACTCATATTAGTTGCATTGATAGCTTGTATTTTTTCAAAAATAGAAAAATATAAAAAAGACATAGTTCTTTTGTGTGCTAATTTGAGACAAAAAATAGATTCTACTTATTGTCTCAGATCAAAAGTGAACCAGCAAAGGCCTCCTCATGAACAATCATATTTATCTTCAACTAAGTGGATTTTGGTACGTCGCAAGAAAAATATGGAACCTTGTAGTTGTAATACCCCAAAATTGGCTCATTGCCATGATACCAATTCTGGTTTATTTTTAACCAATCCTAAAGACCTATTCTAATAGGCAATTCTCATTCTGCTATTCGCTACTTGACTTAATTGTCAGATGCAGAAGACCCTAATCTTCATTCATCATATTTCTTATTTAATTCCTATAGTACGTACTCATGTTAGTCGCATTAGACCTACTTGATTTAATTATAATTTAATTTAAAGTATTTATACTTTAATTAAATTAAATTATATCCTAAGGCTAATGTATTATGGAATTAAATTTATTTAATTTAATAAATACACCTATCTTGATTAATTAAATGTAATTATTTAATTAATGGGAAAGTTATTTCTAATTAATTAAATGAAATTATTTAATTAAATGGAGTACTTACTTCTAATTAATTAAACAAAGTTATTTAATTAATGGGAAGCCATTCCTAATTAATTAAATGAATTTATTTAATTAAATAAGAAAAATGTCTCTAATTAATTAAAGAATTATTTAATTAAATAGAAAAGGTAATTATGAGAGCATATCTCATTTTATTAAATTACATATCTCAACAAAATCTCTCTTCAGTTCAAAAAAGGGAAATTTCAAGTTCACTATTGATAAAAAATGAGTTAAATCAGTTAACTCCTTTTTCTACTCAAATTGAATCAGTTAACTCCTTATTTTACTCAAATTAAATCTGTTAACTCCCTTTAATTTGGGAATCTCCGTTTATGATTGAACTTCACCTTTAATCCTGACCGTTGATTGAAATCGATCTCAACTGTTGATCGATTCCAGGAAAGTCTATTTAAGAGACCCTAATCTCTTCATTATGCATTCATTTGAGCTCCCTACTTTCATATTCATTTTCTAGTTTAATCTCATTTAGCATAATATGCATACATTTTAGCATAGCTTTCTTTTACATGTTCTTAGATTAGAATGCATTTCTCATTCTAGATTAATCTGCACAACCATATAGATTAGCTACATTTCTTTAAATCCTTCATTCTTAGAGGGTCTGGTTGCATGCACCTTGATTCTGAGGATATTAACAGGAAAAATCCCTTTAGATAGGAAGAAACAGGTTGCTTTGCAAGCCAAATCTTGGATGAACAATCTCATGTTCATTCCAGGATGAATCCGCATACAATGACCGTGTTGAAGTGTGTGTGTTAGCAGAGGCCACATATTCATGCATAAATTTTTGGCACCCATCGTGGGGCCCAAAAATTAGTTTTTCTGGCCTCTTTCTATATTTTTTTAATCATTTTTTTGTTCTCTATCTGTACTATTCATTTTTGCATAAGGATCCATAATCTTTGCGTGAAGATTCTTTCCGCATCGCGCGAGAAAGTTCTTGGGTGTGTGAAACTTTGCACAGAACCTATTTCTTTGCACGAGCCAAATATAATTTTGTGCAAGATATAAAACTTCTTCACATGGACTATCAAGAATTTCACATGAGACTCTATTGACAGAGACAATTTTTTGCATTGATTTTCGTGTTTTTTGGTTTTCTGCTAACTACTCACGATTTCTAGTATTTTTGTGTTTTCTGATTTTTTTGGAACAACATAACAGTGGTTTGTGGGACAATTGGAAAAGTGTGATAAATTTGCTAAAAATAGGTAAAATCTACTAAGCGCATTGCGAGGATCACCAAGTAATTCTCTTTGACTGATAACACCTCATTTGGAGCTAAAACTAATATCTCTTGTGTCAAGCTTGTGTGTATTTCCTTCCATGTTCTCATTTTACAACACATGCATAATATTGATACTAGGTTGTGATCTCTATTAGTTTCATCTAGCAGGCTTAGTTATTAGTGATAGATCTAATTAGTTATCTTGGGTTATTGGACTCGCTAAGTCGTCAGCCCCTCGTTCCACCCTGTGGTCGCAAGATCAGCACCACGTTAAAGCGGAGGGGTCTACAGGACAAAAGCGTTAAAGGCTTCACTAGGCAACCCTTTTGTGCTTTCTAGAACTCACTAGTTTTTGAGTTGTCGACTCATGTTAGCTTGTGTGAGGGGTTAAATGTTCCACATCTTTGGACTCACCTCGCATTAGTTAAAGCGTTAAGTGTACCACCTTGTGCTCTTTGATTGCTTTTGGATATATTTGCTTTCAAAAATTGACATCTGTACACACATAGTAGTTAAGCCCCCATGAACACTATTCGTGGATCTTGAGGGAGTGAGTTCATGGTGAAACTCCTCTCTAAGATGGATTCCTTGTAGGTGGGGAGGATACTTTGAGCATCTCATAGATAAATGAATCTTCAACTTGTTGATTAAGGCATCCTTTCTCCGAAGATGTTGATAGATCATTGGGAGATGATATCATAGATCTTTAAGAGATAATCTTAGTTTAGTGTGTTGGATTAATCTGTCTGCTTTGATTGGGCTAAAGGTGAAAAGGTGTCAAAACCTTGAATTTGGAAGCTAAGTCCCCTTGTGGTATACTATTGTGAGTTGGTCATCTTTAGAGAGGGTTAACCGTAGCAGACAATCCCTCTATAGGGAAAACTGTGATGACGGAACCTCAAGAAATAATAGCCATTTTCGCCATGGTAGTGACGACCACTATATAAATGTCCTCGTAGAAGAAATATCCACAGGTGTGGTTCATTGTGGGTTGTCAGATCTCCCTAGTAGCTCTTGAAGATTAAGTTCTCGAACTGTGTCAAAACCTCAGTGCACCAGGATTGGAGGTCACCCCTGTGAGTCATAAAAGTTGCAGAGTCAAGCCATTACTAAAAACATAAGAGGAGCCAACTTTTATTTTCTAGGGATGTATGCATGATTGCAAAAATATTTTGAAAACATACACAAATAGCTCTCCTAGGGATTAGCACAAAACTAAGTCACTTGATTGTTTATGCGCAAGGTTGCTTTTTCCCTTGCTCATTGTTTTCAGATGTGCTTGAAATCACTTTCTTGTTGTTCTACATGTATGTTTATCTACCTGGATACTAAAACGATAAAAAAAAATTGTCAAAATTAGTCGCTGTTGTAAAATTGGTCTACCTTTTCGCACGAAATCATTTTGGTCTCGCATGAAATTATATGCTCCTCGCGTGAAATCAATTTCTTATCGCACAAAATTAAATTACTGTTGTGCATCTTTGCACGATCCTGCAAACTTCTTCGCGTGAAATTAAACTGCTGTCATTGACCTTTGTGTGAGATAGAAACTTCTTCACGCGAGTCGTAAATCTCCTTCGCACAACTCGTAAAAGTTTTTTGCATGAGAATTTGTATTAGTATTACCAATTTGGATTTGTTTTAGCTATCTGCAGCCTATGCACTGTCCTTTTTTGCATCCATTTATTGCTCTTTGTTTGCAAACAGTCCTAAAACAACAACACTTCTCTTAGCTAAAGGCTTGTGTCTTACGCCTTGACTAGTCTCATCTCATAAGTATTTTTTTGGTCTTTGTCTTAATGCTTCTCCTACTTTATGTCACAGTGGTCAAAATTTGTGGTTGTTCTAGCCTTTAAATTAGACCATTTGTGCCTTAGTGAACAACATTCTTGCTATTATCTTGTCTTTTTTGAGACTCAGTCTTAGTGTAGTCCTTGTCTAGGTTCTAGCTTGTTGTCCTTGCCTATGACTATCACAACCAGAAGTGGAAAAGTGTTTTATCCTGATAACCTTAGACATGGTTGTGCTAGGGGTGGTAATCGCGATAGAGGTCGCTTAGCTTTCGTTACACAATCTGTATCTAGTTTAGCTAGTGAGGCATCTTCACGATCTTCCTCACCTGCTAGATCATCTCAAATTCAATGATCATTTTCTAATTTGCAACAAAATAGGAATCCTTTTTACCAAGAGGATACTGAGATAGGTAGAGGTCTTGCATTCCCAAATAAAATGTATGACCCTTTTGAAACACAAAACACTAAAATTGAACACGTTCCTATAATGACTAATTGTGAACCTGAACATGGTAGTCATAGTCGATATCAAGAACCACCTAGGGATGACAAAGAGAAAGAGAAAGAATATGACACTGATGAGGAATAGGAAGAGGTGGAAATCCTTCTTGAACACATAGCAAAATGTTGAAGAGACAAAAAACTTTCAGAAGGTCATGGGAATCCTACTCAACGAAGAGAAAGAAAAGTACTTTCTCAAACTTGCCCAAGAGGGAGCTAAACTGCCCACACATTTTGATGTGGAGACCACTATCACACATGAAGAAGAAACTAAGACCACTAAACTCCAAAAATAACTAAAAATTATGCAAGACCAATTAGCTCAGATGATGCATGAGAAGGAGAAACCCACAAAGACATACACATTGGATGCTCTTTGTTCATTTCCATTTGACAAAAGCATAAACATGCTGCCTTTCCCACGAGGTGTAGAACTACCCAAATATGACAAGTACTTTGGTACTACTGATCCCCAAGATCACTTGCAAGAATTTGGTGCTTTGTCTATGGAGTTTATACACAATCAAATGTACCTCATGCATTTATTCCCTAGAAGCCTAGGTGGTCAAGCTTTGGAGTGGTTCTCACATTTACCTGCTGGTATCAAGACATTTGACGAAATTGCCAATTTATTTGTTCAACAATATTCTCATAATATTCAACACCCTATCAATATTCGAGATCTATGCAACCTTAAATAGAAGGTTGGTGAGCCTTTTCTGACTTTCCTCCAATCGTGGAGACAACTATACACTAAGTATTCCTGTAAAATTCCAGAAATAGAAAAGCTTAACATTTTCACTAATAACCTCTTACCTGATTTCGGGTATAGAGTCCAACTACAAGGTCCTTGTACCTTTGAAGACATTATTACACAGGCTATCTGTATCAAAGAATTTATGGTCAAGAAAGGTGAGCTCACTCTTTAGAGAGACACAAAACAAGGTTCCACTTCCAACAGGGATAAAACCAAACATGTCAACAAGAACTGAGAAATTGTATATGATGGGGTTGTTGACAATGTCACATCCAAACCTGCTAAAGCAGCATTTAATCTCACGGATTGCTTCAAAGCAGCCAAAAATGCTGAGAAAACTCCCCCTGACAACAAGGCATCTATGAATAAATTGAGAAACTCATGGACAACATGACCCAAGCGAGAGTATACACCTTTGGGGGAACCTTTGGATGTGGTTTACAAAACATTGCTACAATACAAGCTTATCTCACCAATGGATAACCCTCGTCCCTATGATCCACAACCACGTCCACCACGGTGGAATGAGACCTCATTTTATGAGTATCACCAAAACAAGGGGCACAAAACTAGAAACTGTATAAACTTGCGTCATAAAGTCCAGGACATGATTGATGCTGGTGAACTTGTGGTAGATGGACATAACAAAAAATTAGACCTCAAGACATTCAAAGAGTCTTTCCCAGCTAATGAAAAAGGAGAGACTTCAAAACTAGAACCCTACAATAAGGTCAACTATACATATTCCAACGATGACAATGTCATTCACATGGTTGAACCTGTAGATTATGAATACTGCGACGTTATTACCATAAAGGGCAAGCAAGATAATGACAAACCCAAGACATCATTTGTCTTAAGAGGCCCTACTTCCAATAACATGGATAATACATCTTTGCAACACTGTGCTAATGTTGTTACTCGCTCTCATACAAAGTTGGTGCTCAAAGGCCCTACACCTCCTACTTCAAATCTTGAAAAACACAAAGACAAAGCCCTTGCTGGTCCATCTGGTAAAGGTGAAAAACACACAACACACATGACTGCAACCAGTTATAGTGTTCTCAATCAGTTGAAATGAACTAATGCTCAGATTTCCATCTTTGAGCTTCTTAAAATCTCGCCTGATCATAGGCAAATTCTAGACAAAGCCCTCACTAAGGCAAACATTCCTCAAGATCTTGATCTTGAGCGATTTCAATCCATGGTAGGTCACTTGACCTCACCTCATCTTATGACCTTCTCTAAGTAGGATGACAACTCACTGAATCACCCACACAATCAGCCTCTACACATTGAGGTTATGATCCACCAGACACTTGTTCATCGGGTACTCATTGACAATGGCGGTGGCCTAAATATTGTCTTTGCTGCTCTGCTTAGACAATTGGATTATTCTGAGGACTTTGTTGATCCTTGATGAAAGATCACTATTAAAGCGTACGATGAAGTAGAACGAAAGTCACTAGGTCTTGTGACTTTACCAATTCACGTCAGTCCTGTTGAAAGGGATGTCACCTGTTAGGTGCTTGACATTCCCTTAGCCTACAACATTCTATTTGGATGGCCATGGATACATGAGATGCACGTTGTGCCATCCACATATCATCAATGCATTAAATTCCCATTTCATGGCTCTGAAGTTACTATTCTTGCCACTTCTAGCTACACCTGCAATATGCTCAAAGTTGCTGATTCTTTCATCCCTGCTAACCATGAGTCTATTGATTGTCATGACAATAAGTTGAAACAAATTAAGTAATCATTTAAATTGAAAGAAACTGGTATGGGAGAGTACCACATGGAACTAGTGCTGTCATTAACATCTCTTTCGAAGTCCCCTCGACATTTTAGGAGACCATTAGAAGCAAAGAAGCCATTCGTGCTGACACCTCAGATCAAGTTTAATGGCTCTTTTGTCAAGGCTATGATTCCCTTAGAAGATGAAAGTGAAAACAGAGCAATTGTTGCATGGCTTTACAAAGAAGAGGCTCTAGTAGACCTAACAAAACAAGCTCAAGAAATCACTCGTAAGAAATATGGACCTGGTCTTAAGCTTATGAAGCGTTTTGGTTACAAGGGAACTGACCCTATTGGGTGCAATAAAAATGGTCTAATAGATCCTATCAAAGCAATAGCCCAATGCAAGAGCGACACAACTGGCGTAGGGTTTAAGAAGGTCCCTTTCCATTTGAGATCCAATAAATTCATACCCGTACCTGAGAGTTCATCTAAAAATGAGGCACAATCTGAGTTAGGTACTCGAGAGGAAGAATCTGATGATGAGGATTCCTACCCTCATCCTATTCCTTATGATCTTGCTAAATTCTTTGCTGAGCCAGATGACTTTGTGCCATGTGTTAGAATTGTGGATGATACTAGTGATTCTTCTGAGGACAATACTGAGCAACTCAAATATCTTTCAGAAAAGGGAGAATCTAGTCAGTCATGCCGTATTGAGTATTTGTGTAAGAATCCAGAGGCTAAAGGAGAGTATGTACCTATCACTGTTGGGGAGTTCTATAGTCTCTCACCATGTAGCACCGATTCTCATGAATATGAGTTTGGCAATCTTTCAGAAGTGAGTACTGATAAAGACATTGACCAAGTGCATGTATATGAAAATTGAATCGAAGTGGGTGAAATGTCTAGGGTTAGGTCATGGGGGTTTGATCCAACTGGTGTCCTAGAGTCGTCAATTACTAACGTTTGTACTCTGAGGCATTTGAATACACCTGTGGATGAGGTTACCATAGGTCTCAAATTTTTGGTCCACGCATTTAATGACTATACTGTGAACACAATCAATCCATCCACTAATCTCTCACTCGCACATCCCGAGCTTATAGACTGGAACCCTAATGCATCTAACAAAGTCACCACATTCTAGAATGACTATGCTCTTGCCTGCTACCTAAATGCTATCGAACTTGTAACATCTTCCACCAATGAGCAGAGCATCAGCATGACTGAGGTGACATCAAGTATCTCAGTCACACAATTAAAAAGAAAAAAAGCAAGAGGTCCGATGGTGAAAACCACATTGTGGCAATGTTGGATCCCAAAAAAATAAAAATAAAAGACGTATCCAAGGGTGAAAGCCTCTCTGAGGTGCCTGTGGATGAGATATTTGATGTCCTTCCCAGTCACTTTTAGGAGAGATCATCATTTTTAATAGAGCCGATCCAACCAATTAACCTAGGCACAGAAGAACATCCTCATGTGATACATCTAGTGTAGTCACTGTCACCTGAAGAGAAGGAACAATTGATTTCCTTTTTCAAGGAAAAGAAAATAATTTTTTCCTAGAAATATTCTAACATGCCATAATTGGATCTTGATATTATCATGCATCACTTGTCCATAGCACCAAGCATTAAACCAGTTGAACAGAAGCTTCAAAAAATGCATCCTCATGTTGCATTGCTAGTCAAAGAAGAATTGGAGAAACTTTTAAAGGCTGGTTTCATCCGTGCAATTGATTATGCTGAATGGATATCCAATATTGTTCCTATTTCCAAGCATGATAAATCTATCAGAGTTTGTACAGACTTCCATGATCTTAACTTGGCATGTCCTAAAGACAACTTTCCGCTACCTAATATAGATATGATCGTGGACATGATGGCTGGCTATGAGATGTACTCACTTATGGATGGTTTTTCTGGATACAATTAGATAAAAATTGCACCAGAAGATCAAAAGAAAATAGCTTTCACATGTGCATGGGGAACCTTTTGTTGGAATGTGATGCTAATTGGTTTAAAGAATGCTGGAGCTACATATCAACGGGCTGTTACTACAATTTTCCCTGACATGATGCATAGAACAATGGAGGACTATGTTGATGATACCTTGGTCAAAAGCACTAAATGCAACACTCATCTACAAGATTTGGGTCCCATCCTAGATCGTATGAAAAACTTTAGTCTTCGGCTCAATCCTAAGAAATGCGCATTTGGTGTCACATCAGGAAAATTGTTAGGATATATTGTTTCTGCAAAGGGAATTGAAGTAGATCTAGAAAAAGTACAAGCAATAATGGACATGCCACCACCTCAGAACATCAGTCAGATGAGAGGACTATAGGGAAGGCTTCAATCTATTCGCATGTTTATTTCACAATTGGCGGATAAATCACAACCCTTCACAAAGACCTTACATAAGGGTGTGAAATTCAATTGGAGCCAAGATTGTGAGAAAAGCTTAACACAGATCAAACAATATCTTGTCAATCCATTGATCCTGATGCCTCCTATGCATGGAAAGCCTTTGCTTTTATACATTTCAACCACTGAAACATCTTTGGGAATCCTATTGGCTCAGAAAGACAATGACAACAAAGAAAGAGCTATTTATTACTTGAGCCGAACATTGGTCTCTTATTAGAAAAACTACAACATTATTGAAAAAGCTTGCTTGGCAACTTTCTTTGCTTCCCAGAAATTGAGACACTACATGCTTGCCCACACTACATTCCTTGTGGCTAAAATAGATCCCTTAAAGTACTTTCTCAGTAAGGCAGCTCTCACAGGAAGATTGGCTAAATGGGTCATGATAATAAGTGAATTTTATATCCAATATGTTGAATGCAAATTTATAAAGGGACAAGCAATTGTAGACCAGCTGGCTGAGGCACCCATACCGAGTCTTCTACCAATAAACATTGATTTCCCAAATGAGTCAATTCTAACAATCACTCACCATACATGGGTTATGTTCTTTGATGGGTCCTTCACACAACAAGGATCAGATGTTGGATTACTATTCATTACACCACAGAGATATTCATTTTCAAAAGCGTACAAGATTCTATTTCCTTGTACCAATAACATTGTTGAATATGAAGCTTTGATCAATGATATGAAAATTGCAGCTGAATGGAGAGTAGATTAGTTGGACATCTTTGGTGACTCTCAGCTTGTCATCAACCAAGTAAATGATGTGTATCAAACAAAGGATGAAAAACTAATTCCTTAAAAATGCATGGTTGATGACTTGATGAAATATTTTGCACACATCACCTTCCAACAAGTTCCACATGTAGATAATAAAGCTGCAGATGCCATGGCCACTTTGGCCTCCCTTCTACAAATGCCAGAAAATGACTCCGACACGAGTTCTTGGTGGAAGCGTTACATTAGCCAGCCTATGACACACCTAATTCCAAGATGATCTGTTCCATTATAGGACAAGAATCATCCCGCTACCATCACATCTATTCCTACCTTCATAATTAAACCATTCCAAAAGGTCTGACTTGGAATGAGAAACATTACCTATTCCATAATGCTTTACATTATGTCATTATTGCTCATGATCTATATAGGAGAGGTCTCAACAAAAAACTCCTTAGGTGTTTAGAACTTGACGAGTCCAAACGCGCACTAATTGACGTTCATGAAGGCATTTGCGGATCTCATTCCAATGGCCTAACACTAGCTCACAAACTTCTTCGTGCTGGTTACTACTGGCCTAAAATGGAGCAAGAAGTTGTTAAGTATGCTAGGTCTTGCAAGCAGTGTTAGCTACATGGGAATCTCATTCACAATCCAGCCAAAGAGCTGATTCCATCTACTACAAAATGGCCATTTCAATAATGGGCCTTCAACTTGGTGGGGCAGATTCACCCAACCTCTTCCAATGGACATAAGTTCATTATCCGGGCTACAGATTATTTCATGAAATGGGTGGTGGCAGTCCCTCTCACAATTGCTGATGGAAAATTTGTAGTGCTTTTTATCACAAACTACATCATCTATAGATATGGTATACCATCCTCAATCATTACTAACAATAGAGGACAGTTCAAGAATAAAGACCTCAAGGAACTGTGCAAGAAATTCAAGATTACACAACATTGGTCTTCCATTTATTACCCCCAAGGTAAAGGAAGTAAAGGTTAAGATTGGTATTAGAGATACAAATGAATCATCAATAAGATCAACAACAATTATCACTGAATTAACTTCTCTACTAGGCAAGGTTGAGTCATGGACTCTACCAAGTAAAGTAGGGAGTAACATGCTTATGTTTGGTTCCCAAGTTACAATCTTTCATCAAGTAATCCATACAGATAGTGGATGAAAGCTTGTCATGTACAATGCCTCTCATTGTACTGAGCATTAATGGGAAGTTTTTATCAAAAGCCAGGAAATTGACTTCATTTTCACTGTGAATTCAGAATGTTGTGAATAGAGTGATTTTTAGAGCATCCCAACAACCTTCAGTTGAATTTGCAGTATTTTTTTCTCAAAGAATTTTCTCAACTTATCGAGTTATCGTGGCATCCAGTAGTAGTAGCAAGGCATAGAAAGGATTTGAAATGTTGGTGCAAGGTGTTGAATAGAAGGCCCCTAACTTCAAACTAAATGGAGCTCAACCCCAGATACCACCTAAGTTAATTCTTATTAATGACATTCAAACTCATTTTGGATGTGCAATTCAGGAGATAGGAACCCTAGAAATGGATAATGTCCAACGTGAACTCTGTGTTGATGGAATTCTCAAACTTGAACACAAACATTTGGAATAAAAAGGCTTAACCCGTATTCCTCTCTTGCCTTAGAACTTTTAAATCAAATGGATTAGGTATATCCTAAGTTGAGTTCATAATGGTCAATTGTGGTTAGAGCAACCCGTTTTAATTACCAAGAAAATGATGCATCACATTACTGGTCTCCCCATGCTTACCAAAGCTAAAGTCACTAAAACCCTAGTTTGAGATGAGTTACAAAAGAAAACCATAGCCGAATGGGATGGCAAAGGAATGATAATCAGAAATGTAACTGATACAAAACTAAAATTTGGCATCCATGTGATAGCACACAAGATTTAGAGTTCAAGCTAACTCAATAGTGTGTCATGTGAAGTAGTTGACTTAGTATATAAGGTAGTAAAGAAGAATCTATCATATGACCTAGCAGATTTGTTGTTGAAGTAGCTGAAAAAAAATATGGAAAACACTAGAACCTCAAAGAATAACCCATGCAAATTTGATTCATTGTTCACATGTATGTTTTTCTATGTTCAAAATTTTTTCCCTTCTGAAGGCACAATTGTAAGGAGAAAAGACACACTAGTTCTATATTAGATAAATGAGTATATAACTGAAATGGATGAAAATTTTGATAGTATCATGGATAATTATTTTGAAAAATTCAAAGAAAAGATGAATAACAGATTTAGGATACCAAAGAAGTTGGTTGAAGATTATAAGGATGATGTTTGCCTTATGGTAGAAAGTGATAGAGTATACATCTAGGTAGTAAGGCCTAGAGTTGTGTGGGTAAAACCTCTTCCATATGAGGTTAACATTGATGAGGAAAAGGAAATCATTGAAGCCCTGGTAAATGAGCCTACAAATCCAAATGCACCTCTCTTTGGAACCTATGATGAGGCTAAAGCAAGAATTGAACATGAGATCAAGCTTACATAGGTGATAAACAAAGGCAAGAAGAGGATAACCAAATTGAAAAAAGTAAGAACCCCTCTTATGTTAACCAAAGATAAAGGAGAAGATGAAGAAGAATTAGAGAATGAAGAGGAATTAAAAAAGGACCAAGAGTCAGTAAGGAAGAAAGGCAAGGTGATCATCACCAAGCCACCTAAGCCATCCACTATAGTATTTACAAGATCTGGGAAGAAAGCAGGAAAAGATGGTAGTGATGTTGTTTTCAACCGATCTCCTCTCACATTTCAAGATAGGCTAAAGATACTGAGAGAAGGTGCTAGAATAAATCACTTTAAAGAACTCAAGTATGAGACCAAGACTCTAGTAGAACAGAAAGAAGTTGAAGATCTTCTCATGGAAAAATTGAGAAGATGGAAATTCTCTACATACCAACTAGCACCTTCAATCCCTGCAATTTTGTTGAATAAGGTCAAGGTTACATGGAAAAACACCAAGTAGACTAGCAAAGATATTTTTGCTCAAACATTAAAATAGTTGGTGCCCAACTTGACTGATGCAGAGGTGAATAAAGCATTAAAAGACAATGAGAACAAAATGACTTTAAAGTTAAACACTTGTCTAATTTTGATGAAACATATATAGTATGTTGTGAAGAATGCTACAAACCTATGGTAGAATGTATTCCTTCTTCACAAACCGTGTGAAAATCCTATTGAAATCAAAAATGATGATGATGATAGTGAAAAGGATGTAGAAAATGAAGAAGACTCTACTCCATTTGTCACAATTGATCTAGAAGAATATCAGGAGCTAATGAAGGATGATGAAGCTAAAGAGGAAGCTAGGCAAGAAGAAGAAGAAATTAACCCAGTCAAGATAGCTATAGCTATCATAGCTTCACTTCCTCACTCTCCAACAAAACTTATAACATCATCAAGCACAGAGACAACTTCAACATATTTGGTTGTGACAACCATTGATACATCAAATGTCCAATCACTCCCTACTCCCTCTTAACTTAGCACATCATAGGTAGAAGTGTCTACCACTTCATCCATTGAGTTGTAGCATCGTTCAGTTACCAAGCTAGTCTCAACAACGGATTTAGAGTGTTCCACAATTTCATGTTCTTTAGTAGTAAGTGCAGTTTTGGACTCTTCAATTTTGGCTACCTCAGTTGTACATACTCTAGTAAGTGCTTGAGTTGTAAATACTTCTATCAGTACCTCGCTTGTAAATACTTTAGTTTTGGGAAGTTTGGTAAATACATCAGTTTTGGATTGTATATGTACTTTATTCCGTATTCCACCAGTAGGCCCTATACAAGCTTTCACTGCTAGTCCTATTGTTTCCACTATTGTTTCTATTCCAAAATCTAAAAAATTAACTTCAAAGCCAATTCAATCAAGACTTTTGTTTAGTGGAAAGGAAATAGATGAAGATATAGACCTAGATAAGGAAATTGAAATTCCCAAATGAGACTTTAATAATGCCACTATAGATCAAATGCAATTAGCTAGTCAACTCCTTCATAAGAAAGGAAAACAAAAGAAACTTAGAGAAGAAAGAGACAGAGAATACAAAATTATTGAGGATGCAAAAAATATTTTGACAGAAGCCATATGTGTTGAAGTTGATTATTCTCAACACATTTTGTTGCAACTAGAAGAGGTAGTCAGCAAATTAAATGAAGATTCCAGTGGCCAAGATAAGTTAGTTGAGAAAGTAGAAAAGAAGTTTATTAACAAAGTGCTTGAGCACATTGTTTAGCAAATAGCTATTCAACAAGTAGAGCTTTCTTCAATTTTGTCAAATCTTGAAACTTCTTACAAAAATGTAACATATCTTTTTGCAAAGCTATGTCATGTTACCAAGCATAAGAAGGAAATAAAGAGCAAACTAGATAAAATTATGAAGATTTGATGGCTAGTGAAAAGAAGTTGCAACTTGACCCTGGTTCAAGCTCTGCACATCATATGAATATTAGATTCTTATCAGATATGCAAGCACAATTATTGAGAGAGGAAGCAAGGATCTAGTCTACATTCATAGACATTTAGAACATGATCCTTTCCATCATGGATACATTGCAAAAGCACATTGCCAATTCCAAAATATTTATCCATAACAATAATTTCTCAATTGCATATCACATGATCAAACTCTCTATAGAAGTACAAGTTTCTCTTCAAACCTCCAAAGTTTTGCAAGATAACTGGGATAGGACTTTAACTCTCATTCGTAAGGTACATTATGAATTTCTCTCACATTTTGGTGTCTCCATATAAGTAGATTGTGTATAAATCTTTGGCATTATTCTCAAAAAGGGGGAGAGACATATATATATATATATATATATATATATATATATATATATATATATATATATATATATATATATATATATATATATGTATATATATATATATATATTATACATATATATATACATGTATATATATATGTATAATATATATATATACATATATATACATATATATATATACATATATATATATATATATATATATATGTATATATATATGTATATATATATATATATGTATATATATATATATATGTATATATATATATTATACATATATATATACATGTATATATATATGTATAATATATATATATATATATATATATATATATGTATATATATATAAAATAAAGGGGAAGAGATATTTGTAAATATCATGAGAGAAAGATACAATACCAGGAGGTATATGCACTATGTCAATATGCTTGACTCGATATGTACATTGTATGGGGCAAACACATGCAAAGAAAATGTATATATAACAAAGTTACAAAGAAAAGTTTTGATAATTTTCAAAAAAATTGAATGCCATACCAAGCTAAATATCATACTATGTTGTACAAAATTTTTGGCTAATAAGTGTTTATTCACTAATGCCAAAGGGGGAGATTGTTGACATTAATTCAAGTTTGTTATTAGTCACAACATGTATTAAGATTCTAGTTTAGATCAAGCAGTTCAGTGTTTGCAAAGCTTTGTAGTTTCTACAAAGTCAACATCTTAAGTCAAGCAAAGCTAGTGTTAACCGAGTTACACGGTATCTACCAAGTCACCAATGTATACCGAGTTCAAAACTATGTTGAAGTGAATAGTATGTGCCAAGCCTCTAATTCTACTGAGTGCATGATGATGCCAAGTAATGACACTGGTCTCCACATATCAAAAATTCACCAAGTCAGTTTAAGAACCCGAGCATCTACATTTTGGTCAACTTTTTAATATTCATGTTATCATGCCCAAACCATGAGGGAAAAAACACACATAATTTTGTTTATTTATAATAATTAAATTGCTCTAAATTTTTGAAATGATTGATTTCAGTTTAAGTAAAGGTCCTCTACTTCATCTTTAGTTTAAAACTCTTGTGGACGAATGCATCGTCAGGATTTTGAAGTTCTTCGTTATTAGATTGAAATCAATGTTTACTTAATTCGTTATTGCATTGCTTAATAATCATGTGAAAATTATTTTAATAACATTCTAAAAGAAATTGGGTTTATATTAATCGTAAAATCCAAATCAATAAACTCGAGTTTAATCCTATATCAAATAGCCAATTAACCTTTCATACTTTATCTACTTAGAACGAACTAAAACAATTATAATAATTAAAAACAAAACATTAATTCCCAACTTAAATTAAAGATTATGATTTTGAATTATACACTAGTCATAAATTTAATTTTACTAACAACTAACTAATTAAACTAACTAACGAAATCTAACATTAATCTAACCATATACAAAATGAGTGTCTAATCCTTCAATAGAACTTAACTTTACAATTTAAATTAAAATTAAAACTATCTAATTAAACCATGAAATTAAACTAATATTACAAAAGAAATATAAATATAAAATGTAAACAATAACTTAACAATTTACATGACATGAATAAAACAATTAAATTAAAACAAACCAACCAACTTATCTTAATCTAAACTAACATCTAATATTAACTAAATTTAAAACATTAAATAACATACAAATTAAAATTAACAAACAACTTAACTAACATATAAAAAAACTAAACTTATTAACAACTAACCTACCTACTAACTCTAACATATACTAAACCAATCTACCCTACCCCTAACCACTAACCATCCCACTTTCCCACTAGTCAAGTCGATTTGACCCCCAACACCTCTCCTAGGGCCCCACGCAATCCAAGCCTTCACATCCAAAAAAAAAAGTATGCTGGATCATGGAGGAGCTGAAGTTAAAAAAGCAGATTTCATTTGCAAACTTTAGTACCACCCAAAACTTAAACCAAAGACTTCAACCAATGTCATGTCACTGACATGGTAGCATTTACCCTCCTTCCCACGCAACCCAAGGAGAACAAAAATGCATCCCAAGCAGTGGGCAAATGAGCAAAGACAAGGAAAGGAGATAAATAAGGAAATGACCACCAAAAATTTAAACTTAAGATAAGAAGCAACTTTCCATCCAACATAAATGTTTTACCATCCAAGTGAGTGATAGGCATGGAGGAAGATGTGGATGAGACAGGGTGGCAGAATCTAAACTTAACAAGGTTTATTTCATAGGTGAGCGCTTCAACAAGGGGATGGGACATTTTTAAAAAAAAATTATTGCATAAATTTGTATAGGTGAGGAAGATGTTAGAAAGGTATATATATATATATATATATAATTACTTTTGATATTTTGAACATTAATATCTATATTTTCTTTTTATTTTGTTTTATTTCGAATTTTAAAAATAAGAATATTTTGGAGAATAAGGTGTATTTTTTTTTTTCCTTTGGAATAGATTTAAAACATTTACACCAAAATCATTAGATCTCTTATAAATCTTAAATTGGAGTAATTCGACCTATGTCAATAATTTCTTTTAAATGAAAATCCATAGAGCCTAATTACAACCTTAACATACCAAGAATATAAATTATCCATTTTAATAAATAATGCAATACTTGCTGATTCAACTAATCAAGCAACCTGAATCTACATCCATGATCATAATTTCATTTTCAACCATCTAAATTTAAATCACGATTAAATCACATGATGACCAATTATGCTCAAAACACCAATTTTATTGGCAAACCTGATTGAAAGGCTCAGTTGGGAAAGAATTAGGAAGAAAACTCGGCTTCGTTGCCAATTACAACAAGGTTTAAAATACAATTTACAATAGGATCTCAATCCCAAATTTCAACAATTTAAACAAATTTTCTTGATGACCCTAATCAAGGGATTTATAATGTTTTCTGCAACTCATTTCTAGAACCATGGAGGGAATAGAATCTGATCAGGTGACCAAAAGCATGACCAAGAACAATTCAAAACATGCATATTCATACAAGGTTTTCACAATGAGATTCACAATGAATCAACACTAGGGAAAGGTGGATTCTTCCAATAGGAGAAGTCAAGCACAACACCAAATCAGATGCCCAATCAGGGCTATTAACAAAGAACTTTCATTCTTCCATTTAAAAATGCCATACTCATACGAGGTTTGTGCTGACGGGTAGGGGCCCATAACACCCTACCCTTTCTCCCTCTTCTCATCTTGAGAAGAGACTTTGCATTGGTTGGAGTCCAACTAAATAGACCTTTCCCAAAATTGGTCACTTCTACCCTCTCCAAGGGTGAGTAATACCAAAACACCCATGCAAGAAAAAAATCTCAAAATTGCAAACATAAACATGAAAGGAAAACATCCACAATAACATGGTTTTCAAATCTTCCCAACATACCCACAAACATACAAACATTGAAACAACAACAAAGTAGCATAAGCATGAAACAAATATGAAAACTAAATAAGGGAGATGAGAATTTCCTACCTTCACAAAGAGGTAATGGCAATCAATAATTTGAGTAGAGATTCTACTTCCTTCCTTCAATCTTCAAGAACCCTTCTCTAAATGTAGAGATTGGGTAACAAACTCCACAAGTCCAAGAAGGGCCTCTAAATAGGCCTCCAACTCACCCACACTGCAGATTAAACACTAATTTGGATTAAGGGATGACTAACCTTGATTGAGAACAAAATAACAACTGACACCAACTAAACCAAATTGGGTCCAAAGGTTAAATGACTAACCTTAAACAGGACACTGAAGAACATAAACAATTTACGAGTGTCAAGTGACACTAACAGAACATAATTACGAACACTAACTTTCGCTGAACATAGAAAGATACATATATATATCTCACAATACAATACGTGAGTTACAAACAACAAGGTTTCTAAAATTAGCACAAAGAGATCAGTTCTATTCCTTCGTAGGGTTTCTCGGCTAAATATCTGCACACTCATTGCACACATCAGTAGTCTCGTAAAATCACATGTACATATATGTATACGTATCAGAAATCCACATAAATTGAAACATACATCAATAAGGGTTTCTTCATCCTGCTTAATTCTTAACCATTTAAAGTCTCGTAAATCAAAGTCTCAATCATACATTACTAATTTCATCAACATACATATACATGAAACATTAAATGACAACTTCAAATATATCTGAAAGTAACATCACACAACATGAAATGATAAGTATGTTCTAAACATCAGATAATATCTCGACATCTCGAGTCATGAATAAAAAAATAATAGTAATGTATCACTATGCTACAATGGGTCAGGGTGAGGCCTCACATCCTCCCCCATGAGGCATGAACTTCCTCCTGGAGTTCATGAAAAAGGTATGGGTACTGAGATTGCATCTATGCTACACCCTCCCATGAAGTTGTGACCTCATCATAACAGTCCCACTAGACCCTAACCTAGTCTAGCTCTCGTTGTCAAAGTGCTAGGGTCCATCGAGCAATAATGCGGATAGGCTCCAGTGCTAGCTGTCCATCCAACTCCACCTGTAAAGCATCCCAATCTATAATATGAGACTCATCATAAATGTATCCTCTAAGTACTAAAATATGAAACACATTGTGGATGCATGACAAGCTAGGTGGCAAAGCTAAACAGTATGCAAAAGGTCCTATCCTCTCAAGAATCTCGAACGGCCCAACGAATTGGGGTGCCAAGTTAGAGCCCTTTTTGAAACAAATCAGACTCTTGTGTGGTCACACCCTCAAGAACACTCTATCACCAACCTAATACTCTTGATCTATCCTCTTTGCATCAGCATACATCTTCTGCCTATCCTGTGCCTCTCTCAGGCGCTATCTAATCAGGGTCACCTGCTGCTCCATCTCCTTTACTAACTAGGGACCAATAGATACTCGATCCTCAATCTTGTCCCAACTCAAGGGTGTCCTGCACAATCTCGCATACAAGGCCTCATAAGGTAGCATACGTATGGAAGAATCGTGCCCATTGTTATAAGAAAACTTGACAAGATGTAGGTATTCCTCCCATTTGACCTGATGGTCCATCACGTACATACGTAGCATGTCCTCCAAAACTTGATTCACTCACTTGATCTGGCCATCGGTCTGAGGATGGTATGCTGTACTAAAATTGAACCTAGTGCCCAAGGCTAATTGCAACTCTCTCCAAAATGAAGAAGTGAACAAAGAGTCTCTATCAGAGATGATCTTACGAGGAACACCATGAAGTCTAACAATGTCTCGCAAGAACATCTGAGCTATGTCTCATGTTGTGAATGTAGTACACATGGGTGAGAAATGGGCAACCTTGGTCAATGTGTCAACTATCACCAAAATGGCATCATGGCGACGAGATGACATAGGAAGACCAACAATGAAATCCATATATATAGTGTCCCATTTCCACACTGCCATCTCATGCGGTTGGAGAAGCCCACCAGGATGATGATGCTCTACCTTCACCCTCTGGCACTCGAGGCATCTCACAACTATGCTAGCAATCTACACTCTCATGCCTGGCCAATGATACAACTGCCTCAAATCTACATGTAACTTCTTAACACCAGAGTGCATTGCATAAGGTGCTCTGTGAGCCTCAAGTACAATGAGCTCGCGCAAACCCCCAATGAAAGGTACATACATACATCCCCTATGACACAAAAGTCCATCAGACTCCAAGGAATACTCTGCAAACTTCCCTTCCAAGGGTCTCTGAGAATGTACTAACTGACTAACTTCTTCATAAAGCTCATTAGCCAGTAAGTGTTGTAAGATCCGTTCTCTCAAGTTAGTGCAAGTAGTCACAGATGAAAGCTCATAGTGCCTTCTGCTTAAGGCATATGCAAAAAAATTCTCCTTTCCCTTGATGTAATGTACATCAAAATCATACTCACACAAAAACTCCATCCACCTTCTTTTCCTAGCATTGAGGTTTGGCTAAGAAAAAATGTACTGCAAGCTCTGGTGATCAGAGTGAAGCTCAAATCTATGACCCAGAAAGAAATGTCGCCATCTCACCAAGGCATGAACCACTGCCACTAGTTCTGGGTTGTGAGTAGGATAATTAAGTTTATGAGTCTTCAACTTCCTAGACTCAAAGGAAATAGGTCGTCCTTCCTGTATAAGGACTGCCCCTAAACCATCTAAAGATGCATTGGTGTACACCACAAAATCTGCAATAGGATCTGGTACTGCAAGAATCGGAGCACTCTTGAGAGCTCTCTTGAGCTCTTCAAAAGCTCTACCACACTTCTCTGTCCACTCATACTTATTCCCCTTTTTTTGAAGAGAAGTGATGGGGTGTGCCAATCTAGAGAATCCTAAAATGAAGCGTTGGTAATATCCTGCTAGCCTCATAAAGCTCCTCACTTCAGTAACACTGGTGCGTGCTGGCTAATCCATGATGGCCCTAATCTTTGATGGGTCTACTGAGACTCCATCACCTGATATGACATGACCCAAATAATGTATCTTGGGTCTGAAGAATGCACACTTTGACAAGCTGCCAAACAACTGATTCTCTCTTAGCTTCTGCAATACTTGTCTTAGGTGATCTTCATTCTCTCTCTCATCATGAGAATAAATCAGAATGTCATCAAGAAACACAACCACAAACTTATCCAAAAATGTATGGAATAATCCATTCATGAGGCTCATGAATACAGCTGGAGCATTTGTGAAGCCAAATGGTACCACGGTGAACTCGTAGTGACCATACCTAGTATGAAAAGTTGTCTTGGGGATATCACTGTCCACAATCCTCAACTGATGGTAACTCGACTTCAGATCAATCTTTGAAAATACTCGGGTACCCTGTAACTGATCAAAGAGATCATCAATTTTGGGAAGAGGATATCGATTCTTGATGGTCACTTTGTTCAATTACTAATAGTCAATACACAACCTAAGTAATCCATCCTTCTTCTTGACGAAGATCATCGGTGCACCCCAAGGTGACACACTAGGTCAAATATGCCCCTTCTCTAAGAGTTCCTCCAACTGAGCTTTTAGCTCACTAAGCTCATGAGTAGTCATCCTATATGGTTCTCTCGAAATTGGCTCAGCTCCTGGTACTAGGTCTATGTGAAAATCCACTGCTCGAGGTGGAGGCATACCAGGAAGCTCTGAAGGGAACACATTAGAAAACTCCTAAAGGATTGGAAAATCATCAAGGGATGGATCCCTCTCTGAATCTTCCTCTTTGTCACTAATAGTGATAGCAAACAACTGACAACCCTTTTGCATGCACCGTCTAAGCTGCATGGCAGAAATCATATAAAGGGACACTGGCCTCTTCACTCCGAAGATCTCCCTAGAGATACCATCATCATCCACCCATTCCACCCTCTTCTGTCGATAATCCATCTTGGCGATGTGGGCATAAAGCCAATCCATGCCAAGAACAACATCATAAGAACCTAGAGGGGTAATGCCCAAATCAATCCTAGTGGACATGTCTCCAATCTGCATCTGACAACTCCACACCATGGAACTAACTGACACTCTGGCTCCTAAGGCTAACTCTACTTCCCAACTAACATCCTGTCTAACAACCACTAGCCCGTAATGCTCCACCACAAATGGAGATATAAAAGAGTTAGTAGCTTTAGAATCAAATAAAACTGCAACCATACGGCCCTGTATAATACCTGTAGCCTTGATAGCTGTGGCCTGATGCCCAGTCTGGCAGTTGTCAACTGCTACAAAAACTCTATGGGATCTACCCATGTCACCAACTGTCGGCTCTAAAAAAGCTCTACTCTCACCACTGGATGCATGTCCTTGTGGACACTCCCTAGCTATATGACCCATGCCACCACAAGTGTAGCATGGTCCATGAGTATAAGATCGTGTACCATATGACCTAGACTACTGTGGGCCTCCTGACCTGCTAGATTGACTGTATCAACCCCTAGAAGACTGTTGAGTCTTCATTGACTGTGATTGTGGGGTTTGTACTTTTTGATCCTGCCTAGGACCCTGTGACTGCCACTATTTGGGCTTGGAGCCCTGATAACCCTAAGAAGTTTTCTATTACTGCTGCTAGGGTTTTGGCTGCTGAGACTGTTGGCCCTTAGAGGACCCTGCTGTATAGTTCTGATTCCCTTTCCAAGGGGGTTTCTACTGGGAAGAGTTTCAGTTCTGAGACCAATCCCATGACTCCTGCCTACCTTGAGTATCCTTAGCAACTAGTGCTATCTCTACTGCCTATCTGAAGGTGGTAAGGAAGGCCATCCGAATTGGGCCCTGAAGTGAGAAATTCAGACCCATGATAAAGCGATGTACCCGAAGTTTCTCATTCGTCATGTATTCCACATAAGGAAGGAGCTCGAGAAACCTGCTCTCGTACTGAGCCACTGTAAGGCCTCTTTGATACAGAGAATGAAACTCCTCAATCTATTTCTGTCAAAAATGCTCTGATAAGTACCTCTCTCAAAATATTTCTAAGAAAGATTCCCATGTGGGGGTGTCCATCCTCACTCCACCTATGATCTCCTCCTGATGCTACCAGTTGGAGGCATCCCCTCTCAACTGATGAACTGCTAGTCGTGCTTTTAGATTACTCCCATAAGGGCATAACCTAAAGCACTATTGTAGGCTTTTTAAACATGCCTCTGCTATTGTTCCCTTAGTGGAACCGGTAAATAATGGTGGCCCAAGTCGAATCAATTCCCTGATATCATCTCCTACGTGTCTAGGAGGTGTGTCAAATGGGGGTCCTCTTTGGTGTATGGACTCTTCCTTGTGTTCATCTTGACCCTCTAACTACCTCAGTGGGGGACTCCTAGTCCTCCCTCTGACTCTGGGCCCGCCTCCTCTGGGTCCCTTTGTTTCCACTACTGGAATCTATTGAACTGGCTGAACTACAGGTACTACTCTCTGCTGAACTACACTGATCAAAGTCTGAAGTGCATCTATAATGTCCTGGTTTGGGTTTGGTGGTGGTGGAGGTGGAGGTGGTGGAGGTGGTCCATCCTCCTATCCCACTCTACCACCCCTAGCCCTACGACCTTTGCCTTGCTGGCTATGAGTAACAGGCAGCATCTACACAATTAAAAGTTTGAGTTAAATTTAGGAAGCACAATGGTTTAAGGTTCCTAGTGTTGAAAACTAGGCTCTGATACCAAAATTTCATGCCCAAACCATGAGGGCAAAAACACACAAATAAATTTTTTTTTTTAATAATTAAATTGCTCTAAGTTTTGAAATGATTGATTTCAGTTTAAGTAAAGGTCTTCTACTTCATCTTTAGTTTAAAACTCTTGTGGACGAATGCATCATCAGGATTTTCAAGTTCTTCGTTATTAGATTGAAATCAATGTTTACTTAATTCGTTATTGCATTGCTTAATAATCATGTGAAAATTATTTTAATAACAATCTAAAAGAAATTGGGTTTATATTAATTGTAAAATCCAAATCAATAAACCCGAGTTTAATCCTATATCAAATAGCCAATTAACCTTTCATACTTTATCTACTTAGAACGAACTAAAACAATTATAATAATTAAAAACAAAACATTAATTCCCAACTTATATTAAAGGTTATGATTGTGAATTATACACTAGTCATAAATTTAATTTTACTAACAACTAACTAATTAAACTAACTAACATTAATCTAACCATATACAAAATGAGTGTCTAATCTTTCAATAGAACTTAAATTTACAATTAAAATTAAAAGTAAAACTATCTAATTAAACCATGAAATTAAACTAATATTACAAAAGAAATATAAATATAAAATGCAAACAATAACTTAACAATTTACATGACATGAATAAAACAATTAAATTAAAACAAACCAACTAACTTATCTTAATCTAAACTAACATCTAATATTAACTAAATTTAAAACATTAAATAACATACAAATTAAAATTAACAAACAACTTAACTAACACATAAAACAATTAAACGTATTAACAACTAACCTACCTACTAACTCTAACCTATACTAAACCAAGCTACCCTACCCCTAACCACTAACCATCCCACTTGCCCACTAGTCAAGTCGATTTGACCTCCAACACCTCTCACAAGGCCCCATGCAATCCAAGCCTTCACATCTAAAAAAAAAGTACACTAGATCATGGAGGAGCTGAAGTTAAAAAAGAAAATTTCATTTGCAAACTTTAGTACCACCCAAAACTTAAACCAAAGACTTCAACCAATGTCATGTCACTGACATGGTAGCATTTACCCTCCTTCCCACGCAGCCCAAGGAGAACAAAAACACATCCCAAGCAGTGGGCACGTGAGCAGAGACAAGGAAAGGAGATAAATAAGGAAATGACCACCAAAAATTTAAACTTAAGATAAGAAGCAACTTTCCCTCCAACATAAATGTTTACCATCCAAGTGAGCACTAGGTATGGAGGAAGATGTGGATGAGACAGGGTGGCAGAATCTAAACTTAACAAGGTTTATTTCATAGGTGAGCGCTTCAACAAGGGGATGGGACATTTTTAAAAAAAAGTTATTGCATAAATTTTTATAGGTGAGGAAGATGTTAGAAAGGTAAGATATATATATATATATATATATATATATATATATATATATATATATATATATATATATATATATATATATATATATATATATATATATATTCAATTACTTTTGATATTTTGAACATTAATATCTATATTTTCTTTTTATTTTGTTTTATTTCAAATTTTAAAAATAAGAATATTTTGGAGAATATTCTCTCTTGCAAGGAGGCATTTAAATTTTCTCCCATACAAAAGGCAGAGAGTTTTACTCTCTTGCAACACACATTTTTTTTGATGAAATTTTTTCTAAGTATAGAAATTACAAGGCAAGAAAAATATATGTATATATATATATATATATATATATTTTTTTTTTTTAAGGTGTATTTTTTTTTTCCTTTGGAATAGATTTAAAACATTTACACCAAAATCATTAGATCTCTTATAAATCTTAAATTGGAGTAATTCGACCTATGTCAATAATTTCTTTTAAATGAAAATCCATAGAGCCTAATTTCAACCTTAACATACCAAGAATATAAATTATCCATTTTAATCAATAATGCAATACTTGCTGATTCAAATAATCATGCAACCTGAATCTACATCTATGATCATAATTTCATTTTCAACCATCTAAATTTAAATCATGATTAATTCACATGATGACCAATTATGCTCAAAACACCAATTTTATTGGCAAACTTGATTCAAAGGCTCAGTCGGGAAAGAATCAGGAAGAAAACCTGGCTTCGTTGCCAATTACAACAAGGTTTAAAATACAATTTACAATAGGATCTCAATCCCAAATTTCAACAATTTAAACAAATTTTCTTCATGACCCTAATCAAGGGATTTATAATGTTTTCTGCAATTCATTTCTAGAACCATGGAGGGAATAGAATCTGATCAGGTGACCAAAAGCATGACCAAGAAAAATTCAAAACATGCATATTCATACAAGGTTTTCACAGTGAGATTCACAATGAATCAACACTAAGGAAAGGTGGATTCTTCCAACAGGAGAAGTCAAGCACAACACAAAATCAGATGCCCAATTGGGGCTATTAACCAAGAACTTTCATTCTTCAATTTAAAAATGCCATACTCATACGAGGTTTGTGCTGACGGAGGTTTGTGCTAACGGGTAGGGGCCCATAAAACCCTACCCTTTCTCCCTCTTCTCATCCTGAGAAGAGACTCTGCACTGGTTGGAGTCCAACTAAACAGACCTTTCCCAAAATTGGTCACTTCTACCCTCTCCGAGGGTGAGTAATACCAAAACACCCATGCAAGAAAAAAATCTCAAAATTGCAAACATAAACATGAAAGGAAAACATCCACAATAACATGGTTTTCAAATCTTCCCAACATACCCACAAACATACAAACATTGAAACAACAACAAAGTAGCATAAGCATGAAACAAATATGAAAAATGAATAAGGGAGATGAGAATTTCCTACCTTCACAAAGAGGTAATTGAAATGAACAATTTGAGTAGAGTTTCCACTTCCTTCCTTCAATCTTCAAGAACTCTTCTCTAAATGTAGAGATTGGGTAACAAACTCCACAAGTCCAAGAAGGGCCTCTAAATAGGCCTCCAACTCACCCACCCAAGGGCTCAATAACTACCCCACCCACAAGCAATTCTAGAAACTCTTAACTCAACCTAAACTATGGTTAAACCCTATGTGGAGATGAGGTGGGGTAACTCAAGATAACAATGGTCAATTTTCGCACAAAGGCAAAAAGAGACTTTTTGAGAGACCTCAAAAGTCAATAAAAGGGGCTTAGGGGTTGGGAAAGACCCCTAACCCATACCCATACCCTTTGGGTATAATTATATCATTTTTTAAGCCTTAGGAAAGAGGTTTAGAGCCAAACAAAATCTAAGAATAAAATAGGACCATCTAACTACGCTAACACTATAGATTAAACACTAATCTGGATTAAGGGATGACTAACCTCGATTAAGAACCAAATAGCAACTGACACCAACTAAACCAACTTGGGTCCAAAGGTTAAACGACTAACTTTAAATAGCACACTGAAGAACATAAACAATTTATGTGTGTCAAGCGACACTAACAGAACATAATTACGAACACTAACATTCACTGAACATAGAAAGATACATACATACAGCTCACAATACAATACGTGAGTTACGAACAACAAGGTTTCCAAAATTAGCACAAAGAGATCAGTTATGTTCCTTCGTAGGGTTTCTTGGCTATATATCTGCACACTCATTGCACACATCAGTAGTCTTATAAAATCACATGTACATATATGTATACATATCAGAAATCCACATAAATTGAAACATACATCAATAAGTGTTTCTTCATCCTGCTTAATTCTTAACCATTTAAATTCTCATAAATCAAAGTCTCAATCCTACATTACTGATTTCATTAACTTACATATACATGAAACATTAAATGACAACATCAAATATATCTGAAAGTAACATCACACAACATGAAATAATAAGTATGTTCTAAGCATTAGATAATGTCTCGACATCTCGAGTCATGAATAACAAAATAACAGTAATGTATCACTATGCTATGATGGGTCAGGGCGAGGCCTCACACGTGTTAACTTGTGTAATTGCCAACTTTGTAATAATGTGAATTATATTGATATATATGTAATGTATTGTATCATATCCAAGCATGTAGTAATGTAATGAAATAAGATAATGTGAATGAAATGCAAACATAAGAATGTGAATTAGCAGCAGAACAAAGTGTATTGCAAGGCCATATCAGGAGCAGCAAAGTTACATCTATCACATAGAGGTGATCAGTACTTCAAGGATCTCAATCAAAAAATTAGTTGTAAGTGAAAGATCTACTATTTCATCCTAACAGGTGAATCAACTTCAAATCCTTTAACAAGGTAGACTTAACAATCTTTTCTTTAAATATTTTTACTGAGTGCATACTTCATTGTATGTTTGTAAAACCTCTAACAAGGTGGACCTAGTAGTCCTAATTGCTCCTAATAGGGTAGATCAGCAAAAGTTTGTAAGCCTTAATAGACCAACTTTATGCTACAGTATTGAAGTTTTGTGGGTATCATCCCCACCCCAGCTTTACTTTCTATTTGGAAGGTTTCTGGGTCACCAAATATTGTATTCAAAGTGTTTAGTTTCACATGCATGTAGTAGATTTAAATCTACTAATGGTAATTGAATTATGCTATTAAGTTCTAAATCTGTTAAAAATTTTGAGGTTACTGATTCACCCCTCCCCTCTCAATAACCTAGCTAGTCTTAAATATTTCCAACAATACCATGTGGAGCTCCATCGCTATTCACAATTTAGGAGTCTGTAATGAAAATTAAGTCTCATACTGATGGATGAATTCAAAAATGAATGTTTCTTTGTTTATTGAAGACTTTGACTCGTCTTCATAATAATTATCTACTACTCTATTTCTTATTCCTATAGGTTTATTTTCATGATGTCCATTATCTTCCACACTTTGTTATGTGTGTAACTTGTGCGTATATGATATGCCTTGAGGTTGGGCACAAACTATGTTGCAACATATTTTCACCAGGCCGATGCCATTCCCCCATATGCATGCATAGTCATAGACATAAGCTTGTTTTGTGTCCATCAAATCACCTTGTGTAAATGTGTTGTGTTCTCATAAAAAATAAACATAAAATTCACCATACAGGTATATATTGTTACAACAATTAACATAATTCAAATTTTCATATGTTTCTTTATTTGGTATGTAACTTAATTTTAGTTAAAGTTATATTTTAAATAATATAATATTATGATTTTAATAACAATATATTAAATTATTTTTTTTATTATCATTTTATATTATTTTATCAATTGAATAATTTGAAAGAATGGATGAATAACTTAAATATTTTTATGTTTTTCTATTATTATTTTTATTTTCCTCATTGAATTTCATTGAGTCAATATATTTGGATAATTTACTGTTTACTTTAACAATGAGAATATTTAATAAAACATAGTACTATATATTTAATAAAACTATATTTAATTTTAACACTCATAAATATGTAGTAACTAACAAATTATCATACAATAATTTTTTTTTATAAAGAACTTATCAAAAAAATAATTTATAAATCTATAATCTCAAAAATAATTCAATATTTATTTAAAGAAAACTAAGAAAATAAAATAAAATAAATTTCAATTTCAATTAAGTAACAAATGTAAAAAATAAATAAAATTTAAGGAATTATTTTTCGCTTTTGATTTTATTACTAATATGTAAAATGAAAGCATTGATTTTACCTCAACTTTTTACTATTCTCTTGCACATTTGTAACATTTGGTTCCTTTTTCAACTTTTATTTTGAATTTGTTGATATTTTCTTTTCTTTTTTCATTGACTTTTCATATTTAATTTTTGGGAATTTTTCTTTAAAATTTTAAAAAAATATTATTATGTAATTAATATAAATAAGCCTAAAACAATATATCCTTTAGATTTCTAAAGTTTTTAAAAATTTTGTTTTGAATGTTCTAAAAAGTTAGGATTCAATATATCTCACAATTTTATTATAAGACAACTTTTTATTTAGATATTTTGAAATCCTAACTTATTGGAACATTCAAAATAGACATTTGAAAACCTTTAGAAATATACAAAGATATATTACTTTTGGCTTATTTGTCAATGGTTGCATTATATTTTAAAAAAAATAGAAAATGAAATAAAATTGCGAGATCTTTTTTGAATATATAAATGGAGTGTAGTGATAGTTTTGAAAGTTATTAATGAGAAAAAAAATGCTTTTATTTAACTTCTAAAAAATTTAGGACACCAAAATTTAATGAGGATTTCCATACTAGGTTATTGAAATTCTTCAAAACCCCAGTATGTATAAGGTACACTCATAGGCTTTTAAAATTCTTACCATATAAAATCCACATTAGTTATATCATTTTGTTTAGAAGTGACATGATAATTACAAGCATGAATGTAGTGAAAATGTTTATACCAATATTTTTATTTTTCTAAAATTTGAGTTCCTTGTAATTTTTACTTAGATTTGACATTATTCTAGAGCTTTACAAAGCTCTTCTTTAATTTGAATAATGAAATATAATAAAGTTATCATCAAATTTACAATCTATCATACAATTAAACTTACAAATTATGAAAATATAATTTTAAATTTTAAAATCATGTAAAAATAAATATGATAAATTTATTTTTAAATAAATTTATTTCAAATTATGGAAAATTATAAATTCATTTAAGTAGTTAATAGAACATATTGAATTAATATAATTTAATTTTGATAATTTCTATATTAAATACTATTGATAATAGTTGATTTCCTTTTAACACAACTCACAAATTGTTCATTTTTTAATTATAAATTATCTTTAAATCAAAAATCTGCACTTTACACATTTGTTTTCTAGACAAGTGTTATCTGCAACCTATTAATATGATTTCATTCATACCATACATTAACTATGCCTGATATTGACTAAACCCTATTATTATCATTTGAAATGATAAGGTAAAGAATGGTGTATATTGTTGTGGTTTCTATTAATATTTCTTAGATGGTTAATAATTATTAAGGTTGATAATTATGATAATAGTTGGATAACTGATTCAGCCCCCACCTCTGAAGTTATATATTTTTGGACTATATATTCTAGCAATTGGTATTAGAGCTATAGGTCTTTGAAGAGAATGCTTAATAGCTTTGGGAGATCCATGATGAATCTTTTCAAAAAGGATAGTCCTAAATTTTATGGGGCCAAGTATGATAGTTGAAAGGAGAAGATGAAGACTTATCTACTATGCATGGGTCTAGGATACTGGCTTTTGATGAAAGCAGAGAAGGACATTGTAAAAGAAGAAAATCTTAAAGAATGTAGTGAAGTAGAAAGAGATTTTTTCATGTGTAACATGAGAACTAGAGAAGCATTACTATCAGCTCTTACTGAGAAAAAATACAATTAGGTAAAGACACTTCAAACATCTCATGAAATTTGGAAAGCATTATAAGCTACTTTTGAAGGTGATACGCATGCAAAAATAAAAAGGGTGTGGAATTGGATATGTGCATTTCAAGGTGCTAAAATGATGGAAGATGAATTTGCAAGAAATTATATTGGTAAGATATCATGGTGAAATTTGTTGTAGGAATCAAGACTCACAGTGAAATTAATGAAGAAGATGAGGTTATATTGAAGATCTTGTAAAGTTTGATACCACTATTCAAGAAAGTGGCTCAGATGATTTAGCTACTTATACCTTGCACTGAGGATTTCACCAAGGAAATATTGCTTGGTAGATTAGAAGTAGAAGAAATTGAACGAAGAGAATCTTGAGATCTAACAAGAGTAGAGACAACTTTTAGTGTACTTAATGTTCGACCAAGTCTATCAAGGAGTGTGAGACATACACATGGAGATTTTTCTAGTAGTAGTAGATCTGATGAGGAGAGAACAAGATTAAGGAAAGTATAGCCCTTCTTGTGAGAAGAGAAAAATATGGTAATAATATCTTTGAATTTTGGATTTTTAATGAATTTGATCATTATGAATCTAAATGTCCTAAAAGAGAGAGAGAAAATAATATGTGAAAGTTCAGGCCTAGAAAACTTAGAGATTGTTTGTATGCTAATGAAGATGAGAAATTTGATTGAAAAAGTTAGAATAAAAGTGATGATGAATTAGAAATTATGGCTATTAAAGAAGATGATCTTGATAGAGAAATTAGAGAGGAAAGAGATCTACATACCCAAGTTGAGAAAAAATCTAATTGGATAATTGATAGTGTATGTTCACATCACATGACTAGTGATATGAATAAATTTGTTAAGTATAGAAATCATGATGGAGGTATTGTTAGAGTTGGTAATAATGTAGCCTGTCGTATAATAGGATTGGATCCATTACTCTTAATGGTAAAACTAACACTGATGATGTCTACTTTGTTGATTGTTTAAAGAATAACTAATTGAGTGTTGGATAGTTGGTAGGCGAGGGATATTAGTTTTAATTCACAAAGAAGACTTGCATTATCAAAGACATAGATGGTAAGATGATTGGAACTAGAACTAGATCCAAAGGTAATGTATTTCAGTTGAATTCTACTGAAATGACATGTTCGGTAGCTAAAGATGATAATAGTTGGTTATGGCATAGGAGATTCTATCATACAAACTTTGATAATATTGTGAAAGTTAGCAACACATTTGCAATAAGAGATTTTCCTAAGATAACCAAGCCTACTAATGTTGTTTCCAAACAATGTTTTTTTGGCTCAGTAGAAGATAATATCATTTCCTAGCAAGAAGTTCACAACCAAAGATAAGCTAGAAATTATTTACACAGATCTGAGTGGTCCCTCAAGAAAAAGAGGATTCTATGGTGAAAGATATTTTATGATTTTTGTTGATAATTTCACTAGAATGATGTGGGTAGCATTTCTTAAAGAGACATCTGAGGCATTTGAGAAGTTAAAGATATTTAAGAATAGATTTGAGAATGAATCTAGTGTTAAGATAAATTGTTTGAAATCTAATAGAGAGGATATCTCACCTCTAGAGAGTTTAATATGTTTTGTGAAGAGAACGGAATTAAAAGACATTTTCTTCACCTAGAATGCCTAAGCAGAATGGGATTATAAAAAGAAAAAATAATTCACTAGTAGAGGTAGCAAGAACAATGTTGTTTGACAATGATTTTTCCAAGATATTTTGTAGAGAAACAATCAATGTTGTACTATACACCTTGGACAAGATATAGATTGGAAAAGGTATGAACAAGACACCCTATGGTTTGGTCATTCACCATCAGTTAAGTTTTTTAGAATATATGGAAGAAAATGTTACATTAAGAGAGATGATGATATTAGTAAGTTTGATACTAGAAGTTATAATTGTATGTATCTTGGTTATCCATTGAAGAGAAAGGCATATTGATCTTTTAATCATAGAACCAAGACAAAAGTTGAATGTGCAAATGTAAGGATTGGTGAAAAGTTTGGAACTAAAGAAAAGATGATGAATTATAATTGTGATGAAGAATGTGATAATGCTAAAGTTGTTAGAAGGAATTTTGAATCTATATTTGAGACTAACAATGATTTGTAGAATGGTGTACAAATTGTTGAACAAAGAGGATAGTGGAGTTGAGAACTAAGAGAGGAGATAAGATTTGAGTTAGCAACTCCTATATTAAATAGGAACATGACAAAGAATCTCCCACCAAAGTAGATAATTGGAAGTAAAGAAAAAGGTGTGATGACAAGGAAAAAAGTTAATGAAGAATTATACTGATTTTTCAAGTTGAACCTAAGAGTGAAGATGAATCATGTAAGTATGATAATTGAATTCAAGCAATATAAGAAGAACTAGATCAGATTGTGAAGAATGACACTTGGGAATTGATTGATAGACTAAAAGACAAGAATGTTATAGGAACCAAATGGGTATTCAGAAACAAGATGAATGAGCAAGGTGAAGTTGTAAGAAACAAAGCCAAACTTGAATGCAAAGGATATTTATAGCAAGAAGGAATAGATTATGAGAAGACATATGCACTTGTAGCATGAATCGAGGAAATAAGAATTTTCTTGGGATATTTAAAAAATAAGAAGTTCAAAGTATATCTGATGGATGTCAAATCGACCTTTCTAAATGCAAAACTTGAAGATGAAGTATATATTGAGCAATCTAAAGAATCTCCTTTGACAGAACAGAAGGATATGGTATGAAAATTAAAGAAAATTCTATATGTTTTGAAGCAAGCACCTAGAACTTGGTACAAAAGGTTGGACAAGTATTTGGCAAAGCTTGGATTTTCTAAAGGTAGGAGAGGTAGTAACTTATATTTGAAGGAAATAGAGAATGGTTTGTTGATCATAGTAATATTTTTTGATAACATAATATTTGGAGGTAATTGTTAGAAACAATAGTCCACCAAGATAACCGAGAGGGGGGATGGGGGGGTGTTAAATTATTTATCCAACAATTAAAACATTTACCTTCTTTAGACAAACTTAACCATTCAACCAAAGTAAACAAAACCAATAATAAGATGCACATAGAAAATTACACTGGATATGTTAACTAGGGAAACGTTTGATCAAAGGGGAAATCCCAGTGGGAATGATGCCCATAAGATGATGTACTAATATAAATATTCCTTGTTTTAGTATGGTCCTTGTTAGGAGTCTATTACAACCTTCAATACATATGAGTCCTTGTTAGGAGACTTTAAATCCCTGTTAGGAGATTCCAACCCTGTTAGAAGCTATGGTACAATGTATGCAAGATGAACCCACTGCTCAAACATGCAATTTATAGTTATCTTCTTCTTTCCTTTATTCTATCAACCAAACTAATCATTGTTAGACCTTATAGACTAGGTCATGAACTGTATATACAAATATCAAAGCTTGGATCACTCAGTAAGACCTCAGCAATGAAGTTTCCTTCACTCTTGCACTTCTCTGCTCAACTTCACATTCAGCTCTCTCTATTGCTTACAATTACTCCGCATTAATTCAATTCCATGCAATACAATTCTCCATGATAAAGGAAGATGTCCTTCCTTTATACTTAGTCCTCAAAACAATTGCTTGAGTTGGTTGTTAGACCTTCTCAATTAATTATTATAGGACCACATTAAGAACATGTTACACTTAGCAATATCATTAATATTTTTCCTTACAACTTGAATATCTTTCTTTACATGCAATATTATGATGAGGGAGCTTAGGCACTTCATCACCAACATGTCTTCTTCACATCCTCAACCTTGATTCTTAGAATAACAATTTTGATATGAGATATAACATGTTTACCAAAACATGTCTCTATAATTCTATCTCAAAATAGACATCACCATAACTCACATAAATTCTTCCAGACTTATAATTTCTTTTTTTGATGTTAGCTACATATACTAGATACTTAGATGTATCTCCCATAACCTTAGATAGTTACAATACTCAACTAGTTTTCTATACCAACTTGATCTTTCTGCTATTCTTGTGTCAGATACAACAGAAAATTGCTACATTGACATCAATGAAAAACTCAGTCATGAATGTAACATATCATCATAGTAGCATATCTACAATACTCCCCCATAGGAATATCATCAATATTCATGCTATCAATATTCTCTCAACATTAATGTTGCAGCAAGTGATAAGTTTGTTGATGAGATGAAGGATGAGTTGGAAATGAGCAAGATAGGAGAAATGAAATTTTTGCAAGGATTGCAGATTGAGCAAAAAAATGATAATATTTTCATTTCACAAATAATGTATCTAAGAGACTTGTTGAAAAGATTTGTATTAGAAAATTGTAATCCTCTTGGTACACCTATGATAATTGGTCACAAGCTATCTAGCAAAGATGAGACACCTATAGTTGAGTAGAAGAAGTAAAAATCCATTATTGGAGGATTGCAATATCTAATTCACACCAAACCAAATATAGAGAATGTAGTTGGGATTTTACGTAGACTTCAAGTTGATCCTAATGAGTATCATTATGTAGCAGTAAAGAGGTCAGATATTTGAAGAGAACATCTAATTATGGGATATGGTATGACAAATCAAGTGTTTTCACTTTATCTTCCTATACTAATGCAAATTGGGCAAGCTATATGGATGATAGAAAGAGCACTAGTGGTGAAGCATTCTTTCTTGGAGGGAGACTCATTTCTTGGCTAAGAAATAAATGAGATTTTATTTCTCATACTATAGCTGAGGTAGAGTATGTTGTAGCGTCAAATAACTATAATTAAGTTATGTGGATGACATAGATGTTGAAGGATATTGGAATCAAGTTTGCAGAACCTATTAAAACATTCTTAAAACTTAAAAAATTTACTTGCGTTAATAAGGCTTCGAATGAAGCCCCTTAGACCCATTCCCCACTAGTGGGAAATCTATCGAGAAGTGCCAAGGGGGAATTTTATTGAAACCCCCTTGGTGCCATGTGACATGGCATAGGGGGCGTTGAATTAAGGGGGCTTCATTCAAAGCCCTTCCCAAGGCTTTGAATGAAGCCCCCTTTGACTGAAGCCCCTTAATTTTATTTTTTTGCAAATTTCATAGTTTTTAACCTCAAATTATGCCCTTCTAAGAGCTCAAACAATGGTTAAATAGGTCTCTTTTTTAGAGGGTTTTAGTTCTTCAAAATGTTTTTTATTTGGATCCGAAGGGTTACTGATTTTTGGGTCACTTTGAACCCAAATAGACATCACTGTTGATATCAGAGCACCAAAAAACCCTATTTTCATTTAAAACTTCTCCAATTTTGACACACTTGAAATATGAGGCAAAATAATATTGCTTCCAACTTGATGTCATCTCCTAAGGTGGTAATCTTTTGATTTTTTCCTACGCAAATCAAGATTTTTCAGCTAAGAAATCAAGATTTTTTATACACAAATTGAGATTTATTTATGGAATATCAAGATTTTTTGGTACACAAATCAAGATTTCTAGCATGAAGATCGAAAATTTTGACATGTAGATCAAGATATTTTTAGCACGAAAATGAAGACTTTTGGCATGCGAACCAAAAAATAATTGACACAACAATCAAGATAGTTTACATTTTTTGGTATTGGTGTGCATGCTTTTTGAGACATTTTGCATAGATCTCGAGGTAGTAAATTTTTTTTTTTTCCCTTCCAAAGCTTTTTTGACCTACATGTATTCTTTTGGCAATAATTTTCTCATCTGGACTCTATTTTTCACAAACAAGATATCATTAGAAGATGAATTTTGAACTTGTCGTGATGGTGCAATTTATATAGACTTTTGGTGTTGCTTGGTTGCCAATTTATGCAATCAAATTCATATGTTCTATTTTTCACTCTAGGAGACATATTTTGAGACATTATATTTTCCATATTCTACTCTAGGCACATCCCATTCAACTTTTTACATTTTGGTGGATATCTTAGTTGTTTTGTGTCTAGGGATCAATTATGTTTCTTCAAATGATTCATCATAGGTTATACTATATTTTGTATCAGCTTTATGTCACTTTTGATCTTTTTTGACATCTTTTTGTAGTGTTTTGTAAACACATTGAGATAAAGTGCCACTCTATTGCATTTTAGGATCTTGCACATCTTTGTGTTTTATTGTACTCACACTACATTATATAGTGCCCAAGGGAGCTCCATGTTGGCCATATTTTCTATCTTCCTTTTTCAAGTGAGTGTTCCTTCCATGACATCAGCTTGTTGACATATAGATGACACATGCCATTATATTTGTTTGTATACTTCTTTTGCAGTTTGGATGGTTTTGGTTCTTCATTTTGCAAAAGATATTAGATTTAGTTTTAGTGGTCATGTCATACCTCTTAGAATTATAGGTAGGTTATGTTGGTTCTATTTCTTTCATGCTTTGATGGATTGAGCTATGCATTTAGTATTTGATCCTATGTACTAGGCATTGCAGTGGCTAGATACCTATGCATTTTGGTGAGATGGATCATTTACCATATAGACATTCTTTCATTTCTTTTTTTGGAGGCCATGAAGATACCTTGTGTCTTTGACAATGTTTGCAGACTTAGTCTTCTCTACCTAGTCATGCTTTATATAGAGGAGGTTCTTCAGATTAGTAGTGTTTGAAGCAACTTGATTTAGTGGTGTTATTCATGATCAAATTTTGTTCCTATATTCTGGGACATTCCCTAGTTTGGATGCTTCTTCATTCCTTCACTTGTACTTTTTAGCATTATTTCTATCTCTTTTTGGGGTAGGGTATTTCCCATGTGGTTTTCTCTATTTCTCTTATTTTTTGAGATTTTGGAGTGAGCTATGTATTCAATATTTGAACCTCTATACTATGTTTTTCTCATGTGATTTTCTCTATTTCTCCTCTTCTTAGAGATTTTGTAGTGAGCTATGTATTTCGTATTTGATCCTGTGTAATAGTAAATTGTAGTGGTTGAGTACCTATGCATTTCAATGGGATGGATCATTTACCATATAGAAATTATTTCATTCCTTTTATTGGATGCCATGAAGATAAATTCTATCTTTGATTAATCAAGTCTTCAAACTTAGGATTCTCTTTTTGGTCATGTACTAAATAGTGGAGGTTCTTTAGATAAGCACTTTGGTAGTGTTTGCAGCTTCCTACTTTAGTGGTGTTCTTTATGATCATCTTTTGTTCCTATATTCTAGGATATTCCCTAGTTTGGAGGCTTCTTCATTACTTCACTAGTTATTTTCAGCATTATTTCTATCTCTTTTTGGAGTAGGGTTTTTCCCATGTGGTTTTCTCTATTTCTCTTAGTTTTGGAGATTTTGGAGTGAGCTATGTATTCAATATTTGATCCTACATACTAGGTTTCTCCCATGTGGTTTTATTTATTTCTCCTCTTCTTAGAGATTTTGTAGTGAGTTATGTATTTAGTATTTGATCCTATGTACTAGGCAATTGTAGTGACTAAATACATCTCAATGGGATGGATCATTTACAATATAGACATTCTTCCATTCCTTTCTTTGGACACCATGAAGATAAATTCTATCTTCGATTAATCAACACTTTAGACTTAGTCTTCTCTTCCTGGTCATGTTCTATATAGTGTAGGTTCTTTAGATAAGTTGTTTGGCAGTGTTTGCAACTTCCTACTTCAATGGTGTTCTTCATGATCATCTTTTGTTCCTATATTCTAGGATATTCCCTAGTTTGGAGGCTTCTTCATTCCTTCACTAGCTATTTTCAACATTATTTATATCTTTCTTTGGAGTAGAATTTTTCCCATATGGTTTTCTCTATTTCTCATCTTTTCAAAGATTAGGTTGTGAAATAGTACATCATCAGGATTTATTTTTTAGGCCCAAATCTAGCTACTTTATGTAGTAGTTTCTAGGTAATTAACTACTCCAGAGGTTTATCATAAGGAGGGGTTTTTGAGTAATTAGATATTTCCTAGTTAATTATTAATTATTTTAATGCAACCTAGGTTAGTTACCTATTAATGTTTTGATCTTATTTAAAAGGAGGATCTCTCTTTGTAATTCATTTATTTTTTATTATAGTTTTTCTCATCAAGAATGTCTCATCTATGGATATGGGAGTTCCAACCTCCATAGCTTTTGGTTCTTTCTTTCTATGATAGGTGTTTGCATGTAGGTGATTCTTGAGAGGTGTGTGGATGATCTTTTGTCAAATTCAACACTATATTCCATTTATGACAAAGAGATGTTGGCCATTCTGCATGTACTAAGCAAGTTTTGACAATATTTGTTGGGTGCCATGCTCTTTATTCATACTGATCATAATAGTTTGAAATATTCTTTGGAGCCACAAAAAGAAGAATAAAAGACATGCATAGCTGCAAGAAATTTTGAGAAAATATGGAATTTGCCCACAAGAGAAAGCAGTTTCATAAGAAAATAATCCAACTTCTTAACAATCTTGGCAAGAACTACATTCCACAGATCTATACGTGATTCTTGAAAAGAAAAAGGAATGCCTAGAAAGTAGAAGATCTCCTCGTGAGTGGCCTATTTCAATTCAAACTAGTTAAGCCAACGTGGTGCTGGAAAAAGTGACTGGCAATAATAGAGAATTTTATGCCATTGAATAATAGAGCTAGAGACTTGACAAAAAGTGTCAAGACAATTTAAGGCATTATTGATGTTTTCTTCATCCTCCAAAAGAGTGAGAGAGGAATCATCAAGAAAATGACCATTCACTAGCGAACAAGAGGATTCTAGCAAAGAAATGCCATGAACCAAACCTGAAGACATGGAGTGGGCTAACAAATAGCTAAACCCTTCAACAATAAGAACATAAAGTACCAGAGCTAGAGGGAAACCTTATTTGATGGAATGAAAAAGCCCAAAGGCATTAGATTGGGAGTTATTGACAATAGTGCAAGCATTAGAATCTCTAAAGAGCATTTCCATAGATTGCAAAAAATTGGGACCAAAACTAAGAGCCCAGAGCATAGCCAAAATGAAAGGCCATTCAATTTAGTCATAGGCTTTAGCAAAATCTATTTTAAAAAAAATAGTCAGTTGCTTGGACTTGCAAGCCTACTCCATTCCTTCCTAGACAAAAATAATGTTAACAAGAATATATCTGGACTTGATAAAGCCAATTTTCTCAGATTGCATAATTAAAGGTAGGAGATGGTAGATTTTGAGAAAAATTGCCTTGGCAATAATCTTATATGACACATTCATAAGGGTAATGGGTTGCAAATTGCAAATATCCTTAGGATCTCTAGCTTTGGATATGAATTTAATGTTTCCTTTGTTGATAATAACTCCTAAACCTTTAGAGTGATAGCCTTCAAGATAAATTTTGTGCAGACTAGGACCAATATGCTCCTTGAGGTGTTGTAAAATTCACATGGAAACCCATCACACCTAGGGGACTTATCATCTTCCATGGAGAAAATTTCCTCTTTAAGGGCTCAGAGGGTAAGAAGTTGCTCACAAAAAGCATGTTGCTCAACTGCTAGGTGGTTTGGAGTAATAGAAATACACTTTCTAAGAGCTTCCTCCTCAGCGACCGAATTTCCTTGCAAAGGAAAAATGTTCTCATAATGAAGAAAAAATGCTTGAAGGATGTCAAGGAGATGGGAGAGAACAAAAGTGCCTTGCTTGATTTTTTTAATCCCAAAACTAGTATGACAGGCTTGAAGAGCTTGGAAGAACTCCTTTGAATCTTTATCACCAACTTCCAACCATTACAGGCGAGCTTTGATTTAGGCTCTTCGAGAGGCATAATTATCTACAACCTATTTGTGATGGAAAATTTTAGCAAGTTTGATTTGCAATTCAACATCAAAAGCATTAAGGGTGATAGCCTCAAAAGCCTTTTTTAGCATAAAAGTACGTGGATTCATAAGACCACCCTAAAAATTGCCAACTGTAGTCCATAGATGTGCAAAAAGAGAGTAGTTCTAGTAATGGCATCATTCCACCACTAAATCCACCCTGTATGGGAGTGTTGACATGGCTCCAGATTCTAGACACATAGGATATGAGAAATAGTGGAAGCATGCATCAATGCAAACATGTTGAAGAAGAATTGCGACTTGACAACTTTCTAGATAGCTATTTGCCATGAAATGGAGAAATAAATTAGATAATGCTTAGATAACATCACATCTAGCAAGGGAGTGACAAGTAATTATTGATCCTCAGAAAAGGAGAAAAAATATTGTGCAGTAATCATGGCATGATTGGGAAGTTTTAAAATGCGATTAGAGCCAGCTCAAAAGTTGGACCAAGTGTGCCAAACCCCACTATGTTGGTGGCACATAGTATTTGGATAAAAAATACCCAATCCATTGTGCATGTAGTACCAGACTTCCCTTTCTCTAGCTATCCAATGAAAAGGAAAAATGCCATCTTTGTTAGAGGCCACCTCAACCATATTGAAGTCACCACACATAACCCAAGTAGTTGGAGGCAAGATGTCAGCCAGCTAGGCCAAAAATTGAGATCTTTCCATAGCATCATTGGGAGCATAAACATGAAGGACTCCAAAATAATGATTGTTAATGGAAAGAAAAACCCAAATTATTCTATGCATGGGGGCAAAATCGTGTGAAGTAATAGCAAAATGAAGATGAGGTGACAAGAGAGTAACTACACCACCTCTACTAGACTTGTGTTGAGAAGAAAACATAATGCCATCTAGCCAAATGACATGACATGTAGATGAAAGCATGAAACTAGAGATCTTAACTTCTTGCATATAGATAAAATATAAATTTTTAACTCTATGATAGGTATCCCTGACATAGTACTTTCTAGAGAGGTCTGTGAGACCTCGCACATTCTATGATAATTTTTTTATGAAAATTCTTCCATATCTTCCTCATACTTGAGAGAGGAGCAACTATTCTGCAAGAAAGTAGAAACTGAGTAAAAGCCAGAAGGAAAATCTTCTAGACTGATGGCCCGTAGTTTCTTCTCTTGAGCTACATTGCATATAATGAACATGTTGGTGTAAATAAGTATTTACTATTTACACTTAATTAATTTTACTTAGGTTAATGCATATCTTTATTATTTATTTATTTGCCACCTATGAGTATGAGTACTCTTGTGAGTTGTCATGTTGACAACACAGGAGTTCGTACCTCTTTTATGCAGGTGGTGTCTACAACATAGGAGTTAGCACACTAATTAAGCACATGGTGTCTACAACCCTTTCATTCTTATCCACTCATCTAGAATGATGGATAAGGCATGTGCTTAGTTCTCATGATGCTTACCTTATCTCCTGGTTCTTTCTAAAGAAATTCTAGGTGCTTCTTGAGAGGCCTTTATATATAGGTACTCCTAGTGTGTTTGTATATCACATCATATACTGAATAGACCAGTGTATTAGGACATTCTCTAAGTAATTGATCATATCCATTTTTGGTCTAGTGTGCTTGTGTTGAGTTCTATGATCTTGGGTGAATCTTACCCCAAGGTAAATTCTTACATGGTATTAGAGCTATACCAAATTCTTACATGGTATCAAAGCTCTCTGAGAATTCCTTTTCACAAAGCCATTCGAGATCATCTTCTTCATTCAACAGCTTGGCTTGAATCTAGAATATCACAGTTATTGTGAGTTTCTAGAGCTAGATCTAACCTTGCCATTGTGTCTAGAAAGTTGATTCAGTGAATTTTGACTATAATTTCACCTACCCTAGGCATAGTCAAAATCGAGGCAATTTTTTCGCAAACTGGCACCCAAAGGACCGATTTGAAAAATTGGTATGATCACTTCAGATCTGTACATTTAATTTTTAGATCTACATTTTTTTTCATCTACATCCGTACTATTTTTTTTGGATCTACATTATTTTCTAGAATTTTTTGTAGGAGAGATATTTTGCAAGTGAAGATTGGTACTTGCTAGTGCAAATCAGATATTTGCATCACATTTATAAGGTCCAAAAATCCCCAAATCAGACTTTGTTTCATCCAAATCAAACATCTGAGGCAAAATCTAGAGCCATTTTTTTTTGGAGGTGCGGCGGCAATTCATTAAAATTAACAGTAGCAACGATTTTCAAACAATGATATCTCCCTCATACGGACTCCTTTTTGCAAGAATTTTTTCTTGTTATGGGGTAGAATTTCATGATCTGCATATTGGTGTAGGAAGTTTGACATCTCTATTCCTAAATTTCTCTACAACTTGTGAATTCCAAATTTTGCCACTTAAAATACTTAGTACAGGCTGATCTGGACACATAATCAGGTTCAGTTTTGTTTGAAAGTGCATTTTTTTTTGTCTACTTGTCAGATTTGTAATCATATTATACGTTCTATAGATAGAAATACTACTTCCAAAAATAGGCTCTAAATTGGCAAGTGGCTATCAAGTGCCTAAATCATACATTAGTGGGGGTTTCTTTGATTCATTATTCTTTGATTCTTTGGGGGTTTATTGATTGGTCCATCACGGAAGAGGTGGATTTGATTTTTTTGACCCTAGACAACTATCAGGAATGAAGTCAACTTATTGTTAGATATCTTAGTCAGCACAATTCACTACCCTATGCACTAGATCTTGAGTGGAATTCTAACCAAAGTCAAATCATTTGACGTACTTTCTTTCTCTTTATGGTTGATGACATTCTAGATACAATGTCTAACATTAAGTCATCTGATCCATATGTTACTTGGATGTATCTTTGGGAACACTATGGAGATCCAACCATTCCTCCATTCCCAAAAGATCTTCTACCTCCAGTTGTAGCTGACTCCTCTTCAGATGAGATCACACCTCCAAATCCTGTTGCTTCTATTGATCCTGTTTTAGCCACAGATGCATTAGATTCAATGCATCAGGACACTTTATGTCTTCCTACTCTACCTTCATGTGAAGACTTCCTTCTCGCCCTTGCAGGCCTATTCATAGAGTCTCACATTGAAGATGAGGGAGACACTATTGATGATATTTTTCTTCTCTTTGAGGTGAATACTTCATTCATTGCCATAGTGATAGATTCATGTACTTCAGCAGAGCTAGGTACACATGGTCTTATAGGTGATGACTTCTTGCCAAACATTTTAGCTTTGTTCTTAGAGTCACACATAGTAGATTTGGAAGACTTCTTTGATGATCTACCACTTCCCTTTGCTAAGGATGATCCTTCTATAGTTGTTGTAAGGTCCCACTCTGACCCTCATGTCCATTCTCTACATGATAGTCTTTCTAGGTAGATGTGATTGTGGATACTTATGTACAACATTTACAGGAGGTCTCTTTGTTGTTTGAGAAGATTACTAGTTCCTTGAAATAGGTTCTCCATCACTCCTTGTTCAATCTACACTTCTTCTCAATAGTTTTGGAGGAAGCCATCATTAGCATTGACACAAGGACACTTGAAAAGGTTTCACAGGCACCATTCATCATAGAGATTCCTTCTCCATACAGGGGATGCATCTCCTTTGTACCCTTCCATTTGTTTCTTCCAAAGGGGAGGAACATCATTCACAGGCCATGGATTAGCTTCTACATTGGAGAATTTTTCATTGATAGACACACTACCTTTTGAGGGGGAGGGAACTATCTCGTCTCCTTCTTCTCCTTTTCGAAGGGGACTTTTTCCTCTTAGGGGGTTTTATCCTTCTCCATTTTTCACTTGTATCTAATAGATGTATGTCATAATGGGGGGGTCTTGATTACTCCATCCAGCCATGCATCCTTTTTCATCTCTCTTTTTGGGGGAAAGGTTTTCCGATGAGGCTTTCCCTCTTTCCCTACTTTATGATTTTCATATCATTATGTACATGGGTACCTAACATGGCCTAGTAGTTTTGACCCATCATGCATTTCATCCTAGTTTTCATAAGCTTATGAGAATTCCCCTAAGTTGCACTTAAGGGGGAGTGTTGGTGTAAATAAGTATTTACTATTTACACTTACTTAAGTTTACTTAGGTTAATGCATATTTTTATTTTTTATTTATTACTCACCTAGGAGTATGCATACTCTTGTGAGTTGTCATGTTGACAAGACAGGAGTTTGCACCTCTTTTAGACACATGGTGTCTACAACACAAGAGTTAGCACACTAATTAAGCACACAGTCTCTACAACCTTGCCATTCTTATTAACTCATCTAGAATGATGGATAAGGCATGTGCTTAGTTGTCATGATGCTTATCTTATGTCCTGGTTCTTTCTAGAGACATTCTAGGTGCCTCCTAAGAGGCCTTTATATATAGGCACTCCTAGTGTGTTTGTATATCACATCATATACTAAATAGAGAAATGTATTAGGACATACTCTAAGTAATTGATCATATCCATTTTTGGTCTATAGTTGTGCTTGTGTTGAGTTCTACGATCTTAGGTGAATCTTGCCCAAGGAAAATTCTTACAAAACAATATCTCAAAACTACTATCAGGAAAAATAAAATTTTGCATTATCACATCATTTTGTTTCTTTTGACACTCATTTGTAAGGTGACCAAAATTCTTCTAGTAAAAACATTGAATTGTTTATTTATCATACCTTTGTGATGTCATTGAGCTATTTCATCCCCTTAAGTTAAAAATTGATTTCTCCTTCCTCTTGGATCCATTTTATTTCCATATTCTCTTTGAAAATTATAATTTATGCCTCTTCCTCTAACTATAATTCCTAGATTTTATCTTCCCATACCTCTGCTAAATTTCATTTGTGTTTTGAATGCATTCTCCAGTGAAGTACTATTATGCTTGTCCAACGTAGCTTCATGGTTATACAAAAATCTTTGAAAATGAACTATAGATAATTATGTCAAATCCTTGGACCCAATGATTGTAACCACAATGTTATCAAACTTAATAGGAAAACTTCTCAAGATCATTTGTGTTGGTGTTTGAAAAAGTTACCAGTTTCCAATTACCCCGATGAGAATATGACACATGTAGGGGAAGCTAAATCCCATCTTCAACACATCATTTTAGACACTGGGCCAACTATAAGGCTTGACCCTTCTTCACTTCAGGCTCTGCAAGACCTAGGCAGGTGGACCTTGAGGTCTTGATGTATGGTACCAATGTAATTTAAACATAGACCTAAACCTAATTACTGTAGATGAAAACCCCCTATATCTCCTAATAACTCATATAATAACATAGATATACAATAGCTAAATGTGAATCTATGAAATTCATAAGTTGAGTGAGGGTTAGACTTTTCAACTCTTCAACATGAAGGGAAAAACATTTTGATTAATAATGTTGAACTCAACAAAACCCATAATATGCAGCAACATGAACAATTGATCTTGTAACCGATCAGTGCCTAATCCATTGGGCAATTCTATGATCAAATACATACATATGGATATCTAATACTTATTTATATATTTAGATGTCTGATCTATCCATTTACTTTATGAATAGACATCCATGTTCAATTTAAATCCCATTCTTACATTATATCCCCATCAGTAAACTTTCAACCCTATTGATTTCCCTAAAAAATTTACAAAACCCCTTGAGTTATAAGCAATAATCAAATAACATATAGCCTTAAGGGACTGTAACTACAACCTAGGCTCTTTGTTCAAAGATCATAATACTCTGATAAAGGAGACAAGATTCAAGATGAAACTCAACCTGCTCTTCTTTGTATTAATTTTCTTGAAACAGTACATTCGTATGCATGAAATGTAAACATAAAACACCTAATAGATATGAACTTATACTATAATCTACACTATTGTTGTTCATATAAGAGAATTATGCTAAAGAATGGTGTCTTAGGATTGTGAATACATCAAGACTAGAACCAAATCCTGGTATCAAAGCCATGAGCAATTTTTCTCCAACAAACTAGAACTTGTACAATGAGAAAGAATGAGAAAGATATAGGAAGAAGTAATTTTTGGATCTGCTCTACATTTGACATGTGTCCACTTGAAATTCCCTCTCTTTGCCATGAAAAGACTCTCTCTAATCTCTCTCTTTAATGGGTGAATCAAGTCCTTGATCATTTTACCTCTCAAACGCATCAAATATCTCAAGAACTTGATGAGAATCATAACTTATTTTGATATCAAAGTGAACTTAAAGTAAAAAGCGAAAATTAGTTGAATATAACCTCTAGAATGCAAAATAATCTTTTCCAATTTTTTTTTACCACATTCACTCTTCAGTCTTCAAATCTGACTCATGATCAAATTTTATGTTCCTTGGTAAAAATTGCCTCCTTTGCTAAGAAGGCCTAGGAATTTACAAATTGGCTTACAGACTGAATTAGTGAGCACCTATACAAAAACTGACCTCGTATTTGGAAAGTTTGTCTCTTCTCAATTTTGATGGTATATTGGAGTGCCCATTTCAGATAAAAATAGCCCCTGTTATGCCCATTTTAAAATCAAGCTCCCATTCCGTGGCTTTCACAAGATTTTTCAAAAATTTATCCCTTTACCATAGTTTAAACTAAATGAAAAATTAGATGTTTATTTAAAATTCCATGACTACACATACTTCTGAGGAAGAATAAAATAAATTTTGAAATGTCCCTTTTCTGATTTTTTATGATATTTCCAACCTTTAATCAGATCTTTAAGATTAAACAACTGATATCACAAAGATCCACCAAATTTCTTAAGAAACCCCAAATCGGGTATGTCGAAAATAGTGCCAAAAAGCTTCACAGCTTCACCTGTTATTAATAAATCTGAAAGTAGACATTTTTATAGAAATTTGAGCAGCATAACAGCCTATAAAATGTCATTTCCAGATCTATATAGCCTTTACAAAACAGCTCGCAAATGTAGGACAAAAACTATGCTCATCGGGCTCCCAAAATTAACACAAAAATGCCCGGAAACACCACAAAAACACTAATAAACTATCTCAGAAGTTTAATCACATCCCAATACATATATTCAGCTCTATTTTAACAGCTTAAAGTCTGAAATACAGCAGCAACCAAAACTGATATGAAATGCTCAACTGAAAACACCAAACTCATGCAAAAAACCACACCCAAAAACCCACAAATCTACACTGTTCAGCACAAAGGCAAACTCTGTATGAGCATGCACATGGAATGGCTTCAAACTCCCATCCTTAGCCTTCCTGGAAACCTGCAAACTCCCATTCTTGGGTCTCCCTGGAAACCTGCAAACTCCCGTTATTGGGTCTCCTTCTCCACAGGTTTGGCAACCTCTGAAGAATAACAAAGAATGAGCAAAAATCAAGTTCTGGAATGAGCCCAAAATGCCTCCAAACCCCTTAAAAGAGGGCATAACTGTAACTCACGTCCAAGAGAGGTTAATGAAACTTATTTTAATAATAATTTTTATTTATTAGTCCAACGGTTTCCAAAGATTAACCCCCTTTTTCCGAAACTTCACTTTCTTGGGCCTGCCTGCCTTAGCAAAGATTTTCTTTTTTAATTATTTGAAAAGGGGACATGACAAGTCCTCCCCTCCCAATCATTCCTTGTCCTCAAGCAATGGCTGAACAATAAACCAATCAATCCACCTGTATCCCAAATGTAGTCATGAACTATACTACTACCAATTAACACAGGCTCCTGCAATATCCTCTGCAATATGACCAAGAGGAATTCATAATCAAATTGACAATTATAGCTCAACCAAACTCTGAAATCACCACTACCACAATCAAAAACCCATGAGGTACAAACTCTTAGAACATCAGAACCCAAGTAAAGTGGACAAATCAAACTACCAACACAGTAAATACCATCAACGCATCCCACTGGCCTATATGGAATGTACAATCCAACTCTGCAACAATGGTGAACCCTCTCGAATGAAACTGTACCAAGTATGGAGAATCCACACACTGTACAACTCCTGCAGTCAACACAACTCTGCAAATCATCGACCACTATCTCATAATCATAACTCCCATACACTGCTGATGGTGAAAAGACATTACAAGATAAAGAGTAAGAAATGGAATCCAAACCAAATTTGTCTGCCATCAACTCCTCAGCACAAGGATCAAATGCTAACTGATGTACATACCCTGAAATATAATGTTGATAAAAAAAACCAACCTCAGTCAACAGCTCACCATGAAGAAGTGATACAACCCACTGTGACTGATCACCAGCTAAGTCAAGAGATGTCATAGCCAAAGGAGTAGAATCAATAACAACACCTGCTAAAGCATCACTCCAAAACTCCTGCTCTAAGTCATGTATTATCAACCTCACAGTGTAATGGCGATATAATGCACCAATCTCAGTCAATGGCTCAGACTGCAATCCAGATGTAACTAACTGCAATCAATCATTAACCAAGTTGGAACTGACTACTACCTCTGAAGACATTGCGAAGGGAGTAGTATTACTAGTAGGAACCATGCCAACTATCAGCTCACCAACGACACACATGGTCTTTGATACAATATCTCTAGTCTTCATGCCATTAGTACCAGAGGTCACCACCATGTCAGGCACACCACAAAAATCTGCTACAACACCCAACTCAATTGAACCTTACTCTAGTGGGAATGAACCTAATATGCCAATGTTAGTATCAAGGATGGATGCATCCCCATCTCCACTGTCTCTAACAATCTTGGCCATGGACATCCTCGGATCACCAAACACCACAGCTTGTGACTGTATAGAATTAGGTAAAGACTGTAGTCGCTCTAACTCTATGGTCACCTTAGCCAAATGAAACTGTGACTCCTTGAGAGCCAACTGTATACTCTCAAGAATCTCAGAAGTCACTTCAAGCTGCTTAGTAAGCTCACTCACCTCATCTTCCTTGGCCAACAATGCATCATATGCTGTACTGCCCCACTCCATAAGATAATCTCTGTCGGCTACCAACTGCATATAATTTTGTCTCAAAATTCGAATAGCCTCCCATAAGAGTGGATCTCTGTCAAGGAAAGATAACTTCCTCCCTACTCATCACTAGTAGGAGAACCCCATCCATAAACTGCTAACAACTGATGAGCAGCATTGAAATGTTGGCAAGTGATAGCAATGTCTTGGTCACTAACTCTCAACTGATTAGACACATGATGGCACTGGCTTGACTATCTCCTACAAACCTCCTTTGATGCACTATCTGAAGGAGTGTCCTCAAAGTTACTAGTCTCTAGAGTATTTCCATTCATATCCTGTGAATCAAATCTAAAGCTCATATCAACATACAGAGTATCAAAAACATTAGCATTGCTGTCCAACTCCTCTATACCCAAGGAAACTAAGTCTTCAAAACTGCCCAGTGCATCCTTCTGGATGTCATCAATGCCAATATGATCCTAGGATTCATCTATACACACTGCCAAATATGAAATGTCATCAACACATTCCAGCAAGTATGGCCGACTGGATATATGAACAAAGCCCAACATTGGTATATAAAAACTAATACCAACATCAGACAAGATACTGGCACAAGAAAAGACAACACCGTGTAATTTGCTAATCAAATCCATGATAGCAACCAAACAAACACTGCTACCAAAAAGTGTTAAAGATCTCCAGTCAACTAAATCCCAAATGCCAATATAGCAATCTCGAGTCCATATCCGTAAACTAGAATCAACTGGTAACTCAAGAAAACTCCTCACCTGAGTAATATGACCAATACCAACTAACTCCACATACCTGTCATGATGAGATAATGAAGTCACACTACTATCTTTGTTCACCTTCAGCTGGCTGGACAAATCATGTGAAGTACTACCAACCTCAACCTCATGTGATGAAGCATCTAACTGTGTCTGGTACTCTTTCTCAGAAAAGTCATGAATGCTCAATGTCTGCTCATCTCTACCAGGTATCTCACCATCCCGCACAACAACATCCTCATAATCATCATCTGAACCCACTACACTGTAGTCACTGCCTGTTGTAACTATACCATCCTGAATACCTATGGCATCACCCTTTGACGACCTGTAAACAATTGTCTCCATTTGAGTATCAAGTTGACTGTTACTATCAATCTGTGTAATATCCTTTCCCACCACCTCCTATGGCAGAGTAGAATCTGAGACCTCTACCTAGCTATCAGCTAGTTTCTCAAACTCCTCATGCAAGTTCTTGGGAATTGCGTCATCTGTCCTGTGAGAAAATTTGCCAAATAGAAATCCAGTCAACTTATCCACCTTAGCTGGGTCAGATAACATGTCATTTATACGGTGGTGCTCAACCAACTGTTTAGACATGTCATGGCTTATTTTCATAAGTTTATCTCGAATGTCTAAATAACCATCCTTTCTATTATTTTGACTCTGGCTATCAATTGTCCAGGATTGTTCCCTCTGAGACTCTGTACTATACCTGTCCATTCTGGATAAAGTAGAGTGTAACCCCAATAGGATATAACTTCTTCAAACACCAAGAACTAACATGAAAATGATTAGAAGTAGCATGCAACCATAGATTTGGACATGCAACTGATTAGAAGCAACATGCAACCACCAAATTATGACATGCAAGATCTGGGTAGTTGTCAAAACTGACATGCAAACTTCTACAACCACCAAATTCACCAAGAACTAACATGCAAATGATTAGAAGTAGCATGAAACCATAGATTTGGACATGCAACTGATTAGAAGCATGCAACCACCAAATTATGACATGCAAGATCTGGGTAGTTGTCAAAACTGATATGCAAGATCTGGGTACTTGTCAAAACTGAAATGCAAACTTCACCAAATTCACCAAAGAACTAACATGAAAATGATTAGAAGTAGCATGCAACCATAAATTTTGACATGCAGCTGATTAGAAGCAACATGCAATCATAAATTATGACATGCAAGATTTGGGTAGTTCTCAAAACTGAAATGCAAGATTTGGGTAGTTGTCAAAACTGACCTGCAAACTTCTACAAACCCTCAGGCTGGCAAGATCATGGCTCTGATACCACTGAAATGTCCCTTTTCTGATTTTTCATGATATTTCACACCTCTAATCAGATCTTTAAAATCAAACAACTAATATCACAAAGATCCACCAAATTCCTCAAGAAACCCCAAATCGGGTATGCTAGAAATAGTGCTAAAAGCTTCACAACTTCACAAATTATTAATAAATCTGAAAATGGAAATATTTACAGAACTTTCAGCAGCATAACAACCTACAAATTGACATTTCTAGATCCGTATAGCCTTTACACAACAGCTCAAAAATGTAGGACCAAAACTATGCTCATCGGGCTCCCGAAATAGCACAAAATATGCCCGGAAACACCACAAAAAACACTAATAATCTATCTCAGAAGTTTAATCACATCCCAATACATATATTCAGCTCTATTTTAACAGCATAAATTCTAAAATACAGCAGCAACCAAAACTGATATGAAATGCTCAACTGAAAACACCAAACTCATGCAAAAAACCACACCCAAAAACCCACAAATCTACACTGTTCAGAACAAAGGCAAACTCTGTATGAGCATGCACATGGAATGGCTTCAAACTCACGTCCTTAGCCTTCCTAGAAACCTGCAAACTCCCGTTCTTGGGTCTCCCTAGAAACCTGCAAACTCCCGTTCTTGGGTCTCCTTCTCCACAGGTTTGGCAGCCTCTGAAGAATAACAAAGAATGAGCAAAAATCAAGTTTTGGAATGAGCCCAAAATGCCTCCAAGCCCCTTAAAAGAGGGCATAACTGTAACTCACGTCCAAGAGAGTTTAATGAAACTTATTTTAATAATAATTTTCATTTATTAGTCCAACGGTTTCCAAAGATTAACCCCCTTTTTCCGAAACTTCACTTTCTTGGGCCTGCCTGCCTTAGCAAAGATTTTGTTTTTTAATTATTTGAAAAGGGGACATGAAAAATTTTCAATTTGAAACCTTTGAATCTTCCTACCTTTTCAGTCTAGGTCAAACCTCGTTTGACCAACCTTGACATGTGTCATCTTCTAATTTTCTCTTTCCATGTACAATCATCCATCCTTGTCAACTAGGTGCCACATCAACACCTTGGGAAGTGTGCCACATCAGGAACCTCTACCAAGTTTCACCATTAGACTAGTCCACCTTGCCACCACATCACTACCACATGTCATCTTTCTATTGTGTCGCTATGTCACTATATTATCTCTCGAGAAACTTTCTCATTGCGACATAGTGACTACCCTCAGATCTACCACGTGACATGATCTAGCGCATTTGAGATATCTGCCCGCCACTATGTCGCTTGTCCTTATGTGATTCATTTTCAAACTACCACATCACTGCGAAGTCATCTTGTACACACTACCAGTTGCCACTTGTCAATTTTTGGTTCGTTGATTGCATTTAGAAGGGGGACCCACGTTGCATTTTACCTTGGCCAAATTTTCATGGCTTTCCAACAATTCACTATGTTACTACTAGAAAACCTGGGATTTTTTGGCAAGTGACATGGTGACTTGCTAGATTCTTCAACATTTTTGATGGCTCATTCCTACTGACATCACAATCTAGGTTACATGTTCATTTAATATTACTACCTCTTTCTGGCTGACCATAGGTGGCTGACCATAGGTCCACCTATGCAAGGAGTTGCCTTTAAAAGGTGTTCTCTTTTGAACACTCATCTATTGTGTGGAATCATATTTAAAAGCTCAAGCAAGACCCCATACAGGTGATGTGGGACAAATGCCTTTGGGACAGTCTTCCCTCTATTCATTCATGCATGGGTTCTCTTTAAAATATGGGCTATCCCTATGATGAATTCAAATGTAGACCTCCCTCCTTTCTATGCTTAATATCCTTCCTTTTCTTATGCGTTGATGCTCTGTTTTAGCGTGGACCATGGCTTTGACTGCTTCTCTAGTTTTTAACATTTTCAAAGGTGCCTATCTTCAATCATGTGCTTGTGCCTTTTATTGCAAGTCTTTTTCAATATTGAGAAATTGCCTATTTCTTTCTTGCTTGGGCTTCTCTAATCTGCTGGTGTGATCTTAATATGCTCTATCTTTACTTTGACTGCGGCTTTTTCTAACATGAACATTGCCCTTTTTTTTTGTGGGTTCCTCTTGGCATTACCTATTGCTAATAACTTCATCACTGTCTCTTTATTAAGACTAGCACACTCTGTTCTCCCTTGGTGGCTTTGCATTGTGCTCCTCTGGCTCATGCAGGTTCTTCTCTCTAAACAATGCATGGATGTTTTTTTTATTGGTGTGCAATAGCTCCTCACGTTCTATGCTCTTGGCATATTTTTTTTACCTCTCAACAACTTCTCCTCCAGTGCCTAGACTTTGTCTTTGACAACAGCTTGCCTCAATCTAACATGGACATCCCCTGCATGCACATCATGATCCCCTGCAACTACTCGACATTGTGACCCATCATAACCAAAAAATAAAAACTTGTATCTCTGATCAGGAATCACATATTCAAGCACACAGAATAGACCAAATCAAGAGAAGAGTATAGAGTATACTCAAATCTATGAAATATTGAAGATGGGAAGCTTAACTATGACAGTCCTAGATTGCTCATTCTATAAACACAAATAGCAACTTACAAACCCCACCTCCAAATTAATTCAAACTTGATACTTTTACAACATCTCCCTTTGGCGAAGAGCACCAAAATATTAGGAAAATACCAAAAAAACAAACAAAAACCACTTCTTCCCAGATGAACTATCATTAGATTCGAGGGTAGTTAGGTAGCCAATAACTCTAGTTTTCACAATAGTTGTACCCGTTTCAAGTGTCATTTTCATTTTCCTCAAGGCCAAGCATAAGGTTTAGTAATTTCTTCACATTTTTTTTCATAATAGACATCTCCATAAGCATGGAATGAGAAGGAATCAAGCCACACAGTAGTTTCCAAACCTTTGTAGCCATAGATCTTTCCATGTTCTCCCACAATCTATTCCATATACTCTATGTATAATGATAATCCTTGATCTTTCAATTTCTTCTGATTTTCCTCAATGGTTGTTACCCTATTGAACAAATACTTTGAGCTTAAGCAAGGATCAACACTTATCATAAGCTCCAAGTTATTTAAAACTTTGAAATCCCTTTCAACATGTTCAAAGATTTATTTTACGATCATTGTGAATTAGAAAACTATAAAGTTCACTTTGATCTGCAAAATTTTGCATTCTTATTTAGATGATGTAATAATCAGGTCTATCATATTATTACTCAAGTCCTCCATTTCCAATCCATATCTTAGCATCCTGATGAAATTAGTCGAACCCCAAAGTGGGTCCGACTAAAAAAATTTCTCTTCCAAACAACTAATCTACCAATATGGCCTACTACTCATCCGACAACTACTGAAATCAATTTGCATTATTGATTCAATTTTTAGAACTCATTTTCAATTTTTGTGCAAATTGTCAATTTCATGCCAGGAGGTCCTTTGACTGACCTTAAAAATTGATCCAAACACCAAATCGTGCTCTCAAAACTGGCACCCTGAATCTTTGTTCTGCACACTTATACCATGTTGAATCTTGTCTCATGAAAAATTTGAGGTCAAAATATATTGACTGTCAAAATTGACCTCTCAGAACTACCTACAAGAAAACATGTCAGAAAACAATAAATTTGGTTTGGATTTGACTTCGAAAATTGTGTAGACGAACACTTGGGGGCACAAAAATTGGGGCATTGGTTCACTGTCATGAGGAGAATATGGATCTACAATTTGGGCTCATGACAAATAACTAGGCACATTTGACAAGTAGTCAAAGTGGGCTACTCAAATTTGTAGAGCGGAAACAGTGGCAAAAAAACAATTTTTGCAAATGGAATTGACCTAGAAAAGTGTGCAAATTGATTCGTGAAGATGTGAAAATTGGCACACTTGAAGTATTTTTGGAGTAAAACACAGTGGTACAATCCATTCATTCTCACCTATCACAAATTTTGAGATATAACATGACAAAAAGGGGTACTAACAAATTTGCATGTGCTGACACTAGTGAAAAGTTAGAAATTGCAAACGGAATCTTGTTTGAAAACTAATCAAATGGATTCGTCATAAGCTCAAACTTGAAACATAAAAATTCTCTGACCGCTAGAATGTAGCACAAAAGGAATTTCATCATTTCGATCAACTGGGTCAAAATTGTAACACATCAAATAGGGCCTTCTAGAATTCAGAACTAAGTGCATCAGCATGATAACAAAAAATGACCAACTTTGAGGGATCCAAAAGCTAGTCAAATAGACTCAAAATGACTCAAAATATGAAACATAGGTTCTCTGATATGGAAACTAGACACTCCCAAAGTGGCAAGTGATGAAACATTTCTGGGTGCAAGATATTCACTTGCAAACACGGCCTCCTGTCACTGTTTGACACTTAGGTGAAAATGTAGATTTGACAAATGCTCAAAACAAGACTTAACAAAATGATTCGAAATGGCAATTTAAATTCAGGAAACAATTTTGAGTCCCAATAATTTGTACAAATTTTTCATCAGTTAGCTCATCACCACTCATCCTTTTTTGATTAATCACATCGATAACATGATTCAAAAATTCATCTACACAATCAACATATTTCTTTTGTAAATTTTAATATTCTCAAGTGCTTGTAATGTAGCAACTTCTACCTTACTTGCACCTTGATATGCAGCCTCAAGAATATCATGTGCTTGCTTGGTTGCAATGGCTGGCTTAACTTTCCAACAATTGAAGGTCATCCAATCCTTGTTTAATAATATACAAAGTTATTGTAATCTTCTACCTATTTTCATGAAAGTTTTTATTTTGATCAACATTCTAAGAAGACTCATCTAACATTCCATAATAAGAATTTAAAAATATTTATGATAGCTTGTATGAATCAAAACTCAACTTTATTCTACAAGTCCAACCCTAGGAAAGCTTTCTTGTGATCTGATTTGGCTAGTTTTGATACCACATTGATGGGTGGCCAGAGATAAAAGAAAATAGAACACCACAATGATCTAATTTTGTTTCATTCACCATGTTATATGAAAATGATTATGTAATGCTCTATTACTCTAGAAATTTAACTTTAGTCGACATAAAAACATATTTTTGTCCTCAATGCATAAGGGTTTCCATACTAACTATCTCATGGAGGCTCTGGCCATTTTACATGTTGTGGAACAATGTTGTTTGAGGGGATGGGGAAAGATTATCTTTAAGTCTGACTCCCAAGTGGTGGTGAACCTCCTTACTTTGCAAGAGTTGGAGGATCTCAGTTGGCAACTGGCTACTGTTGTTAATCAGACTCTTCACTTTTGTACCTCTCTTGATTTCATTAGGTTTACATACATTCATTGTGAATTGAACAAAGTTGCTAATTGTTTGGCCAAATGGGCTTCTATTCATGCACCAGCCTGGAATTTTGGATAGGGCGTAGCTACCCCTTGATCTATTACGAGAATTTGATGAACTTGTTCATAAGGACAGAGTTCATTGTTGAGCTCTCCTTGTTGTAGTCCTTTCAAAACTACTGCATACCACCAATAAAATAGCTTAACTTAAAAATCTAGAAACATCTAAATGATAGATATTTCAAAAAAACAATTCCAGAGATCTATTTTACTAACACAATATAGAAATTTATATTTCTAACACATTTTGCATAATACTCGAAAATATCTTTTAATAGATGTAACCATTACACTTTATTGAAATATAATTGACACTATATTAGAATACTAAACACTTTTTTATATTCAAATACACTAATTACATTTAAAACATTTCTAAAAATGATAACATAGTAGAACGATTATCTCTCCAATTTTATATTCATGGTAACATAATAATTTTATTGACAATTTAATAGATATCGATAATTTCAAAAATTGTAAATTAATCACAACACATAATAATTACCTCTAAGGGTAAGGGTAGGTGTGGAGAGAGACAATTCCTTACAAGAATCTTCAAAAGTGGTTTCGAAGGCTTTAATGATCAAATTTTTTTTTTAAAGTAACGATGATGAGCTAAAAACAAAGTTTCCCTGTCAATTAAGAGTAGGTGTGGAGAGAGACAATTCCTTACAAGAAACTTCAAATGCGGTTCCAAAGGCTTTAATGATCAAATATTTTTAAAAAAGTAACAATGATGAGCTAAAAATAAAGTTTCCCTATCACTTAAGGGTAGGTGTGGAGAGAGACAATTCCTTACAAGAAACTTCAAATGTGGTTCTGAAGGCTTTAATGATCAAATATTTTTTAAAAAGTAACGATGATGAGCTAAAAACAAAGTTTCCTTGTCACTTAAGGGTAGGTGTGGAGAGAGACAATTCCTTACAAGAAACTTCAAATGCGGTTCCGAAGGCTTTAACGATCAAATATTTTTAAAAAAGTAACGATGATGAGCTAAAAACAAAGTTTCCCTATCACTCATGGAAAAGAAAGATCAAAGTGGGAATCAACTGAAATTATTTTAGACGGTGTTGTTATCAACGTTACTGTCTCTATCTAACAGTCATCCACTAGATGAGCCCTCCACTAGTTATCTTTCTCCTCTTTTCATTTTTCTTTCCTTGATTTCTGACGCGTTTAAGAAAGATTCAAGGACGGCCATTGCTTGTGGAATACTTTGTCGAAGAATTTTTTGAGTGGTATGCCTGCGAACCACAAAAAAAAATCATTTTAAAATTGTAAATTTAATTAAATTTAATTTAAGAATGTCGTTTTGATGCCACCTCTTCATTCTGTCTTGGTGTAATGAAGGGCTCCATGACAAATGAAAACTTGGAACATTAGCTGTAAGTGCGAAGATCAAAAAGTAACATAATTGTGAGATTTGTAACACAATTTTATTCAATTTTGGACCACTTCCTCATAGATTACAAGTGGAGGGGTGGCCCCATCTCTTATATCTCTTTAATGAATAGACTTTTTCCATTAATTTGGATTAAAGGTTAATAGTTCAAATAAACTATTTTAAATAAAAATACTATTAAATTACATATAATAAGAAGAATTGAAATTTGTGATTTATTTTATTATAGATAGATTTAATTCTATATAATAGAAAATGAATAACTAAACAATATAGTGATATATATTATATTTATTACTTTGGAAAGGAAATTAGAATGATAAGCTATTTAATTTTATATTTCAATTGTCACAGTTATTCTTTTTTTTTTAGGCAATTGTCATAGTTGTTACTAGTGGAGGTGAAATGTCTCTTATTTTTGTTATGTCTTGTTTGTGTAAATCTAATGAAAAGTTGGAACAATGACATTTGTAGAGAGATTTTAAATATTATAATTTGTAATGCTTGTTGTCCAAGTTTTTACAATACATAATAGAAAATAAGATTTTATATTAAGAACTTTGTAAATTATAAAAATCACACCATAGTGTTCAATGGATACACTAAAAAGGTATGTGAGGACAACTAGCTAGGATTTTGGCCATTCTTTTACATACATCTATGCAATATATTTAAAAGTGTGCCTCTCTCTCTCTCTCTCTCTCTCTCTCTCTCTCTCTCTCACACACACACACACACACACACACACACACACACACTCACTCACACACACACACACACACACACACACACACACACACACACACACACACACACACACACACACACACACACACACACCTAGGCTATCTCCACTCCAATCCTTCTCCCTCTCCAAATCCTTAGGTCTATCGCTTCCTCCAGGGGCTATATAACTATATACCTCTCCATTTGTATTTAATTACCAAGGTCTTTGTCTTGCCTCTATCTCTTTTACATATATGCCCCACTCTTTGGTTCACTTCCCTCTCAAGGTCTTACACTAGGTCTGAAGCCTTTGTATATATCATCAATCTTGTTATTTACCTCCATCTCTACCTATATATCTAAAGAGCACATGATTATACTCAGAGGAGGGTTGGGAGAGAGCAGGGGAGGGGTGTGTGTGGGGGGACGGAGGTGTGAGTGTTAATCAATATGTAATAATAAATTTTCAAATTTAAATCTTTATCCAAATAATGAACTTCAAATGTTGAAAAGATCAATGATGCACAAGAACACAACAACATGGGATGTACATGGAAACTCAATGAGGGAGAAAACCACAAAAAATAATTACTTTCTTGTATAAACACTTCTTTTAAATGTTTTTTAGCCTAAAACCTCTATGTTTATGAGCATCAACTAAGTAGAAGCTCTAACTCCTACTGCTTGCAAACTTCTTTTCCACCTTGGTAATGTTCCTATCTTCAATTGATGATGGACCCTTTAGAACACAATTCTTCTCTATATCAATTCTTTAATTTAGCACACACTTCATATATCTTATCTCTTTGAACTCAACCTGTTATAAAATATATTTCTTTAAATATATTTAGACTTATATGTAAATTAAATTTGTATTGTAATATTTCATCTTCATATCTATTATACAAACTTTCCTTTACCCAATCTTTTCAAACATTTTCTTTTTAATATTCTCGTAAATCAGATTTGTATTGTAATATTTCATCTTTATATCTGTTATACACACTTTCCTCACCCAATCTTTTCACACACTTTGTTTTTAATATTCTTGGAAAATATTTCCCTGTCATCCTACTATTATATTTCTTTAGATCATTATTTTACTAATAAGAATTATAATTGATTTGTTTTGATCACTTTCATATAAATTCATGGTATATTCCCTTCTGACTCAACATTCAACCATTTATTAAATTTGTTTCCAAATAAACTTTGATTGCTTAACTTTAATAGTGCTATGACTTGATTTGAATGTATATATACATATCACCATAGCCGCTCTAGAATATTTTTATTGTTATTCATACTTCCATCCACAACTTTGATTCCTTGACACTTTGAACCATAATATGTAATTAATTTTTCACACCTAGCACCATATACCTGTTGACATCACGTCAAGTATGTTGTTAGTGACAACACTTATTCAAATTCCAGTTCAGACCAAGCAGTTCAGCATTCACTAAGCTTTACAGTTTCTACCGAGTTAATAGCTTAAGTCAAGAAAAGTCAGTGTTAAATGAGTTGAATGTTGAATAGTGTCTACCGAGCATAATTGTGGTAAATAGGAAATGTTGTTTAAATCGAGTTACATAGTATATACTAAGTCACTAGTGTATACCAAGTTCGAAACTACATTGAACTAATTAGTATGGACCAAGCCTCTACTTCTACTAAGTGCATGATGATGTCGAGTAATGACAATGCTCATTGTGTACTAGAAATTCTCCATGTCAGTTTTAGAACCCAAGTGTCTACATTTGGGTTGACTTTGTCATATTGGTGTTAAGTTGTGTGATAGCCAACTTTGTAATAATGTGAATTGGATTGATATATATGTAATGTATTTTATCATATCCAAGCATGTAGTAATGTAATGAAATTAGATAATGTGAATTAAATGCAAGCATGCGAATGTGAATCAACAACAAAATAAAGTTTCTTGCAAGTCCATATCAGGAGCCGCAAAGTTACATCTATCACATAGAGGTGATTAGTACTTCAAGGATCTCAATTAGCAATTCAGTTGTAAGTCAAAGATCTATTGTTTCATCCTAATAAGTGAATTAGCTTCAAAACCTTTAACAGAGTAGACTTAACAATCTTTTCTTTAAATCTCTTTACCGAGTGCATGCTTCATTGTGTGTTTGTCAAACCTCTAACAAGGTGGTCCTAGCAGTCCTAATTGCTCCTAATAGGGCAGATCATCAGAAGTGATCATTGTAAGCCTTAATAGGCCAACTTTATGCTGCAATACTAAGGTTTTGTGGGTATCATCTCCACCAGCTTTACTTTCTATTTGGAAGGTTTCTGGGTCACCAAATACTGTGTTCAAAGTGTTCACTCTCTCATGCATGCAGTAGATTAGATCTATTAATGGTAATTGAGGTATGCTATTAAGTTCTAAATTTGTTAAAAGTTTTGAGGTTATTGATTAACCCCTCCCCTCTCAATAACCTAGCTAGTCTTAAATATTTCCAACAATTGGTATCAGAGCATTGTGGTTCTCAGAATAAAAGTTTGACAGCTTGAGCAAAGATCAAGGACAACGAAGATACTCAGACTTGACAAAGCTATTGACAATGAAAAGTTAGATCTAGAGATGGCCATTGCTCAACTAAAGATAGCAAAATTGCACACAATTATACTCAGAGGAGGGTTAGGGGAGAGCGAGGGAGGGGGGGCAGGGCGGGGGGGGGGGGGGGGGGGGGGGGGGGGGGGGGGTGGGGGTGGTGGTGTATGTGGAAACTCAATGAGGGAGAAAACCACAACAAATAATCACTTTCTTGAATAAACACTTCCTTTAAATGTTTTTTAGCCTACAACCTCTATGTTTATGAGTATGAACTCAGTAGAAGCTCTAACTCGTACTGCTTGCAAACTTATTTTCCACCTTTTTAATGTTGCTATCTTCAACTGATGATGGACCCTTTAGTACAGAATTCTTCTCTGTATCAATTCTTTAATTTAGCACACACTTCTTATATCTTATCTCTTTGAATTCAACCTCTTATATAATATATTTCTTTAAATATATTCAGACTTATATGTAAATCAAATTTGTATTGTAATATTTCATCTTCATATCTATTATAAACACTTTCCTTTACCCAATCTTTTCACACATTTTCCTTTTAATATTCTTGGAAAATATTTCCTTGTCATATTTATTTACATACTTCTCACTGATATATATATATATATATATATATATATATAGACAAAACTTGTTTCCATATATAATTGTTCTACTAATAAGCATTATAATTGATTTGTTTTAATCACTTCCGTATAAATTCATGGTATTTTCACTTTTGACTCAACATTCAACCATTTATTAAATTTGTTTCCAAATAAACTTTGATTGCTTAACTTTAATAGTGCTATGGCTTGATTTGAATGTATATATACATCTCACCATAGCTACTCTAGAATATTTTTATTGTTCTTCATACATCCATCCACAACTTTGATTCCTTGAAACTGTAAACCATAATATGTAATTAACTTTTCACACATGACACCATATACCTATTGACATTAATTCAAGTTTGTTATTAATGACAACATTTATTCAGATTCTAGTTCAAACTGAGCAGTTCAATGTTCGTCAAGCTTTGCAATTTCTACTGAGTTAATAGCTTAAGTCAAGTGAAGCTAGTGTTAACTGAGTTAAGTGTTAAATAGTGTCTACTGAGCAAAATTGTCACAAATAGGGAATGCAGTTTATACCGAGTTAGATAGTATCTACTGGGTCACCAGTGTATACAAAGTTTGAAACTACATTGATGTGATTAGTATGGATCGAGCATATACTTCTACCAAGTGCATGATGATACCAAGTAATGATAGTGGTCGTTGTGTATCAAAAATTCACCAAGTCAGTTTTAGAACTCGAATATCTACATTTGGTCTGAATTTATAATATTGGTGTTAACTTGTGTAATGGCTAACTTTGTAATAATGTGAATTGGATTGATATATATGTAATGTATTGTATCATATCCAAGTGTGTAGTAATGTAATTAAATAAGATAATGTGAATGAAATGCAAGCATGCGAATGTGAATCAACAATAGAAAAAAGTGTATTGCAAGGCCATATCAGGAGGTGCAATGTTACATCTATCACATAGAGGTGATCGGTACTTCAAGGATCTCAATGAGCAATTCAGTTATAAGTAAGAGATCTATTGTTTCATCCTAATAGGTGAATCAACTTCAAATCCTTTAACAGGGTAGACTTAACAATCTTTTCTTTAAATCTCTTTGCCGAATGCATACTTTATTGTATGTTTGTAAAACATCTAACAAGGTGGACCTAGTAGTCCTAATTGCTCCTTAAAGGGTAGATCATCACAAGTGATCATTGTAAGCCTTGACAAGCCAACTTTATGCTACAATACTAAAGTTTTGTGGGTATCATCCCCACCCCAGTTTTACTTTATATTTGGAAGGTTTCTAGATCACCAAATATTGTGTTCAAAATGTTAAGTTTTTCATGCATGTAGTATTAGATCTATTAATAGTAATTGAATTATGCTATTAAGTTCTAAATTTGTTTAAGTTTTTGAGATTACTGATTCACCCCTTCACTCTCAATAACCTAGCTAGTCTTAAATATTTCCAATAATTGGTATCGAAGCATTATGGTTCTTAGAATAAAATTTTGACAACTCAAGCAAACATCAAGGACAATGGAGATATTCAGATTTGACAAAGCTATTGACAATGAAAAGTTAAATCTAGAGATGGCCATTGCTCAACTCAAGAAAGAAAAAGAGCATCTTTCGCAATCCCTAAAAAGAAGGGAGGAACTTGTGAATTAGATGAATGACCACCAGTATGTTGAAGAAAAGATTGAATATTTTCTTCCCTCAAATAGTTTAGATGAAGCAAATGATGCAATCAAAGAACTCCTAAAAAAGAATGGTTCGCTAGAAGAAGTAAGAAAATTGAAAAAAGAACAAGAAATCTAGTCAATAAGATTGTGTGAAATCTCACAATAGAAGAATAAGGCAAAACAAGACTTGGAGTTAAGGAACAATGATATTCAAAATCAATCCCTTTAGCAAGAGAATCTTATTAATTAGCTCTCCAATGCAAATGAAGAAATCTAGAGCCTGAGATTTGAAAATGAAAGGCTAAGAAATGACTTAAACTCTGAAAGGCAAATCAATGAAAGGATGAAAGTTGATCTAAATTTTGAAAAACAACTTAATGAAAGAATAATGAAATCCCAAGTAGACATGGACTAATTGAATCAACAAAATGAGAAGAATCCTCATAGACAAAAGGGTATGGTAGGACTTGGATACAAAGAAGAAGGTGAATCCTCCAAACAAGGTGCTCAAATGAATCAAAGACCTACTTGCAATTACTATGGTAAGATATTTCATACATCAAAAAAATGTTGGACTAATGAAAAGGCAAAATTTAATGGAAAATGGTACAATTGCAATCACCATGGACATAAGACTGGTGAATGCAAAGAAAAACCAAAGTTTGAGGGAAAGTGACACAAATAAAAAAAATAAGGTCAAAAGGCATCTGAATGCAGATCTAAGTTATTCAATCCAACTGAACAATTTGTAAAAGAAATATTCGATTGGGACTACAACACTTGGTGTAGATGTCATTACTGTGGAGAATATGGACACTTTGGCATGAATTGTGTTAGGCATCACATGAGAATAAAGGATACCACCATAAGATGTTACACGTACTTAACTTGGTCATATAGCTAAGAATTGCATGAATACAGGTAGAATTGAAGATGAAAAAAAAGCAAAAGAAGATAGCATCAAGAAGCAGATGAGACAGCAGTGGATTTCTAAATCTATCAAACAAGCTAGTTCAAGTGATGATAGTCATGTCACTCAAGAAGTGGGTGACTCCACCATTTCCAATTAAGTTTAAGGAAGAACTAGAAATGTGCTTTCAAGGTCACATCTTAAATATCTCCAATTAAAAAGAAGTAAAGATTTAGATTGGTATTCGAGATACAAAAGAAACATTAGTAAGATCAACAATAGTTATCACCAAATTAAGTTCTCTACCGAGCAAGGTTGAGTCATGGACTCTACCAAGCAAAGTTGAGAGTGACATGGTTATGTTTGGTTGTGAGTTACAAGCTTTCACCGAGCAATTCATACAGATAGTGGATGATAGGCTATCATGTACAATGTCTCTCATCGTATCGAGCATTAATGGGAATTTTTTATCAGAAGGTAGGAAATCAACTTCATTTTCACTGTGAATTCAGACTGTTGCAAATAGAACAATTTCCAGAGCATCCTAGCAACCTTGAGCAAAATTTGCAGAAAAAGTTTCTAGAAGAATTTTCTTAGCTTACCGAGTTACCATGGCATCCAGTAGTAGCAGCAAGGTGAAGAAAGGATCTAAATGTTGGTATGAGGTGTTCAATGGAAAGCCCCTAACTTCAAACTTGTGCCAGCAATCACCGAGACCCTCAACCCAAATGGAGCTCAGTTGTAGATACCACCTAAGGTACTTCTTATTAATGACTTTCAAACTCATTTTAGATGTGCAATTCAAGAGATAAGAACCCCATAAATGGATAATGCCCTACGTGAACTCTGTGTGGACGAAATTTTCAAACCTAAACAAAAACATTTGGATGAAAAAGGCTTAACCCATATTCCTCACTTGCCTCAAAACTTTCAAATCAAATGGATTAGGTATATCCTAAGTCGAGTTCATAATGGTTAAATATCGTTAGAGCAACTAGTTTTCATTACCAAGAAAATGATACATCACATTACTAGTCTCCCCATGCTCACCAAAGCTAAAGTCACTAAAGCCCAATGTCAAAATGAGTTAAAAAAGAAAACCTTAGCCGAGTGCAACAAAAGAGGAACGAAAATCAGCAATGTAACTGATATAGAACAAAAATTTGGCATGCATGTGATAGCAAACAAGATTTACAGTTCAAGTTGACTCAATAGTGTGTCATTTGAACTAGTTGAGTAAGCATATAATGTCGTAAAGAAGAATCTGTCATATGACCTAGCAGATTTTTTGTTGAAGCAGCTAAACAAAAATGTGGAAAGCATTAGAACCTTAAAGAATAACCCATGCAAATTTGGTTCATTGTTGACATGTTTGTTTTTCTATGTTCAAAAGTTTTTCCTCTCTAAAGGCACAATTGTATGGAGAAAAGACACACCAATTTTATATCAGATAAATGAGTATATCACTGAAATGGGTGAAAATTTTGACAGTATCATGGATAATTATTTTGAAACTTTCAAAGAAAAAATGAATAATAGATTCAGGATACCAAGAAAGTTGGTTGAAGATTATAAGGATGATGTTTGCTTTATGGTCGATAGTGATAGAGTATACATCCAGGCAGTAAGGCCCAAAGTTGTGTGGGTAAAACCTCTTCCATATGAGGTTAATATTGATGAGGAAAATGAAATCATTAAAGCCCTAGTAAATGAGCCTACAGATCCAAAGGAACCTCTCTTTGGAACCTATGATGAAGCTAAAGCAAGAATTGAACATGAGATCAAGCTTCCACAGGTGATAAAGAAAGGCAAGTGGAGGATAACAAAGTTGACAAAAACAAGCACCCCTCTTATGTTTACCGAATGTAAAGGAAAAGATGAGGAAGAATTAGAGAATGAAGAGGAATTAGAAAAACAAGAAGAGCAAGTAAGGAAGAAAGGCAAGGTGATCATCACCAAGCCACCTAAGCCATCCACTGCAGTATTTACAAGATCCAAGAAGAAAGTAGGAAAATATGGTAGTCATGTTGTTTTTAACTGATCTCCTCTCACATTTCAAGATAAGCTGAAGATATTGAGAGAAGGTGCTGGAATAAATAACTTTAATGCACTCAAGTATGAGACCAGGACTGCAAGAGAACAGAAAGAACTTAAAGATCTGGTCATGGACAAATTCGGCAGATGGAAATTCTCTCTAGACCAACTAGCACCTCAAATCTAGAATTTTGTTAGATAAGGTCAAGGTTAGATGGGAAAACACCAAGCAGACTATCAAAGACATTTTTGCTCAAACGCTAAAAAACTTGGTGCCCAACTTGACTAATGTATAGGTGAATAAAGCATTAAAAGGAAATGGGAACAAAATGACTTTAAAGTTCATCACTTGTCTAGTTTTGATGAATGATATAGAATATGTTGTGAAGAATGCTACAAACCTATGGAAAAATGTATTCAATCTTCACAAACCAAGTGAAAATCCTATTGAAATCAAAGATGATGATGATGATGATAGTGACAAGGATGAAGAAAATGAAGAAGATTCTACTCCATTTGTCACAACTGATGCAGAAGAATATCAAGAGCTAGTGAAGGATGATGAAGAAATAAAAGAGAATGAAGCTGAAGAGAAAGCTAGGCAAGAAGAAGAAGACATTGACCTAGTCAAGATAGTTGCGGCTGTCATAGCTTCACTTCCTCACTCTCCAACAAAACTTACAACATCATTAAGCACAAAGATAGCTTTAGTAGATTTGGTTGTGACAACCATTGATACATCGAATGTCCAATCACTCCTTGCTACCTCTTGGCTTAGCACATCACAGATAGAAGTCTTTACCACTTCATCCATCGAGCTATAGCATCCTTCAGTTACCGAGCTAGTCTCAGCAATGGATATAGAGTGTTCCACAATTTCAAGTTCTTTCATAGTAAGTGCAATTTTGGACTCTTCAATTTTGACTACCTCAGTTGTACATACTTTAGTAAGTGCTTCAGTTGTAAATACTTCTGTCAGTACCTCACTTGTAAATGCTTCAGTTTTTAGAAGTTTGGTAAATACATCAGTTTTGGATTTTGTAAGTATTCTAGTCAGTATTCCTCCAGTAGGCACTATACAAGCTTTCACTGCCAGTCCTACTATTTCCACTATTGTTTCTATTCAAAAATCTAAAGCATTAACTACAAAGTCAATTCAATCAAGATTTCTGTTCAATGGAAAGGAAATAGATGAAGATATAGATCTGGATAAGGAAATTGAAATTTGGAAATTGGACTTTGATAATGCCACTACAGATCAAATGTAATTAGCTTGTCAACTCCTCCATAAGAAAGAAAAACAAAAGAAACTTAGAGAAGAAAGAGATAGAGAATACAACATTATTGAGGATGCAAAGAATATTTTGACAAAAGTCATAGGTGTTGAAGTTGATTCTTCTCAACACATTTTGTTGCAATTAAAAGAGGTAGTCAGCAAATTCAATGAAGATTCCAGTGGCCAAGATAAGTTAATTGAGAAAGCAGGAAAGAAGTTTGATAATAAAGTGCTTCAGCACATTGCTTAGCAAATAGCTATTCAGTAGGTAGAGCTTTCTTCAATTTTGCCAAATCTTGAAACTTCTTACAAAAATGTAACATCTCTTTTCACAAAGTTATGTGATGTTACTGAGCATACCAAGGAAATAAAGAGAAAATTAGATAAAATTGATGAAGATTTGATGGCTAGTGCAAAGCAATTGCAGCTTGACCCTAGTTCAAGCTCTACACATCATATGAAGATCAAATTCTTATTAGATATGCAGGAAAAATTATTGAGAGAGGAAGCAAGGATCTAGTCTACATTCATAGACATTCAGAACATGATCCTTCCCATCATGGATACAATACATAACATCATTGCCTATTCCAAAACATTGATCCATGACAATCATTTCTCAATTATAGATCACATGATTGAGTTCTCTGTAGAAGTACAAGTTACTCTCCAAACCTGCAAAGTTTTGCAAGATAACTAGGATAAGGCCTTAACTCTCATTCTTAAAGTACATTTTGAATTTCTCTCACATTTTGGTGTCTCCATAGAAGTAGATTCTATATAAATCTTTGGCATTATTGTCAAAAAGGTGGAGAGATATTTGTAAATATCATGAGAGAAAGATACCATACCATGAGGTATATGCAGTATGTCAATATGCTTGACTCGATATGTACATTGTATGGGGTAGACATATGCAACGAAAATGTATATATAATGAATTAGAAAGACAAATTTTGAAAAATCTCAAAAATTCTACATGCCATACCAAGCTAAGTATCATACTATGTTGTACATAAGTTTTGGCTGATAAGTGTTTTTGTCACTAATGCCAAAAGGGGAGATTGTTGATATTAAGTCAAGTTTGTTATTAGTGACAACACTTATTCAAATTCCAATTCAGATCGAGTAGTTCAGTGTTCGTTGAGCGTTGTAGTTTCTACTGAGTTAATAGCTTAAGTTAAGTGAAGCCAGTGTTAACCGAGTTGAATGTTGAATAGTGTCTACCAAGCATAGTTGTGGTAAATAGGGAATGCAATTTATACCAAGTTACACAGTATCTACCGAGTCACCAATGTATACAAAGTTCAAAACTACGTTGAAGTGATTAGTATGGATCAAACCTCTACTTCTATCAAGTGCATGACGATGCCAAGTAATAATAGTGGTCACCGTGTATCAGAAATTCACCAAGTCAATTTCAGAACCCAAGTATCTACATTTGGACCGACTTTGCAATATTGGTGTTAACTTGTATAATGGTCAAATTTGTAATAATGTGAATTGGATTGATATATATGTAATGTATTGTATCATATCCAAGTGTGTGGTAATGTAATGAAATAAGAAAATGTGAATGAAATGCAAGCATGCGAATGTGAATCAGTAGCAGAACAAAGTGTATTGGAAGGACATATCAGGAGCAACAGAGTTACATCTATCACATAGAGGTGATCAATACATCAAGGATCTCAATTAGCAATTTAGTTGTAAGTCAGAGATCTACTGTTTCATCCTAACCTAAATTCTAGTTCGTCCCTAGTTCTTGTGGCTCCACCTCGTATTGCTCCTCTTGTCTCTAGTGGCTCCAAGTGGTCCTTCCCTCGCCTGGATTTGGTAATTCCACCATTACAGACAGAGGACAAAGACAAAGAAAGTTGTTGATGAAGATGTTGCTAATAGTTGCATTGTTCCTAGTCCACCTGCCAATCCCAAGGATTCCTGGGGTTATAATGATCATGATGATCCAGCCATGAACCCCTGCCACTCCAGCTAACACTGCTTTTGTGGCTTGAGGGAGCTACTTATATATTTTTTTGGTGAATAGTTGTTGTTTCCAACTTCTATTGTGTGAACTTTCATAAGATGATCTTGTATCCCCCGACCCCTTTTTGTAAATTTGTAACAAGTAAAATAGTTTATTAATAGAAAGGGATTATTCATAAAATAAAATTAAAAGAGTTGATGGAAGCATCGTGCTCAATAAAAGTTTGATTTAATTTTTGGGCAGTCCATTATAATGTTTTCATAGATTCGCTCTTAACTCACTGCATGTTGGATATTATTATAAATAATTATCTATTTAGCTTCAATTGTTCAGTAAAGGTGAAGTTTCAGCACTGTCATGTAGTTTATATTCTTAATTTTGCTGCAGATAGAATATTGACATTCTGAATCATTACAAATCAAAAGTTTTCCTTAATAGAATAGATGCAAGAAGCATCGTGTCAAATGAAGACTTGGTGCTTGTCTTTTTAAAATTTGATGTGATTTAATATGGTTGGGAAGTCAATTTTAATGTCCTTATAGTTGTGCTCATAACCTTGATTGTGTGTTGGATATTAGTAGAAAGAATTAGTTATTTAACTCTGAGTTTCCTATATGTATAGTAGACGTAAGTTTAGCAGTTTTACATAGTGGAATGCTTTTACTTTTATTCTTAATTTTACCGCAGATATATACTGACATCCGCAATCGATCAAAACTTAAAAGTTTTTTTTCTTAAAAAATTATTGGGTTTGAGCCTGCAAATACCATTCCAGATCCGAAAGAAATCAATATATACATTTGCATATATTATGTTTGGCATTAACTAAATTTCTGCACCATTTTTAATGGTTTAATTTTAAAACTTGCCATCTGAAATAGAAAAGAATTAATTAGCTTTATTTTCCATTATTTGTATTATTCATTTTATGACTGAGATAGCAGATCTTTGGGAAAGGCACCCTCAGAAGACAAGAAGCTGCACGGATACCAGAAAAAGGGCATGCTCAAAACAATGGTGCATCTTTGCTACCTTTAATAGAAAATGCCAAGAGACCAAAAACGTTTCAGGTTTTGTGTTTTCCATTAATTTAAATCCTGTCTTTCATCAGTATTTATTCTTAATCCCTCCCATACATAATCAAGTTCTTCCCAGTTAAAAATAATCAATCAATAATATTCATGTCCTATTCAAATTAAACCATCAACAGAATCAACTCCACTAGAGTAGTGTGAGTGCCAAGACTACGTGAGTTGTACTTTATTTCTGGTACAACTCATCAACAATTTTATGTAGAACTTTCAAAACTTTATGTTCTTCGCCTCTCATCACAGGCATCGTCACACTTTTGATTGTTACATTTTCTGAGAAACAAAGACAATCAAAGGGAAAACAATCACCCTTATTAACAATATACCTGTGTATGTCATCTTGGTTGCTAGTGACCGAGGTAATTATCCATTCCCCTTGGCGCACCTCATATTTCAGCCAAGGATTATCATATTCCCTAATGATCTCGTTTATCGTCCTTGCTGCCGTACGACTATTGATCACAACCACCGCGCAGAAGACGATAGCGGCCACCACGTGTCTACCGAGGTGTTCGCAAATTTTCTGTACACCATTTTGTATGACTGATTTGGCAAAAAAGAAGTCGCAAAAGATATTTGCATTGAGAATTGACGCCGCTCCATCTACTGCTCTCCCAAGCAATTTAATAAACTGTGAAGGTAGCTTCTGCGTGACATTAAAAAGGACTCTGGATAGATTAACACCATATTCTCTTCGTTTACTACAGAATATTTCGAATAGAAATCTACTTTAAGCCTACGACAACATGGGAAAACCAAAGGTGAAATAAAAGCAAGGACCAGTTAAAAAAAGCAGAGATGTACTAGAAGCCTTTCCTTAAAAGGACCAGGAAAAAAATGAGTGTAGAAATCAAAACCTTCATCTTGAGAGTATAATTCCAAATTGTTTCGTTCCTGCAATATACGAACTGCACTGTTTCCGATAACTTAAACCTTTCCATATCTGGTATTTTCTCCAGTTTCGGGCAGTCGTAAACGTTGAATTGTACAGGTTTCCAAAATATTCCATTTATACTAATCAAATTTTCACAACCTTTCACTTTAATCAGCGTGAAAAAGTTCGAACTTGAACTGCGTCCGACAAAATGTAACTCTTCAAGCTCCTCACATTTATCAATCTTCAGCTCTGCACATTCTGTAATGTTCAACTGGACTAGCTTTGTGAGATCAGATACCCCACCTAAAACATGATCAGTTATTCCGCTCACACTTTTCAGATCGTGAATCTTATATTCTTTCAGGTCGTGCCTCTTAGATTTATTAAGTTCATCAGTCATCAACCCCGCAAGCTCGCATTCACTAATTATAATTTTTTTTGCATAGTTCAGCCGAATAAGACTCAACTCCTCTAGCTTTCTACATCCAACAATGTCAAACTTTGCTAGCATTGTAAGATCAGATGCTGTGATACTTTTCAGTTTACCACAACCATGAATGCTAATTTCTCTTAGGCAGCTAAGTCCAACAAGACATAACTCCTCAACCTCTTTACATCCAACGATCTCCAAGTTCATTAGGCTTGCAAGATCAGATGCTCCTGTCAAAATTTTGAGACGCCCAAAGTTATGAATAATAATGTTTTCTGCAGATTTAAGTCCAACAAGACATAACTCCTCAACCTCTCCACATCCAACGATCTCCAAATTCATTAGGCTTGCAAGATTAGATACTCCTGTCAAACTTTTAAGATGCCCACAGTTATGGATAATGATATTCTCTGCAGATATAAGTCCAGCAAGAAATAACTCCTCAACCTCTCCACATCCAACGATCTCCAAGTTCATTAGGCTTGCAAGATCAGATACTCCTGTCAAACTTTTGAGATGCCCACAGTTATGAATAAGGATGGTTTTCACAGATATAAGTCCAGCAAGACATAACTCCTCAACCGCTCCACATCCAACAATCTCCAAGTTCATTAGGCTTGCAAGATCAGATACTCCTGTCAATCTTCTGAGATGCCCACAGTTATGAATAATGATGTTTTCTGCAGATATAAGTCCAGCAAGACATAACTCCTCAACCTCTCCACATCCAATGATCTCCAAGTTCACTAGGCATGCAAGATCAGATACTCCTGTTAAACTTTCGAGAGAACAAAAGTTATGAATGATGATGTTTTCTGCACATATAAGTCCAGCAAGACATAACTCTGTAACCTTTCGACATCCAATGATCTTCAAGTTTCTTAGGCTTGCAAGTTCAGATACTCCTGTCAAACTTTTGAGATGCTCACAGTTATCAATAATGATGTTTTCTATAGATGTAAGTCCAATGAAACATAACTCCTCAACCTCTTCACATCCAACTATCTCCAAGTTTACTAGGCTTGCAAGAACAGATACTCCTGTCAAACTTTTGAGACACCAAAAGTTATGAATGATGATGTTTTCTGCATATATAAGTCCAGCAAGACATAACTCTTCAACCTCTCCACATCCAATGATCTTCAAGTTTCTTAGGCTTGCAAGTTCAGATACTCCAGTCAAACTTTTGAGACGCTCACAGTTATGAATAATGATGTTTTCTACAGATGTAAGTCCAACCAGACATAACTCCTCAACCTCTCCACATCCAATGATCTCCAAGTTCACTAGGCTTGCAAGAACAGATACTCCTGTCAAACTTTTGAGATGCCAAAAGTTATTAATGATGATGTTTTCTGCACAAGTAAGCCCAGCAAGACATAACTCTTCAACCTCTCCACATCCAACGATCTTCAAGCTTCTTAGGCTTGCAAGTTCAGATACTCCTATCAAACTTTTGAGATGCTCACAGTTATCAATAATGATGTTTTCTACAGATGTAAGTCCAACCAGACATAACTCCTCAACCTCTCCACATCCAATGATCTCCAAGTTCACTAGGGTTGCAAGAACAGATACTCCTGTCAAACTTTTGAGATGCCAAAAGTTATGGATGATGATGTTTTCTGCACATATAAGTCCAGCAAGACATAACTCTTCAACTTCTCCACATCCAACGATCTTCAAGTTTCTTAGGCTTGCAAGTTCAGATACTCCTGTTAAACTTATGAGACGCTCACAGTTATGAATAATGATGTTTTCTACAGCTGTAAGTCCAACCAGACATAACTCCTCAACCTCTTCACATCCAACGATCTCCAAATTCACTAGGCTTGCAAGAACAGATACTCCTGTCAAAGTTTTCAGACCCCGACAGTTATGAATTACAAGTTCTTCCAGACGGGGCAGAAGGCCCAAGCATAACTCCTCCAACATTAAGCTGTTATAGATCCTCAGCTCTCTTAGCGCCAAGGGCTCCTACAGAACAACATAGTTTTTACTCAGAATTCCCTTTTTAAATAAAATTATTAAAATATTATTGTAAAATGGCAGCAAGATATTATATTATAAATTCAATCGATTACAGATACCTGTTTATAATTCGGCAACACTTTTTCTAATTTGCCCTTTCTGATAATCAAAGCCTGCAAGTTTTGAAGAGGAATCCAGGGAGGGATGTTTGTGAGTCCATGACACTCAAGCCATAATAGAGCGGTGGACGGCTCAAGTGTATTTTCTGATTCCCCAAGGAAGTATTTAATATACCGAGCCAAGGGCTGATCCATAAAAGAATGCAAATATCTAAACTTGGGTTGTCTGAGAATGTTTTCAAATCCCTTTGCTTCCTGCATTCACCGAAGCAGATGAGATTATTATTGAAGTAAATCTTAAGATTTCGAATATCACACTAGAAAGGCAGTAATCTAGAGGAAGGAGTATATACCAAAGATTGGAGATGTTGAGAACGCCACAGCCGACGAGGATGATTCAGTTCATCTGCCATCTGCCGTCCCAAGTCCCGCAAGTGATCATGCATTCTCAATACACCCATTTCTTCTCCCTCTTCTACCTCCTCGACTAGACATTTATCTTTGAGTCTTCGCAGTGCATGTTGCGCGCTCCATCCTGACGCCTCCCACACTTTGATGGCGTCTTTGGCGAATTCTCCTATGAAAAAACATGCAACATCCATGAAAATTTGTTTTTCATCACTGTCCAACGTGTCAATGCTGATTCTTAATCTCTTCTCTATGTCTTGAGGCACCGTCTTTTTAAATTTCTCCAATTCTAACTTCCAAAACTTATGATCTGTGCCGTGAACGTGACCGCCCAGAACCTGAAGAGACAACGGTAAGCCGCCACACAAATCAACGAAGAGGTCAACCAGCTTCTCGTATCCACTGGAAGGATAGGACCCGCTAAGAGCGTGTAAACAAAACAGCTGTTTCCCCTCACTCTCATTGATTCCTTCTAGATTATAACTAATTCTAATCCCTGCGTTTGTTAGCAGTCCTGCATCACGAGTTGTAACAATTACTAGACTATGGACAAATTTATTCAGCATATCCGAAATCAAGAGGGCATCTAACTGTTCCAGGTGATCAATATCATCTAGAACGAGTATGAAACTCAACTGCCGTTTTCTTCTTATGCAGCCCTGAATATGACTTTTTCCTTCTTCTATACATTGGAAGTTGAGATTTTCTTGGTGGTAGAGATCTTTCAGGAGTTTCATTTGCAATGAAGGAAAGCCCTTATTGGCATAGGCTTCCCTCACATCAAAAAGAAAACAGGTTTTAGTATATTGTGATTGCTTTCTATTGAACAACTCTTTGGCCAGAGTTGTTTTGCCGACCCCACCCATTCCAAAAATGCCGACTATCAGACCCTTTTCTTTTCCGCTTTCCTTTGTCTCGCACTGCCTATCAAAATCTGTTACAACCCTGTCCAGCCCCACTGGGTATTTCGCAACATGTAGAAGTTCTTTCCTTTGAAACTTCTTTTCTCACGGCTGACACTATACTTTGGTAATCACTGACGCTTTACAAAAGAAAGAGGGATTTTAAAGAGAAGAAAATTGGACAGCCTAAAAAGAAAAAATAAAACATTGTACATTGACCAAGCAGAATGGGAACCCAGAGATTGTACCTGCAATCGCCTCTGATTTCGTATCCTGTGAGAAATGAAACATAATGGAGGACTTCCTTCCACTCCGGAAGCTTTTCTATATATCTCTTCTTCTCTTCATAGTTTGTAAACGCCTCAGCATATAGTCCGCTTTCGACGTGACGAAGAGCAGAAGGCTCGACTCCGTAAAATACCGGAATGATCTTAGCACTACTTTGTGACATGAGAACTAGCTCCGCCAAACACCACGGGGACTCCGCATAATGTTTGGAGAAGATGGCTATGTGAACTGATGCAGAAAGGATGGCACCTTCAATAGTTGAAGGAAATGAGTCCCCGAGTTCTTTCTCTTCGGAATCAAGAAATGCATCTATTCCCAACTCAGCAAGCGATTTGTAAAGCGAAAGGGCAAGAGTTTGTTTGACATCAGGGCCCCTGTGGTTGATGAAAACATCAAACAATCTTGAAGACTCGTCTATTTTCCTCCGTTTGCCCGGAGGTTCAATTCCAGAGAAGGCATCTTTGTCGTCTTTTATACGCTGAGACGCGGACGAGGATGCCATTGTCTAATGTTAAACACAAATAACGAATATGGATTGTTGTTGCAGTGCAGGGCTTCGGGAAAGGGAATTTGGATAGTCAGAGGGGTTCATCTTGAAACTGTAAATGTTGGAAGGCGAACATGTTCCGGGATCAAACGTTCTTTCCCAGTCACTTCCGAGAAAACCAAGAAAAATGAAAAGAAATTTCGATCCCGTTTAACAAGTCAATGTCTGAATTTTTTGTTCCTGCCGTTGGCAGGATACTAACGCATCGGTCAGATGTAAATAAATGCCAACTACTTTTTCCATCCTACCAATGGCAGATAAATATTTTTTTTTGCCCATACAGAAATTTGTAATGTTGACATATTTTCTATGATTTTAACATATGACAAAAAGCTAATTATCTTTATTGGGATTGGTGGGGAGTAAAAATAGTAGAAGGAAAAATTAATTTTCATTACATATTAATATAGAATTTTCAACACTTTTCAAATACATTGGTTTATAAGAATTACAACCTTATCTTTTCCTTATCTTTTTCACATTTGTCACATTTGTGACAAGTAAATTAACTTTTTAAAAAACAATTATTTTTATCCTCCACCTCACAAATAATGTCTAATCAATAATAATTATTACTATTTATTTTTATTACCAAGTTTTAAAATCAAATATGTCTAATCAATAACAATTATTACTATTTATTTTCATTACCAAGTTTTTTAATCAAATATAGAGTTTAGTATTTCAATTTGTAATATTTTAAAAACTTTGATTTTTTAATAAAAGTACTTGAATTATTGCTATCATTTTACTTTTATAAATTAAAAAATATTAAACAACATTCTTTTTTAATTATATTTTATAATAGTGTTTGTAATATGTATAATTGATAAGTGTTACAATTTAAAAATTATATCATTTATTATTATTATTTTTTATTTAAAAAATTTATCATTTAGCTTAAATATATATTTTAATATTAAATTAATACTTATATTTTACATCAAAAAACATAGTGAAGGAAATAACCACAAAAAAAAAAAGATATTTCAATTCTAAAAGATGTATAAATTATTATTAAGTTTTCCTAACCTATGTACTAAAATTAAATAGTTATATGTTATTTCTTATTTATTATATTATATTTATTCACTAACATTAATTTATATGTATTACATCTATATATTATTTACAAATGTACATATTAAATTATATACATATTATTTCATAATTAAAAATTACTTTATTCTATGAAAACATATCAGCCATCTATCAGATGACAAGTGCAATTCTAAGCAAAAATCAATGCATTCACAATCCTAATTTACAACTATTTAACCTTATTCTCACTCACCTACACCTCTACTACACCTCTATAATGACAGGAACTATGACGCATTGCGTCTCTTGTTTAAGTAACGAATCTGACGCCACTTTTAGAAGTGAAATAAATTGTAATGTATTTACGCTTCCCGACAAGCAGGGACACATCCTCCTATGTGTGTCAGAGTTAATGTGCCTCTGAAGTAACGTAGAAGTGCTTTGGATTCCCATTTTCTGTCGTGGGGCCCACAGTTGTTCATCTCTTTTATGTGAAGAGCTCCACTTACAGTCCTGATGCTCAACATAACTTTGATTTACCTTATATGATAATCTGGTCCTCTCCCGCAACGATAAGTTTAAAAAAATTAATTAAATATCAAATAATATATTTAACAATTCTAGAAGATATTTCTTTTAATTTTTCTTTTAATTTATCATTTCTATTAATAGTTTATTTCTCATATATTGCCTTAGTTATTTTGATTATTTAAAGTCACTTCCTTGGAAAGTAGATAAGAAATCGAATGGATAATATTGTGATAATCATAATAAGAATATTATTATTGTGATAATCATAATAAAAATATTATTAAAATTTGACTTATTTTATAAAATTCAATATATCATATATTGTAAACATTTTAACTATTTGTTAAATATACGATATATTTATTAGTAATTAAGTATAATATTTGATAAATATTATTATTAAAAATTAATTTACAAAAATAATATTTTACTTTATTAATTTATTATTTCAAATCAAGTACTTGCATAAAAATGATTACTCTTTATGTGTAAAATGTTCAAGACAAAAAGCTAGAGTAAAATATCATTATTTCTATCAAACTTACACTCACGTCTCATGCGACAAACAAAGCTAATATAATATGTTAGTCATGATAGTGGGGTACGGTGGTTTATATTAACCTGTCATGGGCATACCCATCCATGTCGAACAAATTGGCTTGGTAGCGTAGCCCAAAACATGTATCCGATAACCCCATCACATAAATTTTTATTTTTGATCTATAGTAGATGTGTTTGTTGCTAGCATGCTGCATAACCCCATCCTATAAATTGGTATTTTGACCAATCAGATTTAAAACTATAATAGATGTGTTTGTTGCTAGCATGCCTCATAACCCTATCCTATAAATTGGTGTTTTGACCAATCAGATTTAAATCTACAGTAGATATGTTTGTTTCTAGTACACAATGTGCTAAATAGTTTATTAGTCATGTCTATATAGGCAAATATTACATTTTCACCTCAAATTCCTACTATCTAACTTCTCGAGTTCCACAGTATTAAACCATAATTGTAATATATGTAGTTCTTTTTTTTTTTTTGGCATTTATGTCAAATATTTCTCATTTTCATTAGTTACTCATATTTTTGTGAGTGTTTTTTATTAAAAAAAAATTCCATTCAAAAATTTAATAAGGGTATTATACAACCAAATAAGAAATAAGCAAAAATTGTAGATTTCTAAAGTTTTTTTTATATAATCTTCTTCAAAGTGGGGATGTCTTAAGTTAATTTGAAAAAAAAAGCAATATGTAAATAATATATAATTGATTAAACTTTTACTATTTTTAAAAATAGTATATTTATTTATTTATTAATATTTAAATTTGAAAAATATTGATACCTAATTATATTTATACGTTATACATACATACATACATACATACATACATACATATATACATATATATATATATATATGTATGTACATACATATATATACATATATATATATACACATATATATACATACATATGTATATACATACATATATATATACATACATATACATATACATACATATATATATATATATATATATATATATATATATATATATATATATATATATATATATATATATATATATATATCTATCTATATATATATATATATATATATACATATACATATACATATACATATACATATACATATACATATACATATACATATAATTTTATAGATTTAAGTTTATATAAATTACCAAACTACATCATTGTGTATGCAAATTATAACTAAATGAAAGTAGATTTGTTGGAAAAATATTTATATTTTATAATTGATTGCTTTAATTTTAAATATTATTTGTCTCATATGTGAACTATACGAACCTTAAAATATTTATAATAGAAGCCACGAAAATTTTATGGTAATAATATAAGTAATAGTGAAATGAAATGATGAATAGAACCATGACTAGATTATTTTTCTTTATAGTTTTATGTTTGTTTGTCAACACATGTCTTTCTAAAGCAGCAATAGTTGCAAACTTCAATAATAGGTCTTAGCACATTTGAGGATAGTAATATTTGTACTTGGTGCAGGTTTCGCAAATGGGGTTCTAAGTAGAATGGGTTAATAGGAAATTTCATAGCTAAGCACATTCAAGTTTGTGTAGTACTGAGATGAGTGACCTCCTAGGAAGTCTCGATGCTTCACCTCTGTCAACATCACCTAGATCCAATGAGTGCTAAGTGTTCCATTTATTCTCATGATTGGTGGGTTTTGGTGAACCACTATTCATGAAACATGGGTCACTGAGTTTGACTCTAGAACTACAGAATTGAATTTTTATAGCAATATCACAATTTGACTTGTGGACAATATCTCCTACTTATCAAAAAGATTCATATTAATTTTAATTTTAATTTAATGAAATTCACAATTGGTATGAATGAGTTTGAAGAATTACCCTATGCCAATTTAGGAAAGTGAAGAAAAAAATTAACATATTCTATTACTTGGATGAGTGTATCTAAAGTTGTAAAGTATCAGATCTCTATTATAGCTTTTTTATAAAATGATCATCATCTCTAACATGTGGGATTTTTTTTGTTATAAGAGAAATCCAACCCATTTTCAATCTAGCACCTAAAAAACATTTGTGATATATATATTTTTTTAATTTACTCTATTCTGTGTATATTTCTATTTGTAGTTCAAATAATCTTTTTTTTCTTTGAGTAAGCTATAAAAAGGTTTCAATCTTATTTTCTATTTCATTGAATAGTGGTAGTGTTGACATATCATTTTGGTTTTCTTTTACACCTAATTCAAGCTACTTTGGAATTTTTTTTCAAGTAAAATTAGTTGCTAAAGAATAACAATAACAATTATGTGTGCAAACAAGATTTTCTATGTGGAACATGAGTAATATTTTTCTCTTCACTAGATTTCTAGTAGCTTGAAGTACTTCGTCTCATTTAGTGTCTTGTTAGATTTTAAGAAGCCAAGTTAGATAGGCATAAGTAGCCAATAATGTATAAGAGTGATTCTAAACATTTGTTAATTTCAAATTTTAAAAATTGTAGTGCAGACTAATATGAATAGGAGATCCATTCCCCTTCATTTTGATTTTGAAAAAAAAACTATCATATCAAAATTATTATTACATTTAACAAAATAAAATGCTTCTAAAAATGATAGTGCTTGAAAATCATGATAATTTCTTAATCCTAGTATATATATTTTTCATTACATACTTTTCTGCTATAATTTTCTCTCTAGATATGACCTTTTAGTTTTACCTTAGTTTGTCATGTCATTAGTTTCTATACTTTCTTCGACTTGTTATATTCTTCAATTATTTTCTAAGTATTTATTCATTCATGCGGTTTATTTTTGTACTATTTCTTGCTAATTTATACCATGCTAGAGATTATCCTTAATCTAATAAATGAGTGGAGAATCACTAAGAGATTGTGTTACTCGTTTTGGGAAAAGATATTCATTGTTTTTCTTATTTGCGTTAAGGATGTTGCAGATACTGGTTTTGTGCTACAAGGAGAGAATAAATAATGGAAAAAGTTATAAGGATTTGAATAGAAGGAAGGAAATTTCCTTAACACATATCTGGTTTTCGCTGCAACAAGAGAATAATTAATAATATAAAGCTATAAGGATTTGAATAAATAAAAGGAAAAGGAGCAAGTTTGTGGCATGAATTTTGAATAAAAAATATATGTGGAGAAGCATAGAGCATAAAATGGTTAAAAATAGAGTGCATACAACTAATTTACCTAAATAGGATTAAGAAAAAAAGAAGAAATTTGGTGACAACATTGTTTCGATGAAATTTGATGAGAATATTTTTAGAATAAATATTCTACTTAAATGTAAATTATAGTATACAGTAATGAGCGAGCCATAGAAAAATTTTGTATTCCTAAAGCAATGTGGTTATCTAGTGCAGGTTCTAATGAGTTGCATAAAAGAGGGAATAAATTGTTCTCTTGCAGAATTTATTTCCATTTTGCACAATGCCTATTGATTTTAGTTATAACTACCATGTTAGGTTTCTTGCAATAAAAACTCGTGTCTAGGATTGCTTCATTGAGTAGCTCAGTAAAAGTACAAAATTGAAAGATATGCATACATATTTACCTTTTAATTGTCCGAGGAGTTTAAAGGATATCAAATGACCTTTCGTAAATAATTAGCTTGTGAGAAATACCTACTTTCATGCTTATGACATGTTAGAAGCCTCTTGAACTGTGCATCTAGTCATACAAACTTATGACAGTATCATCGGATATTATCACACAATGAGATGGGCTCATTATTATGGGGTTGAATTTTAGGTGGTAGTTTCTTAAAGACATTTTTCTCCAGTACTCCTCGTTCACATCACTAGAGACATTATTGGTTCCAATAACAATTTCACAATAAATTAACCACAATATATCTAGGTTGCTTTGTTTTTGTAGAAGGGTTCAAATATTTTTAAAACCCTTTTTAATCTTTATCAAAAAAAATCACTACAGGTTATTATGAGGTCAACTGAGAATACTTAAATACCTTTTCTTTTCTCCCTACTTTGAAAGAGAAGGTAAAAAAGGGTAGAAGATAAAAAAACCCACATGTTATCTTTATATGATAAATACTTATTATTCATAGCATCTAATCCAATCTCATATAATTACTGTTCTTTTATAAATAAAACATGTGGGTTGTTTATGTTCTGCTTTCGAGTAACTTCTCTTGCACAATAGTTAGAGAACAAAAGATCTTAAAATATAATGTAATGACATCAAAATAATGTGTAAAGGTATTATTTAAAAAAAAAACAAAAATCCAGGTTTTACAGAGGTTTTGATCTTCACACAATGTAATTAAAAAATAAGAACAATAATCATTGTAGAATGAAATTCAAACCTTCACACAATCTAACCTAAAACTAATAGGGATCATCATAATAAATAATGGATATCAAATAATGTTAAACAAAGACTTACATGAAGTTTAGTCAACTTGGAAAATGACTCCCATGCCTCCATCTTCTTGAGGAATTGTGACACTCGATATGATCCATCGGGATCTCTTTGGAGATATGTACTAGTGTCCTTCAAAGATACGTTCCATAGCTTTTTTTGTAGAAGTTGTGAAAGCCAACTTCACAGATCGCCAAGACCACCTGCATGTAAATAACCTGCTAAAGAGAAACCAAAGAAAGAAAGCTAGGGCTTGGAGAATCTCAACGGTGTGAGAGAAAATATATACCAACAATGAAAAATGAAATTTCTATACAAAAATACAATAGGAGAGCCTATTTATAAAGGCCTCTAGGAAGCTTCTAGAATGAGCTAGTAAGCGCTAGGAGATAAGTATGACAAAAAATCATATGGCCAAAAAAGGTGGATTATCCTCTACGTAGATGAGAGGATAAGTATGACGAGGTACGAAAAAACTCATGTGTTATCAACAATACAATATGTAAAAGTATGCTAACTCCTAGATGACAACTAATAAATAATGCATTTGTCTAAGTAAACTTAAGTAAAGCATAAATAATAATAATTTATATTAACACCCCCCTTAAGTGCAACATAGGGGAACACACTTAAGCTCACAACAACTATGATGAAATGCATAATGGATCTCGACATCTAGGCCAAGAAAGGTACCCATGTACAAATGCAAAGAAACACAACCTCTAAAAATAGGGAAAGAGGGAAAACCACATGGGAAAAACCCTTCCCCAAAAAGAGGTAAGTACAAACATGTTGAAAAAACATGAAGCAAGGAAGGCCTCAAAAAGACCCCCAAGGACAACTTTCATAACCCCAAGCATAGACCACAACTAAAGATAGTGTGGTGATGCAAAATGTTTGGTGAAAATGTCAGCAACCTACACATCAGTAGGAATGTACACCGAAGAGATTACACCATCTTGATTCAGCTGATGGATGAAGTGAATATGTAGCTCAATGTGTTTAGTATGCTGATGTTCCACCGGGTTGTGGGAAATGTGAATAGCACTCTAATTATTGCACCACAAAATAGTGAGATGACCAGGAGGAAAACCAAACTCAGTCTTCAACTACTGAAGCCATAAGACCTCCTAATTAGTAATCACTACTACCCTTTACTCAGCCTCTATAGATGAAATTGCATGACCATGCTGCTTCTTGCATGACCATGTGATAGGACCAGAGCCAAGACAAAAAAAAAAAAGCTAGAAGTAGACTTTTGATCATCGACATTACCGACACAATCTAAGTCAGTGTAGCCAACAATGTGAGGAGTCCCTTATGTGTAATGAATTCCATACATAAGTGTGCCTTGAATGTATATCAAAACTCACTTGGTAGCTTGCCAATGACTCTCATGAGGCTCCTAGGAAAACTGAGAGACAAGACAAACTACAAAGGAAAGATTAGGACAAGTGTGTGTCAGGTAAAACAAGCTGCCAACCAACTATCAGTACAAAGTGGCATCCACTGAAGGTGAAGAGTAGAAGGTAGACAAGGTGACACTCAACTAAAAAGATGTTGGAGTAGGTTTGCAATCAAGCATGTCAAAGTGGTGTAGCATGTCAAGAGCATACTTCTGCTGAGAGACAAAAATCCTAGTAGAGGACTGAAAAATCTGAAGACCAAGGAAATAGTGTAGCAAGCCAAGATCAGTCATCTCAAACTAGTCCATCAATGCACACTGAACATCCTGAAGCATAGAGAATGAGCTACTTGTGAGGATAAGATCATCAACATATGGGACAAGGATCAAAACCTCTGCTCCAAGGTGTTGAATGTATACTGTAGGATCGGAATGGCAGTGGGTGAAGTCTATAGAAAGAAGAAAGGAGTCCATCTTCTTATACCAAGCACGAGGGGCCTATTTGAGACCATACAATGAGCATCAAAGTCTGTAAACCAAGGAGGAATCCTGCACAAATCTTGGAGGCTGCTCCATATAAATTTCCTTAGTGAGATCACCATGTAGGAAGGAACTTTTCACATCCATCTAAAAAATAGGCCATCCCTACGAAGTTGCAAAGGATAAGACAAGGCGAATAGAGTTCATCTTGGCAATAGGGGCAAATGTCTCAGTGTAGTCAATACCCTCAACCTACAGAAAACCCTTCACAGGGAGATGAGCCCTATTTTTATCAATCGAATCATCAGTGGCATACTCAATGCGATAGATCCATTTGCATCACACTAGCTTTCTTCCCTTAGGAAGAGTACAAAGATCCCAAGTATGATTCTTCATCAAAGAAGAATAATCCTCCTCCATGGCATGGTCCCACTTTGAATGTCTTATCACTATTGTAAATGTCTAAGGATCATCACAAATAGCATGATTAAGAAGACTAAAACCCGTTGTATGAGAATGAGTGTGACAGGAAGTGTAAGGGTCACCAGTTAAAGATCTTGTAGCCTTAACTGAGCTCTTGGCCATTTAGGCATATATGGAGCATCCTATGGTGAAGGTAAATGGGGATCACCAAGATCATCATCCTCATCATCCAAAAAATAGATTAGAAGAGATGAGAGAGTAGTGGTAAGTAAAGTAGGTGCTAGAGGTGGGGTGTGGACTACAAGAAGGCTCTCATCAAACTGGACATCTTGCCAAAATAGGACCTCTCTGGAATTAGGATCAAATAACCTGTAAGCCTTAACATCCTTGCAATAGCCAAAAAAAATGAGGGGTCGACTCTTCCACTCCATTTGTTTCCTCTAAGCATGAGGTACAAATGCCTATGTTGTACTACCAAAAACTCATAATGAAGATACATTAGGCTTGACATGAGACCAAGCCTCCTCAGGAGTCATATGTCAAATGGCCTTGTGAGGCATCTTATTCTGAATATTGTTGGCATAATTGATTGCCTCTGCCCAAAAAAATGAATCCATGGACCTAGACTGAATCATACAATTAACCATCTCCTGAAGTGTTTTGTTCTTTCTCTCTACCACACCATTCAGCTGAGGGGTGTAGGGCACTAAAAAATGATGTTGAAGACCATGTTTAGAGTAACAATCCCTGAAGCTTGGTTCACATACTCCCCCCCATTATCTATGCTTATTCATCAAATAGAAAGACCAGACTGCTTCTCAATAAATGTCTTGAAGACTCAAACTGAATCAAAGACATCATACTTGTACTTCAAAAAGTAGACCCATCTGCATATGGAGAAGTCATCAATGAATGCAAGCACATATCTAGCACTAGAAAACGAAGGATATGGGAATGACATGAGGTCACTATGAATCAACTCCAAAGGCACCAAAGCACAAATGGCTTGTCCATGTGGAAAAGAATCCCTATGTTGCTTGCCAAGTGCACAACCCTAACAAACACCATCTAAATAGGAAATCTGGGGAAGCCCAAGAACAAGTGTCTATGTGCTCATCTGGTGAAGATATCTGTAATTGACATGGCCCAAATGCTCATGCCAAAGTCTGCTCATCAAAATAGGTTGATCCCATAAGATATTTTTCAACAAGGTTCAAGCTCACAAGGTCCATTACTATCAAGTGATCCTATTCAACAAAATCTATCATCTTAATGTCCTTTATTAGGTTCAACTTCCCAAGGGTTAGTTCAACAAGATTTACCCTTACAAGGAGCCCCTCAACAAGATATACCCAACAACTATCTCCCCAACATTGAGTAACCCAACAAGTTCCTAATCCAATAATTGTAACCTTACAAGGATCTTCTCAACAATGTTATAACTAGAAAATGTATCTTAAATATAGTGTAACCCAACAAGGTCCTGGTCCACTAATTTTAACCTTACAAGTATCTCATCAAAAAGGTTATACCCAAAAAACATCTCCTCAACAAGGTTTACCCCAACAAGGTCCTGTTGGGATTCAAAATTGGAGCACTAATTTTGAGTACCCTTTTTGAGAACTAACTCTAACTAAGACCCTATAAAAGCTTGTCATGCATGTGTACACAACCATCATTTTGAGACCTATCATGTGTTTTAAGTGTTTAAAACCTTTCATTTAGGACATGCATGCATTTTGTGATGACAAATTTCCATTCAGACTCATTCCATGAAGTTTCATTTTGAGTATTTGTCAAATTTGCATTTTCTTGCAAGTGTCAAACAATGATCATTAGGCTAGTTTGTGTTTGAATATCTTGCACCTCGTAAGGTTTAATGGCTTTCCACTTTGGAAGTGCTTAGTATGCATATCAGAGAACTCATGTTTCATATTTCAAGTTATTTCAACATGTTTGGATAGGGTTTTGAATCTATGAAAGTTGGTTGTTCATTGCTATCATGCTGATGCACATTGTTTAGAATTCCAAGAATCCCTATTTGACCAGTTGTAACTTTGACCTAGCTGAAAAAAATACAAAAACGCTTTCACAATTGTATTCTAGGGGTCATAGAAATGTTATGTTCTGAATTTGACCCCATGGAAAATCTATTTGACTAGTTTTCAAACATGATTCCAAATACAATTTCTAAAGTTAACAGAGTATGTAGATTAATTAGTGTCCCTGTTCGGGATGTTGTAACCTTGAAATTATGTTAGATGGCACTAAACTAATTTTATCACTATGTTCTAGACTACAAATAATTCAAGTCTGTTGGTTTTAAAGTTTTGACAAATCCATTTGCACACTTTTCAAATTTCTTTTGTTTTGTAAAAATCTATGTTCTGACAGTTTGTTCAATCTTGTATTTCCTTGAGGTCAACTTTGAGCACTTGCCAAATTTTCCCAATTAATCACCATAAGCTTGAATTATAGATTTATCCATGTGATGATAAATGAATATCCCAGATTTTAGGCCCCCAAGTGATCACTTGATCTATTTTTAAAGTCAAATCCAAATGTAATTTGTTGTTTTTGACATGTTTGAATTGCAAGATAGTTTGGAGGAGATAACTTTGATAGTTAAATATTTTCAACCCATATGTTTATATAAGGTGAAATATGATAGGGTGGAAGTGTGTGGATTAGGAGGCACAAAGGTTAGATTTCAAGGGTTACATAGATGTCTTTGTTAATTTTTTCAAGCTGGTTCAGAGGCTTCCTAACAAAATATCATAGTTTGCAAAAAGTTGAAAATGAGTTTTAAAATGATGAATGAGGGATCAAAGTAAATTTCTTAATTCTAGGAAAATTAATTATGGAATTTCTAAAATGACAAGTGTTTGAGTTTGAAAATATGTTTAGTCGGGCCTACTTTGGGGTCTGACTTAATTCATTAGACTATTATAATATATTAAAGGACTAAAATGATTTTTGATTAGTGAAATATTGTGGTCAAATATGAATGGTTTTCAGATGTCATCATCTGATCAAAAAGATGTGTGAGACCATATAGATAGTGAACTTTATAGAAAGCAATTAAATATCATAGTGTTAATATCATTGTGGTTTTGACAAAGTAGTGACAAAACACTTAGTCATCATCTAACATGATCATTAGTTGGTCATCATTGTGACTGAGATGCTATTTAGGCTGAGTGCATAGTACATGCTGAGTGAATAGAAAAATTCAAGTGATTAGTGTGAGTCGAGTGAAAAAAGCATGTCAAGCATAAGTCTCTAGAAATACATGCCAAGTAATATGATAATTAGCACTGAACACTAGTAGGTCTCGAGTAGTCAGTTTGTCTCAAGTCACTCAAGTATCAAACAAATAGTATATGTTGAATAGATAGTATTTGAGAAAATAAAAAAAGAAAATAGTGAAGGTCAAGAATCATAAGATTATTGATGCCAAGTATGTAGTCAATGACATAGGTGTTTGTAATGGCACAAACTCCTATGTAAATAATTTTTAGTCGACATGAACATGAATTTTTGATTTTAAGAAATAAGGAGGGAGTCATATTATGCATCCCTATAAAATGAATGCAACCAATCATATGAAGGGAATCAGTAGGTGAAAATAGCAATCAACTAGAGTCATTGAATCTAACCTAATTTTGTGTCCATGATAACCCTAAGGGGAACAAAAAAAAGGTGCAAAGGAGGATAATAAGGAGAGTATGTGGTACGAAAGAAGCATGGAGATGATGAATGTTTGAATGAGAAGTTGAGAAGAATTAGTTAATGAGAACAAATCAATTGTGAAGTGAAGTAGTGAAAGGTTAGAGAAGATATATTAGATCAGGAGGATCAAGATACAAACTATAAAGAGGAGATCTGACATCTAGTAAAGAGGTGTTAACTGAGGGATTAGGTGTTGAATCATTCTAATTGGTGATACAAGGTAAATCTCTTAACAAATTAGTCCCTAATAGGCTTTAGTAAATCTCCTAATAGAGTACTCACTTAATTGTGAGTTTTAATCCTTTGATCAAGGTCAGACCTAATAGTCTTTGTAAGCATTTAACAGGGCATCACTCTCATAGGGTAGATCATAGTTTATGATAAAAAAATTGTAGCCATTATCGGCCATACTATATTATTTTAGTAGTGAATATTTTTGGTTGTCATCCCCAACCAATTTTTACCTTTTTTTTGGAGGGTTTCTAAGTAACAAAATCTTTGTGTTATGTGTTGATTTAATTTAGGCTATGGATGTGATGCATGCTTAGATATTTTAGTTTAATTGTTAAGTTATGAGATGGATCATGGTGAAATGTTTTAGTGGTAAAAGTTTTAAGTACCAAGCCACCCCTCTCTCCCCCCCCCAAGTGAACTTACTTTCCCATTATTATTTCCAACAAGTGGTATTAGAGCTTAGTTCTCTTGAAAGGAAATTTTGACAACTTAAGAGGTGAGATCTTTAAAATGGAATTCGATAAATTGGAAAAGACTATTGATAACTCAAAAATTGAAATACAACTTGTCCTATGTCAGCTAATGGAAGCAAGAGATGACTTATAACAATCATTAATGAGAAGAAAGGATTTCGTCATTCAAAAAAATGAAAATCAATATCAAGAAGAAGATACCATAGGATTGTTTAAGGAAAATGACTCAAAATAATTTGATGCAACAATTATAGATCTGATTGAAAATAATGGTGCCCTAAATGAAGAAGCCAAGAATTTGAAAAGGGAACAAGAAACACAATCAATAATGTTTTGTAAGATATCTAAACAGAAACAAAAGTTTGAAGAAGACAAAGTCATGATTGAAGAAGATAAAACATTACTAGCAAACAAACTTGAGGAGAAGTCATCATATGTCGAAAACTTACCAACACTCAACTAGATCTGATGAATTATTTGATGATTGCAAATCAAGAACTAAATAGAAAATACATTGAGATTGCAACCATGAAATCAAAGAATGACCTATTGTAGAATAAATTGAGAACAAAGAAGGAATTCATTGAAAGGTTCAATAAACCTAGTGAATCCATAAAGTAATTTGAATAGTTGATGAACACACCAAGGACAAATGGTGATACTATTGGATTGGGATATTCTAATTCCAAGGAAGGATAATCATCTAAAAGTAGCAAGAGAAGGAGTAACAAAGGAAAAATTAAAAAACCCACTTATGATCATTGTGGAAAACTAGGTCACACAACAAATGTCTATAGGAGAAACACTAGCAATCAAAACCCTAAGAAGTAATACAAGTGACACTACTATAACTATAAGGAGCAAGGACATCATTCATACAAATGTAGGACAAAGACCATCAACACCCAAAAATTTCAAGGTTACTATTACAATTGTTAGAAGTAAGAACATAAGGCATATGAATGTAAATCTAAACCTAAGTGGACATAAAACAAGAAAACAAAGGTACATCATCAAGGTAATTCTTATAATTGGGATTACAATACAAAGTATAGTTGTCACTATTTTGAAGAATACTATCATATTCCTAAAAATTGCACAAGGACACACTTTAGAGGCAATTAGAACATATGGTTGAATGATATTGTATGCTTCAATTGTCTTAAGGTTGGTCATGTAATGTAAAATTTTCCAACTTGGTCACCTGCATCGAGAAATGAATCCAAAATAGGTAAAGGAAATATTGATAGTGAGAAGGTGAAGATGTAGATGAACATAATTTGGAGAAGGAAGGAAGATTTCTATGCTTCAAGCCAATATCAAGTCACTTTATCCAATGGATCAGGTGATCACATCACCCCCAACTAGGAAATCAAAGGTATGTGTAGAAATGACACTTGAAATGTTATATTTTGCATCAATTCTAAGTATTCAAGAAATGAAAAGGTTTTATCAACATAAATCTAGATGCAATGAAGAGATTAGAAGGTTCAGACAATCTATCATTATGATATTTTCTTTGTTGTTATCAACTATTAAAAAATTGTCACTACAACATTTGGCATCAAATTGCGATGACAATTTGTGATGGTGGTGTAATTTGTGGTGATTTTCATGTTTTTTTTTGCAGCTATCCCTAATGCCGCCACAATACCAAAGTTGGTGTCATAATTGTGACACCTTCATGAATATTAACAAAAAATGAAAAGATGACATAAATAATTCTCCATTTGTTTTGATTATGGAGAGCTACACATGAAAGAGGGTGGAGAGCTCCAAACAAGGGTGAAGATCTCTAAATGTTATCGTGCCCTTGTGATCGGTGCATTTCATTGTTGCAATCTCTACATTTCATTTCTATGTCATTTCTCTGTGATTTCATTGTTATGATCTCTACATTTCATTGTCATGCCCTTGCTTTGCAATTTTTTTCCATGGCATACCATTGTGATATTTATCCCTTTTCTCTGCAATTTCATTGTCATGCCCTAGCTCTGTGATTTTCTTTAAGGGCTAGGTAAATGTTCATTCCTTTTCCTTCTAAACAAGTATCTCTTTATATTTCCTTCTAAAGATGTATATTTAGAGATATTTTTTAAGGTTCTTATTACATCTCAGCATAATAGAAAAATTGATTAAGCTACATTCATATTCTAGAATCCAAATAATAAAACAATAAAACTCACTCAACCCATGCTAAGCGACTTACCTCAAGATCCTCCACAAAAATAATGTAGACAAGGAAAAATGTGCAAAATTCACAATAAATTTTACAAAAAATATCATAGAAGATAGTTTTAGAAAGAAACTAGTCATAAACCAGTTAAATGAGTGTAGTTGCTAATTAGCTAGCTTGATTACAAATTCTTGTAGAAGTATCATTAGATTAGGTACAATAAAAAAAAAAATCAATTGTTACTAGCTAGTAGGATCAAATACGAATTTCCAAGGTGATAAAATTGCATATGCAAGGAATTGAAGAATAAATTTAGTGAAGAGTTGAGTGTAAGGAGTTATTTCTAGTTGTTGTTTTTGCCATGTAGTCTCTTTTCAAAGATGCTCCTTCTTCTTTGCTCTCATGCTTTAAATTTTGATTATCAAAATTTTGAGTATTTGCTTCTATGGGGCCAGGGGGGGGGGGTGAATCAGACAACACATTATTTGATCACCCATAAACCCTCCAAAATGAGAAGGTAAAACTAGGGTGGGGATGACACCCACAACTTATCATTGTAGCAATATGTAATTGGTTATGGTTACAATGTTTGACCATCATCAATGGTCTGCCCTGTTAGAGGCTTGCCCTATTAAAGGCTCCAACACCCTATTAATGGTGTACCTATCTAAAGGATTTATAAACATTCACTTGGAATGTCACCTTGTTAAAGGATTTACAAAATGGATATTAAACCAACCTATCTTCATAGGATTTTCATTCTCCTAATACAATGGCTAGAAAGTATAGTACAATGTGTTGATCTAATCACTTACAATATTCAATTACTAAATTTAGATCGATGTTCAATCCCTTATGATCTAATCCTGTTTGATCTGTTATGATTCTGTACAAAGGGTTGATGCTCTATTCTGATGTCAACTGATCTGACAATTCCTCCAATTTTCTAAGTCACCTTATCTATACTCTTCACCCTTCTTCTCTTCATTCTCTTTCACTTTATCATTCCTCTCTTCAATCCTCTTCAAATGTACTTGAATTATGAGGCTTCTTCCTTCTTAAAAAATAAATTGTGACTTAGGGTTAGGTATGAATCTATGGCTGAGATTCATCTATTTTGCCTCTTTAGCTTTACAATTATTTGATTGGTTGCATGTAGAGTACATAGGAACTCTAATAGATTCAATCTTATCTTTAAGATTCAAAACCTATATATTAGCTATCATGCAACATGATTTTCACCTAAGTTTGTGAGGTCACAAACTCATATGTTGATACTATGTCACTCGACACTTGACAATTATTGATGCTCGACACATATAGGAATTTTGTGTCTCTTAGCACCTATAGTTTACTCGGCACTTGGCACATATACTGGCTTGGCATCTATTGTCACTCGATAGTTGAAACTTGTTTGACACTATCTATCTTCTCGGTATCTATTTAACTCAACACTTGTTGAATTTTTGGCTTGGCACATATTGTAATTCGACATCTATATTATACTCAACATCAAATTAGAAATTTTCTTAAGTGTGTTGACACTCAATTATCAAAATGAATCTGAGATCAACAATCTCCCCTTATGAAATGAGTGTTAAAAAAAGCTTAACTATACATGATGAATCTAATATTTTTGAGTATAATGTACATTCTATTAAGCATATATACAAAACTTCAAAAAATGTTCAAAATTTTGTGAAGATACCTCAAAATTTGTAACTCCCCCTAAGTTGATGTTCATATGTTGTCTCCAAAACTTCTCATGCTAGATTTTTCTCATGTTGATTCTGATATGCCTCGCCTTGTCATTCTTTCTCTATCTGCCCTATTCTATCTTCCCTGTTCTAACTCCCCCTTTCACACATCTTCCCTTGTAGTTATAGTTTCCTTTTGACTTTTCTATTTCTCCCCCTCAAAATTTATCTCCCCCAAAATTTTATCTCCCCCTTTTTGACACTTATGTCAAAGGGTTCTATACATTAACTGAATATTTTGCAAAAATGATTTATTTACCTCCATTACTTTCTTGAGAGCATCATCCTAGTTTTCTAGTGCAATTTTCAGTGATTTAAGCTAGATGGTTGACTCTACTGCAAGGTGAACTAGGCCTTCCAATGTAGAAAGATTGGGGTCTTTCTTTAACACATTTTTAGCATAGGTCAATTCTTTCTACAAATTTCCATGTGTGGGGTGATGGTAGATTGAATCTGTATAAAATTGGCCTTTATATTTGCCTCATCTGCTATTAGCATAGCTAGTTCCTTCTGACTGTGAAGCGTAGTGTTAAAATGCTTCTCACAATGAGTTGGATCATTGGGAAGTTGCATGCTTGATATCTTTAAATTCCTCTCCAAGCTCATTATTCACTGGCTGGTTTCTTCTATGAAAATTGATGGGTCACATAATTTTGAGTACAATGAGAATATGTTCTCAAGTACTTCCTTTACCTTTTCAATCTTCTTGGCCAGCTCCACCTATGATAGTGCTATTTCACTAGATATTATTTCATTCACCTTGGTTTGAAACTTCTTTTTAGACCATTTTAACAATTTAACAATTGTTTTCAGGTCTTCATTCTACACCTAGTCCACTATATTGGATAGTTGTTCCATGATTGGCTTAGTTTCATCCAATGCCTACAAGCTAAATGCATCTAGAAAGATGTCTTTTATCTCTATCAATGCTTGCCTTTGTTTATACTCATTTCTAATTATCTCCTATTTCTTTTTCCTTTCTAGTGACTCTTGCACTTCATTTATCTAATCAATATTCATGGTTGCATAGTTGTACTTAAGAATGACTATTTCTTCATCAAGAGTAGGGTCTCCATACTGAAGTACCCTTGCAAACTTTTTAGAGCTCGAGCCTGGTGCTAAAATTTGAAGTGGAATTGCTTTAGTGCTCAGATTTTGTGTCTTTCCATTTGGAGTCCTAGTTGTAGGCAAATTTATCAATGTTTGTATTGCCTCTTGCTCCTTCTCCTTAGGACTTTCCTTGTCCTCTTTAGATCTTTCCTTATCAATTATTGTGATTTGTGGAGCTGCACCTTGTACTTTTGCTGTAGAGATAGAGGTATTTATCTATTCTATTTGATCCTTTGTTTTCTCCTCGACAGTTGTAGTGACTATTACTGTGGAGTCAACCTTAGCTAATGTATCTTGTGCAAATTGCTCTTAGGGTTCTCCACTTATAGCTATTGGGATATGAGAAGGTGGTTCTTGTAGATTCACCTTATCCCTTGTAATTTTAGCTACAGCCTTTTGTAGTTCCTCTACACTCACCAAGACTAGATTTGTACACAATTGAGCTTGTAGTGTAGTCTAGTGAAGGATCCTTTTAAGATCCTCTGTTGTTAACAGATTTATGTTCTAATCAAAATTGTTAGGAACATCTTGTACAATTACTATATCCATAGGTGTGGGGGTTACATGTGGATGACTTGGAGGTGGAAATTGCATGTCTTGCACACTCTATTCTATTTTCTACTATTCAATAGTTTCCATATCATCCTTTTGTGTTCCCTTCTCCACTGTATCATCTACCTTTTCTTTTTCTCCTTCTCCTTCCTGATCATTGTCCTCTTCTTCTCCATTTTTTCTTCTCTCAAAGGGGTCTACCTCTCCTTCTTTTATAGTTGTAAGGCCATAGATTAATTTCCACATTTGAGTGGAATTTTTGACAACATCCTCAATCTTATTCTTAAGGATACTAAAGGCTCTATACTTGGGTAAAAATTTGCTCCCATGCTTCTTATTTTCCTTGCTAATTTTCCCTTTAGTGAGTTTAGGCATTACTAGAGCCAATGTTGACTCTCTTATTTCTTTTTCCATATTAAGGCAATAATGCCATTTATTTTCTACAATAGAATATAACTCCTTAGGCATTGAATTGTCAAGTTCAAGTGGAGTGTTCTTGAACTTTGCCATCATAGTGTAGATTGATTCTTCCACTATGATATGTTCTTCTCTAGTCAACTTATTAAAATCAATGATTTTAAAGCCTAATAAGTCTGCATTATCTCTAATGTTATTACATATATTTTCCAAATTAGACTTAGTGGTGTGACTTACCACTCTAAATTGGCTATTGTCATTAGATTCTATTCTTTCCTCATCTGATTTAGGAGGTGCAACATACTTTCTTTTCAGCTTCTTCTTGTCTAGACTTTCCTACATAGTAGCCTTCTTCTTTTCCTGCTCCTTAGCCTCCTTTATTGTAGCTTTTGTACTTGCCCTTGTAGTAGGCTTTTCTAGGCTTGTCTTGGCTATCTTCTTGCCTTTTGGTTAAGCTGCAGCTATTTTTGATCTTTCCTCTTCTTTGTCTCTCACTTTGGTGCTTCCTTCATTTTCTCTTCCTCCTTGGCACCTTCTTTCTCTTCTTCATCTTCTCCCATGCCTTGGGTCAATGCAAGTGGCTCCTGGCCCTGTTCTTCTTCTTCCTCTACTTCTACAGTCCCTTCACTGAATTTAGCCTTAATCTTTTTCGCCAATCTATCCTTTTTCTTTAGGGTTGAAGTAGTTTTCAATTCCATTTCCACTTTGGAACTAACAACATCAAAAGTGCCAAAAGGTTTTGCACTTTTATCAATATCCTCTACAAGCAATACTGTGATTGTTGATGATGCCTCATCAATATTGATTTCATAACCAAGTGGCCTCAACCATCTCACCCTTGGTACTGATGCTTGGATGTATGTGAAATCAATGTCAACTACGAAACAAATGTCATTAATATGCTACTCAACAAGAGAGACAAGTATCCTAAGTCTCTATTTCATTGACTTCTTAAAGTCCTCAAATTAGCTAGTCATTATGGTTTCAAAATTTTCTCTCATCTGCTCTATATATTCATTGACCTGTATTGCTACTGACCTATTTGTCTTCCACATTACTTTGCCAAAGGAGGGGAATTCATTCTTAACATGGAAGAATAAACATATCAAAATTGATCCAAATTTACATTGAGCACTCTTAGATCTCCTTATTGCTCCTAAATTCTCCATAATTTGTTGTAATTACAATTTAGCGAGATCATATGTATTATCGTTCTTGACAATTTTATATCCAATGTCAACTGCAATACAAGGTACACTATTGAGTTGGATTGAGTAGTAGAATTTGTGAGATATGACCCTAACAACAAATTCTACAAGAGGATCTTTGATTGTATCAATTGTCATCCCTCTCTTATTCCACTTTTCCCTGATGTTGTTTTCTATGGCTTCTTTAGAATCACTCCTTAGGATCTTTGGCCATTCTAGGGTTGGATACTTGGTTACACTATGTATTATTCTCCTAGACATTTTAATAGGTCCATCCTCCAACCATAGGCATCCATCATGAATTCTACTCAGTGCAATTCTTATCCATTTTGTTTTGAAAATAGTGGGGAAGTCTAGGGCATGTGTTAAGCCCTTCCTCTCAACAATTTGGAACTCTTCCTTCAATAGCCCATTCTCACAAAGTTTATTGTATGCTTCCCTAATCTCCATGTCACCAATAGCTCCAATCTTACAATTATAAAATCTTCTAACATCTTGCACCATCAAAACTTTAGGTGGAATAACAGATAAAGCTGCAACAGGGTCATTTTTTTATACAACTTCCAAAATTGGTCTAAAGTCTAGTTTTTTAACTTCATTACTACCCAATTGAACTTCAAATGACTCCTTATCCTGGGGTTTCCTAGAGCTAGATGCCATTTTTTGAAAACTAGGGTTTTAAGACATATAATTTGCATAACTATGTAGCTCAACACTAGTATAAATACCTTAAAATGCTGAATCTTGCTTGGAATCTTCTCAAAAGCTTCAATCTCTTCTTCAAAATTATTTATGTGCTCTTCTTCCTCTTGCTCTGTATTCAGGATGATGAAAAATGATAAAAAACTTGAGCTTATACCCTTCATTTCATAGCATTTAATGCTTACTACATATACAACTATACAATCAACTCCTTATGAAATTTTATTTCACTTGGCTTCCATTGATTTTCCAATCACTTGGCATACACTAGTAACTCAGGTTCTACTAACTTTGGTAGAAAACTCGACATATACTAGGATTTTACTTGGCATTTAAAGACAACTTCCCTTACTTGACAACTTTGTAAATTTTTTGAAGATTTAACCTTGCATCTTTATTCATGCCAATCTATCCTTTTTAGTGTTGATTTATTCTGGGAACTAATGTATGAGAAAGCATTAAATATTAGTCCCACATACCTTCTTCTACTTAGTTGGATGAAGTGTGACCACTTGACCTTTTAGGTGAAGTGATCCCTCCATTGTATGTGCTACTTCCATCTCTTCTTTTCCATGTCCTATTTATCTCTCCTCTGATGTGTTCAACATCAATTTTTCCTTTTCCTTTTTTGAACTTAGAGTTGGGTGCCTTTGACCTAGTTGGAAAATACTTGCTGATGTGTCCTATCTTTAGATAGTTGAAACAAGTGGTTTGATTTAACCACCTATTGGAGTTGCCATTAAAATGTGTTTTTATATAGTTCTCATGAATGTGTCTATATTCCTGACAGTAGTGACAGCTCTGCCTAGTGTTGTAGTCCCAATTGTAGTGATGTCCATGACTATTTTTCTTTTCTAGTTGGCTTGGTGTCAATACTTCTTGAAATAGTAGCAGTGACCTTCAAATCTTGGTGTCCTGATGATTCTAGTCCTATAGTCATGTTCCTGATGACCTTGCTTATTGCACTTGTGATAGTGACCCTTATTTTTAGCCTTTTCATACTAATTAATGTTCTTGCTCCTACACACATTAGAGGCATGTCCCTTTTTACCACAAAAATGATAAGTGGGTTTTGTGTTCTTACTTTTGTCACTTCTTTCTTCTGCACTCTTAGATGACTCTCCTTCTTCAGTATTGGCATATCTTAGTCCTGAAGTGTCATTGTTGGATCTTGGTGATTTTAGTCATTGTTCAAAATACTTGATAGCTTCATTAGGTTTGTTGAAGCTTTTTGAAATTTCCTTTTCTCTTCTCAAGTCATTTTATAGTTGTCCATTTTGCATCTTTAGTGTAGAGATCTCAATGTCCTTGAAATTTAGATCATGATGGGAATTCACCATTTGGCTTAGGGTGTCTAGCAGCATGTTGGAAAATCTTTCAAGCTCAATTGAATTTTCCTCTATTTTTTTGGCAATTTTTCTCTTTTCATCTTCTACCATTTCTTTATCTTTAATGGATCTCTTCTTCAACTTAGTCACTTCGCAAAGCATCATGGCTTGTGATTCTTGCTCAATCTTTAGAGATTTGATCTCTTCAACTTGAGCTCAGTTCTTCTCCATCAGGTCTACAATTGCTACATCATACTCCTTAGAATCTCCATTGGCAAACACTTTTGAGGTGTCAATCTCCTTGTACTGTGTATCATTTTCAGCTATGGCAATGTCTCTTCTTCTCTTTAGGGATTTCCTTAATTCTTGCCTAGATTCTTCTAGAGAATGCAGAATGAGATGTATTTCAATTTCCTAGTTCTCTATAATATTTCCAAGCTTGTAGAATTCCATTTTTGGATCTTTTCTTCAATTTTTAAGGCTTCTCCTTGTAAGAACTTGGCTCTAGTACCAATTTTTGGAATTCAAAAGTGGGAAGTATACTTCTGAGGTGTGGGGGTGGAGGGGGGAGGAGTGAATCAAAAGTACCAAACTTTAAACTATAAAACTTTTAACTAAAATCAATACATGCATGTAACATTTCTAAGTAACATGAAATTAAAGGCATGCATGAAAATAGACAACACAATATTTGATCACCTAGAAACCCTCCAAAATGAGAAGGTAAAACTGGGGTGGGGATGACACCCACAACTTATCACTAGAACAATATGTAACTGGTTAAGGTTACAATATTTGACCATCATCAATGGTCTTCCCTGTGAGAGGCCTACCCTATTAAAGGCTCCAACACCCTATTAATGGTGTACCTATTTAAAGGATTTACAAACATTCACTTGGAATGCCATCGTATTAAAGGATTTACAAAATGGTTGTTAAACCAACCTATCTTCATAGGATTTTCATTCTCCTAATACAATGGCTAGAAAGTATAGTAGAATGTGTTGATCTGGTCACTTACAATTCTCAATTGCTAATTTTAGATTGATGTTTAGTCCCTTCTAATATGATCCTCTTTGATTTGATATGATTTTGTATGAAGTGCTGATGCTCTATTATAATGTCAACTAATCTGATAATTCCTCTACTTTTCTAAGTCACCTTGTGTATACTCTTCACCCTTTTGTTCTTCACTCTCTCTCACTGTATCATTCTTCTCTTCAATCCTCTTCAAATGTACTTGAATTATGAGGCCTTTTCCTTCTTAAAAAGGTTTTCGTGACTTAGGGTTAGGTATGAATCCACAATTGAGATTCATCCATTTTTCCTCTTTAGCTTTACAATTATTTGATTGGTTGCATATGGAGTACATAGGAACTCTAATAGATTCGATCTTATCTTCAAGATTCAAAATCTATATATTAGCTATCATGCAACATTATTTTCATCTAACTTTGTAAGGGCACAAACTCATATGCTGATACTATGTCACTTGGCACTTGTTGATAATTGATGCTCAACACTTGATAATTACTGATGCTTGGCACTTATAGTAATTCTATCCCTCTTGGCACTTATAATTTACTTGGCACATGGATTGGATTGACATCTATTGTGAGTTGGTAGTTGAAACTTTCTTGGCACTATCTATCTGCTTGACATCTCAATAACTCAACACTTGTCAAATTTCTAGTTTGGCACATACTATAATTTGATATCTATATTATACTCATCATCAACTTAGAAAATTTTTTAAGTTTGTTGACACTCAATTGTCAAAACCAATATGAGATCAACACTCTGGCATAGATGTTTGATCATCAATAGCTTTCAGTTCAGCATTCAAGTTTTCAAGATTGGTCAACACCCTCACTTGTAGACCTCTCATGTCCAACACTTTCTGTACTGTTTCAACACCATGTTCTTGCTTCTAAGAAAATAGTTCTTTAGATGCATTCTTTTCTAAAACATTAGTTTTTTTGAACAATGGTAAACTCTTAGAAAGTGCATTTTTGTTTTCATGTATGTATGTATATATGTATGTATGTATGTATGTATGTATATATATGTAGATATGTATGTGTGTGTGTGTGTGTGTGTGTGTGTGTGTGTGTGTGTGTGTGTGTATGTATGTATGTATGTATGTATATATATATATAAATGTATATATGTGTCTATGTATGTATTTATATATACGGAGAGATCTTGTGGATTGTGGATTATGGATAAACAAAAAAGAAGAGAAAATATGACATTAATCATTCCCCATTTATTTTGATTATTTGTGAAGAGTTTCATGTGAAAGGGTGGAGAGCTCTAAATATTGGTGGAGATTAGTGGAGATCTAGGATTTGGTTGGCATTCCCTTGTGATCATTGCATTTTGTTACTGTGTCATTTCCTTAAGATCTTTATGCCCTTGCTCTGTGATTTTCTTCAAGGGGAGAAGAGGTACCTATGTAAAAGTTTTTTTTTCCCTTCTAAACATGTATCTATTGTTCATATATAATGGATGAGATCAGATTCAAGGATAACTAATTATGATTATTGTATGCATATGTGCATGTACAAATGTATATCAGTTCACTATGTGAGCTACTTCACATGCATACATAGAAATGTGTATAGTAGTTACATGTTAAATTAAATTAATAACTCATGTCTTGAATTCACACAATAAATTATCCTTGCATTGAATCAAAACTATTCATACCAAACTAAGTATGTAGAAATATGTGTTATGATTAAACTATAGACAAAAATAACAATTACATGCATATATAAACAATATCCAAAAATAATAAATCACATAGAAAAAAAAACACAAGACACCAAGACTTAATGTGGTTTACCCAAACCCTAGGCTACATCCACCAAACAACAACTCCAATATTTTTACGATCTAGTGATCACAACCTAATTACAATCTGTAATCCCTTATAGCTCAATATCACCACAAGAACCAATTTTCACATCACCTTATGAAATAATCCCTAACCCTAAGCCCTTTTATACAAGTATTTTTACCGCTTTAGGGTTATAATGAATAATTAAATGTAGGCTAAAAAATCTCAGTAAAATTTATGAAGTATGTCCATTACTTCCTTGATTAGTCACCATAAACTAACACTATATTATATTATCTCTTGGTGATTGAATAAAGATCTCATGCATAATATCATCTAGGTAATGATCAAATGCATTCACATTAAATTATAATAGGATTGAGCAGATAATCAATTTATAGTACTTCATACTTGTTTTATTGAACACTTTTTTTTAACATAATCAGTAATACTAGAACTATACAACTACAACAAGTACTCTTGTTTATTTTATTTAAGCATATACATTAAAGACTATTATTTTTCTTAAAATTAGATTGTATATTTGTTATCACTAAAACATAAATATTGATCTATGATAGTTATCTTTTTTAATTTCAAGATCTTCCCATTTAACGTAGAGAGTTTCCACTACTGGACAATGGAATAGCCAAAATGTGGAGCCACATAGCCCATGTCCTTTTCCACCAAATTATATTTTTATTATAGTTTTCCCTTCAAAATTATTATAGGTGAATGTTCTTTTGATTTTCTATACATTTAATAATTTTTCACTTGTCATTTGAGGTAATTTTCTATTCTGAGATAGAGATATCTATCATAAGGATGGACATGCCAATTTTTTTCATCCCAATTTAAAAGATGATTCCCTTATCAAATTAATAAAAATACTTGCAACTGACACCCTAATTTTATATAACTTTCCTAATTAGCCATTCACACAACCATCTTTCTCCTACCCCACCCTAGCATGCATCCCTTGTTTAAGGTTTATATCTTAGTCCTTCTTGGGTTTTGAACCTCATTGAACCTATTTCAAAATGGTTCCATTGGCTCAAGGAGGTTCATATGTTCGACAAGTTTAGTGTCCTGGGCAATTTAGTAGTTTCAATGTTCAAAAGGCTCATGGCTTGGATATAGTATTATATTCAAAGAATATATAATCTATATTGAATATGCATATCAATTCTCCATTGGGGACACAATTGTATTTTACTCCTTAAATTTGGATGCATTAATGAGGGTTTTAGCTCAGGCCATGGGAGAGCGTTTGAGTTGTGAACATAAAATTGGAAAAATTTGAGCAAGAAACAACATCTAATCTTCTATAAGTCTCTCTCCTCTAAAGAACCAATACATGGGGCCATTGTCATCATGAGAAGACTCACTCTCCTTAGACAAATTCAGTCAAAACTAAGTATGCAAAAATTAATACTTACAAATTCTATTATTACTTGGTGATTGAGTAAAGATCAAATAAATTTTTCCAAGGTGATAAAATTGTGTATGTAGATTTATGTGTTGGAATTTTTAGATGGGAAGAATACTTTTGAGAGGGGGGAGGAGGGGGTGAGTCAGAAGTAATCCATTTTATCCTTAAAAATATTTAGCTGAAAATAAATTGCATGCATGTAAACATATCAGATAAACATAAAGGAAACACATGCATCAACACACATAACACCAAATTTTGAAAACCTAAAAAGCCTCCAATATGAGAAGGTAAAACTTGGGTGGGGATGATACCCACAAATTATCACTATAGCATGTTGTTTGACCACTTCTGATGGTCTGCTCTGTTATAGGCCTACCCTATTAAAGGCTTTACACTTTGTCAATAGTGACCTATTTAAAGGATTTATAAACACTTTACTTAAAGTGCTACCCTGTTAAAGGATTTATCACCTTGTCAAAGGTTCTACAACCTAGCTATTAAGCTAACCTATCAACATAGGATTTACTTATCTAATACAATTGCTAGAGAGTATGAGATTTAATAAACCTGATAGCTTACAATCCTTGATTGCTGATTTTAGGCATGTGATCTAGTCACTTTGATCTTGATCCTCTATGATCTGATGTTTGTTCATAGTAAATGTTCTATTCTAATCAACTGAATATGCAATTATGATCAAATCTCCAAGTCTTTAACACCCCTACTATTGCTTTGTTCTACAACTTTCTCTGTTCAACTTTTCATCCACTCAACAACTACCTAGCTATTAAATCCTAGGGTCTTTACCTTCTTATAAAGGTTTTGGAGACTTACGGTTAGGTATGAATCCTCAAACTAATTCTCCCACTCAAATCCTTATACTTCTCCTATGGGTTGCATGCATTCTCCATTTTTCTTATTGGCCGCATGCTAATTGCATAGGTAAGACAAAAGATTTGATCTTATCTTTAGATTCTTTCATGATTCATCCTAAAATGGTTTATATCTAAGTTTGTGAAGGCACAAACTCATATGCTGATTCTGTGGTACTGAACACATACTACTTTGCTGATGCTTGACACATGTAGCATTTTGATTTTCTCGAAATCAATTGTGACTCGGCACACATGGTTCACTCAACACCTAAAGTCATTGGGTATATGTATCATGCTCATCACCTAAAGTTTACTTGGCACCTACTAGAATTTTGGCTCAACACATACTATGGCTTGGCATGTATAGTGTACTCAGCTTCAACATGAAAATTGGTTAAGTGTGTCGGCACTCAATTGTCAAAACCAATATGAGACCAACAATCTCCCCCTTTGACATGAGTGTCAAAAACACTTTACTAAGCATTATGTTTGATCTTATGAGTACAACACATATTCTATCTAGCATATGTATAGGACTTCAAAAGCTTGTTCAAAATTTGTGTACAGGATAGTATATCTCAAAATCTTGTAACTCCCCCTAAGCTGATGTGCCTCTTCTTTATCCAGAAATATAATATGCTTTATGTTAAATCTGTCTCATGCTGATATACCACTAACTCTTGTCGTGCCTTGGTTGACCTATTCTATTTTCACTTGTTCTACATTTTTATCATGTCTCCCACTTTCATCATGTCTCCCCTTTTTAGCTATCATAGGATATGTACAATCTTTCCTTTTTTATTTATTCTCCTTAAAAGAATGAAAGAATATAGTTACCCCTTTTGTTATTCTCCCTTTATTCTCCCCTTTTATTATTTATCTCCTCCTTTTTAACACTAATGTCAAAGGGTCCTAGGGATGAATTGAATACTTAGCCAAAAAAAATTTGTTTACCTACAAAATGATTTTGAGAGTAGCATCCCAATTGTCTAGTGCAATTTGTAGAGCTTTCACCTAGATGGCTATCTCTACTGCAAGGTGAACAAGGCTGTCTAAAGTTGAAAGATTGGAATCTTTCTACAAAACATTCTTGGCATAGGCTTGTTCCTTGTGAAGAACCTCTGTGTGGGGAGTGATAGCTATCTGTATCTATACAAGTTTGGATCTAATATTAGCCTCTTCTGCTATTAATATAGCTAATTCCTTTTGTGTATGAAGTAGTGTTGAAAAGTGCTTCTCACTCTGAGCTGGATTGATTGGTAGCTGTGAGCTAGATGCTTTCAAATTACCTTCCAAGCTTAGTATCTTCTGGCTCATTTCTTGTGTGAAATATGATGAGTCGCAAAATTTAGAGTACAATGAGAAAATGTTCCCAAGTACTATTTTGACCTTTTGTATCTTCTTTTCTAGGTCAACTTGTGTGAGTGCTATTTCACTTGATATTTTCTTATTTACTTTCATCTAAAACTTCCTTTTAGATCATTCTAATGGTTTTACATTAGTATTAAGGTCTTCATTCCATACCTGGTCCACTATGTTAGAAAATTGCTCCATGATAAGCTTGGTTTCATTAGGTACTTGCAAGGTAAAGGCATCAAGAAATATGTCTTTTATTTCTACTAGGGCTTTCTTTTGCCTATACTCTTTTATGAGTATCTCTTGCTTCTTTCTCCTCTCTAGTGCCTCCTGCACTTCTTAGATTTGATCCAAATTCATTGTTTTAGAGTCATAGCTTGGTATGAATATCTCCTCATCCAATTCAGGGTCTCCATAATGAATTACTTTTGTCACCTTTGTGGAGCTTAAGCCTAGTGCTGATATCTTCAAAAGTATGATATCAATGCTTGTTTGTTTGGTGGGAGTTCTTCTGGTAGGAAAGTTTATCAAAGTTTGTATTTCCTCTTGTTCCTTTTCCTTTGGTGACTTATCCTCTCCCTTTTACTCTTCCTTTTCTTCTTCCTTGTCCTCTTCCTTCCTACCTTGATCAATGATAGTGATCTGAGGAGGTGCACCTTGGGTTTGTGTTGTGGTATCAGTGACATCCTATTGTCCTATACTATCCTTGTCCTTCTCCTCAGTAGTGGTGGTGACTATTACTGATGAATGAGCCAAAGCAATTGTGTCCTATACTGCTTCCTCTTTTGGTTGTTCTTCTATAGCTGAAGGAGGTTGTGAAGGTGGTTCTTGTGTATTCACCTTTTCCTTTGTAATGTCTACTACAGCGTTTTGTGGTTCCTCTACACTAACCAAAATAGGGTTCAAGCATAGTTGTGATTGCATTTTTGTTTTGTAGAGCTACTTGAGGTCCTCTATAGTTAAAGAATTGATGTTCTAACCTATGATGTTAGGAGCATCCTTCACATTTACAATTTTTTCAGGTGATATATGTGGAGGACTTGGTGGTGGTAAGTGGGTGTCTTGGACACTCTTTTCTTCTTGTTGTTCTATAGTTGTTGCCTCTTCACCCTTCACTATTTCCTCTTCTTTTTATCTCTTTTCTTCTTCCTCTTCTTGTCCTTCCTCTTCTTCTCCTTTTTCTTTTTCCTCTTCTTCTTTCTTCTCTTCTTCTTCATCTTGTTTTTCTTCCTTCTCTTCCTTTTCTTCCTCCTCTTCAAGATCCTTTCCCTTAGAAGGTTTTGCTTCTCCTATTTTCAATCCATAGATAACCTTACATATAGAAGTGGATATTTGCACAACATCTTTAATTTGATTTTGTAGGATTTTAAATGCTCCATATTTTGGAGAAAATCTAGCTCCATGCTTCTTGTTAGCCTTTGCGATTTGGCCTTTTGTCAATTTTAGCATAACTTGAGCTAGTGTAGAATCCCTTATTTCTCTTTCAATATAAAGGCAATAATGCCATTTGTTTTCTACTAAGGAATATAGCTCCTTTGGCATTGTGTTATCTAGTCCAAGAGGGGTGGTCTTGAACTTAGCCATCATAGTGTATATAGATTCTTTCACTATGTTCTGCTCTTTGCTACTGAGCTTATTGAAATCAATTATTTTCAAACCACTCAAATCTACATTATCTCTAATATTATCACAAATAATTTCAGGAATTGATTTGGTTTGGTGCCTTACCACTCTAAATTTTTCAGTATTTGATTATGTTTTCTCATCATTTGATTCAGGTGGAGCAGCATACTTTCTCCTTTTCTTTGGCTCTGTAAGCCCTCCTTGCTCTATTGCCTTTTTCTTCTACTCTTTTGCAACTTGAGAAGTTTCTTTGGTATCTGCCCTAGTGGTTGGCTTGGCTAGGCTTGTCTTTACTACTTTCTTCTTGGGTTTGGGCTAAGGAGCAAGTGGCTTTTTCACTTTTCTCTTCTTTGGTTCTTCCTTTGGTGCTTCCTGCTTAGCACCTTCCTCCTTATTTGCATCTTCTCCCAAGCCTTGTGTTAATTGCAGTGGGCCTTTCCCCTATTCATCTTCATCCTCTGCTACCCCTTCAATTACTTCTCGAAATATTTTCTTCAACTTCTTCACTAATTTGTCTTTCCTTTTGATTGTAGAAGCTATCTTTGGTTACATTTCAACCTTAGATTTGACAACATCATAGGTTCCAAATGGTTTAGCAGTTTTATCAATTTCCTTTACTAATAGGGCTTTGATGACTATTGAGGCTTCATCAATGTTGATTTCATATCTGAGGGGCCTCAACCATATTATTCTAGGAATTTTTGCTTGTATGTATGTATAGTCTATATCAACAAGAAATCATACATCATTCATATGTTGCTCAACTAAAGAAATAGGAATCCTAAGCCTCTGTTTCATTGTGTTCTTGAAGTCTTCAAAGTTCCTGGTCATTTGAGTTTCAAAATTAACTCTCGTTTGCTCAATATATTCATTAACCATACTACTTTACCAATTGAAGGAAATTCATTCTAAACATAGAAGAAGATACAAACTAAATTTGCACTAAATTTTCACTATTCACCCTTGCTTCTCCTTATTGCTCCCAAATTCTCATTGATATGTTGTAATTGTAGGTCTGCAAGATCATAAGTGTGATCTTTCTTAACAATTTTATAACCCACATCAATAGTATTGCATGGAACATTGTTTAATCTGTGGGACTGATAGAATTTGTGGGAGATGACTCTAACAGAAAAGTTGATGAGGGGGTCTTGGATGGTATCAATGTTCATTCCATGTTTGTTCCACTTGGCTCCATTATTTTTCTCAATAACCTCTTTGGAATCACTCCTAAGTGTCTTTGGCCAATCTAGGGTTGGGTACCCTATAACTCTATTCATAATTTTCTTAGTGATTTTTACTAGGCCATCATCTAGCCAAATACTTCCATCATGAATTCTGCTGAGAAATAGCCTAATCCATTCAGTCTTAAAGACTGTGGGAAATTCAAGACAAGAGGTCAAACCTTTGTTTTCAACAATTTTAATTTTGTCCTTGAGGGTTCCATCTGCATAGAATTTATCATATGCCTCTGTGATTTCCATATCACCTATGGCTCCTATCTTGCAATTGTAGCACCTTCTAATAACTTTCACCATAACTACCTTAGGGGTTATGAACAATAGGGCTTTGATTGGGTCATTTTTGTATGCAACCTCTGGGATAGGATGAAAATCTAGTTGCTTACATTGTTTTGATACAAGGTAAACCTCAAATGGCTCTTTGTCCTAGGTTTTCTTGGAGCTGGATGCCATTTTGTCTTTCTAGGGTTCAAAATTTTAAGAAAAACAAAGACTGCATGACTCAGCACTTGAATAAATACCTTTGGATCAGCAAAACTATACCGAATCACTGATAAAATCTACTCAATCACTTTTTTGACTACTCAAAAATCACTCTTCTTTCTCTTTTGTCTTCGCTCGTTGATCACAATGAGTAAAAATGAACAAAATTGTGATCATATACCCTATTTTAGCTGCATTTAATGCTTAGTGCGATGATAGCTATTTGCTCGACTCTTTAAGCATTTCGACATTACTCGACATCAATTAAAGTTTCCCAACCCAACATCAACTAAGATTTTTCATTAACTTGGCACCCACTACCAACTCGGTTGCAACTGACTACTTGGTATGCAATAGGATTTTACTCAGCATTTGAGGGTAAGTCAGCAATACTTGCAAAAGCTTTAACTTTTAACTTTTTATCTTTACTTATTCTTTTTTCTTCTTTTCAGTACTTGTTTTTCTTGAGACTGATGTATAATATAGGTTTGTATATCAGTCCCATACATATTCTCATGCTTAGTTGGATGAAGTGTGACCACTTGACCTCTTGGGTGAAGTGATCCCTCCATTGGATGTGTTGCCTCCATCTCTTCTTTTCCATGTTCTATTCATCACTCCTCTAATGTGTTCAACATCAACCTTTGCTTTTCCTTTGTTGAATTTAGAACTTGGTGCCTTTGACTTGGTTGGACAAAACTTTTTGATATGTCCTATCTTTAGACAACTAAAGCATGTGGTTTGACTCAACCATCTATTTTAGGTTCCACTAAAATGTTTCTTATTCAATTTTTAGGAATGTGCCCATACTCCTGACAATAGTGACAACTTTACCTAGTATTGTAGTCCCAATTATAGTGGTGTCCATGGATTTTAGTCTTAGCTGGTTGATTTGTTGTCCACATAGGCTTTGATCTGCACTCAAAAGCTTTATGACCATATTTCTTGTAGTTGCAGTAGTGACCATCAAATCTTGTTGTCCTCATGGTTTTGGTCCTGCAATCTTGTGTCTGATGTCCTTGCTTATTGCATTTGTGATAGTGACCCTTGTTCTTGGGTTTATCCTACTGATTGGTCTTCTTAATCCTACATACATTAGAGGTATGTCCCTTTTTACCATAGAAATGACAAGTGGGTTTAGTCTTCTTACCTTTTTCACTTCTTTCCTCTACACTCTTTGATGACTCTCCTTCTTTAGTGCTAGTGAAACCTAGTCCTAAAGTGTCATTGCTGGATCTTGGTGATTTCATTAGTTGTTCAAAGTGCTTGATGGCTTCACTTGATTTGTTGAAGCTCTCTACTATCTCTTTCTCTCTTCTCAAATCATTCTGCAGTTGTTCATTTTGCATTTTTAGTGCTGAGATCTCAATATCCTTGACATTTAGCTCGGGATGAGCATTCATCATTTGGCTAAACATGTCTAGATACATGTTGGAGACTCTTGCAAGCTCTATTGACTTCTCCTCCAATATTTTGGGAAGGTTTCTTTTGTCATCCTCAATCATAGCCTTGTCTTCAATGTCTCTTTTCTTTTGTTTAGTTATCTCAGAAAACATCATGGCTTGTGACTCTTGCTCAATTTTGAGAGATCTGATCTCTTCTACTTGGGCTCTATTCTTCTCCATCAAATCTACTATTTTTGGATCAAACTCTTGAGTATCTCCATTGGAAAACACTTTTGTGGCATCAATCTCCTTGTATTGTGTGTCATTTTTAGCTATGGCAATATCCTTTCTTCTTTTAAAGGATTTTCTCAATTCTTCTCTAGCCTCCTCCAAGTTGTGAAGAGTGAGGTGTACATCAATCACTTGATTCTCTATGACCTTCCCAAGTTTGTAGACTTCCATTTTCAGATATTTTCTCTAAGCTATGAGGCTTCTCCTTGTGAGAACCTTGCTCTAATACAAATTGTTGGAATTTACTATTGGGAAGAATATTTCTGAGAGGGTGGGGTGGGGTGGGGGGGGGGGGGGGGGGGGGTGGTGTGTTGTGGGGTGAATCAAAAGTAATCCATTTTATCCTTAAAAACTTTTAACTAAAAATAAATTGCATGCATGTAAACATATCAGATAAAAATAAAGCAAACACATGCTATAACACACATTACACCAAATTTTGATCACCCAGAAACTCTCCAAAATGAGAAGTTAAAACTGGGGTGGGGATGATACCCACAGGTTATCACTGCAGTAATATTGTTTGACAACTTATGATGGTTCACCCTATTAGAGGCCTACCCTATTAAAGGCTTTACACTTTGTCAATAGTGACCTGTTTAAAGGATTTACAAAAACTTTACTTAAAGTGCTACCCTGTTAAAGGATTTATCATCTCGATAAAGGTTCTACAACCTAGCTATTAAGCTAACCTATCAACGTAGGATTTACTTATCTAATACAATTGCTAGAGAGTATTAGATTGAATAAACCTGATAGCTTACAATCCTTGATTGCTAATTTTAGGCATGTGATCTACTCACTCTGATCTTCATCCTTTGTGATTTGATGCTTGTTTGTAGCCCTTCTTCTATTTTGATCAAGTGAATATGCAATGCTGATCAAATCTCTAAGTCTTTAACACCCTTGCTATTGCTTTGTTCTGCAACTTGCTCTCTTCAACTTTTCATCCACTCAACAACTACCTAGCTATTAGATCATGGGGTATTTACCTTCTTATAAAGGTTTTGAAAACTTAAGATTAGGTATGAATCCTCAAACTGATTTTCCCACTCAAATCCTTATACTTTTCCTATTGGTTACATGCATTGTCCATTTTTCTTATTGGTTGCATGTTGATTGCATAGGTAAGGAAAAAGATTCGATCTTATCTTTAGAGTGCTTTTTGATTCATCCTAAAATGGTTTATGTCTGAGTTTGTGAAGACACAAACTCATATGTTGATTTTGTGTTACTCGGCACATACTAATTTGCTAAAGCTTGACACATGTAGCATTCTGGCTTGCTCGACATCAATTATGACTCCACACGCATGGTTCACTTGGTACTTGAAGTCACTCGACACATGTATCATGTTCAATACCTAAAGTTTACTCAACACCTACTAGAATTCTAGCTTCGCACATACTATGGCTCAACATGTATAGTGTACTCGGCTTCAACATGAAAATTGGTTAAGTGTGTTGACACTCAATTGTCAAAACCAATCTAAGACCAACCGTATGTAAGTATGTATATATGTGTGTATATGTATGTATGTATGTATACATGTATGTATATATGTATCTCTACATTTTGTAGTTATTCCCTTGTCATCTCTACATTTCATTGATGTGCCCTTGTAATCTCTGTATATGTATGCATGTATGTACATAAATATACATATGTATATGTATATATGTCTATATATATGCATAAATACATACACATATAGAAATACAGATATGTGTGTGTATATATGTATATATACACATACAAATACATAAAGAGAAGCTTCTCTAATCACCTATTGGGGGAAATATAAAGAGATTCATTTTTAGAAGGAAGAGAAAAGAAAATTTGCATTGGTACCTCTTCCCTCTTTCCCCCTTGAAAAAAATTACATAGAAAGAACTACTACATTCAGGGTCAAAGTACATGACAAATTACACCACCATCACAAATTACAAAAGAAAAAAACATGTAAATCACCACAAATTACACTACCATTTCTAATTTTCATCACAATTTGACTCAAAATGTAAATCAGAACAGCATACCCCAAAAACAAGGGCACATAGATCACAAGGACACACAAATAAAATGAAAATATCACAAGGCTATGACAATGAAATGCAGTGATAAGAAGGATACGACAATGAAATTGTAGATCTTCACTAATATATACCAAGAACATGGAAAAATATTTTAAAATATCATAAGGCCACAAAAATGAAATGAAATGATCACAAGGGTATGACAATGAAATCACCACAAACATTTTGAGCTCAGAGCTCTCCACCAATGTTCATTACTCTCTACCCTCATCCAGAGATCTCCACCCTCTTTTTCATGTAACTCTCCAAAATAAAATAAAATGTGGAATTATTTATGTCATTTTTTCATTTTTTTGGTTTATACCTATAATCAAGTCCATTTTTTTATGTAACTCCGACATCAGTGTTTGATCCTCGATAGCTTTCATTTAGGCATTCTAGATTTCAATTTTTTAAGTTTCCTCTTCATTATATGATGGCAAAGTGTTGTGTTGGGTGAGTAAAGCTCAGTAGCGGTTATAAAAATATAGCTACATAAAAAAAATTAGAAACTATAACTATATATTTGTTAGAGTGAGTAGTTCAAGGGTCTTGATGCCATGGATATGGGTATGTAGGTAGCCTGGTAGGTGGCTTATGCCTTCAGTGTGCAGACACCTTAGATATAGTTAGGTAGAACTTAACTATTTTAATATTACATGTTAACTTTGATTCTCATTTCCTTGTAGAAGCCTCTACCCCAATGACATTACCTCTAAACCATGCAAAAGGATGTTGAAGTTGCTCCCAACCTTGAAACACTCTTATAAGAAATGGCAAAGCAAATGGAGATGCAATACATATATTATTATTATTTATATATATGTATGTGTATGTGTATGTATGTAGATATGTATGTATGTATACACACACACACACACACACACACACACATATGGGTATGTGTAGGACCATGGTCAACCAAATTATGCTCTTAAGTGGCAGTAAAAAAATTAGAAAATCAGGGTTATGTCAACTTGACATGCAATTTTCTACTTGTTATTAACTTCATATCAAAAAGTTGATAGAAAATAATCTCTAGAAAATTGAATCTAGTTTCTAAACTACTAGGACTTATCTCAAAAAAAAAAAATTGATTGGTCAAAATTTTGAATTTTAATGCAATATTACAAAAAATTTAGAACAAAAATAAGAACTAGACGTATGTTTGACTACCTTAATCAAAATCAAATGACAATATTTTTAAATAATATTCTAGATGTGACACATATTTTTGGGTTCTTTTATTCTAAATAAATAATAATTAATTAATTTTTTATTTTAGTATTTTTGGAATAAGAAAAACCTCATGTCTGACCACCTTAACTAATTCAAAACTCTGCAAAATTCAATCTTTCATTTTATTTTTCTTATAGTAGAAGAAACATAGAATGTGATGCATCTTTTGGATTTAAAAAATGTTGTACCATTTGAAAGTTATAGTTGTTTTTCAAGTAGTGTTTCAGTCAGAACTTTATAGGTAACTCCATTAGAAAATAAGTGATAATTACTTACTAAACTCATAATTTGACAAACCTTACATTTATGGAAAGATGAGAACATTCTTAAGAAACACTTTTCATTTCATCAAATTTTGGTGAAAAAAAGTCGTTAGCTACATGTTTGAAGTAAAAATCACATAAAAATAGGCCAAAAGAACATTTTTAGGATTTTTTAAAGTTTACCATATAGGTTTGGTATCAAAAAACATAGTAGACCTTATAAAGATATTAATTGTTTTCATTTAGTATCAAGGTGGGTGGGAAAAAAGTTGGAATGGATTTTGAAATGGTTTGAGATATTTCAGAACTACAAATTTTTTAGATCACCACTTTTTGGCACACCATGATCCTGCACATACCCATATGTGCATATATACATACACACACACATGTGTGTGTGTGCCTATGTAAGTATATATACAGAGAAATCTACCCATAACAAGCTTGGGGAGAAATAGTCCTTTTCATCCTAAAAACTACTTTGTTACTTCATTAAAATCACGGCTTGAACAATGCCAATGATACAAAACCAATTGCCTCTTTGGAAAAGATGTTACCTCCAACTTTGCAACCATATGATAAATGGGAATAGCAAATGCTCGAGCCACAATCTAGTTAAATTTCTCTAATTGCTAATTAGTTGGGATGATTACAAATTTCTAGAACTATCATCATATTGGGTACAATAAAATGAACAATCATCTATTCCCAGCTAGCAGGATCAAATACCATTTTCCAAGGTGATAAAATTGCATATGCAGATGCATCACTTGAATGTGAGGCATGAAGTGTATTCCCCAATTTATAACGAATGGTTTGATATAAATGGTCAATATGTTGGACCAATAATGGAAGCCAAGAATGTAACCATGTATGTATTAGCATGCTCTCCCTATGAGGATCCCAAGTATCTATAGTTGCTATTAATTTGGTCATCACTATATGATCCAAAATGTTATGAAAAATCCTTCCATGTTTGAAGAAAATGTAGCATAGGTTCACGGTTCCTTCGCTCCCAGGAATTTGTAGCATTTATTCTCACTATTGGATGAATAACTTCAATGAAGAGTTGAATGTAAGGAGTTGAAAAAGCAAGTTCTACTTCTGTGTAAATGCCATAATTAGAAGGCTCATTCCCTTGCAGAATCCTCTACCACAATGACATTTCCTCTAGACTATGCAAAGGATGCTGAAGTGGTTACAAACCTTGAAACACTCTTCTAAGAAATGGCAAAGCAAATGAAAATGTTATATATATATATATATATATATAATGCTATTATTTATGGATATGTATGTATGCATGTATGTAGGTAGGTATATTTATGTATGTGTCTGCATATATTTGTATATATGTATATATGTATGTATATATGTACATACAAACATACACATATGTGTATGCCTATGTATATATATAGAGAGGTCTTGGCACAAGAATTTTGAAGCATAATAGTCCTTTCCACCCTAAAACCACTTTGTTACTTCACCAAAATCAAGATTTGAATAAAGCCAATGATACAAAACTTGCTACCACTTTGGAAAAAATGTTGCCTCTAATATTTCAACGATATGATAAATGGGAATATCATGTTCTTGAGCCATAACATAGTCAAATTGGTCTAGTTGTTGATTGGATGGGTTGATTAAAAAATATTATAGAACTGCCATTAGATTAGGTACAATAAAATGAATAATTAGTTGTTCCCATCTAATGGGATTAAATACAATTTTTCAAGGTGATAAAATTGCATATACAGATGCATCACTTGCATGCTAGGCATGAAATGAATTCCCCAACTTATAATAAATGGTTGGATATAAAGGTTCCATAAGCTGGCCCAAAAATGGAATCCAAGGATGTAACCATGCATGTATTGGGATCTCCCTATGAGGATCCCAAATATCTATTTCTGTTGCTAATTTGAGAATCTCTACATGATCAAGAATGTTATGAAGTACTAAAGCATGTAATAACTTATCCCATGTCTCTAGAAAATGTAGCATAGGTTGAGGTTTCCTTAGATCCAAAGAATTTTTAGCAACTATTCTTACTACTAGAAGAATAACTTCAGTGAAGAGTTGAGTGTAAGGAGTTGAATAAGAAAGTTCTACTTCTATTTATAAATTCCATAATTGTAAGGCTCATTCCCTTGCAGAAGCCTCTTCCAAAATTTCATTACCTCTAAACCATGCAAAGGATGTTGAGGTGGCTCCCAACCTTGAAACACTCTTATAAGAAATGGTAAAAAAAAATGAAGATGCAATAAATGACAATGCACAACTTGCAGTCTTTATATATATAGAAAGATCTTTGTGAAGATTCTTATTACATATTAGCACAATAGAAAATTGATCCATCTGCATACATATTCTAGAATCCAAATAAATAAATTAACACTCTTTCAACTCGTGCTAAGTGAGTTAGCTAAAGATATTGCACAAAAATAATGCAAATCATGAAAAATGAGAAAAGTTTGAAAGAAATTTTACAAAAATATATCATAGAAAAATATTTTTAGAAAGAAACAAGCAATAACCTAGTTAACTTATTTTAGTTTCTAATTAGCTGGGTTGATTAAAATTTCTTGTAGAATAGTTAGAAGATTAGGTATAATAGAAAGAACAATCAGCTATTCCCAATTAGCAACTTAAAATACAACTTTTTAAAGGTGATAAAATTGCATATGTAGATGCGTCACTTACATGCCAAGAATAAAGTGCATTCCCCAACTTATAACTGATGGCTAGATATAAAGTCTCCATATGTTGGCCCAATAATGGAAGCCAAGGATGTAACCATGTATGTACTGGCATAGTCTTGCTACGAGGATCCCAAGTATCTATTGTTGTTGTTAATTTGACCATCACTATATGATATAGAATGTTTTGAAGTATTGAATCTAGTAGCAACTCCTCCCATATCTCCAAAAAATATAGCATACATTTAGGGTCCCTTGGCTCCGAGGAATTTGTAGCAGCTATTCCCACTATTAGAAGAATAACTTCAATGAACAATGGAGTGTAAGAAATTGAAGAAGAAAGTTCTTCTTCTATGTAAATGCCATAATCATGAGGCTCATTCCCTTCAAAAATCCTCTACCACATGTTGTTACCTCTTAAGAATGCAAAGGATGTTGAAGTGGTTCCCAACCTTGAAGCACTCTGATAAGGATTTGATACTTGGGATCATCACAGGGAGATTGTGCCAATATTTGTAACACTCTGATAAGAAAATGCAAATGCAATACATGAAAAATTACACAACTTGTAGTCCTCTTGATATTTGGACTATACATTTTCAAAGATACTTGCAAGTGATTCCAATGGCATAGTACCTACCACAAGACTTTCCTTGATTATATCTAGTGTCTCCCATAATATGGACTCTATGTTGTCCAGCTATTGTTTTTGTCATGTAGTCTCTTTCTAGAGCCACTCCTTGTCCTTCGCTCTCATGCCTTCAATTTTGATTATCAATTTTATGAATATCTACCTCTGCAGTATCTAAATTCAACTTCACATGATGTTGTAACTTTGGCATTCAAGTTTTCAAGATTGGTTGACACCCTCACTTGAGGACCTCTCATGTCAAGCACTTTCTATACTATTTGATTATTGATAGCTCTGAATGAAGGTGTAGAGCTTTGAACATTGGTGGAGATTAGTGGAGATCTAGGATTTTGTGGAGAGATCTAAATGTTTTTGGAGATTGTATATTTGTAATAGGCTATATGGAGGACTACATAAAATAAACCAAAATTAAAAGAAAACATGACATTAATAATTCTCCATTTGTATTGTGTAAATGCTGTAATCATGAGGCTAATTCCCTTGTAAAATCCTCTGCCACAATGATATTACCTCTAAACCATGAAAAGGATTTAGATGTATGTATGAATGTATGTATGTATATACATACATACATACATATATATATATATATATATATATATATATATATATATATATATATATATATATATATATATATATATATATATATATATATATATATATATATATATATATATATATATATATATATATATATATATATATATATATATATATATATATATATATATATATATATATATATATATATATATATATATATATATATATATATATACTAGTTAAAATGAGAAGAGTTAATATCATTGTTAATGGGTACACACACACACACACACACACACACACACAGCCCATTAACTCTGCATTATTTGTGTGCAATATTTTGAGGTATTCACTTAGCACGGTTTGAGTGAGCTTTATTGATTTTTTATTTCGATTCTAGAATATATATGTAGCTAGATCAAGCTTTTTTATTGTGCTAAGATGTAATAAGCATCATAAAAATGATCTCTCTGTATATATATACATACATACTTACATGTATATATATGTGTGTGTATATATGTATGTATGTATATGTATATGTATATGTATGTATGTATACATATTCATACACACACACACACATGCATATGTATATATGTGTGTATTATACATACATATACACATATGTTCATATCTATCTATGTGTGTATGTATATATATAGAGAGATCTTGTGATCATTACATCTCATTGTCGTGTCTTTCTAATCTCTACATCTCATTGTTGTGCCCTTGCGATATTTGCATCTTATTGTCATAACCTTGTGATCTCTACATCTCATTTTTTTTATTATACCTAATCAAATGATAGTTTTATAGGAATTTGTAATCAACCCAACTAATCAACAACTAGACCCATTTAAATAGATTATGGGTTGTTTCATTCTAAAAATATCTACTATGATATTTATTTTGTAAAATTTCTTGTGAACTCTATCCATTTTTCTTAGTTTGCATTATTTGTGTGCACGATCTTGAGGTAAGTCACTTAGTACCTTAAAAAATCTCTCTCTATATATATACACGTATGTATGTATGTATGTATGTATGCATGCATGTATATGTATGTATGTATGTATGTACGTATATACATATGCATATACATACACACATATGTGTGTCTATATATGTATCTATGTATATAAACAAAGAGATCTTGGCACAACAGAGAAACAATAAAACTCACTAAACAAGTAGCATGGCCATAGATGCAATGGTAATGCCTATTGGTAAGTATATTCCTCTTTTTATCTCTCAATTTTCATGTGTTTATTTCACTTGAGCTATCATTTCTTAGGGGGAATTTTGTAATATTGGATTCATTTTATGCAGGAGGTGATGGGGACATTCCTATATGTAGCCCTATTAGATGTATGAGAATTAGTCAAGCACTATGATGAATTTCTTGCGAACAATGAAGATGGAATTCCCCTGAGGGTAGTAGGAGATGATGAGGACCTTGCAGGTACTTTAAGATTTTAGATGTTAAGGGGGAATTTAGATGTTGGGGAGGGTGCAAGAGAGGTCTGGGCCAAATAAGCTTACACCTTCAAGTGGTTGGCCCTAATTAGTAAAGAATATTAAACTATTCTTAGAACCAAGTGAAGGTCAATATTAACCTTATGTGATTGCATGACAACTAACTATGTGAATATTTTGGTTTTATATAGTGAAAAAGGAGGCCATAGTTCAATATGCAATCTTAATTCATATGCATACGACATTAGGTCTAGCTGAAAAATGTATCAGGTTTGTAACTTTTTTTTAGAGGTATTTAATTAGGTATTTTAAGTTATAGACCATAACAAACATTCTCTTGACCATAATAGGTAGAGTTATAATGTTCATGATGGTCTATAAGTTTGAAAACCTAATAGACTAATTAAATAAATGTGATTGCGGTACATTTTTCAGCTATGCCTATTGTCCATGCATATAGAATGTAGTTGCACATGCATTCTCAATTCAAAGTGGAAAATTCTTATTTTGGATGTGATAGAACAATGACATGCACCAGAAGCTAGGAAAATGATGTCACCTTTGTTGGCTTGGAACATTTTATTGTACAGATTGATCCTTTCAAAAATATTTTAGATGTTAAATGGGGATTTAGATGTTGGGGGAGGGGGGGCGGGGGGAAGCAAATGAGCTTTGACCTCTATGTGGTTGGCCTTGATGTAGAGAATATTAAAATATTCTCAAAACCAAGTGAAGCTCAACATTAACTTATGATTGTATGACAAAAGAATATGTTAATCTTTGGTTTCAGAAAATGTAGAAGGATGCCATAGTTAAATATGCAATCTCAATTCATATGCATATGACATTAGGTGTAGCTAAAAAACCCAACTAGTTTGTATTTTTGTTAGAGGTTTGCATAGACCTATTAAATAAATGTACACATGTTGGGTTTTTTCAGCTCTATCTATTGTCCATGAATATAGAATGCAACTACATGTGTATTCTTGATTCAGAGTGGTAGAATCTTGTTTTGGATGTGATGGAAAATTGACATGAAGTAGTGTTGGTAAACATATTACTCTTTCCAATGTAACTCTTGAATGTCCAAACTTGTGAGAAGCAATTTGATATCAATAGTTGAATAATCCATCATGAGTTTGATAGATTTCCTCTAAATTAAAAGGTACAACTCCCTTATCAATAATATTCAATGAATCTTGTTTTATTTCTAAACTAACTGGGTACATTCTTAACCTAAGAATGAAAGAGGAAAACCAAGCCACCCTAGACAAAACTAACTCTCATAGTGAATTCAGTTCTACACCTAGCCAACCAAAGGAATTTACACTTCCTATGACTCCTCAACATTGTTAATGTAAATTAAATGATAATTATGCAAATGCAATGCAAAATGAAAATGAAGATTAAACACCCTAATCTTTACAATAGGAGTGAATGAAAGTACTCCAATCTATCACCATTCATCATTTGACTAAGAATGCAAGGAAGTGCTCAAAACTGACCGTAACAATACTCCAATTAAAAGTAATTAGAAAAATTGATGCTCAAAATACTCTGATTCATAACAAAACCTTTCTTGTTTTACTTGTAATCTATAGCCAAATCTATTACAAAAACTAAATATCAATCTCCAATGCATAAACAAAAATTTGGAAATTAAATGCCCTCCCCTCTACTCCAGCAATGCCTACTTTTGTAGAAAAGAAGAACCCCTCATGCCCAAAATAATTTACAATAAATAGAATTCTTCATAACCATGCAATTATCCAATGATGACATTTCGATTCTATAACAGCTTCTTCCTAGAGATTCTCTTAACATTCTGATTGGTTTCTTCTAGTGACTTTTCACTTCTGTAACTGACTCTTGTATCTTTGATTTCTCATGTTTTTCCTTTTGAAAACTGATACTCTTATTAAATTTAAATTTAATAATGATATATCTTAACATATTTAAATTATATTTTACCAATTGACATTTAAATATGTTAAATCAAAATATTTCCTTTGCTAAGCAGACAAAAAAAAAACTGGTGCTAGTAAAAATGGGTCATGTTTCTGAGGACATATCTTTTTATTCCACTATTGGATTGAGCTCATTTTTTAATATTGTTTTCCAAACCTAATTTTTTGCATTTTGACTGAAGTGATCGAAAAAGAAAATCACCGATTCAATAGATATGACCTACTGAATGCTGGTCTATATGACTATTACAAAATTAGAATTCATAAAATGAAGTTTCCAGCGACTCTTCTTTCACATGCTTTGTGACCTAGATGTCTTCAATTTTCCTATATGTTATCTTCCATTCTTACCATGTTGATTCTTGGCTAAATTTTTGGAGTGAGTCTCTAGAATGCCTGTGGCAAAAAATACTGAATGGAGGTCAAAAAGTGTTCCAAGTTCTTAGTTTTCCGCTTCTTTTTTGTAGGTGAAAGTTGCACATTCTAGTAACAGTTAAAATTTGTAAATAATTAACAAGTAATACTTCTTCTTTGCTATCGAATCACTAGTTGTAAAACACTCTAGTTCATTCTTGTTAGAAATTTGACTTTTGTCTTCTCCCTTTTGCAGAAAACTCAAACTTGACTATGAAAGGCGTAGCATAAAATGATTTTTTCACTTCATATTTAATATCATGTTGATGTTAAAATTTTCAAGAGATAAATCATTATTAGATTATCATTCTTTGTTTAATCAATTAAGAGCTCTTTTCCATCTTTCTATTGTTGATGTGATACTTGGTGGAAATTTCATTTTTTTAGTGCAAAAAGCGCATCCAATCTTCAATTTTCCACCTCCATGTAGTGGGTACAATTTTGATGTAGATTGATTCATAAATTAATTTTCTAAAATGATCTTGATATTAGACCCCATATATCTTTATTTTGGATTGTGAGTTTCCTTTTCTCTCCTCATGTGGAAAACTCAACTTTGACTATCAAAGGCATAGCAGAAAATGAGGTTTTTGCTACATTTTTCCCTTTGATAGAAAATGAAACATTTGCTTCTCCAATGGAAAATTTGAAAATGACTACAAAAGGCAAAGTGGAAAATGAGTTTTCTTCTATGTTTTTCCCTTTGATGGAAAATAAAACATTTTCTTCTCCAATGGAAAATCTAAAAATGACTTCTCCATTTTAGTAAACATTTCTCTCTCTTCACATGCTTTCTTTCCAATTTTAGATCTACAATCTGGACTCTCACCTATTATGTTTTTTAGCCTTTATTCAATCTTCATAGACAATATCCTCACAAAATATGTTCTTTCATTGAAACTAAATTTTCTAATAGTCAAAACATGAATCCAAGGAACCTCTGCACCAAATACCATAGAACATTGAAACTTCATAGAAATATGGTTAGGGAAAAAGTATAAACATTTGGAGAAACTCTTTATAAGGTAAACTTTAAAAGTTTGAAAATGGTGTACCAAAAGTATGCCTATAACTAGAAGATTGGAAAATAATGTCACTTTGGCAGATCTTGAACCTTTTTGTACTTTAAAGATTGATTCTATTTTAATGATTATAGATGTTAATGAGGAATTTATATGTTAGGGGGTGGGGCCAAATGAGGTTCCACCTTCATGTGGTTGGCCCTAATTAAAATATAATATTAAACTATTCTCAAAACTAAGTGAAGGTCAATATTAACTTGTGGTTGCATGGCAACTAACTAACGATAATAAAATTAATATTAAATCAGAGAGATGCATATTCTAGATTCAATTGTACCATATTTTTTCTTAAACATTTTAGATCACACGTAGTGATTTGTCTCCTCTAGAAAATTAGCAATGGGATTCGTTTGCCACCATTTTTTTTCTTAATAATTCAACACATTGTCACAATTGCGATGGCTTGTTCTAACAGATAGAAATCACACTCACAACATTGTTATTAGATTTCCATGACAATTGTGACATAGTGCTTAGATAGATAATCATCACTTCCATAGTATGCCTGCTACATAACTCTTGTAATTGTGATGAATAGCTCCAATGGCTAGTCGTCAATTCAACAATAGGCTAGAAGCTTAGCCCATCACAATTGTGACAGTCTAGTGTTGCAAGTGGGATGAAAGATGATCTCTTTCCCTTGCATGTTCCAAGTTATGATTCACTTAACCATCACAATTATGATGAACACCCTTGCCATCACAATTTTTGACAATTAAAGTATGACACCCATCTGATGGGTTCCAATTTGTGCTACTATCTCTTGAGCAAGAGTTGGTCGTTATGATTGCAACAGCCTATGATCACAATTTAGGACCAAATGTAGTACTGTGTAGCAACTTCCATGTCATGAAGGTATTTTAGTTGTTGTTGAGCTTGCTATATTTTCCAAGTGTATTGAAAGCCTTACAGTAGCTAATCTTATAATTGTATATGCACTAAGCATTAATTATAAGGTTTTCAAGATTATATAGTTTCGAGTTATTTTCACTTACTAGGAAATCAAAGAGAAAGAAGGTGAATTATGAAGAGGAATTTAGCGGCTACAAACAAAATTCTACTGCAACATTACACTATTACATCAATTTGAAAGGTATTTAACTTGTGTCGAGTTACATTGTTTCAAGTTTGCAAACCCTAGTTAGCAAAAATGGTAGAACTTGACAATAGAGAGAATGGAAGAAAAATAAGTTATGAATGTTTAAATGATGAGTAATGACACATGTGAACCTCCAAAATTTTGAGCAATACCAGAAATCACTTATAAGGGAGAATCGACAAGTGCTTTATCAACTATCTTAGTGAAAGTTTTGATGATTCATGATGTTATGTTTTTTTATATGTGAAAAATAGGAAAAGTTGGTGATTTAGAGATAAAGGAAGCCTATCAAAAATTGTTTGAGAATGGATTCTTGAAGCAAGAAAACAAGATCAGAGAGAAAAAAGGGCTGATGTGTGCCCCAAATTTTTCACAACTGTTCAAGACTAAATGGATAAAGATTGTGCTGAAAAAAATAGATGATAATCAGCTATGGATAGAAGACGGTTCTATCAGAATTTCAAAAAGGATTATTTGTAGCATAATAAGGTATTCTACCATAGAAAAACACAAGACTAGGAGGACTGATATGAAAGAAGAAACTGAAAAGAATACTGGTGTAGTATGGAACAAGAGGAGTATGTCTATTGATTCCATTATAGACCTTGTAATTTCATTTGCAGTGCATTTGATAGAAAAAAAATTATACCAGTCTAGAAAAATCAATAGTGTACGATGTGTCACCATTGACCTATGTTACAAGATTGTAAAATGAGATCACAACTATGAACTATCCAATCTAGAGCTCAAACAATTGTCAAAAAACCTAGAAGCCATCAAGAAAGAAAAGAGTTCACAATATAATTTTGGTTCACTCATTATCCACATATTTTTCTATGTCCAAAATATATTTTTGACTTTTCATAAGGTAGTTTGGAAGATCAATCGGTCAATTACACAAAAGATAGGGGAATACATTAAGTAGTTAGATGAAAATTTTGATTCAGTTATGACTAGCTATTTTGAATACTTTAAGAAGTCTATGAAGCAAAGATCAAGGATTCTTGTGTCTATAGTGGAACAACATTATAATTAGGTTTGTTACCTAGTAGATGCAGACTACACTTATGTTCAAGTATCTATTCAAAGGGTCATATGGCTGATACACTTACCTTATCAGGTAAATGTTGATGAAGCATTTGTAACCATCACTTTACTATTGGCAGAAGAGATAGACCAAAATGCCTTATTGTTAGGAAACTATGAAGAATCCAAGTCAAGGATCACTATAAACTTGCAAAATCCCACCATCATCAAAAAGAAAAAGAAAATGTTGAAGAAACTAAAAGAGAATTTTGGTGAATAAGAAGGAGAAGAAGAAGACAAAGGAGGAGGAGGACAAGATAAAGGACCTTTGCAATTGATACAAGGACATGGTAAAGACCAAGGTGATGATGAAGAGAATGCTAAGACAATAGAACTACATGAGAAATGAAAGAAGATAAAATAGAAAAGAAAGTGTAGATGCCTAAGAAGGTGGCAAAGAAATCTGAAACATAATCTAGCTACAACTTTGACAAGGTCTAGTACAAGGGATTCCATTGTAAAAGCTAAGGAAGCTTAATGTGCCAAAAAAGAGAGGAAGGATAACACAATAGAGTCAAATGCCTATTAAAAAAGCAAGAAGAAAGTATAAGCCACAAAAGGAATCAGATGATAAGCAGTCTGAATTAGTTGACTTAAGTTAATTTAAAGTGGTAAGCCACAATCCTTCATTTGATATTGAAATCTATGTGAGAATGTTAAGAACAATGCAAATTTATCTAGATTTTTGCACATTGATTTTGACAAGTTAGCTAAAGGAGACTAGAATAATCTTGAAATAGCCATTTATGACATGATGGTTACTTTTAAGACCACTTCTTTAGAGATTGCTAACTCTATTCCTAAAATTCTATATGAGAGAGTATAGTAGAAGTGGAAGTTTAGTATGGCTACTGAGAAACAGATAAGAGAAATAAATCTAGCTCAATTAATGCCAAGTCTAGATAAGAAAAAAATAGAAAAGGCTATAGAGAAGTAGAAAGAATGATTTGCACTTAAACACATAGGTTTTCATATCTTGAAGAAGCAAATTGAAGAGGTGCTAAACTAGAGTACGATACTTTGGAAATCAATTTATGGTTTAACCACATAGGCTATAAAGGAAAAATAAAATACTAGAAGAAAACAAACTAAGATAGTGGAATAGAAAGATGGAGAGGTGAAAAAAGTCATGGAAGAGAATGAAGAGCTAGCTAAGGATGAAACAGAGGCTGACACTAAATTGGACAAAAATGATAATTTTCCCAACATTAGTACTCCACAAGGAGAGAAAGCGAGTCAACATGACTCTTTGACTATTAAGGACATTCCTGATAAATCTACACAGAATGTCAATCCATTGAGTGATGATAACATAATGAAAGGTATTTAACTTGTGTCGAGTTACATTGTTTCAAGTTTGCAAACCCTAGTTAGCAAAAATGGTAGAACTTGACAATAGAGAGAATGGAAGAAAAATAGGTTATGAATGTTTAATTGATGAGTAATGACACATGTGAACCTCCAAAATTTTGAGCAATACCAGAAATTACTTATAAGGGAGAATTGATAAGTGGTTTATCAACTATCTTAGTGAAAGTTTTGATGATTCATGATGTTATGTTTTTTTATATGTGAAAAATAGGAAAAGTTTATGATTTAGAGATAAAGGAAGCCTATCAAAAATTGTTTGAGAATGGATTCTTGAAGCAAGAAAACAAGATCAGAGAGAAAAAAGGGTTGATGTGTGCCCTAGATTTTTCATTAATATTCAAGACTAAATGGATAAAGATTGTGCTGAAAAAAATAGATGATAATCAGCTATGGATAGAAGATGGTCCTGTTAGAATTTCAAAAAGGATTATTCGTAGGGTAATAGGGTATTCTACCATAGACAAACACAAGACTAGGAGGAATGATTTGAAACAAGAAATTGAAAAGAATACTGGTGTAGTATGGAACAAGAGGAGTATGTCTATTGATTCCATTATAGACCTTGTAATTTCATTTGTAGTGCATTTGATAGAAAAAAAATTATACCAGTCTAGACAAATCAATAGTGTACCATGTGTCACCATTGACCTAGGTTACAAGATTGTAAAATGAGATCACAACTATGAACTATCCAATCTAGAGCTCAAACAATTGTCAAAAAACCTAGAAGCCATCAAGAAAGAAAAGAGTTCACAATATAATTTTGGTTCACTCATTATCCACATATTTTTCTATGTCCTAAATATATTTTTGACTTTTCACAAGGTAGTTTGGAAGATCAATCGGTCAATTACACAAAAGATAGGGGAATACATTAAACAGTTAGGTGAAAATTTTGATTCGATTATGACTAGCTATTTTGAATACTTTAAGAAGTCTATGAAGGAAAGATTAAGTATTCTTGTGTCTATAGTTGAACAACATTATAATTAGGTTTGTTACCTAGTAGATGCAGACTACACTTATGTTCAAGTATCTATTTAAAGGGTCATATGGCTGATACACTTACCTTATCAGGTAAATGTTGATGAAGCATTTGTAACCATCACTTCACTATTGGCAGAAGAGATAGACCAAAATGCCTTATTGTTAGGAAACTATGAAGAATCCAAGTCAAGGATCACTATAAACTTGCAAAATCCCACCATCATCAAAAAGAAAAAGAAAATGTTGAAGAAACTAAAAGAGAATTTTGGTGAAGAAGAAGGAGAAGAAGAAGACAAAGAAGGAGGAGGAGGACAAGGTCAAGGACCTTTGCAATTGATACAAGGACATGGTAAAGACCAAGGTGATGATGAAGAGAATGCTAAGACAATAGAACTACAAGAGAAATGAAAGAAGATAAAATAGAAAAGAAAGTGTAGATGCCTAAGAAGGTGGCAAAGAAATCTGAAACATAATCTAGCTACAACTTTGACAAGGTCTAGTACAAGGGATTCCATTGTAAAAGCTAAGGAAGCTTAATGTGCCAAAAAAGAGAGGAAGGATAACACAATAGAGTCAAATGCCTATTAAGAAAGCAAGAAGAAAGTATAAGCCACAAAAGGAATTAGATGATAAGTAGTCTGAATTAGTTGACTTAAGTTAATTTAAAATGGTAAGCCACAATCCTTCATTTGATATTGATAATCTATGTGAGAATGTTAAGAACAATGCAAATTTATCTAGATTTTTGCACATTGATTTTGACAAGTTAGCTAAAGGAGACTAGAATAATCTTGAAATAGCCATTTATGACATGATGGTTACTTTTAAGACCACTTCTTTAGAGATTGCTATCTCTATTCCTAAAATTCTATATGAGAGGGTATAGTAGAAGTGGAAGTTTAGTATGGCTACTGAGAAACAGATAAGAGAAATAAATCTAGCTCAATTAATGCCAAGTCTAGATAAGAAAAAAATAGAAAAGGCTATAGAGAAGTAGAAAGAATTATTTGCACTTAAACACATAGGTTTTCATATCTTGAAGAAGCAAATTGAAGAGGTGCTAAACTATAGTACGATACTTTGGAAATCAATTTATGGTTTAACCACATAGGCTATAAAGGAAAAATAAAATACTAGAAGAAAAAAAACTAAGATAGTGGAATAGAAAGATGGAGAGGTGAAAAAAGTCATGGAAGAGAATGAAGAGCTAGCTAAGGATGAAACAGAGGCTGACACTAAATTGGACAAAAATGATAATTTTCCCAACATCAGTACTCCACAAGGAGAGAAAGTGAGTCAACGTGACTCTTTGACTATTAAGGACATTCCTGATAAATCTACACAGAATGTCAATCCATTGAGTGATGATAACATAATGAAATGACAATAGGGATCCACTAATACAATAATTCCATGCTAAAATCCTATACTAGTGAGGATAGGTGAGATTCAAAAGGCTAAGATTTCATCCATAGGGGAGAAACAACTAGACACATCTAATGTTAGAGTAAAGCATTAATTGAATTTTATTTATTAAATATGCTTTACTCCTTAAGATTTCAATGTATTCACCTTTTGCATTCTCATTTAATAATTAATTAGTAATTATTAAATAACATTTATCTTTTAGGGTACCCTTTTCAAGGTTCGATCTCCTTCTTTCAGAATAGATCTTTTGTAATAATCTTAAATATTTTTCATTTCTGAGAATGAAATTTGCATATTTTTAGAGAAAAACCCTTACCTCCTCTCATCTTTTTCTTCTATGATAGGTTTTTACATGCAAGTATTCTTCAAGCTTTTTCGATTTGTACTGATCAAATCTTTCATGGTATCAGAGCCAAATCTGTTGTAGCTTGTTCATTATTTGTAGAAAAAGGAGAATGAGGGTTTGATTAAAAAAATTGGAATTTTTTGGGTATTTCTTGTGAAAATAGGGGGTCTCTATTTTTTGGAGCACTTTGAGGCAAAGAAACCTCATGGATGGATTCAGAAGGCATTAGAACCCCTATTTTCATATTGATTTTTGTTGATTTTGGATAACATTGACCCAGGAGGAAAAAAAATTGCACAGTAAGGATTTACTAACTTTACATGCACTCTGACATAACTATTGCACTCACATAACTATAGGAGCACCACTATGGTTTCCATTAGCAGTTAGCCACTGTGACATTGCTTAGTTGTTCTACCATGACTCCAACCCTCTACCTCAGTACCACCATTGGTGAGCGCTATGTTTATTGATTTTCTTTTTTATTTATTTTTAAAAAAAAAATTCTTGCATTTTCAATGTTCCTATCAGTTTTCTCACAATGTCTCTAGCATACAAGGGTTTTTTTCGATCCCAAAGAAGTGCTTTAAAATAGTTCTAAGACTAAGACAATGGAGCATGTATTTGTGGGATTTGTTTCTATTTTGGTACCTATTTTTGTACTTTAATTCTATTGATGACTTCTATCTTCCACAGGGCATAAAATCTTCATTATAGTTCTATTTTATGTTCCGAAAAAAGCATCGAAAAGCTCTTCTCAAAAACTTTCAAGATTCTCTGTCATTTCACTAGTATTTTGTACCAGGTATTTGTGATTCATTTTAGAAGCTTTTTTTCTCTTCACTCATTTATGCATTCTTTCTATAAGATGGGTTTATTTATTTGCATTGTGGGGGTTGCTTTTATATTACTTTTGGTTATTATATTAACATATCACAAAATATCAGAAACCCCTTCTAATACAATGGTTAAGATGTCTTCTTATCTAGAACTTCTGAACCCTTACAACTATCACTTGTGGAAAACCTAAATGACTCAGCTTCTCTAGTCAAAAGGTTTGTGGCCATGTTTAGATAATGTGAAACCTATTTTTTAGAGGCCTTATGAGATCATGCAACACCAAACATAATGGATGAGGCAATCAGATTGATTGCATTATAGGTATCAGATAGTCTAAAGTTTCATTTAGATGGGTGTAGTGCTCCTCTAGCTATGTGGACCAAGCTTCATGGATTTTTTGGTACAATGAATGGGTTTAGAGAACTTTAGATAGAGGTATAACTTACCTCTCTTATACAAGATTCCTTTCTGACTTCTTGATGAAGTTTAATCAATAGAGATTTGTGTTGCAAGGTTGTGAAAAGATGAAGATTGATATTGAGTGCATCTATTTGATTTTCTCTAAGCTTTGACGAATTTTTTTAGATTTTTGCTTCTACCTTCTATTCCACCAAAGATGCTCTGGGGAATAGATTTTCTATGCCTACTTTTGAGATCTATTATGATCATTTGACTAGATAGAAGTCAAAGCTTACACAGCTTGATACTATGACTAGTTCTAAGATGAAGGAATTGGTAGCTCAAACATCTACAAGAAATATAAAGTAGAAACTGAAGCATAATTCAAATTTAGTATGTAGTGAGATTTCGTGGAAGCCTTCTCCCAAATCAGATACTTGGAAACACTTTTAGAAGGGTATTTCTTCTAATTTTGGTGAGTCTTCCTCTAAGACTAAGAAGTACATAGATGAACCTTGCAATTTTTGTGGAAAGGAAGAACATCTAGTTTTCAAGTCTTGGAAACACATTGAGGCATTACAGGAGGCCATGAAGCATTCTGGTATTGCTTCTCTTAAGTATCTACCTCTACCTAAAGAGAAAAGACATCCTCTTTCTGCATGAGCATTTTATTCTACCACTTCTTGGATTCTTGATTCTGGAGCTTCCCATCATATGAAACACTCACCTAATTTGGTTATCTCACTTACTTAGAGTGTTGCTACATAGATTACAGTTGGTGATTCTTCTCATCTTTTGGTCACAGGTTCAGGAACTATCTCTTTAGAAGGTGGTTCACTATAGGATGTTCTCTTGGTTCCAACCATTTGTACAAACATCCTGTCTATCTTTTAGATTCATCATTTAGGCTCTAGAAATATAGTTCAGTTCTCACCACAAGATGTGGTTATTTGAGACCTTCGTGATCCTAATTTGGTTATTACTATAGGGGGTGTTGATCTTCATCTTACCTATATCATTTTGATGGCTTTAAGAGCTCTAATTCTATAGGTGTTTCTCTCATTTCTCATGCAAACACAGTGACAAAGCTTTGGCATGAGATTTTTGGCCATGTCAACTAAAAATGTCTAAAGAAGATGAGTACATAGGAGCTATTTATTGGGTTGTCTTAAAGATTTTGTACTAATGGTGTTTGTCAAGGTTAAATGTACTTGGAAAACATCACTAAGATCCTTTTTTGATAGCTAGATCCACATGTACTAAGGCACCATTGGAGTTGATACATAGTGATCTTATGTTATTTCCCACTCCATCTTTTTTAGGTGCTCGATATGTTATCACCTTCATTAATGACTTCTCTAGATGCACGTGGGTGTACTTTCTGAAGCACAAGTCTGATATCTTTGATTCCTTTTGAATCTCGAAGACATATATGGACAAGTAAATTGGTCTTTCTATCAGGATTATATGCACTAAAAATAAGGCAAATATGTGAATCATACTTTTAGATGTTTTTGCACTGAGTATGGTTTATGGCATTAGTTCTTTGTTCCATATACACCTTAGCAAAATGGGGTTGCAAAGAGAAAGAACAAGACATTACAAGAGATGACCAATTGCATGATTCAGTCTAGATCTATGAGTTTTTCATTCAAGGATGAAGTTTTCAATTAGGCGAACTATATTTAAAATTGAATGCCTCACAAGGTATTGTGTCACATGACTCCTGAGGATGCTTGGACTTATGCCAAACTTGATGTTTCTAATTTTAACATTTTTGGTAGGGAGGCTTGGGCACTTATTCCATATCCTCAGTGAAAAGCCATGTAGAAGAAGAGTTGAGCACTCATTTTTTATTGCTACAGTAAAGATGTGAAGGCATACAAGTTGTCTAATCCAAATTCTAGAGATTTCTTATTTCGGCAAGATGTTTAGTTTGGTGAGTGTTATCCTCTGATGGATCCTCCATCTCCAGCTTCTTCCTCACTGTATAGTACTTCCTCTACTCCTCTACAAGACTACACATCCTCTAAGGAGGATATAGATATTGATCCCCCTTCACCACCTCTACCACATGATCTGTAAGTTCCCAAGTGGGCTCATGATAGTATTGATGTAGTTGGACATTTGACAAATCATCCCAAAAATGCTCGTTAGACTCTTTCTTAGACTGTAGGTAGTGGCCTTTTCAGTCATGCCATTTCAAATGATACATAAAGTTTGTCATATGCAATAGGAAAATTGGAGTGGGATAGGGCTATGGATGAGGAGTACTCTTCTTTGATGAAGAACCACACATTGCATCTTTTTCCCCTTCCAAAATGAAGAAATTTGGTTTGGTGTTGGTGGGTGTATCATACCAAGTATGTTGCAAATGGTTGTTTTGATAGTTATAAAGAACATCTTGTTGCAAAGGGTTTTTTATAGGTTGAGGGTATTTATTATTCTAAGACCTTTGCACCTATTGCTAAGATGAATTATATTCACCTCGTACTCTCTCTTACAGCTTCACATGGATGGACAATTTTTAAGATGGATGTAAAGAGTATTCTTTTGCATGGAGACCTTCATGAGGAGATCTATATGGAGCAGCGTCATGGTTTTTTGCATGACTCTTTATTGGTATGTCAGCTTTAGAGGTATTTATATACTATCAAACAAGCCCTTAGGGCTTGGTATGAGAATATGGATTCCTTTTTGCTTGCTTCATAGTTCACTCATTGTCATTTCAATCCTACAGTTTACATTTAGCATCATCAGGATGAATTATTCATACTTTTGATTTATGTTAATGAGCTCATCATCAAAGGAAGCTCAGTCTCCATGATATAGAGTGTTCAACAAGCATTGAGAGAGCAATTTGAGATGATAGATCTTGGACTTATGTATTATTTTTTGGGCCTATGGGTTGTTCAATCTTTGGATGGGATAGCTATACTCTAGTAGAAGTATGCTTCTGATATGCTTTAGTGATTTGACATGCTTGACTACAAGCCTTCTCCCACACCTTTTCAATAAATTTTTTTTTGATCTACCACTTTCTTTACTCCTACAGTGGATTCCACTTTATATAGATAGCTGATGTGTAGTTTGTTTTATTTGACACACACACATCATGATTTTTTTTGCGGTTGGACTTGTCTCAAAATTTTCCCACGATCCTCATGAGAGTCATTGGCAAGATTTCAAAAGTATCTTAAGGTATATTAGAGGTACAAAATTTTATGGCATCCACTACACATTAGGGGATCCCCACATTGTTGGTTTCACAAATTTAGATTGGGCTAGTGATATTCATGATTGCAAGTCTACTTCTAGTTTTGTATTTTTCCTTGGTTCTCATCCTATCACGTGGTCTTGTAAGAAGAAGCATGCTCACACATTATCATCTGTCGAAGAAAATATATAGGGCAGGTGTATTGGCTAGTTAGGAGGTTTTATGGCTTTTATAGTTGATGATAGAGTTTGGATTTTCTCTTAATAGTCCCACCTTTCTTTGGTATGACAATCAAAATGCTATACAAATTTCATGCAACCCAATTGAGCATCAGTGGACAAAGCACATTGAACTTCACATGTACTTCATCAAGCACCTAATTCAAGATGATGCTTTGAGCTTGGAATACATTTCTAATACTTAGCAGGTTGCAAACATCTTCACTAAACCTTTTGCATCCCTATGGTATCTTTAACTATGTTCTATGCTTGGGCTAAAGGAATTTGTCCTTGGGGGATCTCAATGATGATACCTTCCTTCCTTATTTTCCATGCTATCTCTTTTTGGAGTCAGGTTTTTTCCAGTGGTTTTTCTCTATTTATCCATTTCATAGAGATTTGGTTGTGATTGGGTACTTGATCAGGCCCTATTGCTAGGACCCAAGTTTTCTTTCAACATTGCATTGTAGTTACATTTCTCTTTCTACATTATTTATAGCTGAATTGTTGTTCATCTTAAGGGGGGATGTTTATCATCTTAAGGATATATCATTTTTAATTATTTTACATCTTTTCATTTTTGAGAATACAATTTGCATATTCTTAAGAGGAAAACCCTTGCCTCCTCTCATATTTTTCTTCTATGACAGGTTTTGTACATGCAGGTATTCTTTGGGCTTTGTGGATTTGTATTGATCAAATCCTTCATATGATGTTCCCCTACTTGTTGTAGAGGTAAAGGAGAAAGAACAAAATTATAAATATCAAGATAAGGTCTTGGAGAGGAAAGATGAGCTTACAAATGAATTATCTTCAATGCCTACATTTGACATTGAGATGGAAGAAAAAGAGGCACAAATACTAGCTATATTATTTCCTAATCTATATAGCTCAGGATTACCAACAATTATGGTAATTGATCTTAGAAGGAAATGAAGAAAAGGGTAAGGAAGCTAGTCATGTGCCCTCCTCACCAAAACTTGTTGAAGATCATAATGAGGATGATCAAATAAAATAGGATTAGATGACTACTAAGACAGAGGAGAAAATTTCCATTTAGAAATTGGTTACCTTACCAGTCATTGTACCTCCTCCTAGTAGCCAAACTCTTGAAGTATCGAGTACTCTGGCCACACCATTGTTGGTATCATTGTCAAGTACAAGCATGCCAAAGAGTGCTAAAACTACATTACTAGAAGATGTGAGTTTAGAAGAGATGATTGTTCTACCACAATTTGATTCAATGACAATCACATTAAAATAAATGGATATTTTACAAAAGGCTCTACAAAGGAAGTCAAAGAAAGAAAAATTTAGAAGGGAGCATAAGCAAAAACAAGTTTTACATGAAATAAGAGATATTTTAATTGATGCTTTTCATTGTAAGTTTTGCATGAAATAAGCCAATTTAGAGAAAGTTATACATATAATTGATAAGGGTGAGGATGAAGACATAGAGACTAATGTAAAGCTATTGGAATGGTCAAGGAGAAAATTTTACACTAAGGTCATAAATAAGACATCCAATGAAATAGCTCTAAGACAAGTTGATTTGACAGCTAAAATCGATAGTGTGAAGAAAGTGTTAGAGAACATTTACTCTTTGTACAAAAAATTATGTAATGTTATTTCTTTACACAGGAACATCAACAAATAATTTATAGGTTGTAGGGAGATATTAAGTCAACTATATCTTCACTGAAAACATGTTTGTAACTACTCAATTACATTTTCAAAGACTAATGTTGACTCAAGGAAGGCTTTCTGAACTACAAGAAAAATGATACAAATAGAAGATCTAGTCTTATTAGCATCCATTCCATGTTGACTCCACATATGAAAGTTTTACAATAGGAACTAACCTATGGAAAGACATTGTTCAAGAAGAATCTCATCCTTCTACACATGAAGGCTTAGTTGATTTGGCTACAAATCTAGAAATTTAGATTCAATCACTTGAAGCAACAATAGAATATTTTGATTCTGCACTAGGAATCATAATGGAGGTACACAAGCCATACCTAGATAAACTTATAGTATGTGTAAAACCCTCTATAATGCCTATACCTATTTAAATTTTTACATTATATTGCCAAACTCTTTTAGGCCATTTTTATGATTATGTTTTATGATTAGTGGTACCTAGTTACCAAATTGGATTGAATGTTATTTTATACTCCATTATTTCATGTGTTCATGGTTATTCGTTTGATGATGATATATGTATGTTCATATACTAAATTTAGTTATTTCATAATGTTAGTTAGATGAATGATTTATATACAATTTCTATGGTTACTTACCCCACCTTGTACTTGCATGTGTATGGTGTGCTTGTATGTTTTACTTTATGTTTGACGTCTCTTATATGGTTGAGGGAGGGAGTTATAGTTACTTGCTAGTTTAGATCTACATGATGTACTACTTCCCATCATTGCCTATTTAGTTTAGATTATATGTGTATGTACATCCTCAAATTTTATGCAGATTACAAGGACCAGATATCAACTTCTTTGAATTGCTAGGATGAGCGTGCCCCATTACCGTATCTCAATGGTAAAAGATAAGAGATAATTATTGAGTCTAAATCCTAACCCTAAGCCAATTATCCTAGAAATTAGGAAAAGTATCTGAGTTTTACCCTTCCAAATTCATCAAGTGACATGAATTCATGATTTTAACCCCAAATTTTGCTTTAGTATTCTATACTTTATAATGGCTTTTTGTATTTAGTCTTGTGGGTCTGTTGTGATTTTTAGTTATAATTAAATTAAATTAAAAGGTAATTTAATGATTTAGTTTAATGAAAATTTTATATTGAAAAGTCAATAGTTTATTATATTTAATTAATTGAGAAATTAATAAAATAAAATAATTAAATTTAAAGATTTAATTAAAGTTCTAAATTTTGCATAATCATATTTATTTAATTTAATAATAATATATCTAAGAGTTTCAGTTTTACAATAAACTCTAAATATTATTATTAGTTTAGTTAATAAATATTTAATTAAAGACATCTTGTAATTTAATAAAAGAGAAAGAATTAATTTAATAAAGTTTATTTTAATTAAAATGAGAAAGCTTGCACATGAAATTAAAATATAATAAAATAATTAAGAAAAACATTTCACATGATTGCAAAATTGAAGCCCTAATTTGGGGAAAGCGTTTCATTAAGAAATTAGAGATCATTTCTCCACACAAGTTTGGAGGAGCCAATTTTTGAGAAGAGGGTTTCAAAAGAAAAGGGAAATTGCTTCGGAGTTCTATGCATTCACTTGTTTTAGCATAAGATCCAGGTAGGATCTTGTGGGTTTTACATAGTAGTTTCTTTCTTTGAAATATTTGTCTTCTCTATGTTTGTGAATTTGTCTTCATAATTTAATTTGGGTTGAAACCCTTGATTGTGTATTTATTATTTCTCATTTTGAAAACATCTACAAATGAAGTGAAGATTGAAACCCTTATTCGATGAATTTTGGAAATTTATATTTACTTTAGTAGAATTTGGGCTGGGGGTTTCAAAAGAATAGAATATTAGAGATTAAAAATTTACAAATTAGATAGTTCCTAATTAGTTTTCTATCAGATCTATGGTGTCTTTTTTAATTATATATATATATATATATATATTACCACAGTAAACAAATTTTATATGAAATAAAAATTTGTTTATTCAAAAGAAAAAAATGATTTATTACATGTGTTGGGGAGGAATCATTTTCTAGATTTAATGGTGTTTGTAGGAAATACATATTTTTTAAAATAAAGTGTATTTGGGTGGGTAGGGGCCACCACCTTCCCACACCCCTTCTCTACATTTACATCACACAATTACAATGGTAGCCAAGGCTGACGTACAATCCTTGACTGCTATGACATTCGAGGTTGCAAAAGCAACCTATCACATATAGGCCTAGGGATGCATGGTGGCTACCCCACTCTGGGGTTAGGTAAGTTGTTTATTTATTTATAGTATTTTTTAATTTTGATTAATAATTTTAATTTATGTAAAAATTTTAATTAGTTTTATTATATATATTAAATATAAAAAATTACTAAATATGTTGTTATTAGATATTGTATATTATAAATGTTAATAATAATAATAATAAAATATTTTGATAATAGATTTGTAATTATTTTATTAATGATTTAATATAAATTATTATAATTAAATAATTATAATCATTGCTAAATTAATTGATTATTGTTAATTTTTAATAATATTTAAATGGAAGAGTGCTAATTAATAAAATATATTTGGAAAGTAAATTTGAAAACTATAATAGGGAAAATGATTATTTTAGTAAACTCAGGTTTTATTTGACTGTTCAATTTCATATGAAAATGATTTCTATTATTAGGAGAAATTTATTACATCTTTTGATAATTCAAAAACCTTAGTAACTTTGACACTTTGGAAATGAAAATTGAAAGCTTGTTTGTGTATCTAATCTTTGTGTTTTGAAAACCTAGCGAACTATGAAAATAATTGTTAAAATTCTAATGAGATGTATGTTGTATTTCATGTTGGGTTTCAGGTTTGACTTAGAACTTTGACTAGTTAGGATGTTTAGCAGAGGCTTGGGGGTTTGTCTTCTATGATGAGGTTATGTATATGATCTTTTATACCTGACCATTGCGATTATGGTGATTTTCCTAGTGTAGCCTTTGAGTTTTGATCAGTTGTCTTTTGATGCTTTCTAGTTTCTTGTATAGGGCTGAGGTGATTATTGTGATTTATCCTTAGGTGAATAATATGTTTGATCTATAGGTGTTTTCCAGTTTCTTGTAAAGGAGTGAGGTAAAAACTATGATTCTATGGTTTGTACTTTTTATGCGACTAGGGTAGGTAATCTTTGTATATGTTGGGAAGTGACTTGCAATGGAGGAAAAAGCCCTAAGTGGATGCTTGGGTAACCCATTGTAGGTTGTTTCAATAAGTGATAATATTTCATTAAATAAGAGTAAAATGAATTAATAAGGGTCATTTTTTTCCCCCACCCATGTCTCAAGTGCTAGTACATACTAGATGGGAGTAGAGAGGATGCTTGCTTGTGACCTTGCTTCTTTAGTATGCCTTGTCTATACGAAAGGATATTGGTGCCACATAGAAAAACTAGGGGGATAGTGTCTAGAGAGGCTGCCAGAGTAACCTTAGAGTTGGATCATGTGATTACACTTGCCCACTTGTATGGTATATTTCCTACGTGTCTTTATTGCCTCTGAGTTTAGATGTTACTTGTGTGTACTCAAAAAAGTGCACTACTCTATGTCATTATATCCAAGGTTGTCTCATGAAGTGAGAGCCTTGAATGTCAACGTAGAGCTCCCTACCCATGGAGTGTAATGATGTGTATGATAACATAAAATGGGATCTCAATGGAGCCTTAGAAATGTGTTCCTTTCTAGTAAACCATGCAATGGGAGGTTCTTAAGATGAGGTGCAAAAATGAAAAATAAAATATAAACTATATGAATCTAAACTTTGAAGAAATCAAATGATAGACATGCAACATAACAATACTAAGAGTGAATTATTTTTTTTGAAAGGGGAAGAGCTCTTTATTTTAAAGGTGTATGGATGATGGAGATCAAAAGACAAGAAATGCATCATAGAGGGTGGAGAATGAGCCTTGCCTAACTTCTGGTATTAAACTGTGCTTAGTCAAAATAAGAGGCTCCACTCTTAGAAAATAATGCATTTTGCATGTGTAGACAAAAGATTTTGTCAATATAGGAGGCTCTACACATGGAAAATTTACACCTTTCATGTGTAGACAAAATATTTTGTCAAAATAGGAGGCTCTACACATGGAAAATTACACCTTTCACATGTAGACAAAAGCTTTAGTCAAAATAGAAGGCTACACATGGAAAATGTTTTTCTTTTTAAAATCAGAAATGGGTGCATGGATTTTTTATAATATTATTTGAATTAAAATGGGGTAAATTCTTTTAATCAAATATTTGTGTTTAGAAAATGATGTTCAAACTTTAGGTTAAAATCAAATAAATTGATTTTGCCTTATTTTTGAGAATTTGTGATCAGACATTTGATAAAATCAGCAATAAATCTTAGAAGGGGGTTTATGGTCTAGGTAACCATTTTTAGGTGATTACAACTTGTGCCTTAGTACCTTTGAGATAGACTACTATTAGGATTTCCTTGGCCTAGGTGTTGGTTATGAATTTTTGGATTGATACATGTATGGGACTTTAGATTATCTCCTTAGCCTGGTGAGATTAGGCCATTTGGATTCCATGTGGGTAGTAGTGATTTTTACTTATACCATTAAGATCCGTCCATTGGATGTTGTTGCTGGATGTACTTGTTTAGTTGTTCATTTCTATCTAATCTTGTATTTCTGTTGGATGGTAATACCATGTTATACTTTACTTGATTTATCAGAGATCTTATGAGATTATTTATTTTATTTATGATGTATATTCTTGAGATTTTCATACCCTATGACCTGTATATTGGATGATTATGCATTTTGGTTATGCCAAGTGGCATCCTATGTAATTGTATATTATTTAGATGGATTTATACTTGTGGTATATCTATGATGTGAAATTGTTATGTATCATTTTTAGTGTTAATAAAACTTGAATGTGATTAAACATCATGGAACCCTTAAGAGATGTAATCTAGTTGTATTATGCTTATGCATGTGTGTATGTTTATTTCTTCTACTATGTTATTGAATGTTAATATATTTATAAAAAAATGTTTGGAAAACTGAATGAAACTTTACATTAATTTCTTTTGGGTTCCTAGGAGGATTGTTACACCTTAAGTGACATAAGTGTCAAAAGAGGGGGGTTTTTGAAGATTTTGTAAAAATTTTCAATTTTGAAGATAGTGTCAAGGTAGATATCTACTCAGACGGAGTTAGAGAATAGAAATGATGTATTTACTCAGGGGGGTAACATAATAAGGTAACAAAAAAAATTTTGCAAATTTTGAAGGTTTTGAAATATTTTTATTGAGACCAAGCTAAATGTATAAATTGTTTGACTTATGCATGAAGAAGGAATATATATGCCATGAAAAAGTGCTTTTTCCACTCATGTCAAAGGGGAAGATTTTTAATCTCATTATGGTTTTGAAAAAAAGAGTACCAAAGCACTTAGTCATCATCTATCATAGTTAGTTGGTTATCACTATGGCCAATATACTATTTAGGCCAAGTGCATAGTGTGTGCTGATCGAACAAAGTGAGCCATGTGATCAGTGTGAGCCAAGTGAACAAATCATGCTGAGCATAAGTCTCTAGACAATACATGTAGAGTAATATCATAGTTAGTGCCAAGCACTAGTAGGTGTCAAGTAGTTAGTTTGTGTCAAGTCACTCAAGTGTTGAATGAACAGTGTATGCCAAATAGATAGTGCATGCTGAGTGATTTAGGAGCTAAGAAAACAACACAAGAACACATTGAAGATTAAACATTAAAATATTATTGATGTTGAGTAACCAATCAATGACATAGGTGTTGGTATAGGCACAAAATCCTATGAAACATATTTTTTCCCAACATGAAAATAAAATTTTGATATTAAGAAATAAGGAGGGGTTCATATTATGCATGCCTATGCAATGCATGCAACCAATTAGATTAAGGGAAGCATTAGGCAAAAATAGAAATCAACTAGATCCAATTATTGATTCTAACCTAATTTTGTCTCCATGATGCTTATAAAAGAAGTAAACCCTATGAGGAACAAAAAAATGTGCAAATGAGGATACTAAGGACATTATCTGGTGCAAAAGAAGCATGGAGATGATGAACATTTGAATGAGCACTACCAAAGAGTTAGTTAAGGAGAATATATTAGTTGTGAGTGAAGCTATGAATGGTTAGAGAAGATATATTAGATTGAGAGGATCAAGATTCATACTACAAAGAGGAGATATAACATCTACTAAAGAGGTGCTAACAAAAGGATCAAGTACTAAATCATTGTAATAGATGATACAGGGTAAATATCCTAATAGGCTTTTGTACATCTTGTAACAAAATTGTTACTTAATTGTGAGTTTATATCCTTTACTCAAGGTGAGATCTAATAACCTTTGTATTCCTTTAATAGGGTAGACCTCTCAGATGGTAGATCATAGTTTATGATTAAAAGTTTGTACCCATAATTGGCCACACTTTATTGTTGTAGTGGTGAAGATTTGTTGATGTCATCCCCACCCCATTTTAGCCATCTCTTTAGAGGTTTCCTAGGTAACCAAATCTTTGGTGTTATGCATTGATTTACTTTATGGTATGGATAAGATGGATGCTTACATATTTCAGTTTACATGTTAAGTTATGAAATGGATCATGGTGAAATGTTTTAGCAATAAAAGTTTTAAGTACTTATTAACCCAACCTGCAACAAAGCTTACTTTGCCATTTTTATTTCCATCACTTAAGAATATTTTAAAAAAGATTCTAATGAATAATGACTTATGAACTATTCATAAGTTGTTATGAGGGATGATTAAATGGGAATTGCATGGAAGGGTGTGAAAAATATTGTTCTATTCATTCAATGTGAATTTTTATTCTTGTAATGCCTTTGGGTCTCCATGTTTACCCAAGAAGCTACTAATGAACAAAATGAGAAATGAATAATGAATTGAGTGAGAGCTTGCTACCCAAATAGAAGAGTCACAGAGCATTTGTAAGAAAAGAATAGAAACAAAGATGTGAGGGCCACAAAATGAAGGGCTAATATACACACATGGGTAATGTTACACACTTCAGGAGTTTGGGACTAGTATTGAATACAAATAAATTCATTTTGTTGGGGTGAATATGTCATATCCCTATTTTAAGATAGAATTCTAATATTAATTAGATAATACAATTTTAGTAAATAAATAATGATAATCAAGTTATATTAAAATTAATACTAAAATGTAAAAATAGAAAATTATTATTTTTTAATTTATATTATCAGTGAAATAATATTTAGTATGATATTTCAAATAATTGAAAATTAATAAAATCAAAATAAATAAATAAATAAATAAAATTAAACATAAGAGACACTATTGTAGAGATTATGTTAACTTTCCAAATATAATTTAATAATAAATAATAATAAACACAAATAAGTAGGTAAATAATATAACACAAAATAATACAAATTAACTAAATCTAATGAAAAGTCAAGAGATATTTAAAAAATAGGCATGACTTCTTAAAATTAAGATACAAAAGGGATGGGAGTTTATTTTAGAGAGGGAGAAAAAGAGGAGGGGAAGATAAGAGTTCAAAAAGAAAAACTGGAAGAGGAAAGTAATATGAAGTAAATAATGAAGTGACTTTCTAAAAAGGTATCAATAATAGTGCAAGGATGTGAACCTTCGAAGCATCATTATTATGAATAGTTGCGACTTTTCAAAAATCTTGTAATTATAAAGTACTGGAACTTTTCCAAAATATTTTAGTTATGAAGTGTTGTGACTTTTCAAAGGATTTGTATTATGAAAGGTTTTGACTCTTTGAAAAGAAGAAACAAAAGAGCCACATGGATCAAGCAAAGATAAAGGTAAGAAAAGTATCTTCATGGATTATATTTAGTTAATTATGTTTATAAATTTATTTATATTATTGAATCATACTTGTGGATGACTTATGCATATGTATATGTAAAGATGTAATTGCAAATGGATAACACACTTGACTTAATAGTTAATGCTTTACAGTCAAGAGAGTCCATTTTTAGGGACGAGAGTGATCTTAATATGGTTAATACCTTAAGATGAAGAGAGTCCCTTTGGGAAGAGAGTGATCTTAATGTGGTTAATAGCTTAAGTCAAGAGAGTCCCTTTTAGAAGAGAGTGATCTTAATATGGTTATAAGGCCAGAATATTCTGTAGATGTTAACATATGCATTGTTGATCTCATTATGGTTTTGACGTATGAGTGACAATACACTTAAGTCATTACTTAATGGTACTTAGTGCATGCCAAGTAAGTAGTGTATGTCGAGAATAAGTTGTCAGATAATGCATGCCGAGAAAGATAACTAGTATGTGTCGAGTAGATGGTTAGTGTTAAGTCGCTCTAGTGATGAGCTAGTTAATACATACTGAGTGACTTAGATGACAAGTGAATAGTGGATGCTAAAGATTTACAGTTTGAGTTACAACATTAAAGATATATTGGATACTAAGCATTAAAGGCTTGAAGTGTTGAGTAAATAGTTTTGGACATAGTTCTTTATAATGGCACAAATTCCCTTGTAAACCATTACTGAGCTAACTTAAGGATGGTTTTATGATTATAGATGATAAGAATGGATATATATTGAGAATCCATATGTAGTAAGTGAAACCAATCAGTTAAAGGGATGAATTAAGCTAAAAAATGGGAGAGTCAAAATCATTGATTCTTACCTAACCTTAGGTCACCTTGGTCTTCTTAAGGAAGGAAAACACTAAAGAGTTTGTGAGCAAAGAGAGAAGTTTGCACGCACAGACAAAGCATTCATGGTGACTACAGAGTTATGATAAAGGATTGAATTGTAGAATCAATTAGAGAGAGTAAAGAAAAGTTGAGAAGATAGAAGTGATACATCTAATCAAAGAGGATCAAGTATAAATTAGGAAAGAGGTAGTTTGATATTTAGCTGAGAGGTGCTAACTGAAGGAGCAAGGATGAAATATTATAACAGGTGAATTAGTAAAAATCTCTTAACCAAGTAGTCCTAGAAGGATTTTTTAAATCCTTTAATAGGGTGCTTACTTCATTGTAAGTTAAAGTCTTTTAACCAAACACACTTCTAATAGGGTGTTGAAATCCTTTAACAAAGTAAGACCTAATAGTCTTTGTAAGATAATAGGGTAGACCTTTTATAGGGTAGATCATAGTGTATGCTCAAACAATTGTAACCTTCATTGGATAAAATTTACAACTACAGTAGTGAAAATTTGTGGTTTTCATCCCTACCCTAGTTTTACCTTCTCATTGGAGGGTTTATCAGTAACTAAATATCTTGTGGCATATGCATTGAACATTAATTACTTTCATGCTATGGATGAATATGTTTAGTTTGATATTTTAGTTTATATAAAATTTTTGAGATGGATGTGTGGTGAATTTTTTTAAGTACTAATTCACACCCCCCCCCCTCTTCAGATTCTACTTTCTCTATTTTACTTCTAACAATTGGTATCGGATCCTTATTCTCTGGAAAGGAAATTTTTGTAGCTTTGAGGAAAAATCTTGAAGATAGAAGTCTACAAGTTGGGAAAAGTCATTAAGAACCAGAAGATTGAAATCCATCTTGCCCTACATTAGCTGAATGAAGAAAGAAATGAGTTGAAGAACTCATTAGAGAGAAGGAAAGAGATAGCTATTGAGGAGAATGACACACATTACCAAGAGGAAGACACTACTAAATTGTTTGTAGATGGAAACTGAAGCAAATTTGATCTAGTAGTTGTAAATATGATAGAAAAGAATGGTTCCCCAAATCAAGAGGTCATAAATATTAAGATAGAGCAAGAAGTCCAATCAGTACTGTGATGTGACATGACCAAGCCAAAAAAGAAAGATGAGGAAGACAAAGTCATGATGGAAGATGACAAAAGGATACTAATGAATAGACTAGAAGAGAAGAAATCAAAGGTACAAAGGATTTCTTACATTCAACTAGAAATACTGAATAAAGTGATGATTTCCAATCATGAATTGAATGGCAAGAACATTGATATCACAAACTTGTAGTTTCATAATGAACAATTGAGAAATGAACTAAGAAGAGAAAAATAATTTGATGAAATTTTTAGCAAACCTAATGAAGCCATCAATATTTAGTGAAATTGATGAGATCTCCGAGATCCAACAATGATACTGCTAGATTGGGATACACCAATATTGAGGAAGGAGATTAATCTAAAACTGGTTAACAAAGAAGCAATAAAGGTAAGAACTAAAACCCACTTGTGATAATTATGGAAAGTTAGGTCATACAACAAATGTTTGTAGGAGCAACAATGAAAATCAGAACATTGAGCATAAATTCATGGGTTATTGTAAGTACAAGTAAGGATATCAGGCACATGAATGCAGAACCAATAATTCAAGGACACAAATATTTGAATGATATTGCCAAAATTATGAGAAGTATGGACATAAAGTATATAAATGCAAATCTAATGCCAAGTGGACATCAAACAAGCAGATAAAGGGACAACACAATGGAAATCCATACAATTGGGATTACAATACAAGGTATAGTTGTCACTATCATCAAGAGTATGGAACTATTGTTGAGAAGTGTATTAGAACACATTTCAAAAGTTATTACAATAGATGGTTGAGTAAAACATCATGTTTTAGCTATTTGAAGATAGGTCACATTAGAAGAAACTATCTAAGGTAAAAGGCACCTAGCATTGCATTCAAAAAAGGAAAATAGAAGGTTGATGTTGAGAAAGTCAAAGTGCATATGAACAAGACATGGAAGAAAAAGGAAGATTTTAACACATCAAATTTAGATGAGATCATTTCATTCAATGGATCAGATGATCACATCACCCCCAACTAAGCAATCAAAAGGTATGTGGGACTAATATTTCAATGATATATTTTACATCAATTCCAAGAATATAAGTTTTGAAAAGGTTATATATGCATAAACTAAGATGCAATTTATTAGCTAGAACCTGGAAGAAATATATAAGTTTTGTTAGTTTTCATGTTGTTTCCTAGCATAAAAGGTTTCACAGTTGTTGCCAAGTGAAAATGAAATGTCAGTTGATGTCGAGATATTAAAGGTGAATAGTATTGGTCAAGCTCACTATGGTTTCCAAGTATAATAGAAATCATGTATAAGCCAAATGATTTGAAATTTCTATGATAGTTGAACTAAGATCTTATAGTTGTGTAAGCACTAAGCATTTATTGTCGAGCTTTAAGGGTTATGTGGTCAATTTTTGACTCATTTACATTCATTCAAGATCAAAGAGAGCAAAAAGATCATAATCCGGAATAAGGTGAAGGATTCAAGCATTTGTGAACTAGATTCAGTTGCTACTCATCACCAATCATTAGATTCATAAGGTATTTCTCATATGTAAAGCTATGCTATTTGAATTATCACAAACCATAGTTGTTTGAAATGGTGTCTAGTTATTCTACTATAGTTAGGAAGGAAGGAAAAGATATTTTGAATGTTCAATTAATAAGCAATGAGATTAAGCAACCACCCTTTCGAGCTATTCCTGAAATTGCATACAAGAGAGATCAAACTAGAGTGCTATCAATAATACCACCATAGGTTTTGATGATACAAACGTAAGATGTTGCTACACTTGTAAGGTTGGAAGTATTGGAGACATGGAAATTAGAGAAATCTATGGAAAACTATGTGTAGTGTTAATTAACAAATTTTCTCTTTGATTTTAAACCATAAACAAGGAAACTCTTGATAAACTAATAGATAAAATTCCCACAAAGGTAGAAGGAATTCTCTACTTAGTATTGCTTTGGAATACTATTAGGTGTAGCTACCATTTTGAAAAGATATTTGTTAATTCCTCTTTTGAGGGAAAACCTTCCCAATGAGTTTTTTTCTAGAAAATTCTAAAAAGCTTTAAACAATCAATTCATAAAAATGAAGAGAATATGTAGTCAGAAAAAAAAAAATGCTACTACTACTTTATTCATAAACCACTAGATATGATATGCATCCCTAATCAATTTGCAGTGTGAACAAAATAAAATCAAAACCAAGTAGCAAGAAAGCACTATAGTATTATTTATTTCATCTGTTTAGGGCCAAGTAATAATCTTCACAATATCTTAGTCCTTCTTCACACAAAAAAGAAAATTAAAATTAATCCTCTTACCAAAAATCAATTTGGAGAGAACATATAAACAAATATAAACAGTTAAAACTATTTTTGACAACCACCAAACCCATACATGTTTTTCTCAATTCTTTAACAAAACATCAAACTATGCCTTAAAATATTAAAATGTGCCCTAAACATCAATTATTTACTAAGTGGTAGAAAACTATTAAATTATACCCTAAAATGATAAAATATGCCCTAAAACATATAAGTGCCCCCCATAAACAATATAGAAATATTATTTATATAGTTGCTCCTAAAGCATACTCCCGAGGGTGAATTTTGTCTGAAGTCCTCTTGGAGACCAACCGTTGTATATCCCTACCTTGCCTCAGAATTTCTATTTCTGACAACCAAGTAGCTTCAAAATCTAGAAGCACCTTCCACTTAACCAAATACTACATGTGTACTTTGTGTCTTGTCCTCATTTCCTCCCTATTATTGATGATACTTTCCATCTGGGGCATCTTTTTAGATGGAAATTGCTGAATCCATTCATTAGATTCAAGTGTTGTTGCTTCTTCACCAACTGCTTCATTTGAACCCTTATACAATGTGAAATCTGAGACATTAAATATAGGTGAAATAGCTACATTTGGAGGTAATGCTACCTTGTATGTATTTTCTCCATACTTTTCTAGTATTTCACATGGTCCAATCTTCTTCATCATCAACTTTGTATGGCTGCCCCGAGATAACCAATCTTTGTTCAAGTGTACCATAACTAGGTTTCCAACTTGGAACTATACATTTCTTCTTTTCAGATCTTCTTTAGCCTTTGCCTTAAGGCTATTTTGCTGCGACATTTTCCTCACACGCTCATGTACTTCCATCATTGCTTCAGCAAATTCTTCTGCATGTCCACTCCTTTTCTCCAAACCATCCATATTTTTGAGTTCCAAAACTCCCCTTGGATGTCTCCCATAAACAACTTCAGAAGGACTCATGCCTGTGCTATGATTCACTGAGTCATTATATCCAAACTCTGCTTGAGGTATGATGGCATCCCAACTACATCCATGTTCTCATATCAAACATCTCAAAAGGTTTCCCAAGGATCTATTAACCACCTCAGTTTTCCTATCCATTTGAGGATGATAGTCTGAACTAAAAGATAATGTGTGCCAAACTTCTTCCATAGGGTTCTCCAAAAGTGACCCACAAACTTTCTATCCCTGTCAGATACAATGCTCAATGACAAACCATGAATGTGAACTATTTCTTTATAGAATAGTCTTGCAATATAACTAGCATCATTAGTGGTTCTACATGGAATAAAGTGATCCATTTTACTGAATCTATCAACAACCACAAATATGCTATCATTACCTATCTTTGTCCTTGGTAATCCCATTACAAAATCCATACTCAAACACTCCCAAGGTCTATTTGGTATGGGTAAGGGTTGATAAAGTCCAGCATTCATTGATACTCCCTTTGCCCTTTGACATACCAGAAAACCTTTCACAAACTTTTTAATGTTTGTTTGCATCTTAGGCCAATAATAAAATCTTTGTACCAATTCTAATGTCTTGTTGAGTCCAAAATGACCACTAAGACCTCCACAATGTTTTTCTTTAATGACATTCTCCCACATAGAACATTTGGGAATACATAGTTGGCTACCTTTAAACAACAATCCATCTTGTACAATGAATTCAAAAAAATTAGAATGAAAACTATCTTCTAACTTAGTGCAAACCTTATACGCTTCGCTGAAATCTCCATCTTCTACATGCATTCCCTTCAATACATCTACACCCATGCTTTGGATTTGTACTTCTTGCACCATTAACACTCTTTTACTAAGTGCATCAGCCACCTTATTGGCTTGTCCTTTCTTATGCTTGATCATAAAGGTATAAGCGTACAAACTCTCAACCCATTTCATGTGCCTATGGTTGAGTTTTTCCTACCCATTCAAGAAACTAAGAGGATGGTTGTCAGTATACATAATAAACTCCTTAGGTAGCAAATAGTGCCTCCATTTTTTTAATGCCTAGACCATGGCATACAATTCCAAATCATAAGAAGAATATTTCTTCTTTGCCTCATTTAGCTTCTCACTAAAAAATGCAATGGGTCTACCTTCTTGACTAAGAAAAACCCCTATTGCAAAGCCACTAGCATCACATTCTATTGTAAAAACTTTATTAAAATCTAGTAAAATAAGAATACGATACTTGGCTACCTTTTTTTTGAGTTCCTCAAAACTCTTATTTGCTTCATTATTCCATTCAAATTTTGTTTTACCTCCTCTTTTGATGGTGTCTAAAATTGGTGCACAAATGTTGCTAAAGTTTCTTATGAACTTCCTGTAGAATGTGGCCAAACCATCAAAACTTCAAAATTCTCCAATAGCCTTTAGTGTTGGCCAATTAATGATGGACTCCACTTTAGACAGATCCATTTTCAATTCTTCCTTGGATATCACAAATCCAAGATACACCAACTCTTCTTTCAAAAAGTCACACTTCTCCAAGTTTATCTTCAACTTTTGCTCATGTATCCTTTGAAAAACCATCTTCAAATGCTACAAATGCTCTTCCATATTCCTACTATACACCAAAATGTCATCAAGGTAGACACCAACAAACTTCCCAATGAAGTCATGCAAAACTTCATTCATTAGTTGCATAAATGTACTAGGAGCATTAGATAAACCAAATGGCATAACCAGCCATTCATACAACCCTTCATTAGTTTTAAAGGCTATATTCCATTCATCCCCCTCTCGTATCCTTATTTGATGATACCCACTTTTGAGATCTATTTTAGAAAAATATGAAGCTCCCCCAAACAATCCAACAAATCTTCTATTCTAGGAATAGGAAATCTATATCTTATAGTTATCCTATTAATGGCCCTAGAATCAATACACAACTATCACTTACCATCTTTCTTTGGAGAAAAAATTGAGGGTATGACACATGGGCTAAGACATTTCCTTAGCAACCCCTTGTCAAGAAGCTCTTGTATTGCCTAGCAATCTCTTCATTCTATTGGTGTCATCTTATATGCTACCTTTTTGTGTAGCACTACTCCAAGAATAAGACCAATCTAGTGACTTATGTCTCCTATTAGTGGTAGAGACTTAGGCATTATCTCAGCAATGATTTCCTTGTACTAGTTCAACAACTCTTCAACTTCTTTCGGGCCTACTGTCCTATGCTCCTTCTTCCTATCTTCCTTAGGCTTCAGCACCAATGTAAAGCCTATTTCATCTTCTTCAAGAGTATTAATGAACTCTTTCACACCCACCATCAACACACTTGGTCAAACTTGACCAACCCCTTTCTCTTCTCCTTCAGAATTCAATCTGTATGTTACTCCATCCTTTTGGAAGCTATAAGAATTCTTCTCACCATCATGGTGTGCCTTCCTATCAAATTGCAAAGGTCTTCCTAGCAAGAGGTGGCAAGCATCCATGGGCAAGATATCACACAATATTTTATCTTTATATTCCTCTATATTGAACTCTACCCAAGCTTGCTCATTCACAACTTCTTGTTGCCCTTTGTTCAACCAACTAACCTTGTATGGACAAGAATGTGGAAGTCTCTCTAACTTCAATTTGTTCATAGCTTCAAGTGAGATTATGTTATCTGTGGAACTTGAATCAATTATTATTTTGCACAACTTACCTTTCACCTTGCATTAAACATGAAAAATAGCCCTTCTTTGAGTGGTATCTTCTTTCAGTGGTTCCTTAAGAAGTGTCCTCCTTAACATGAGACTTTCTCCTTGAGCCTCTATCATCAACTGAACTTTTGGTGAGTTCATGCTCACCTTATCTTCTTGCACATAAGTGACTCTCCTTTCACCATTTTGAGAAGTAGATGCCCTTTTTGGACACTTATATTTTGGGTGCCCTATCTGACCACAACTGTAGCACTTCATTCCTAAGAACTTGGATCCTCTACCTGATCCACCTAACCTTCCTCCATTAGATCCCCTTCCACCATAGCCTCCTCTACTACTTGAGTCACCCACTTGCTCCTTAGGGTTAGACTCAACTTGGGACCTCTAGCCTTGTCCTCTATTGTTGAAGTTTCCTCTACCTCGAACATATCTGATCCCATACTCGACTATACCATGCAAGTAACGTAGCACATGCTTAGCCACTATCCAATGCATTCTATTTGGTTCAATCATGAATTGACTAAGAGAGTTTACTACAAATGCTATATCTAGTCTAGTGTTGACCAAATACATAAGTGAACCAATCAACTATCTATATAAAATGGGATCTACATCCTTCTCCTTAGACGTATCTACCTTCCTCAAATTCATAATCATGGGTGTAGACATGGCTTTGCAATCCTCCATCCCAAATTTCTTCAAGATTTCAATGCAATATTTCCCTTGACTAAGGAAAATCTCCCCATCTTTCTGCCACACTTCCATACCTAGAAAGTAGTGCATAAGTCCTAAATCCTTCATCTCAATCTCTTTTTCAAGGTTCCTCTTGTAATCCCCTATGAGCCCTAGTGAACCTATAAGAAATAGGTCATCCACATAAAGAACAAGAATGAGAATCTCACCCCCAACCATCAAGTAGTAGAGGTTAGCATCTGCTTCACTCTTCACAAAGCCCATTTTCTGCAAGTATGTATCAATGCACTCATACCATGCTCTAGGAGCTTGCTTGAGTCCGTACAATGCTTTCTTCAATCTACACATGTGGGTCTCTTTGCTATGTGCTACAAAGCCTTTTGGTTGTTCTATGTACACCTCCTCCTTCAATTCACCATTAAAGAATGATGTCTTGATATCCATTTGATGGATTTTCCATCCCATCTATGCTGCAAGTGAGATTAAAGCTCGTATAGAAGTATACCTAGCAATAGGAGCAAATGTCTCCTCACAGTCTATTCCCTCCTTCTGAGAGAACCCCTTTTCCACGAACCTTGCCTTTTATTTCTCGATGATACCATCTGCACCATGCTTTGTCTTATAGATCCAGCGTGATCCAACTACAACCCTATCTGTTGTTCTAGGTACTACCTCCCACACATTATCCTACATTATTGAAGAATATTCCTCAACCATAGCATCTCACGATACCTAATGTTTTGAAGCTTCCTGATAGCTAGAAGGCTCACTATCTACCAATTGACTAACTAATGCCACATAGTCATTGAACTTGGCTAGTTGTCTTCACTGTCTAGTACTCTTCCTAGGAGCTCCCACAAACTCCTTAGTATCTTGAACCACATGGGTCCTGCTACCAACTGTAGAGGATGAAATGCCAACATCTAAGTCTTCTAGATGCATTTCCTATTGCACCTATTTCTCCATACTCTGTGAAACTTCACTAACTGAGTTTACACTCATATTGGTAACTGTACTTGAGCTTTGTTGCTCTTGACTTGGTCTTGGAGCTTCTGTTGGCTGCTCACTCTAATCATCTGCTAGAAAATCTATGGATCTCTTGAATGCCTTGTCCTCCGTGAACTTGACATCCCGTCTGACAATAATTCTTTTAGTCCCCAGAATGAAAATCCTGTATGCCTTTAAGGTCTCATTGTACCCAACAAAGTACCCCCTCTCTATAGTCTGATCTAACTTTGTATGTGTATCTCCAGGAATATGGAAATATGCCAAACTCCTGAATATCCTGAAGTGACTAACATCTAGCTTCTTCCCTGTGAAAGCCTCCTTTGGTGTCATCTTCCCTAGCACCTTGTGTGGAACTCTATTCTAAATGTAGACTGTTGTATTACATGCCTCTACCCATAAGTAATGGGGCATGTCCTAGTCATGTAGCATAGCTCTTGTTGCCTCTGATATAGAATAGTTCTTCCTCTCAGCAACTCCATTTTGATGTGGATTGTAAGGAACAATCCATTCTCTCTTGATTCCTTCTCTGGTGCAGAACTCCTGGAAGACATTTCCTTTGTACTCGCCTCCATTGTCTCACTGAAGAACCTTTATCTTCTTTCCTGTCAAGTTCTCTACAACAGCCTTGAACTCTTGGAATCGACTGAAAACCTCATCCTTAGTCTTCAAGAAGTATATCTAAGTCTTTCTAGAGAAGTCATCAATAAAAGTAACATAGTACTCATATCCTCTGAGAGATTTTGTCGATATCGGTCCACAAACATTTGAATGTACTAGATCAAGAACACCCTTAGATCTGGTGTCACTCCTTGGAAAAGATGCTTTTACAAACTTCCCCAACACACATCCCTTACATACATCATCATGCTCTGTGCTCACCTCTAGAACACCTATCACTATCTCACGAAGCAATCGAAGTGCTCCATGATGAATATGGCCCATCCTCCTATGCCATAGCTCTCCAAGATCTCTAGGATTACTGTCGCTTATAAATGCCTTAGGAGTATCAAACTACAATCTATAAAGGTGACCACTCCTAACTCCAATAGTTATGGGTGATTTCCAATCCTTGTGCTTAATCAACACATGTGTCCCTCTAAAGAGTACATTATACCCCCTATCTTGAAGAATAGTTATAGAAATCAAATTCATACCTAAGCCTAGCACATATAACACATCATGAAGTAGGATTATCTTTCCATTCTCCCTCTGAAACTGAACAGTCCCTTTCCCAACAAGGTTGAGTTTGGACAAGTTTCCCATAGAAATCTAGATGTTGGTGTCCTCCTCCTTGTAACTGGAGAAGTAATCTCTAACTCCTATTATATTAAATTATGCCCCACTATCTATATACCAAAAACACTGTGAGGTTGAGCTAACCATACAAGCTATGAGTGCAAACTCATCTTCCATTCTACTGGAGAGTTCTTCTGCACTTGCTAAAGCTGCCACCTGCTTCTTACCCTTCTTCCTCTCTGGGCAATCACTGACATAGTGGCCAAACTTGTGACATCCAAAGCACTTGACCTTAGAAAGTTCCTTCTTCTTCTTTTCACTTTGTGAATTTGATCCTTTGCTAGATCCCTTCTTTGCTTTCCCTTTACCCGCTAGGGTAACATTGTCTTGTTCCACCTCATTTTTATGACTCTTGTTGGCCCCATTGACAAGACTTAGTCTAAACTCTTCCTAAGTGAAATAAATCCATAGTCGATCCCAACTCGATAAAGTATCTCATCCACTGACAACTTGAACAAAGACACTCCATTTTTTAGTAAACCCAATTAGGGCTATTCTCACTAGCTCGTCATCACTAGGGCTATCTCCAAGAGCTGCTAACTCATCCTTGACAAGTCTGAGCTTGGTGAGGTAACTTGTGATGTCTTCTCCCTGATTTATTCAGGTATTCTTTAGCTTCTCTCTGAGAATCAAGTTCCTATTGGTGGTAGCATTCTGGTATAGATTTAGAATCGCATCCCACATCTTCTTTGCTGTATCTAGCTCTGTGATATGTGGAACAATATGATCCTTGACAGCATCAAGGATAATCCTCCTCACTTTGGCATCATCCTTCCTATATGCTACAAGCTATGTTGCATCCATTGGTATAGGTACAACACTGGTAGCATAATACTTGATACCATTATCTTCCAACAATAAAGAAATTTTGGCCTTCCAGACACCAAAATTTGAGGCACCATCCAATCTATCCTGATCTCTCAAACTAGCTGAAACCATCTCAAGGGTTTAAAGAAATAATAAATCTAAAGAGATCAAAATTTCTTTCCTAGGGAAAAACTCTTCTACCCTTAACAACACTCTGATACCATGTGAAAAATTTAACTATTGCAGTCACTGATTATTAATCTCCTATCATAAATGATTATTAAACTGCTGAAAATAAATTCCAAGCTAATATCAAAAAATAACACAACTACAACTTCACTTATAAAATATGGAAATAAATGTGCAACACAATGAACACAATATTTTCGGACAAATTGTCCCTAGAAAAAACCCCTAAGGGAAAACCAGTTCTACAGATGAGGAATTATATTAAACTTTAGCAAATCAAGAGATACAAAATTCCTTGCCTCTTACTGGAAAAACTTCAACAACCTCCTAATTTCTCCCGCAGATATTCCCCACTGCTATTCCCATGCTAACACTGCGCCCTTGCTAACACTTCAAACGTTTCTTCGAACTTCATGTTCTCCAAATGCCCCCCTGACCTCCTTTTATACTACTCCTATTGGTAAACCAATGGCTGAGATTGATTTACAATCGATGGTTGAGATTAAAACAACTTAACAACCCTAACCAAGTCGATTTCTAGTTGTTTCCAAAAGTAGTCAATTAATTAACAAATATTTGTTTTTAATCTAACCAATTAGTTAGAAAAAGAATTACTTACTAAATAATAACAAATGGACAAACAATTGTCCAAAGCTAACAAAACTAACACTCCTCTTGTTTCTTTGCCCTAAGAGTTAACCTATGGAACTCTTCTGTATAGGTATTCATGTCCATCTCTCATTGCCTCAAGCTTTGTAGCTTTTTGAACAACTATACTTCATGATTTGTAGGAAAAAATTGTGCCTTAATTTTTTCCTTCATTACTTCCCATGAAGAAATCATACTTTTATTATTTTGTATCCTTTCTCCTTGAATATAATTCCACCATGATAGAGCAGATCCTCTCAGTTTTCCTTTTGCAATCCTTACTTTATAAATCTTTGGAACTTCATTCAACTCAAAGTGATTGGTGATTACTTCAATGCATTCAATCACTTCCTCACTATTGAGACTACCTCCATATGTAGGTAACTTATTAGTAATATCTCCTTTTATTGACTTTAAGGCATCAACGAATGCCTTTTGATTTGCACCCAATTTTGTTGGTGGATCCTGGTGTTTTTGTTCTTCTTCATCTCCACTGGTACCTTCTTCCATCTCATTCTCCTTATCCTTGTTACTGGACTCCTTCTTGAAATCCTTCAACTTCTCTTCTAGAAGTTCCTCCATCATCTTTTTGATGGCATCTAGAGTCATACTTTTTGAAGGCATGGTGTGAGCCTTGGCTTTAGCCTGTGATTCTTCTATAGACATACACTTCCCAACAAGACCTTGTCTAGCTCTAATACCAATATTATGAGGAGATAACAAAAACAAAGCCTATAATAGGCTCAATATTGGATGAAAATAAGAAACTAAAAAATAGACTACAGGGAAAACACCAAATACGAACAACACCTTATAGGTTACATGTGTTCATTCATGGTGAGCACGGAGGGATGTTACCTTACCAAACACATGTTTCTTCAAACTGTAGCCCATTCCTACAAATGGCCAAGAAGAAAGTAATGTACATTCCTCCTACCCGCTCTCCACCACACTCAGGCCACTTCACATGGTGTTTATGTGAGTAAGAGGCATTTTTGCTGAAATTAACTTCTAAAGATTCTTGTGTGATTCTGGCTTCCTACAACAATAACTTATACAAAAAAAAAAATGCTACTACTACTTTATTCATAAACCAATAGATATGATATGCATCCCTAATCAATTTGTAGTGTGAAAAAAATAAAACCAAAACCAAGTAGCAAGAAAGCACTATAGTATTATTTATTTCATCTGTTCAAGGCCAAGTAATAATCTTCACAATACCTCAGTCCTTCTTCACACAAAAAAGAAAATTAAAATTAATCCTCTCCCCAATGATCAATTTGGAGAGAAGATATAAAGAAAGATAAATAGTTAAAACTATTTTTGACAACCACCAGACCCATACATGTTTTGTTCAATTCTTTAACAAAACATCAAACTATGCCTTAAAATATTAAAATGTGCCCTAAACATCAATTATTTACTAAGTGATAGAAAACTATTAAATTATACCCTAAAATGATAAAATATTCCCTAAAACATATAAGTACCCCCCATAAACAATATAGAAATATTATTTATATAGTTTCTCCTGTAGCATTCAAAGCATATTTTTCCCTCTGTATGAAATGAAAACATAATACATTGCATAGTTTTAATGGGGAATTTTTCGAGGTTTTATAGAAAATTCTTAGTTACTGTTAGCCCTTTCTAAAGGTTTTTAAAGTAGTGAAGAAAATTTAATCATCATGAATTAGTTTGAAAAAATCTTTCATCAACTCCATCTATTAAATAAAATTCCATTTTCGCCTAAGATCATGCATGTCACTAGGGATATTGAATGAATCTAGCCAGATCCACTATTATCACATTTTGGACAAAACGATTGAGTCAGGAGTGCATTGCCATTCTGCATTGGACATCTTCATGCTCAATTGCAATAAATATACCATTCCATCCATGTGCATAATCCTATGCACTTCAACAAGAAGACGTGCCTCAAAATTATTGCTTGTGCGTGGGACTCACAATTTTTGGGCCTCACCCATTTACAAGTTGTCTGTGATGTTTCCACAATGAATGCAGATAAGTGTATCTAGATCAATTATTTATCACAATCCACTAAACTAGCAAAATAGTTCCTTTAAAACTTAGATAGTCAAAATTACTTTCCCAACTTTTGGGTTTTGACCGCCCTCATATTTGTATGGTTACCATTGAAACTTGGTGGAATAAGTGCGTACAAAGCACCGGCTAATGGATCATGGGCCTCAACATTTTTCAACATCCTTACATCATTAAGACATAGGATATATGTGCTAAGGAGAGCTTCCATGTCATCCTTTTCTTCTTCAAAAATGAGGTTCTACTCAACTATAACATTCAACTCACTCTGTCTATCATCATCTTCAGTTGGATCATCCCTTGCAATTATTTTTATAGGAATTTCCATTGTATTTATTTCTACCCATTATTCCCTTGCAATAATAATATATGATATTAGTTCATTTCCACCTAATAATGGTAGTGGGAAATTATGATGTGCCATTGCTAAAATTAGAGAAGTGTGATAAATGAAGAATTTTCCACATTGGACACTCTTGAAGGTCTCACAAATGCATGATTTTGCAAATGATCACATTGAAAAATTATTATTTCCAACTGGTTTCTCTTGTTTTCAAGCCACCACATCTTAACCCTAATTAGCGTTAACACATTTTATTGTGACACTTCATGATTAATTAGCAATGTTAGAGAAAGCTATCATTTGAAAACTTACTATGGGTCTGGAATCTTCCTCTTGTGGGCGGCTTGAACATTTCAATGCGCATAATTTGTAATATGCTCAAAAACCATTTGAATTCTGATAGCTACACATCTACCAAGTGTCGGTGATATTTGATCCATATTTTAATACAAGAAGACTGCCATGAATGAGGAACTCCTTTTACCAAATATTTGATTTGTGATTGTAGCTTTACACTGAATATTTGCCCACATATTTTATTCTTTCACAAAAGGTGAATAAAATTCTATTAAATGGACCACATCATCTATTTTTCAAAAGAGCCCTAATTTCTTGAAGTGTGAGTGCAAAAATATTTAGAGCCCGTATAGTTGGAAAAATATATATTCACTCCATTAATGAAAAGAGCCATTGGGTGACTTTGGGGCATTATTGTATTTTAATGTGTGGTTCCAATAATTATGGATAGTGAGTTTGGGTAAACACAAGATGTTGCCAATCCATGGGAAGGCCTTTATTTCTTGAAACTACTCATAATATGGATTACCTCAAGGAAAGGGGGAAGGCTCAAAGTTGACAAAGCCTTTATTGAAAAAAAAAAATTAAACAAAACAGAAAAATCCAAAAAAAAATTGGCAGAAAGGAGCAGTTATTTACAATGGAGAGGGGAAAACCTTAAAAACTAATTATGACCTTTTACAAGCTAGAAAAAAGTATGAGCCTTTTCAAATTAATTTTTGGAGAGATCAATGCATATTTGGTTGAAGGGAAAACAACATGGACAAAGTAAAATTGATCTCATCTATGAAAGATATATGCATTGGCGGGAAAATAAATACAGAATTACAATCTCCTTCTACATTTTTCAAATCAACATCTTTCACAAAGGTAGATGAAATGAGAATAAATTTTTGCACACCTTGAGTTTCTTGAACTTTTGATTGCTAATGTGATTTTTCCACATTAAACTGCTGCATTTATTCCTCTAATGGAAGATAGTGGAAAAGATTTGTAGGAGGCTAAAAAGCATGCAAATCTTTTTCTTCCTCTTGATTGTACCCTGAGACCTCTTCAAGAGCATTGTCTTGTTCATGCATCACTTCACCAATTTTTTTTTCTTCAAACATCTCCTCTACTTTTTTGGCTCTTTCACAAGACATCTTCTTTGGATGAGGATAACACCACAAAAAGATTTTAAAAATGCTACTTTCTTTTCCACATCCTCTAGATTAGATTTTCTCTAAATGGAGGAATAAAATTAAACATATTGACATCATCTTCATTTCTTGTAGGAATCCAATCCTTCTAGATTTTTGGATATCTTTGAAATACCTTCTAGTCTTCATCTTCAATAGAGCTGCCAACATCCATCCTTGGGGAGGTACCTCAAAATTTTAGAAATTAACTGCATAAGGCACTCTGATTTCCCTAGTAGGGTTGCCAAAAAACTCTTAGTTAACAATTTTTTCCCTTGGTTTTAAATCATAAACAAGGAAACTCTTATCATAAACAGAGAAACTCTTGATAAACTAACACATTGAAATCCCACAAAGGTGTAAGGAAATCTCTACTTAGTATTTTATTAGGTGCAACTACCATTTTGAAAAGATATTCATTAATTTCTCTTTTGAGGGAAAACCTTCCCAATGAATATTTTTCAAAAAAATACTAGAAGGCTAAAAAATAATTCTCATCTAACAACAATAATCATCCACATGATTAATTATTAAAGATGAAACCAACTTAAGATTTATCCTTCTTCCCTTGAACTCTTTCAACCTCAAAAGAGGATTTCAAACTGTAATAAGATAGTCTAATGCTTTCACAAATAATTTATCTCCATAGGAACACAAATCATTACAGAATAGACAATAGTACCTATGCTAGAAAGACTTTAACATATAAAACTATAGAATTTTATATTACTTATCACAATAGAAAATCCACTTAAAGTTCAAAATATAGATACTCAATCAAAAATAGTTCTGATTTTGTATCTCTCGAGAGTTGACCCTTTTACAATAGAATTTCCTACTTTTAAGGAAATCCTACTCGAGTAGTTTCCCCAACTACCATAGCTCCCTTTCACAAATCTTTTATCTTTTCACACACCTAAGAATAATTAATTTTATTAAAGAATTAATTAACATTTTTTTCACATTGGTCCTATTTCCCAAGAATCCCTTCCTATACAAACTTTCCTAAAAATTCCTCATGTTACTTGATAACAATTAATCCTTTTAAAAAATTAATTATTTTAACTTCTCTCTTTTTAAAAAAAAACTTTATCTTACTCCATTTATTAATTTTACTTTCATGGTCACATTACAATAGCAATAATTATTTCTTTCTGGAATTAATTATGTGAGAATTCATGTTACCTTAAAATAGTTTGATTTTTAATTATTTTGCATGAAGTAATATTTAGCTATTTAAATAATTAAATATAATGTAAAATCATTTATAATACTTTTACCTTGAAAGTTTTTTTTTTTTTTGGTAGGGATAATACATAGGGTTTCAAAACCCTAAGTAACATGTGGATAGAGTGTGGAAGGAGGAAAACAAACTTTTAGAGAGAAAAGGGTTAACTCGTGCCCTAGATTTTCCAAATATATTAAAAATGGAATGGATTAAGATAGTACTGAGCAAAATACATGATTACTCTATTTGGTTAGAAAATAGCCCTACCAAGGTCACAAAAAGGATCATTCAATGAGTAACACGGTATCCTACCCTAGATAGACCCAAAACCATACAGAGTGATGTTAAGGAGGTAACTAAGAAGAATATAGGGGCTCTATGGAACAAAAGAGGAATGGCAATCGACACAATTTTAGATTCCCTAGTTGCATTTGCAGTGAGAATAATTTCTCATAAGTTATTTTAATCTAGTATATTGAACACTGTGTCTTGTATGGTAGTAGATTTAGGCTACATGATAGTGAAGAAGGATCACTATTATGACCTTCCTGAGTTACAACACTAGCAATTATTAGAAAACTTGGGAGCCATAAGAAAGAAAAAGAGTGCACAATGTAAATTTGGCTCATTGCTTGTTTGCATATTCTTTTTGTTAGAAGGAGGGATTACTGGGGGGGTGGACAATCAATAATCTACAAACTTTAGTCACCAACTAGATATTATTACTTAGTTTAAACCATGCATAACTAAGAAATAGAGTAATGTTGAATAGTAATAATAGAAATGCATAAAGATAACTCATTATACCATATTTTTTTAACTAGTGAAACCTGGCCAAGGCAAAACCCTAGTGGGGATGATAACCACTACATAATATACTAATTCATAAGTTCCTTGTTAGAGGATGGACCTTGTTAGGATTCAATGAGAAAATTTAGAATAAGAAGTCACTTTTAGGAGACTTAATAATCCCTACTAGAAGATTCCAACCCTGTTAGGAGTTGTAGTACAATGTATGGAAGAAGAGTCCACTGCCCAAACATGCAATTTCAACTAGAGGAAGAGCTCACTGCTCAAAAAAATAGTTTACTATTATTTTTCTTCCTTGTCTGATCTCTGATCTTTAGCTCGATCACAAATCACCAAATAGATCATAAAAAACCTTGCATATACTACTTTCACAAAAGTTTGCTCACTTTGCATAACTTCACAAGCACATACAAGCACTTTGCTTCCTGATAATATCAAGATAGCACACTTCTTATTGCAAGAAGTACTTGGCATAAATGCAATGTCTTTACCCAAATTACTGATGGGTTGGCTAAGACCACAATTCACTTTTCCATGTTAGAGTAAACATCTAGTATGTTGGCTCTAAATTCTGCTATCCTACATAATCAAAACATGATTAGATTTGTTCTAGACAGTCTGTACAAAATTCCAAGGCTATACATATCATCACCAAAATGTATACTATCTTCATGTAGCTTTACTTGTCATAATATGATGTCTGCAACATGTTATAAACAAAAAAATACACTGCTATAAACCAAATTCTATACTTAGACAATTTTCTAATTACCAACCACTAAGTATCTTTATTTCTGAGGTTTCCTATTAACATGTACATCATCTATTTCCATTAATGACAAAAATCACATATCATAGTTAGCCAATTGTTAACAATCTCCCCCTTTGGCATTCATGGCAAAAAAATAGGAAAAATTGGCTAAGTGACTAAACTTAACAAAATAAAAATTACCTTTATTACAACTTTAAATATATCCTCCCCCTTACAATGTACTTCGTACTAGACATGTATCTCTCCCAAAAAATTTATGTATAGAATTTTCACATCTCTGCCCTTTACAATCTAAATTTTCTACTTTCCAATTTTCTTCTGCTATTACTCCCCCTTTGACATCAATGACAAGGATCAAAATGTCAAGATGCTGACCAAAATTGTGAAAATTACTATCCTTGCCTTATGATGAAATTATCTTCATACAATCATAAAAAATAGTCTTCAAGCTATCCACACCTTTGTTGCATGTCTCTTTCGTAGAATTTGGTGATGAGAGAACTACACATAATGCATATGACGCAATCTCAATTGCATTGATATTTGAATACACAAAGTTTGTATATGTGTCCTTGGCCTTGACACATTCTTCTAGCTACTTCTCAACAAAAGATAACTTTAGAGCAATAGATTGTCTAAAATCAGACGTTCTCTTCAAAATCTATTCTTTTTGAAGTTCCAATCTCCTAATCTCGCTATGAACACTGGAAACTTGACTCTCATAATCATCAACTTTGCTAGAAGGATGTAGGATAAAGCTTCAAGCTCACTTATCTTTTCCTCTATCTGACTATCCAAATCCTTAGTCAGTTTGTATGATAAGGTACACTTAACATACAAGACTTTCCCTTCTTGCTAATATTTCTTAAGTTCTTTTATGCATGTATCAAGGTTGACTAAGTTATTGTTGATATTCTAGTGGATGGTGCTAAACAAGTTAGCATCATGGAGAATATAAGCCTTCACTACTACAATATTTAGAAAATTAGTATACTCTTCATTGAATGACTTTTAACACTTCTTGTTCTCTTGGTTTAGGATTTAACTCAGTGTGCTATACTGTCAAAGTACTATGCAATCTGCCAGTTAGTTCTAATAGTGATTTCTATAAACTTTTCACCTTTTTATTCTTTTTTAAAAGTTTAGAGAAGGATGAGATCAGATGATTCTGGTCATCATCATTAGTAGCCAAACTAGAAAGCGAGAGAAGAATAGATGAACTAGATGGTTTAGTTTCAGCCTCCCTCTTCTTCTTTGCTACTTCTTTAGCTTTCCTCTCTTCCTCTTCTTTCCTTTCCTTTTCCTCTCTTTCTTTCTTCTCTTCTAAACTTTTCTTTTCTTCTTCCTCAATTTTTATTTTCCTTTCTTCTTTTAAAATTATTTTATTATCTTCATCTTCCTTTCTTTTTCTATTTTCCTCAACCAATTATTGTTTGGAATTTTCTATCTTCTTCTTTTCAACTTCTATTAGCCACTTCTATTCCTCAATTTGCTTCAATTTTTCTTCAACATCCATAGTGTCAGGTACATTTGGTTGAGATCCACCAAATGGATTGGTATCATCAATGTTAAGAGTAACATTGGTTTGATCAATCTTCATAGTATCACCACTTATTGATACTTCCAAGGTTCTAGGAGCAGAAGGAGATGCTATTTGTGACAACATCTTACTAATAGTTGCCAGTGTCTCCTTTCTCAACTTATCCTTCTCACTAACCATGAAAAAAAATGTCCTCAATTTATTCCTCAAGAATGGAGTGAGATTATTTAATAGTCTCTTAATCTCATCTTCATTATCAATCTTTCAGATTATCCTTAGCATATAGTTTCAAAGTCCAAGGTTTTCTTCCCTTTTTGGACTCTTCTTCTTTATGAGTCTCACATAGACTTTCTAGTTCACTACTCCTTTGATATCTTTCATAATAAGATCATTTTCTATGATATATCTTACAATAGATATATCAATCTAGTTCTCAAAATTATTGTATAAGTAATAAAATTTGTTCATCTAAACAAAGTTTCCATCATTAGCAATTCCTATGTTAATCTTTTTAATCTTCAACTTCCATGGTTGCTGAGATTTGCCTTCTTCTTGCTTAGGTGGAGTCGCCTATTTAGCTTGTTTAGTTTCCAAATCCCCAACCTTTTCATCATCACTAGAATCAATTCCCAAAAATGCTTTCTACCTCTTGCCAAGTCCTATAGTGATCTATTTGACTCTCTTTGCCTTTGTAGTCATTTCTTCAATCAATCTCTCTAATTTTCTCTTATGTTCACTGGACTAAACATCAAATATTGTAACATATGGTATGCTCTACTTTGAAGATGTCTTAGCAAATGAAACTGACAAGGGTTGTATATTTAATATACCATGCTTGAATGTCTATCTCATGGCCTTAGATTCACTTTCTAACATTCTGACCTTAGATAATGTCTTTTTTTGTGATTGACCCAACCTTCTTGTGAGATGCTTTCTCCAAGGTTGCTTGATGAGAATGCTATGTAATCTCATCAAAGGTGCCAAATCTATATTTTGTTTTGTCTTTCTTTGAATTCAACAACAAATCAATGTAATCAATTGCAACATCATCACTCAACTCATAGCTTAGAGGATCTAAAAATGTTTCCCAAGGTTCCACTGCTTGAATGTAAGTATAATTTGTATCAACTAAAATACACATGTCTTCCTTGAACCTATCTAAAATTGCAAGTGAGATCCTAAATCTTTGTTTCATCTCATTTTGAAATGTTTTCATTATCAAATTACCACTATCCAATACTTTATCTGTAGGGTGCCTTTTTCATACCTCTATAATATTTTCCACAGTGCATATATCACCACTCATTATATATGTTACTGTTGTCACTTAGGTCTGCACCCTTGTCCAAGGCCTATGCGCGAGGACAACCTAGTGAAACATGGAAACAACCTCCAAGCTGTGGGACTTGAACTGTGAGGTTCAGTCTCCAGAGAAGGCTGGCTTCCTCTTACTGTCAGGGCACACCTATCTATTCTCAGAAGAAAAAGGGAGAAAGAGAGCACTAAAGAAAATCTACCTAGTCTAATCTAAGGCGGTGATGCACCGAAATAGAGTGTTCAGACTCATTCCTGCCCATATATGCACTGTAGAACTAGGGTAACATCCAAAAGTAATACACGTCCAGACTTATATCGATCAATAATCACATACAGATCAGGAAACCAACTGAATGACACCAGGAAAAGAAGATTTCACTTGTATATTATTCAATAGGCCAAATATAGATACAGTATGTGGACCACTAATCTCAATAATGCATCAATGAGAGGCAAAATGAAGCACATACACATTGACCACTGAAAAGAATGACACATGATGCTATGTAGCTCAGAGACACAGGGATTCTGCACTGCAAGTCTGCAAGCAGTAGTAGAGAAAATCAGGAAGAGTCCCCAGAATAAAATCACAAAATTGCCTTTATAGATCAAGCATAACTTGAGTATTTTTGCGTTACATTTACTTCCTACCTACTAGCATTAACTTCCCATCTTGAGAATCCAATCGAAGATCTGATTGAATCCTGGCTTGCATACCAAGAAATCTCATATCTTTCTGAGAAGAGCCTGGAGAAGATAGAAACGACACCACAACATTCCCTAAAATGGTAGATGGATCGACTGGATAGATGGAGTGTCCCTCTACACCTGACATTCACTCAGGTCCACATGTTGACTGGGCCACGTGGGGCAATCACTTTCTTCCCCTTTGCCACCCTGGCAGTCCTCTTCATGTGTTGACCACACCTTTATGTTTGACTAGGCGCTATGTCGCTATGGTCACCATACCCTGAAGTTCCTAATAGCGACATAGTGCCCAACAGTTATCTCTATTCATGGTGGTACCAAACTGTGACTGCGATGCCCCAACCAGACTGTATCATTGACTTGGCAACTTAACTGTCAATCATAACTATGATGTTAACTGCGCATCCCCCTCTGGACCCCAAGGACACGTGGCAGAAAGGCTCCAACTTTCTATGGCAAACCTCGCACAATTTCCCCATAGCGCGATGGCGCCTGCCGTCGATCGGCCCCGATCCGACGATCATGGAGACTCATCATTCCGCAACTCCCTTCCGTTGTAAGTCACTGGGCCCGCAACACATGTGGCACTTCCCTATTGGTCCGACGATCACTTCATCCTTACTGCACCAGCTGCGTAAAACCTGGTTCCACCAAGACATGTGGCACCTGGGTGCTATGTTGCTAACATTAACTCTTAGGCAGTTCTCGATGGCGAGATAGCACCAACCGTAGATCCCTATGGATCTGACGATCGTGAAGACTCACCATGTGGCTATGTTGGTCGAACTGAGATCTGGTGCCACCTCACATTTGCATTCTAATCCAGAACACATGGCTGTTCCTGATTCACCGTCACATTAACCGCTATCGGTACACCTTTTTGATGACAAAGTCTGCCCGTCATGACACTTCTGACCTGCCGCAAACTTTTCAATCTGCAACTGGGCCCATTCCACTTGGCACCGCCTCAGTGATGCATCCTGGTGAGACTTGACCCTACCGACATGTGGCAACAAGGTGTCATGTCGCTGTACTAAAAATCTTGCAGCTTCACCAAAGCGACATAGCACTGCCGTCGATCTATTCTAATTTGACGATCGCAAAACCCGACCTCCCACGACGCTCCTTTTATGGTTTGTCGGGCTCACCAAAACGTGGCGTCAGCTTATTGGTTTGTCGATCACCCTGAATCCGATCACATTTGGCGGCATGGAATGCGGTCCCGCCAAGACACATGGCGCAAGGGTGCCAAGTCGCCGATGTTATCTACCAAGCTGTTCTCGATAGCGAGACAGTGCCAGTCGTAGATCTCCACAGATCCGACGATCGTGAAGACTTGCCATTCCTCCCAAAACTACTGGGCCTGCTGAACATGTGTCAGCATTTGATTCGTTCTCCTAACGTTGATGGGTAAGACCTAATTCCTGTCGACATGTGGTGGATGGTCGCTATGTCGCCATGTTAAAACCCATGCATCTCTGCCATAGCGAGATGGCACCATCCGCTGATCTGAATTGATCTAACGGTGTGCAAGGAAGATCATTCCCCTCAGCGCATCAATGAATAAGAACTGGCCACGTATCAACGGTCTGACTAGTCCTCACTGACATCCCTAGACCCACGAGGATGCATGTCCTTTAGGTGCAATGTCATTAACACAAGACTCGCACAACTCTTCTATAGCGCGATGGTCCCTGCCGTCGATTGGCCCTGATCTGACGGTCGTGATCTTACCTTTCCATGTACTGGTGACGCTGACTGAACTCTGACTTGTGGGACGTGGTCGTTCTTTATTGGCCTAATGAAGCACCTCCCTAGTTTGACAAAGCACCAACTCAGATGGTCCGTATTGCCTTGACCCCACTGATGAATACATGGCTACATCTAATTCACCACCGTGGCACTGGGCTCCTGACTGCTCATGCGAAGTACTTGTTGGGACCCAATGTGCCTAGTCGCTTCTCACCACAATGGATTTTCCATTTGGGCGCTATGTCACCATCAAAAAATACATTGGTTTTTCATTGGCGCCATAGCGCCTCGTCGTGTTTTGAAACTTCCAGCCCATGGAAACGTGTCACCTGCCGACTTAAGCATTTTTGCCAGGCACTATGTCACTATGGAGATTTTTCAGCCAGTATGCGATAGCGACATAGCGCTTGCGGTGCCAAAAAACTTTCCCGACCTGCCCTCCATTGTAGCCTGCTCACCGGACCCACCAGACATGCGTCAATTGGGCGCGATGTCACTGATGCTATTTCTCATGCATCTCTGATGAAAAGATCACGCCGATCATCGATCTTGCTGAAATCTGACGGAGAAGATCCTGCGGGCTGCGAAATACATCATAAGGTTTGATTTTGTAATTAAAAAATAATATTTCCACAGCTAGCCGTTGGACGAGCTGAGCATTTTAAAATTTAAACCTTTGGTGGGTGAACAAAAGGTAAAAATTCTGGCGACTCATAGGGGGCATGAGCCTGCTCAATGCATGACCAGTGCCTAAGAATGATCCATTGGGCCATGGAGTTGAAAAAGAGGGCCTAGAAGGTACAGAACCGAGAGCTACAAGAAACCTTAACCCTAAATGAGGAAATCAAAACATTAAAAAACCCTTGAACTTTGGATCTGTGACCTGGAAACAAAAAATAGGACCTCCTCAACAACCTGAGACTTGTCAAAATTTTGAGAACTAGCAACTCACGAAATGAGCCATGTGCACACACACTTATTGAAAAAAAAGGAACAACAGGAAGCAACTAAACTAATTATGTACATGGATTCACAATCCTTCAGAAACAGGGCTTCAAATGGATCCCATTGACTGGAATGGGCAGAACTTCACCATTTGGCCTGCTTAGCTAGAACGCATTGGCCTATTTGCAACTGGAGATCAGATAAGGGCCACTCCATAGTGGATCAAATTTGGAGTGCCTTCCTGGTTTTGCTCTGTCTGAGTCCCATTTGAGAACTAAATCTCCTTCTATGAAGATTTTGGCCCTTGCCTTCTTATCAAAACTCTTCTTCATCTGCTGCTGGTGTATCTCCAGGGTTTGCATAGCTTTGTTTCTCTTTTCTTCTAGTTCAATCAATTCTTCCATTCTCACTTACATGGGACTATTTTCAACCAATTCCAGCTGATGAGCCAACTCCAAGGATGGGAATTCCAATGAGATGGGAAGTCTGGCCTCCCTACCATATACCAGCACAAAAGGTGAATTCCCAATTGATCTCTTGGGTGTTATCCTATCAGCCCACAAAGCAGTCCTTAATTGTTTATGCCAGACCCTCTAATTGTCTTCTATCGTTCTCCTTATGATTCTGATCAGATTTTTGTTGGAAGATTCAGCTAAACCATTGCCTTGCGGGTAATAATTCGATGATGTGCTCAGATAGATATTGTGACTCATTGCCCATGCACAAATCTGAGTTCCAACAAAAGATTTGGCATTATCTGAGATGATAGTGAAAGGAGCTCCAAACCTAGATACAATTCCATCAAGGAATTCAACAACTAATGGCTCTGTAGCATCCTTCAACGCAACTGCCTCTGTCCACCTAGTGAAATAATTAGTAGCAGCCAAAATCCATTTATGACCTGCACTAGATGGAAGATTAATGGGGCCTATAAAATCCAACCCCCACTGGGTGAAGGGCTGATCCACCTGAATAGGATGAAGAGGAAGAGTTGCAAGTCTTTGTTTGCCTGAGAAGAAAGTGCACTTCTCACATTTTCTCACATACCTATGACAATCATGAAACAAGGATGGCTAGTAATATCCAGCCCTCATGATCTTCATGGTGGTTGTTCTTGCAGAGAAGTGGCCACCACCAGGGCCATCGTGGAGTTCTTTAATCATCCTTTCAGCCTGATCCTCTTCAACACATCTCAACAGGGTCCCATTAAAATCCCTCCTAAATAGGATATCATCTATCACAACATAGGGAATGGACTATAGTCTATATTGTCTTCTCTTGGCTTTGTCCAATCCCTGGGGGTATCCATTCCCTGATAAAAAGTTCTTCATGTCATCCATCTAGCTCTTTGGGGCATTAACATTTCTTTCCTCCTGCTGCTCTACAATTACCATAGCAACTTCTTCATCTGAATCCCGACTTGATAACATTTCTTTGCATAATCCTCTCCCTCTTACCAATTTGGTAATCTGAATGTCAACATCATATTCCATTACCCTAGTGATCCATCTAGCTCTCTTCTCACTGATATCTTTGTTTAACAGGAAGTCTTTTACACTTACATGGGGCACCAACAAATGGATCCTATTATGGGATAAGAGGTGTCTGAATTTCTTCAAGGCTCTAATGACTGCAAGGGCTTTCTTCTCAACAAAGCTATACTTATCTTCATATTCCTTGAGTCCTTCACTAAACAAGGCTATGGGCTACTCCTCATTCTTGTCATTTGTCTGAGTCAAGACAGCAGAAACACTTGACTCACCACCTAAAGTGTAGAGGATGAAATCTTTCTCAAAATTTGGGTTCATGAGAGTGGTGGCTGAGGCTATGGCTGCATTAATTTCTTCAAAAATCTCCTTCCCCTGCTTGGTCCATGAGAAGACCATATCTTTCTTAAGCATGGTTGTGAGGGGTTTCACCATGATGGCAAGATTAGGAATAAACCTTCTTACAAAATTTATCCTACCAAGGAAACTTTGCAGCCCCTTCTTGTGTTTTGGGAGAGGAAGGGCAAGTATTGCTTTTGTTCTTTCTGGATCAATGGTCAATCCATCCTTAGATACAATGTGTACCAATAGTTTTCCTTGGTTTGTAGCAAAGACACATTTGGCTGGGTTGAGAGAAACCCCAAACTCTCTACATCTTAGAAATACCTGTCTCAAATGATCAAGATGATCTTCTACATTCTTGGAATACACAGTTATATCATCAAGGTATACTAAGACAAACTTGTCAATTAATCTTTTGAAAGCTACCTCCATTGCCTTTTGGAATGTGGCACCTGCATTTGTTAACCCAAATGGCATTTTGCAATAAGCATAGGTTCCCCATTTAGTAATAAATGTTGTCTTGTATCTATCAGACTCTTTAACCAGCACTTGGTTATAACCAGAAAACCCATCAAGAAAAGAGAATCTCCTTGACCCACTGACCTTGGACAGAATTTTCTCCATAGAAGGGAGAGGATGGTGATCCTTAAGGGAAGCCTGATTAAGATCCCTAAAGTCCACACACAATCTGATTTCTCCATTCTTCTTCCTCATAGGGACAAGGTTAGCTACCCATGATGAATGTTTAATAGGAAAAATTATGTTAGCTTCAATCAACTTGGATAGCTCTTTCCTCATCAAGGGTTCAATCTTGGGATTCACTAGCCTCTATTTTTGTCTTACTGGTTTGACCCTATCAACCAGATCTATGATATGCTGAAACAAACTAGGGTCGAAACCTTTTAAGTCATCATATGTCCAAGAAAATACATCACTAAACTCTTGACATAGATGAATGAAATTTTCTTGCTTGGCTTTAGAACATACCTTTCCCATGTTAAGAGATTTTCCATCAGCAATAGTAACTGGGGCATGATCATCCTTTTCTGCAGCTAGATTCATTCCTTTATCCCTTGACTGATCATCAAGATTAAAGAGACTCTCTAAGGTAATGAGACCGGTGGGAAACTTTTTGGAACTGAGGTGAATGATCTAATCACCATACTGATCTTGTAGTCTTGACTGATTTCTTTTTGAAAATTCTACTTCATTCTGCAAGAAACTCACAATCTGCTCATCGAACTCGAACACCTGGCAATGAGTATTATTATCAAGAATAGCAGGCCTTACCACCACCCTTATTTGTTGTTTCTTTTCTTCCTCAAGATTCCTTGGCACATCATAAGATGCTCCCACTGCTGCAAGTCTATCAGCATATTTATTCTCTCTCCTAGGAATGCTCCGAATATTAAATGCTTGGAAACCCTCAAGCAAATCCCAGACTCTGTGTTTATAAGACTTGAGTAGGCCATTTTTGGTGATATTCTAATTTCTCACTTGGTTCACTACCAACTCATTGTCCCCATATACTTTCAAGGCTTGAATTCCCCTCTTTTGGGCAAGTAGGAGACCTTGGATCAAAGATTCATACTCAACCACATTATTGGTACAACTGAATTGGAGTTTAAAAGAGAAATAATATCTTATTTGTGCAGGAGAGATCAACATAAGACTAGGCCCTGATCCATTTCTATTCCTTGAGCCATCAAAGTACATACTCCATACTCCATTTATGTCGTCATTAGTCCTAACAAGGTCAAGAACTTGAACCTCTTTCTCTATTATGCAATATGTACTAAGGCCTGTCTCAAGAGTTTCCGACATAGGCTCAAACTGACATGTATTTGCCCACTCATCTAAGAAGAAATCAGGAATCTTTGTTATGGAAGTGATAGGCTCATTTACTATGTTATTTTCGTCCATCTCTAGAATAGGGCAATTCATATTGATGAAGTTGGGAGTGTAGGGTTTAGTGTGATTAAGGGCTTGAGGCTCTGCTCTTATTGAAGCATTGGCCCCATATCTGGTCTTAAATGACATATAAGACCAATCAGCAAATATGAATCCACCAATTTGAGCAGTGAAGTCTCTTGAAAGAAAGATGGAAAAATAGGGCTTGACCTCAGCAACAGATATGTCTTGAATCACAGTACAACTAGGGCATGCATGTAGGGCCATTTCCACACTTCTAAGGATGCCTACAGTTTTGACAGTACTCCCATCTAGTTGTAACACATCCCTAACAATGGGCTCATATTTCATCCCTAAAGCATCAGCAACACACTTAGGCATTACTGAGCTGCTAGCCCTTGAATCTATCATGCAATTATGGACTAACTTGCCCCCTATAATTAGAGAAACATAGAATGGAGGAGGTCTAACCTTTTTATTTGTCTCCAGATCTCCTGCTAGTTGTACTAAACTAGTGGCACTCTCCACGGTAGATGACTGATCCTTGGGTTCAATCTTTTCCAATTCTTGCTGCAGCATTTTCCTCTGCATTGGTATGGTAGCAACAACATCCCACATGGAAATGTTTACATTGGTCTTCTTCATTTTCTCTACCACAATCAATGGTGCGTTAGGAATTTTAGCAAAAACTTTAGGAGCTACACCAATGAGAGGCTGAGATGGAGCAGCATAGGGATCACTTGCATCCTCCTTTCTTGGACCTTGCCTTTGCTGTTGTGAAGTGTTTGTCTGCTCATTTGCTTTCTGTGTGTTAGGTGTAACACTTGAAGTTGAGGCCTGTTTGGGAGAAGGAGGAGCAGCATGTTCCATAGCTCTCTTCTTACTTCTTGTGTTATGAGCAATGAAATCCTAGTTTACATTACAATGCTCCTCCATCTGGTGATTCATGAAAGAGAAATCACCTTGCCTTTGGATATATGAGGCCTCCTTGGTATGATCTTCCTTGTGTGATTTCTTTACTGCAGGCTCTTGGACAGTTAGGGCCAAATAAGATTCTGCTTTCTGACATAGGCAGTAGGTATAAGAATAGTTGCAAGAAGGACAAAAATCTTGATCTTGGGCCAAGTTATTTTGAGGAACTAAAGCTCTACTCTGATTTGAGCTTGAAGTAGCAGCATGACTATTTTTCCTATTCTGATCAAAAGAGCTATTCCAATGATTAGGAGGCCTACCACCACTTAGAGCCTGGTGTTGTAACTGGAGGGGCTTGCCACTTTGGGCTTGCTGCCTTTCTAAGGCCACCACCTTGTTACTCATTTTTTGTATTAGAGAAAAACTATCCTCGATTCTCTTCCCTTGGTCCTTCAACTCCTTCCCCTATTCTTGCAATTTTTTATCCAGAGTCCTCTCTCTTTTATCTGTATTCAGCACTAGACCTTGGAGCATTTCCTTGAGTTCATCTATTCCGTTTGAGGATGTGGAAGCTTGGGGAATTGGAGTAAGGACTTGTGATGTAGAAATTGTAGGAAGGGGGGCTATCATTGGTTGGTGGTTGGTAACATCATGAAAGAAAGGCATAAGAGGCCTTGGAGCCAACTTCCCACCTTGTATTAGGATATTCTTAGCTTTTATAGCTATCTCATAAACATTTGGTAATGTATCTCCTCCCATAGTTTCGATTGTGGTGGCAATGCCACTATTGAAAGCTCTAAGGTAATGCAAGAAGGCATTACTAGGGCTAGGTTTCACTATAGTAGGTATTCTATCCCATGTCTTTTGGAATCTGTAATTAAAATCAGTCATACATTCATGAGGGGCTCTTTTTATTGTAGTCAGCTATCCTAGTAGTGACAAATGGTCACTCTTATCCTCAAAATGTTTGCATAATTCTTCTCCCAGTCCATCCCAATCAGTTATGGAACCATGAGCTAAGCCTCTATACCACTATAATGCTTTTCCTTTTAAAGATGAGGCTAGAAGTCTGACGGCAACATCATCTTCTGTAATACCATGAATATTATAGACATTCGCTACCTCTTGGATATGCTCTAGAGGGGAAATAGAAGTTTCACCAGTAAAATCAGGTATACTTTTTAGTGCTGATACTGGTATATCATGTCTTTGGGCTAACAACAGAGGACTTCCACCATTAAAGGTGGCAAAAGCATGAACTCTTGGCTGTGCCATATAAACAAGTGTTCTATTGATGAGTGTTGATGGCAATCTAGGCTGAGTTCGAACAGTAGGGGGAGTAGAGACAGATCTTACAGGTATATCAACTATTATTCTAGCCCTAATTGGTGATAATGAAGTTCTAGTCCTTCTTCTCCTAGGATTTGAAATAGAAAGCTCTTGATATTGAAATTTACCTCTAGAAGACGCCCTTGTTTCATTCCTAGGCATGAATTACTGCAAACTTGGTCTGGAACCAAACTTTTTGATGTTTGGAGTCGCCAAGTACTTGAAGAACCAACCTCTTAAAGGCTCAAAAACTGAAGCCAGCACTACTTCTTCAGCATTTATCTCTAGAATTCTTTCTTCTTGACACCAGTAGACCTGAAATCCTCTGATACTTGTCCCACCGGGCGTGCCAAAAATTGTTGTCACTTAGGTTTGCACCCTTGTCCAAGGCCTATGCGCGAGGACAACCTAGTGAAACATGGAAACAACCTTCAAGTTGTGGGACTTGAACTACAAGGTTGAGTCTCCAGAGAAGGCAGGCTTCCTCTTACTGTCAGGGCACACCTATCTATTCTCAGAAGAAAAAGGGAGAAAGAGAGCACTAAAGAAAATTTACCTAGTCTAATCTAAGGTGGTGATTTACTGAAATAGAGTGTTCAGACTCATTCCTGCCCATATATGCATTGCAAAACTAGGGTAACATCCAAAAGTCATACACGTCCAGACTTATATCGATCAATAATCACATACAGATCAGGAAACCAACTGAATGACACCAGGAAAAGAAGATTTCACTTGTATATTATTCAATAGGCCAAAGATAGATATAGTATGTGGACCACTAATCTCAATAATGCATCAATGAGAGGCAAAATGAAGCACATACACATTGACCACTGAAAAGAATGACATAGAATGAAAAGATTTTTGCGTTACATTTACTTCCTACCTACTGGCATTAACTTCCCATCTTGAGAATCCAATCCAAGATCTAATTGAATCCTCGCTTGCATACCAAGAAATCTCATATCTTTCTGAGAAGAGCCTGGAGAAGATAGAAACGGTACCACAACATTCCCTGACATGGTAGATGGATCGACTGGATAGATGGAGTGTCCCCCTACACCTGACATTCACTCAGGTCCACATGCTGATTGGGCCACGTGGGGCAATCACTTTCTTCCCCTTTGCCACCCTGGCAGTCCTCTTCACGCGCTGACCACACCTTTATGTTTGACTGGGCACTATGTCGCTATGGGTGCCATGCCCTGAAGTTCCTAATAGCGACATAGCACCCAATAGTTATCTCTATCTGTGGTGGTACCAAACTGTGACTGCGATGCCCCAACTAGATTGTATCATTGACTTGGCAACTTAACTGTCAATCGTAACTGTGATGTTAACTGTGCATACCCCCCTGGGCCCCAAGGACACGTGGCAGAAAGGCTCCAAATCGCTATGGAAAACTTTACGCAATTTCCCCATAGCGCAATGTCACCTGCCATCGATTGGCCTCAATCTGACGATCATGGAGACTCATCATTCCGTAACTCCCTTCCCTTGTAAGTCACTAGGCCCGCAACACATGTGGCACTTCCCTATTGGTCTGACGATCACTTCATCCTTACTGTGCCAGCTGCATGAAACCTAGTTCCACCAAGACACATGGCACCTAGGCACTATGTCACCAACGTTAACTCTCGGGCAGTTCTCGATGGCTAGATAGCGCCAGCCATAGATCCCTATTGATCCGACAATCGTGAAGACTCGCCATGTGGCTGTGTTGGTCAAACTGAGATTTGGTGCCACCTCACGTCTGCATTCTGATCCAGCACATGTGGCTATTCTTGATTCACTATCACACTAACCGCCGTCGATACACCTTTTCGATGACCTAGTCTACCCATCATGAGACTTTCAACCTGCCACGAACTTTTCAATATGCAACTGGGCCCATTCCACTTGGCCCCACCTCAAGGATGCATCCTGGTGAGACTTTACCCTATCGACACGTGGCAACATGGCGCCATGTCACTGTACTAAAAATCTTGCAGCTTCACCAAAGCGACATGGCACTGCCATTGATCTATTCTAATCTAATGGTCGCAATACCCAACCTCCCGTGACCCTCCTTCTTTTATGATTCATCAGGCCCACCGAAACAGGGCGTCAGCTTATTGGTCTGTTGGTCACTCTGAATCTGATCGCATCTGGTGACATGGAATGCGATCCCGCTAGGACACGTGGTGCAAGGGTGCCAAGTCACCAATGTTATCTATCGAGCTATTCTCGATAGCGAGACAACGCTAGTCGTAGATCTCCATAGATCCGATGATCGTGAAGACTCACCATTCCTCTTGAAACTACTGGGCCTGCTGAATGCATGTCAGCATTTGATTTGTTCTCCTGATGTCGATGGGTAAGCCCTGATTCCTGTCAACACATGGCGGATGGTCACTTGTCACCATGTTAAAACTCATGCATCTCTACCATAGCGAGATGGCGCCATTCGCTGATCTGAATCGATCTAACGGTGTGCAAGGAAGATAATTCCCCTCAGCGTATCGATGAATAAGAACTGGCCACGTATCAACAGTCTGACTAGTCCTCACTAACATCCTTGGACCCACGAGGACGTGTGTCCTTTAGGCACAATGTCGTTAACATAAGACTCGTGCAGCTCTTCTATAGCGTGATGGCACCTGCCGTCGATCAGCCCTGATCTGACGGTCATGATCTTACCTTTCCATGTACTGGTGACGCTAACTAAACTCTGACTTGGGGGACGTGGTCGCTCTTTATTAGCCCAATGAAACACCTCCCTAGTCTGACAAAGCACCAACTCGAAGGGTCCGTATTGCCTTGACCCCACTGATGAATACATGGCTACACCTAATTCGTCATCATAGCGCTAGGCTCCTCACTGCTCATGCGAAGTACTTGCTAGGACCCAACGTGCCTGGTCGCTTCTCGCCATGGTGGATTTTCCATTTGGATGGTATGTCGCCATCAAAAAATGCATTGGTTTTTCATTGGTGCCATAGCGCCTCACCGTGTTTTGAAACTTCCAGCCCGTGGAAACATGTCGCCCGCCGACGTGAGCATTTCCGCTGGGCACTATGTCGCTATGGAGATTTTTTGGTCGGTATGCGATAGCGACATAGCGCCTGCGGCGCCGAAAAACTTTCTCGACCCGCCCTCCATTCTAGCCCACTCGTCGGACCCACCAGACACGCGTCAATTGGGCGCGATGTCGCTGATGCTATTTCCCGTGCATCTCTGATGACAAGATCGCGCCGACCGTCGATCTTGCTAAAATCTGACGGAGAAGATCTTGCGGGCTGTGAAATACATCATAAGGTCTGATCTTGGCATAAAAAAAAAATATTTCCATGGCTAGCTATTGGACGAGCTGAGCATTTTAAAATTTAAACCTTTGGCGGGTGAGCGAAGGTAACAGTTACTAATAAATCAGGAATTCTCTTTAGCACATGAAAGAATATGTGATTAATTAATGATTGGAATCTAAACACAACATTCTTGGTTCTTTTAATCTTTTCAAGGTTCTCGAAGAGTTGGATCCTCAATATTTCACTTAGATTTACCTGTTCTTTCTCAACACATATATTATAAGGTGCATAAATAAATCTAGTTGAAAGTTCATCTATCTTAGAACTTGCACAAATTGAATAAGAATTAATTCTGCTAAGAAATCTCACATCATCCTACTTGATGGAGTTGATTACCATAGCCTTCCCATTTTATACTACCTTAGTATAACTTTCCACTTTCTTCTTGACCATATTTTGACCTATGGGCATAGAACCTTCTTTGATAAGATGAATTACCTCATGTATAAGTTTGACAAAAATGTCTACTATATTATCTTGCATCCACAATTTTCCATCATGTATCCTACTCAATATGATTTGAGTCCATTCATCTATATCTAGCTCATGATAGAAATTATAGTTAAACAATTCTAATTCCTTTAAATTTTCAAATCTAGGCTTCATATTCATGTGGAGGTTAAATACTTGTTCCATATCCTTATTCATATATTCACTTCTAATTGACTCAAACATGCAATTTAAATAAATTTTTGCATCTTCCAGATAGACTACATTGTGCAGAAAGATAGACAATATAGAGTTAGGGTTTCCATCACTAGGTTTTATTGAAAATATCTTAAACTTAGGTCTATCCTCATTCTCAACAATGTGAACAACTGACATATCCATGATTCTTTATCAACACTAACTTTTACCAAACAACTTTTGCAAAAAAATGATAATATACCTCTTTTCAAAAATAGGGGTTGCTTCAAAATCGTTCTTACAGGTCACTTTGGAATGCTCTTCACCTTGAATGTGTTCATAATAAAGTGAAAATAATTTTTTACTCCATTTATGCCTCAAGATGAGATTGCATTAATTGCATAGTTTCACAGATACAAAAAAGTTGTTACTTGTGTTTTGCAATTAGATAACTGCTCAAAATAATCTATCTGATCTTCAGATGTCATCCAAGGTTTATTATAGCCTCATTTCATTATGAAAATATCCTTACAAGCTTTGCATCATGAAATTCTTTGCAAAAAAATTATTTTTTATCTTTTTTTGTAGAACTAATCTTTGAAGTAATACCGATAACATTGAATTTCATCATAACTTCTTTAGCTGAGCTCCAAATCATAAGCGGGCTTAGGTACCATCTAAACATAACAAGATACATCTTTTCTCAACTTCACTACCTCTGATTCAGTCTCTATCTAAGGTTCTCAAATTATGATATTGTGAACAAGCTTAATTCAACTTAATTGAATCAAACTCAACAAGTGACTTCGATCTTCCTGTCTCATCATCATCTAACTTTTCTTTTGAGATGTTTGTTCCTTTCACAAATTTTTCATTAAGCTCTTCTTGAAGTTCACTCATAATGTTTGTTTTTTCTTCATAGTCTTCGCTAATTCCAGAGTTCCTTTCATGGTTCCTTCTTTCATTTCTTCTGTTCCTAAAGTTTCCTCCATTGTTTCATCTATCTCAAAAATTTATGTCCATTCTACAGTACTTCACTATGTGTCCAAAATTGTTGCATAACTGACATACAATTTCTCTACTTCTAGGATTCTACTAATCATCAAGTGCATGAAAATTCTAAGCAATGTGACCTAAGTTGTTACACTTAAAGCACACAGTCTATCTTCTATCATCATAAGATCTTCCTTCTCTTGATGTCCTTTCATTATATATTATTCAATATGCATGGTTAGTATATCTATACATTCTACTATTTCTCCTATAATTATCATACATAGGTTTCCTACAATCAATTACATTATGACCCATACCATGACAATTATGACAATAAAAGTCCCTAACACATGATTAAATGACTTATTAGTACAATCTCTTTTCATATGACCTATTTCATTACATAAGAAAGACTTACCTCTAAATTCATACCTAGTTCCCTTAGGAGTTTCCACTTGCTCTGGTTCATCAAAGATTTCAACTTCCTTGTTTTTCTCAACTTCTTTAGGTTTTTCAAAAGATTGACTGGATTCAATCTTGTCATTTGATTTGTCTTTTTCTTTGGAAACTTATCTAATCTTAGGTTCCTTCATAGACATGTTAATTAGATAGCCAAACCTAGTCTTGTCATAAGAAGGTCTTTGTCTAAACATTGAATCATTAAGCTTTTCTCTACTGGACTAAAGCTTCACAAGATGTTGTTTAATGGTATTGTACTTAAGGAGTTCTCAATGATCTTCTTTCAATGTTTCAAGTTTAGATGGTTTATTTTCCATTCTTTCTCTTAAATCTACATTTTTAGTCTTCAAATCAGATTCAATTTTGCTAGGATCATTTCTCAGAGTCAAGTTCAAATTTGTAATCTTCAATTCATGCTTCAAGATCTTGTATTATGTTCTCAAATTTGAATATTCATCATTAGTAATTCTAGATTCAATATATTTAGGCTTGGATTTTAGATGTTCAATCTTTTCATTCAACAACCCAATATATACTTTAGAATCTTTGTATTTTTCCTTCAACTTATCTCTTTCTTCAGTAAGGAGATCAATCTGTTTAAGAGCTTTTTCAAGGTTCTTCATTAACTATTCCATATCCATGGGGATCTTACTTAAGTTGTTAAGCCTCTTCAAAGTAACTATGCTCTGATACCAATTTTTAGAAGTAGGTATTACTGGGGGGGTTGAATCAATAATCTACAAAATTTAGTTGCCAACTGGATATTATTTCTTACTTTAAATCATGCATAACCAAGAAATAAAGTAATGTTGAAAAATAACAATAACAACACACAAAGATAACTCATAACACCATATTTTTTAAACTAGGGAAACCTTGGTAGGGATGATACCCACTAGATAATATTCTGATATATAAGTTCCTTGTTAAAGGATGGACCCTATTAGGAGTCAATGAGAAAATTTAATATAAAAATTCCTTGTTAGGAGAATTTGAATGCTTGTTAGGAGATTCCAACCCTATTAGGAGTTGTAGTACAATGTGTAAGAAGAGCCCACTACCCAAACATGCAATTTCAACAACAAGAAGAGCTCATTTCTTAGACAAATAGTTTACTATTATTTGTCTTTCTTTTTTGATCTCTAATCTTCAACTCAATCTTGGATCATCAAATAGCTCATACAAAACTTTGCATATACCACTTTTACAAAAGTTCACTCACTTCTCATAACTTCACAAGCACATACAAATACTTTGCTTCCCCATAATATTAAGATAGAACACTTCTTATCATAAGAAGTTCTTTGCATTACCCAAATTATTAGTGGGTCAGCTAAGACCACATTTCACTTTTCCAAGTTAGAGTAAACATCTAGGATGTCGGCCTGAATTGGACAAGTAATTATTTTGTAAAAAAAATTATTGTTTTTCTTCAATTCCACTATCTTGCATCATCAAAACATGATTATATCTATTCTGTATAGTCTATACAAACTTTTGACATTAAATACATCATCACCAACATTTATACTATCTCCATGTAATTTTTCTTGTCATAATATGACATCTACAACATGTTATAAACAAAACAATATAGTGTTGTAAACCAAATTCTATATTTAGACAATTTTTTGGTTACCAAGCACTAACTATCTTTATTTCTAAGGTTTTATGTTAACATGGACATCATGTGTTTCCATTAATGAAAACAATCACATAAAACAATTAGCCAATTGTCAATAGTTTTATGTGTAGAACACATTTACTTTATTTGACAAAGCTACTTGGAAGACCAACACATCTATTGTAGTTTAGACTGGAGAGTTCATAGAGCAACTTGGGGACAACTTTGAGTCAGTCATGATAAGATATCTTGAAGACTCTAAGAAGTATATGAAATAGAGACTGATGATTCTAGTTTCACTAGTGGAGAAATATTATAATGATGTTTTTTTTCTAGTTGAAGTTGATTATACATATGTACAAGAAGTTGATCCAAGAGTCACATGGCTCAAGACATTACCCTATGAAAGAATTGTGGTTGAGGGATGAACAACCATCACAACACTATTAGTAGAAGAATTAGACAAGAGTGCAACCTCATTTGGAAATTACGAGGAAGCCAAATCAAGAATTACAATATATTTGTAGACAACTTCTATGGTCAGAAAGGAAAACAAAATTGTGAAGAAGCTAAAGGAAATACTTGGTGAAGCACGAGAAGAAGAAGAAGGAAAAGATGAGGATGAGAATGATGAAGATGATTAATCAGCTAAAGATCCTCTACACTTACACAAGGTCAAGGAGAGGACTAAAAGGAAGAAATCTAACATGATGAAGGTGCTGAGGGAGAAGCAGCTAATGAAGTTGTTGAAAAAGGGAGATTGTTGAAGTAGAATATTTCAATCATTATTTTGTCATTGATGTCAAATCTACTATTTTTTGGAAAGCTAATTTCTTATAAGATCCAAGTACTATCACTTAGTTGATTGATGAAGAGGATTTAATCAATGAGATTGTAACAATAGCACCTAGAGGAAAGGTTGAGTTATGATTTTGCAATGAAGTACAAGGATCATTTAAGACAATGGTGAAATAATGTATTGATGATATACTTGAAGATAAAAATTTTTGGCTACACTTAGAAACTTTAGAAGAATAGGTAATAGTAATACTATCTATAGAGCCTGACCAAAGCTCATAGTGGGTGCTGAGAAAAGTTAGTTCATGGCGAGAAAAATATATGTTGGTGGTGAGTAAAAGAAAATTCTAGTGTGTGCTAAGTAACATAGTTAGTGTCAAGGAAAATGCAATAGGTGTCGAGCATCAGTAGATCATAGTTGATGCTAAGTGAAAACATAGTTGATGTCAAGCAACGCAGTATGTGCCAAGCATTAGAAAGATAATAGTGTCAAGCTGCTGTATTATTTGAAAAGTCAAAGAATTTCTAGATGTGATCCATTAAGTTTGTTACCTTGAATTTTGTGAACTATATGGAAGATAAGGATGATGGGTTGGTCGTATGGAATTTGAGGTTAACCATTTTTAGGTAATTTCAAGTGGACTCTACATGAAGTTTCTAGAAGAAACAAGATAGGGACAGATACATTATATCCTACCTAATCTAGGTTAACCCTAATTTGGATGATGGAAAATAGAGTGGAAAAAGTATTCTAATTTCCTATTTAAGGAATGTTAGATCATGAAGCAAAGTGGTGTCAAGAAGAAGACATTGAGAAGGCCAGAGAAGACCTAGGAAGAACAGAGTACATATGCTCTGCTACATCAACTGACTACAAGAGTGATTGCATTGGTACAACAAGCTAAAGGATTAAGGAGATAAAAGCTTGAAGTGACAACAAGTTGTTAGAGCTGTAGAGACTAAAAACCAAGTAGAACTGGGAATTGAATTAAGATCTAAAATTAGTGAGTTAGGTTGTAGGTCATATAAGACAAAATACTCTATTGTACTCTCTAACAATTGTATCAGTTGGGTGAAATCCTTTGGTCTAAGGTTGACTTAATAGTTATTAGAAAATCCATTAGGGAAGCATTCCAAGTGAATTTTATAAAGTCGTTTAACCAGGCTCACTTCTAATAGGGTGATTGAAATCCCTTAATCAGGTCACATTTAATAGTGTGTGTTATAACATTTAATAGAGTTGGCCTTTAACAGGTCATCAGTTCAGAAGAGTGAGAAAGGAGTAGCATGTTTTTGGTGGTTTTTCTCAAATTAGGTTTCCACATATATCATTGTGTGATGTGTTGATCTTTCATTTTTTATTGTTTCATGTTAATTTATCAGTAACCTGCAAGTTTAACTAATTAGCTTGGATGCATGAATGTTTAATGGATTCACTTTGATAAGTAAAAATGTTTTATTTCTACATCTGGACCTTGAATAATTGATTCACCCCCCTTAGTTATTCTAAAGAATTATAACAATGGGCATCAGAGCATTCTATTGATTCAACTAGTTTAAAGGTATTAGAAGCAAAAGGATCAAGATGTCCCAGAGAGAAGTACCCGAGCTCAACAAAGACAACTTCCCTGCATGGAAAATTCTAATGAGATTACATCTTGGAGGAATAGGAGATCGTGCACAATCCTCAATCATAGTGGAACATGTTGATCCAATTTGTGTTCCTACTACTAAAGATATGAAGAAGAAGGAGCACATTTAGGCAATGTTAGAGATTGCCTCTACCCTTAGCTATACAGAATTCAATGACATCAAGGGATGCAACAATGCTTTCAAGATGTGGGAAGCCCTACAAACCATTTATGGAGGAGATAAGAATGTACAAAGAGCCAAGTCAGAAAGCCTGAAAGGTAAATTTGATGACATGAAAATGGAGGAAGATGAGAATATTGCTCAATATGTTGATAGAATAAAAGAAGTTGTTAGTGCAATTAAAGGAACAAGTGGTCATATTGATGATGATAATGTTCTAAGTAAAGTCTTAATAAAATTACTTGCTATCTATGCTATTAGAGTATCTGCTATATAGGAATTAAGATGAATTCTAGAGAACAATTTAACTCTTGAAGGTCTAGTGGGAAGACTCACTACTTTTGAGTTATCCAACTTTGACAACTACAAGCCAAAAAGTCTTGAATCTTCTTTCAAGGCTAAGTTGTTATTGAAATATTCTAATGAAAAGAAGAAAAGGAAGAAGAGAAGTATAAAACATGTGTCTAGTAATAGTGACACTAAAGAGTAAGATGTTGAAAAATTGGAAGCATTGCTGGCAAAATGATTCCACAGAGGAAAAGGAAAATTTAAAGGTAAGTTGCCCATCATTTATTTTAATTATGATGAAGTTGGACATATTGCTGCTAGGTGTCTAGAGAAGAGAAACTACAAACGAAATGAAAAATACAAAGGAAAAAGAAGTGAAGATAGCAAAGAGTATGAAGACAAAGGTAAAATGTGCTACATTGTAGAAGAAGATGATTTAGATGAACATGATGATGAGGTAGTCTATGTTGCAATGAAGGATGAGTCTAATGAAGATGAGGAAACTAAAATTGTAACCTATGTGAACAAGAATGAAAAATGGATCATTGATAGTGGATGTTCACATAACATGACATGAGATAATGGTATGTTCACTACATTAACCCATTTTTATGGAAACAATGTTAGATTTGGTAATGATGCTCCATGTCTAATAAAAGGCAAAGATTCCATTAAGCTCACAGAAAAGATCTCATGTGATAATGCATATTATGTTAAAGGATTGAATTATAATCTATTTAGTGTGTCACAACTAAGCAATATAGGTTGTAAAGTTGAATTTGGAAACAAAACTACCATGGTATATGACATATATGGATTTTGATAGGAAAGGGAGATCAAACTATGAGCAATCTATTTTACCTTGACATAGAGGATGGTACTTGTCTTATTGTTAAATTTGATGATGTGTGGCTATGGCATAAAAGGATATGTCATGTCAACTTTGATAACTTGATTAGTATCAGCAACATTAAGAAAGTTAGAGGTTTGCCTAAACTTAAAAAGCCTGACAATGTAATGTGCAAACAATGTCAGCTAGGCAAAATAACTAAGTCAAGTTTCAAAAGGAAAACTTATACTTCTAAAAAAACTTAGAGATTATTCACATTGACTTGTGTGGACCTATAGAAGTACAAATTTACAAAGGAGACAAGTATATAATGTTGTTTGTAGATGATTACTCTAGGATGATGACAACAATGTTCTTAAAGCAAAAGCCCAACACCTTTCAAATGTTTAAGTGTTTTTTGGAAAGGGTTAAAAAAGAAACAGGTAAGAGTCTAAATTTTTTGAGATCAGACAGAGGAGGAGAGTTTACATCAAGAGAGTTTGAGATATTATGTAATGATAAAGGAATGAAAAGATAGACATCAGCACCAAGGACCCCTCTATAGAATGGAATTGCTGAGAGAAGAAATAGATTAGTAATGGACTATGCTAGAACAGTAATGGTGGAGAAAAATGTTTCTTTAAAGTACTAAAGAGAAGCTATAAGTACATCATTCTACACCTTGAATTGAGTACAGATCAAGAAAGGTAGAAATGCAACACCTTTTGAATTATGGTATGGTTACTCACCCAATCTAAAACATTTTAAAGTATTTGGTATCAAATGCTATATTCTTAAAGATACTAGAAATGGAAAGTTTGATGCAAAGAGTGATGAAGGTATATTACATTGGCTACTCCACTAGAAGTATAGCATATAAGTGTTTAAATACTAACATTAACAAAATTTTGGAGTGTACAAATGTAAATTTTGATGAATACATAGAAGTTCATGATGTTGAACCTATCAAAAGACTAGAAGAACATAGATCATTTGTATACTTCTATGAGTGAATGCCTGCAAATGAAGAAGTTTCCAATCAAGTGGAGAACTAGCAACATGTTTTAGTAACTGTCGAGACATAGCCAGTGAATGTTGAGCTATATTCAAATGTCAAGTTACAGAATGAAGAAAATGAACATTTTGATTCTAAAATTAGCACACATGATAGAGATGTTAAGTTACCTAAAAGAAATATGCATAGTGACTCTGAAGTTGAAAGACCAAATGCAAAAACAAGGACTACACCAAAACTATCCAAGTATGTTAGAAGACATCACCTTGCTGAACAAATCAATAGAAATAAGAATGCTAAACCAATGACAAGGAACAAACTAAAGAGTGAATCATGCCTACTGAGTTAGATAGAACCCAAGATAGTAAGAGATGCACTAGAAGATGATGGTTGGTGTAAAGCTATGGAAGAAGAAATTGAGTAGATGGAGAAGAACAAAACTGGGAGTTTAGTTCCAAGACTAGATGACAAAAATGTGATTGGTACCAAGTGGATGTTCACAAATAAGATAGATAAAAATTGAGAGATCACAAGAAAGAAAGCTAGACTAGTTTGTAAAGGATATGACAAAGAAGAAGGACTAGACTATGGGGTGACATTTTGCCCTATCGCAAGAATGGAAGGAGGAAAATCTCTTCTTGCATATGTTGCCTACAAAGGATTCAAAGTCTACTAGATGGATGTTAAGTCCACATTTCTGAACAACATATTGGAAGGAGAAGTCTGCATAGAACAACCAGAGGGATTTTTTGATGACAACAACAAGGATATGGTATCCAAACTACACAAAGAACTTTATGGTTTGAAAAAAGTGCCAAGAGCATGGTATGAAAGACTTCACAAATATCTTGTAGAGATTGGATTTGAGAGAAATGATGATAACAACAATTTGTACATCAAGACCAAAAAAGGTAAAGACATACTATTATCTAAAATCTTTGTTGATGATATAATATTTGGAGGAAAGGATGATCTATGAAAAGAGTTTTATGATTAGATGAAACATGAGTTTGAGATGTCAATGTTTCATGAAATCAAATTCTTTGTTGGATTGCAAGTTTATCAACTAAGGTATGGCATATTTTTTACCTAGTCAAAATACACCAAGGAGATAATAAAAGCATTTGGACTAGAAGATTCAAAATCAATTAGTACACCAATGATAATAGGACATAAGTTATCAATGAATGATGAGATAGTTGAAGTGAATTAGACACTATATAGGTCAATGATTGGAAAGTTACAATATGTTGTACATAGAAGACCTCATATTGCATTTTTGTTGGAATAGGTGCAAGATTTTCTACAAATCCAAGAGAAAATCATCTAATGGAAGTAGAGAGAATAATGAGGTACTTAAAAGGAATAGAGGACTTTGGCTTATACTATAGGAAGAATGAAAAGTTAGATTTAAGAGCCTACACTGATGCTGATTGTGGAGGTAATGTAGATTATAGGAAAATCACCAGTGGAGGAGAACTTTTATTAGGTAGGATACTAGTCACATGGACTAGTAAAAAGAATTTATACCTCACAATCCATAGCTAATGCTGAATATGTTGTAGTTGCTATGAACTATACAAACATTGTTTAGATCAAGAATAGAACTTGTGATACTTTATTGTGATAATACCAATGCCATCAATATATCAAAGAATCTTGTGATGCATGCCAAAAAAAATAACATTGCAATCAATTATCATTATGTAAGAGAGCTAGTTGAAGACAAAGAGGTAAAGATGGACTATGTCAATTCAAAGGGACAAATTGCTGACATCTTCACAAAATAATTACCTAAAATGCATATGAATATCTTAGAGGTAAGTTAGGGGTGATACCCCTATCAAAGGTTGTTTAGCTAATAACAAGACTACCCTAGATCAAATAGGTTGATTTCTAAATGACAGAAATTGATGCAAAAAATCTTACTTTAGGTTTTTCCTAAAGTAATCAAAGTGCTAAAATTCCAAATCTTTCACAAGCAAGGTGATAGAGGATGAAACTGGAGTTGCAAATACTATATCAGCATGTTGAAGATGTTAATATGGTATTTCTTTGGTATTGTTGTTAAAGAGGAAGAAATAGGCATAAAATAATCAAATTTGAATGATCAGAAAAGAGGGAGAAACAAGAAAAAAGAAAGAAAAATAAAATAAAGCAACAAAGACTGACAAAATAGCACAATTAGGATAATAGATAAAAGAGGAAGAAAAGAGATAGTGTATTAGCAAAAATGGAGTCATAAGAAGTTGGAAGTTGCTGATGAAAAGAAATCTTGTATACAAGTTTCTTTTTGGCATTGTCTTACTATTTTACCCTAGTTAGTTTTTTTAGGTAACTAGATTGATCGGCTTTCTTTGCCATCAATGCCAAAGAGGGAGATTGTTGAAAAAGGGAGATTGTTTAAGTAGAACATTTCAATCATCATTTTGTCACAGATTTCAAACCTTGAATTTGCTGGAGAGACAATTGCTTATAAGATCCAAGTACTTTCACTTAGTTGATTGATGAAGAGGATTTAATGAATGAGATGTAATAACAACACCTAGAGGAAAGGTTGAGTTATGATTTTTTAATGAAGTAGAAGGACTAGTTAAGATAATGGTAAAATAATGTATTGATAATATACTTGAAGATACAAAGGTTGGTGACACTTAGAAACTTTACAAGAAAAGGTAATACTAAGATTGTCTGCAAAGCCTGACCAAAGTTGATAGTGGGTGCTAAGAAAAGTTATTTCATGCCAAGAAAAATATCTATTGGTGCCAAGTAAAATAAAATTATAGTGTGTGCTGAGTAACATAGTTAGTGCTAAGAAAAATACAATAGGTGTCGAGCATTACTAAATTGCAGCTGATGCTGAGCAACACAATATGTGTTGAGCATCAAAAAGATAATAGTGCTAAGCTAATGATGAATACAATTAGGAAATAAAAGTCTATGATAATGATATGAGAGTACTAGAAGAAGTGATTTAAGCTCAAGAGAGAAAAACAAAAAAGACTTGGGGACTTGAAGGACACAAAATGAGAGGAAGAATGCTCAATTTATAATCATTATGCAAGATGAGAACATTGGACTTGTCACCTTGGATATGCGACTTGGAAAGAAATTCCTTTGCAAATCTATGACACATATGACACAAGATGCCAAATGTAGGATTGTGTGAATCTTGGAAGTCAAACATGGCTATAAATGGAAGAGGATCTATGAAGCATCATGTAACACATCAAACCCACTTAAAGCCAAGAATCTATGATAATGGAAGCCAAATATGGACATGCATAAGGAATAAGAATATATGGATTACAAAATATCTTAGCAAAGTTTCAATAGAGAATCTACAATGTGTCATGCCCATGTGCCACGATGATGTCAATATTATGTGGAATATTTGAATTTAAAATCCATTATTCCACATAAATAGAAATTACTAAAAATGGAATTAATGGTGGAAAATATGACTTAGGAAATTGTGAATTTCGACGGGAATGATGAACTAATTAATTAATAAAATTAATTAATTAAGGATGATAATTAGAAAGAATAATTAGTAAAAGGGCATAGGATTAAATTATGGGTTATTTAGTCCTATAGAGAAAATTAGTAAATGATTGGCCAATCTGATTAAATAAGTGTGACAATATCCTCTGATGAAAATGTGGTGATTATTGAGACTAAATAAGATGACGATGGGTAGACCAAAGCCATGGTCAAATTGATTCATTGATTAAAATTCATAACATGCCAAGGACACATGACATGAATTAAGGACATGTAACATTTAATTGATATCATAAATGCTATAGGATTGAGATTAATTAACATGGTTGATCATAATAACATGAACAAACACTATCAATATTTGTAATTTGTTTTGATGATTTCATAATCTCACATTGAGGGACTCGACGATTCCTATGATCAAATGACAAGAATGACAATTTGACCTAGCATTGAGAACCATGATAGTACTATGGTCAGATTGATAGATTTGATAGATTGATAGGTTTTTGAGGCACTGAGAGCAATGATAATGCTTAAGGTTGGATGAATGATGATAGATTTGAGATGTTTGACATGCTTTGGTTTGACTCAGACTGATTTTAGGTGATTTTGGGTAGATTTGGGGTGTTTTGATATGATTTGATATTATTTGTGATGATGTCAAAATGGTTCTGAAATGATCTACAATTGACGTGAAAGAGGATATGAATGATGATAGACAATGTTGATATATGATCAAGTTTTCCAAAAGACCAGACTTAGTGGAATGAGAAACTAGGATGAATTAGTATGAAAATGTGATGAAACTATAGATGCAAACCATTTTTGAGCATCTGCATTTTTTCCCTCTTTGATAAAATGTGATTTAGAGAATTGTGTCAAATAACATTGATGAGAAAGCCACAACAACATGCCCTAGTAGGGGTGATATATATGGGTCCCCCCTCAAGAAATTGATTGAGATAAGCATATGATAGGTCAATTTTTTGACAATGAGAAGACAAAGCCATAGCAACAAATGGCTCACAAATCGAAGTTAAACATTAAAGTTATGAGGTCTAGAGTGCAGAATGAGGGTTGATCAGGGGCTCAAGAGTTGTTTCAAGGGTTGCCACCCAAGATAGTGAAAAAATAATGAAAATGATAGATCAATTTTTTCATAATGGAGATACATCTATAAAATAATTGACAGATTACAAATTAGAGTTGAAATGCAAAAGTTAATTTCTCTAGAGTGAAACATAAGGGCTCTGGGAGCAATTCTAGGCATCTTACTACCCCAAGTGTTCCTAAAATGCACCCAAATTTTCATAGGGCACACTTGGTAAGCCCAAGTGTGCCACAATAGTACCAAGTGCACCCTAGGTGCACTTTGGAAGCCTAGCTTCTCACTGAAAGTGCAAACTACACTAAAATCAACCCAACTGGACTTAGAGTAACTTGAAACTTTGTGTGCATGCCCAAAATGATGTAAAGATGTCATAACATGAGTCAAATTAGTCAAACATGGTCATATTTGGTCAAAATTGATAAAAAAAAATTTATACTAAGGTGAGACTCGGTGGAAAGCCACATAAGGTTGATAGATAGTGCAGGATAATGCAGGAATGCAAGAATGCAAGATGAAGATGATTTGGTGTATTGAAATACATGATCATGGTTCTCGATAAAGAGATGAATGATAGAAGACCAAGGAGATGAGATGAGGACCAATTAGAATGATTTGAATACCTTTTCTTTCAAAAAGTGTACTATATGTCAAATGTAGCTTTATTTTGATATGACAAATAGAATGCACCACATAATGGCATAAATAGCTAGAGTGCAAACGCAAACCTTTTGTGTAAATAAGCACAATGCAAAAAATGACCTTTTCCTTCCTAAGGCATATATACATGCCCTAGACTCTCAAACGTATGTTGTTTAACATACAAAAAAAGAAAAAAATCACCATGAACCATCCTGACCACTCTCATAGATCGGTTTATATCATCGAGTGGCATAGGAACATGATCAAAGAGAAAAAAATTTAAAAAAATGAATCACTCATTTAACAATGTCAGCCAACAACTATTCTTGTCCATTATTACTTGGCTTTTAGTGTTTTGGGTCTTCAGCTAATGTTTAACAAGTTGATCATGTGATAGTTCTATTTGTGGATTCAATTGATAGGTTCATAGTGACACATTGTATTAGTTGTTGGTTCACATTGCTCAAATAGATATGATTTTTCATTGAAGTAAAATGCTTTGAGTTTCAGTCTGCAAAAGTACAACTATTTATGCGAAAGGATTGGTAATTCATAGTGACTATTTACAAGGTTTATTAAAAAAAACTAATGGGTTTCATATTTTTTAGGGTTTTGAGGATATTTGATGTTTTTGTGTTACCCATTTCTTTAGGACATTTTATGATTTTTAGGATTTTACTTGAGGACATTTTATGGTGTTGAGGGATTTTTTTAGGATATTGTATGATATTTAACGATTATTTCAAGACATTTTATGATTTTTAGTGATTTTTTCAAGGTATTTTATGATTTTTAATGATTATTTTAAGATGTTTTATAATTTTTCGTGATTATTTCAAGACATTTTATGATTCTTAGGATTCTGTTCAAGTCATTATTTGAAGTTTTAGGTTTTTTTGAGGATCATTTTTCATTTTTTATGGATTTTTTAAGGATCATAAAGGATTCTAAGTGTTAGCTCCAATCTAATATGTGATAATTCCAATGGATAATATGTGCTTAGGGACATGCCCCCAATTCAAATTCAAACTCATGCACTATGTAGGTGATATGTCCCCACACAACACACAAGCTATGTACAAAGGCCAATGACAGATATGTATAGAATGGTGATGCTTGGGTAAGATAAAAATGGACATTAACCAATTTGTGGGCCATGATCAGGTGCTAGGGATGTCTTGCAATATGAAAGATACGATAAGGGAATGACAAAAAGGGAAAATATAGATGGAATTCTGATAGATGGAGGAGTAATAACTGATTACACATGGCACCTATTTACCAAGTTTTGACCATGTTACTTACCCAAAGTGCCTATTTGCAAGGTTTTCACTTTTGGACAAATTTTTTTTCTTGACTCAAATTTTTGTGCCAAGATGCCTGTTTTCTAGATTTTGCATCAAGGCATCCATTTTTTCATGACTTTTTTCATGTTTTTGTTTCTTTTTTCATGACTTTTTCTCTTTTTCTGATATTTTTTCAAAATTTTTTCTATTTTTTGATATTTTTTCAAGACTTTGAGATGGAATCACGAATATTGCCAATGAATGCTGAGAAGAAATTTGTTAGTGGTGGTACTAGATGATAATCTCTAAACCCAAAATTGACCATAGCTACATAGGATTTTTTCCAAGTTTGTAGGTAAAATAAAACTATTGGAAAGGCCTTGAGATATATCATCATGTACCATATGTAAAATAGTGTCTACCTTTCATGAATCAAAGCATCTGAGGATAAATAGGTCAAAGGATTCTTTGTATGGGATGTCACTGATGATGTCATATACAAAGGGTTGTTGGACAATGATTTGATCTTGGGTGTTGAGCAAATTAGGTAGATAGATTTGGGGATAAGAAACTAGATATAAGGAAGGATTAGGAGGATTGATACCAACATCTTCCCACATGAAGGCTAATCGAGAGCACTCAAAAAGACTTCGTGGCATGTTGAACATTAGAGCATTGATATTCATGGCATCATCTTTTTCATTGTGTATCATTGGGATCTCTGCTTAGCTTTCAATTTTTCATGGTTTAATGTCACCTTTTGGTTTTCACCAAGAGACCTATTCTTGTCATTTTTTTCTTTGTTTTCAATTTTGCATCTAGAAGATGGAGTTGGCTCCTCAAATTATGCCAATGTGTTCACTTTAGGAGAAATTTCTTCTTTATGATCACCAATTTTAATGCCCTCATAGATTTCAAAGTCTATTGCGAGAGCATCATCATCATCAAATTGATCAAAAATCAATGGTCCACGTTAGCTCAAATCTAATAATTTAGGGAAACTTGAGGGGAAATCAGTGTTAAATGAGCTTTGGTTGAAGGTATATATATGGATATCTGATTTACTGGTGCAATTGGGGTCATTCTCACAAGCTAGAGGAATGTTGGTTTTAGGTTGGGTATCCTTAGATGCATTTTCATCATTCAAAACATCCATAATATTACATGTAGGTATCATTTTTGGAAATATTCAAGACTATGCCACATTACTGAGAGGGGAGGGGTGAATCAATAATCTTAAAAATTTATCCTAATCAAATATTAATTGCAATAATCTAGTAATCACTTACTTCATGAAATCAAATCTAACTACATGCATGATAAATTTAAAATAAAAAATTCATGGCACATGAACACAATAATTTGGTGACCCAAAAACCTTCCAACAAGAAAGTAAAACTGGGGTGGGGATGATACCCACAAAACTTCAATACTGCAACATAAAGTTGGCCTATTAAGGCTTACAATGACCACTGCTAATGATCTAACCTATTAGGAGAAATTAGGACTATTAGGTCCATCTTTTTAGAGGTGTTACAAACATACAACAAAGTATGCACTCGGTAAAGAGATTTGACAAAAGACTGTTAAGTCTACCTTGTTAGAGGATTTTGAAGCTGATTCACCTATTAAGATGAAATAGTGGATCTTTGACTTTCAACTAATTTTTTGATAGAGATACTTGAAGTACTGATCACCTTTATGTGATGAATATGAAACTGTTGCTCCTTTGATGATATGGCCTCGCAATACACTTGTTGCTAATTCATATTCACATGCTTACATTCCATTCACAATGCCTCAATTCACACATATGGATATGATAGAATATATATATATATATATATCAATCCAATTTACAAAATTACAAAGTTAGCCAATATACAAGTTTAGCACCAACATTACAAAGTTGGTTCAAATGAAGACACTTAGGTTCTAAAGACTGACTTGGTAAAGTTTTGATACACAACATCCACTATTGTTATTTGGCATCATTATGCATTTAGTAGAAGTGGAGACTTGGTCCATACTAATCATCTTAGAGTAGTCTCAAACATGGTTTGCATTGGTGACTTGGTAGATATTATGTAACTTGGTAGAAACTAAGTTACTTGTTTACCATCACTAGACTTGATAAAAACTAATCATCACATCACTTAGTTAACACTAACTTCACTTCACATGAACTAATCGCTCAGTAGAAACTACAAAGCTTGGTAAACACTAAACTACTTGGTAAGAACTATAAAACTTCATCATACCTGAATTTACTCAATAACCACTAGAATGCTCAGCAGAAGCTATAAAGCTCGATGGCTACTAAATTACATGGAAAACACTATAGATTATTCAATGAGCTTGATAACCAAATAGAAATTGAATAAGTGTTGTCACTAATAACAAACTTGACTTAATTTCAACAATCTCCCCTTTTGGCATTAGTGACAAAAACACTTATTAATCAAAACTTATATACATCATAGCTCAGTACTAGTATACTATTTTAAGATTTTTCCAAAAATCTCTTTGTAAGCATATACTTTCTTTTCCTTTGCTAATGCAATATTCTCCCCCATACAATATACATACTATATATATATGCTGCTATATTATATACTCTGTTTCTTCATCTATACATTTTGTTTCTCCCCTTTTTTGACAATAATGCCAAAGGTTTATTCAAAACTTATTTACAAAAAGACACTAATGTAAGAAAGAAACTCAAAGTGTACCTTTAGTATTAATGCCAAAGTCGAAAGAAACTCAAAGTGTACCTTTAGTATTAATGCCAAAGTCTTATCCCAATTTTCCCACAAAACTTTGCATGAATGAAGAGCAATTTGGACTTCTGTAGAGAGTTCTATCATGTGATTTGCAATTGAGAAATTGTTGTCATGGATCAATGTTTTTGAGTAAACAATGTGCTTTTGCATATGTCCATTATGGGAAGGATCATACTCTAAATATCTATCAATCTAGACCAAATCCTTACTTCATCTCTCAACAATTCTACCTACATTTCTGACAAAAATCTAATTTTCATATGATGTGCAGAGCTTGAACTTGGGTCAAGTTTCAACTATTGTGCACTAGCCTTTAGATCATCATCAATCTTTGATAGTTTTCTCTTAATTTCCTTAGTGAACTTAGTAAAATTGCATAATTTTTAAAAAATTTATGTTACATTTGTGTAGGAGTTTTCAAGATTATTCAAGATTGAGGAAAGCTCCACTTGATGAATAGCAATTTGTTGAGCAACGTGCTCAAGCACCTTGTTGTCAAATTTATTTTCTACATTCTCAATCAGTTTTTCTAGACCGCAGAAGTCCTCATTGAACTTCTGAATTGCCTCTTCTAATTGAAATAATATGTGTTGAGAAGTACCAACTTCAACACCTATCATCTTAGTCAAGATATTCTTAGCACTTTCAATGATTCTATACTCTGTGTCTCTTTCTTCTCTCAATTTCTTTTGGTTTTCTTTCTTAAGGAGGAGTTGGCTAGCTAATTAAATTTGATCTATAGTGGCATTATCAAAATCTAACCTTGGAATCTCAATCTCCTCATCTAGATTAATATCTTCCTCTATCTTCTTTCCACTCAAAAGTCTCAAATATGGTTGAGCCTTGGGTTCAACTACCTTTGTACATATTGCCTTAGAATTCAAAGTGGAAACAATAGTGGACATAGCAAGACTAGTAGTAAAAACTAATATAATACCAACAGATGGAATACTAACTAAAATGCTCACTGAATCCAAAACTGACATACTCACAAATGTATCCAAATTTGTAAAAGGAAAAACTATAGGATCCAAAATTGTAGAACTCAAAGTTGTACTTATTGCTAAAGAACACAAAATTGTGGAACATGCTATACTCACTACTGATGATGTTGACTTGGGAACTGAAGAAGAGATAGGCTGCAACTTGGTAGATGAAGTGGTAGACACTTCCATAAGTGATGTACTGAGTTGTGAGAGAGCAAAGAGTGATTGGACATTTGATGTATCTACTGTGGTCACAACCAAACTTGTTGAAGCTATCTCTAAACTTGATGTGGCTGCTAATTTGTTTGGAGAGTAAGGAAGTGAGGTAATGGCTACTACTGCTAAACTCATAGGATCGGTCTCCTTGTCATCTTCTTTTTCTTCTTCAGTGGCTTCTTCCTCTTTTTCTTCTTCAATTTCTTCATTGTCAAACTATATTGTCTCAAAATTTGTTTCTTAAGATTCGTCATCATCACTATCATCATCCTTGATTTCTATTGGAAAGTCACTCTACTTATGCAAGAGGTAAACATTCTTCCACATATTTGTAGCATTCCTAACTACATGCTCTATGTCTTTTAACAAAATTAAACAAGTATTGAATCTAAGAGTCATCTTTTCTTTATTTTTCTTCATAGACTCTTTTACCTGAACATTGGTGATGCTCAATTACAACTACCTCAGGGTTTGTTCATAGATATCTCTTGTTGTTTGCATGGTTAAGTCCCATCTTGGCTATAATCTCTCTAATAGATCTTTAGAGATCTAACAGGCTATCTGATCAGGGGAATACTTCCATTTTTGCATCTTGGTTAGCACCAATTCCTCAATATGTTGTTTCTTAGCCTCTGTCCTTGTTTCAAACTTCAATGATTTGAAGTTGGTTATGCTTGCACCTACTTCCATTTTCTTTATCCTTTCTTGTAAGGTGGTAGGAGTCTTACTAAACACAACTTTAGTACCTTTCTTCCTTGATCACCTGGTAAATAATGCAATGGATGGCTTGGGTGGCTTGGTGATAATCACCTTTCCTTTCTTCTTCACTGGCTCTTCTTCTTTTTTAGATTATTCTTCACCCTCTACTTCATCATCATCTTCTCCTTTACCCTCGATCAACAAAAGAGGTGTACTAGATTTGATTTTTTCTATTCTCCTCTTGTTTTTGTTGATTTCTTGTGGAATCTTCATTGCAAGTTATATTCTTTCCTTAGCCTCATCATAAGTTCTAAAGTGTGATGCCTTTGGATCAACAGGTTCATTTATCAATGCTTCAATTATTTTTTTTTCTTCATCAATGTTCACCTTATAGGGAAGAGTTTTTACCCATTCAATTCTTGGTATAACTACTTGAATATAGACTTTTTTAGTGTCTACCATGAAGCATATATCATCCTTGTAGTCTTCAACCATTTTCCTAGGAATCCTGAATCTATTATTCATTATCTCCTTGAAGAATTCAAAGTAGTTATCCATTATGCTAACAAATTTCTTGCCCATTACTGTAATATACTCGTTAATCTAATATAAAATAGGCATATCCATTCTCCATACTACTATGCCTTTAGAAGAGAAAAACTTTTGAACATAGAAAAATAGACATGTCAACAATGAACCAAACTTGCAAGGATTGTTCTTGGATGTCCTTATATACTTTCCATGTTTTTGTTAAATTGTTTCAATAACATGTTAGCAAGATCATATGATAGGTTGTTCTTTACAACTTTGAATGCCAAGTCTACTACTTCACACAACACACTATTTAGATGACTAGAACTATAGATTTTATGAGCTATCACATGTATGTCAAATTTTAGTTCTACATCTTTTACACTGCTAATCTTCATGCCTCTTCCATCCCACTCAACTAGGGTTTTCTTTTCTAACTCCAACTGACTTGGGGTTTTAGTGGCTTTGGCTTTGGAAAGTATGGGAAGGTTGATGATGCAATGAATCATCATCTTAGTGGTCAAAACTAGTTGCTCAAGCCATAGCTGATTGTTGTGAACTTTTCTTAAGATGTATCTAATCCATTTGATTTGAAAACTCTAGGGCAAGTGTGGAATGTGGGTTAAACCCTTATATTTTAAGTGCTTATGCTTGGGTTTAAGAACACCATTCACACATAGTTCACCGAGGGATTCATCCATCTCTAGGGCTCTAATTTCTTGAATTGCACACTTAAAATGAGTTTGGATATCATTAATTAGTAGCACCTTAGGAGCAATCTATGATTGTACTCCATTTGGATCGAGGGCTTTCGTAATTACTGGTAAAAGTTTGAAATCAAGTTCTTTCCATTCAACTACTTGGACCAACATTTTTGACCCTTTCCTTGTCTTGCTACTACTTCTTGATGCTACCATGGCTACTTGGTAGGTTATGGAAAATTTCAAAAATTCTACTACAAACTCCACTCGAAATCACTTGATCACTTCTGCAATTCACCTGATTGCAATAACACTTTAAGATTTCAGTGAAAAAATGAATTGAATTACCTATATTTTGATAAAAAAATTCCATTAATGCTTGGTATGAAAGTAGCTATGATGAGATCATTATGCATGATAGACTATCATCCACTATCTACTCAAATGTCTTCATGAATACTTTATAACTTGGTAACCAAACATGTGTGACTAGTTACTCCGGATCTTGCTCGATAGAGTCCATGACTCTACCTCACTCGGTGATAACTAATAGTGATATTTTGTGATCCCCTTGTATCTTGAATACTAAATTGGATCTTTTTTTTTCTTTCAATTTTGAAACTATTTAGATGTGATCATGATAACGTAGTTCTAGTTCTTACTTGGGAATCTAGTTGGAAATGATGGAGTCATCCACATCTTGACTGACATGACCATCATTTCTTGAACTAGCTTCCTCGATAGATTTAGGAATCCATTGTTTCCTCACTTTCTTTCTGATGTTATCTACTTTTGCTTTCTTTTCATCTTAAACTCTACTTGTATTCATGCAATTCTTGGCTAGATGACCAAGTTCTGTGCAAGTGTAACATCTTATGGTGGTATTTCTCTTCCTTGTATGATGTTTAACATAGTTTGTGCCAATGTGTCCATATTCTCCATAGTAATGACATCTACACTAGGTGTTATAGTCCCAACCAAATATTGCTTTCATAATGTACTCTGCTAGATTGAATGACTTGGTTCTATAGTTTGATACCTTGTGACCATGTTTCTTGCATTTCTGACATTTTCCTTCAAATATTGGTTTCTCTTTACATTCATTAGCCTTGTGACCATGCTGATTGCAATTGTAACATTTACCATTGAATTTTTCTTTTTCATTACTCCAACATTTATTTGATGTATGACCTACCTTACCATAGTGATTGCAAGTGGGTCTTTGATTCCTTTGAGCACATTGTTTGGAAGATTCACCTTCATCTTTGTATCCAATTTTTGCTTTACACTTTTGTCTATAGAGATTCTGCTCATTTAGTTGATTTAACTAATTCATGTCTACTTGGGATTTCATCATTCTCTCATTGGCTTTATTTTTAGTTTTTAGGTCATTTTTAAATCTTTTGCTAATTTACTTTTCAGATCTTAGCTCATTTCTTGTCCTTTCATTGATTTGTCTTTCAAAGTTCACATCATTTCTCATTCTTTCATTTTCTTATCTCAGACTCATGATTTCTTCATTTGCATTGGAGATTTGATCAATAAGGTCTTCATGCTCAAAGGATTGATTTTGAATTTCGTTGTTCCTTCCATTCAAGTCTTCTTTGGCCTTATTTCTCTATTCTATGATTTCACATAATCTTATTGACTGAATTTCTTGTTCTCTTTTGAGCTTTCCTATGTCTTATTCTAGGGATCTATTCCCCTCTGGGATTCTTTGATTGCATTGTTTGCTTCATCTAAACTTCTTAAAGGGACAAAATATTCAATCTTTTCTTCAATGTACTAGTGATCATTCATCTAATTTGCAAGTTCCTTCCTTCTTTTCAGTGATTGGGAAAGTTGTTCCTTAGCTTTCTTGAGTTGTGCAATGGCCATTTCCAGATCTATCTTTTCATTTTCAATTTTTTTGTCAAGTCTGAATATCTCCATTGTCCTTAATCTTTCCTCAAGCTATCAAGCTTTATCCTGAGCACCACAAAGTTCTAATAGAAATTCTTGAAAATATTCAAGACTATGCTAGGTTTCTAAGAGGGGAGGGGTGAATCAGTAACCTTAAAACTTTATCCTAATCAGATCTTAATTGCAATAATCCAATAATTGCTTACTTCATGAAATCAAATCTAACTACATGCATGAAAAATTGAAAATAAAACATTCATGGCACACCAACACAATAATTTTTTGACCCACAAATCTTCCAAATAGAAAGTAAGACTGGGGCGAGGATGATACTCACAAAACTTCAATACTGTAGCATAAACCTAGCTTGTTAAGGCTTACAATGATCACTTCTAATGATCTACCCTATTACGAGAAATTAGGGCTGCTAGGTCCACCTTGTTAGAGGTTTTACAAGCACACAACAAAGTATGCACTCAGTAAAGAGATTTGACAAAAGACTATTAAGTCTACCTTGTTAGAGGAAGCTAATTCACCTTTTAAGATGAAATAGTGGATCTCTAACTTACAACTAATTTTCTAATAGAGATACTTGAAGTATTGATCACCTTTATGTGATGGGTATAGCACTATTGCTCCTTTGCTGATAAGGCCTCACAATACACTTGTTGCTAATTCACATTCGCATGCTTACATTCCATTCACATTGCCTCAATTCACAAAAATGGATATGATACAGTATATTACATGTATATATATATATACATATATATATATATACATATACATATATATATGTATACATATACATATATATATGTATACATATGTATGTATATATATGTATGTATATATATATACATATATATATATGTATACATACATACATATATATATATATATATATATATATATATGTATGTATGTATACATATATATATGTATGTATACATATATATATAAATATATATAAATATATATATGTATGTATGTATATATATATATCAATCCAATTTATAAAATTAAAAAGTTAGCTCAAATGAAGACATTCAGATTTTGAAGACTAACTTGGTGAAGTTCTGATACATGGGGTCCACTATCGTTACTCGACATCATCATGCTTTTAGTAGAAGTGGAGACTTGGTCCATACTAATCATCTCAAAGCACTAGTGACTTAGTAGATACCGTGTAACTTGGTAGAAATTGAGTTAATTTTTTACCATCACTACACTCAATAAATACTAATCATCTCATCACTAAGTTTACTCTAACTTTTCTTTGCATGAACTGATAGCTTGATAGAAACTATGAATCTTGGTAACCACTGAACTACTTGGTAAGAACTATAAAACTTCATAATGCCTGAATTTACTTAGTAACCATTGGAATTCTTGGTAGGAACTATAAACCTTAGTGGCTACTAAATTAAATGGCAAACACTATAGATTATTCAATGAGCTCGGTAGCCAAACAAAAATTGAATAAGTGTTTTCACTAATAAAAAACTTGACTTAATGTCAACAATCCTAGTACTCACAGGACCTATTCATAATGGTTTGAATCCAAGCCCCAAACTAGGAGGTCATCCTTTTGTAGTGATAGGTTCAATGATTCCTTGTTTCTGAGATCCAAGACCACCATAGCCATCATAACCTTGTTTTTTCATGATAGTGAACCCAAATCCATACTTTCTAGGATATATCAAAGTGGGTTATTGTTCTATTTTTACTTTCTCAATACAGACAGATGTATTCTCATAGAGATGTTCTTCAAGTAGGCCCCCTCCATGAATGAAATTAATAGAAGGATAATTTTTTGTACTGCTCTTAGAATGTTATTCTTGCAATAGTTTTGATTTACCATAAGACTAGGGAGAAACTAGTGACTCCCTAATGTGGGATACTTGAGACATAAAGTATTCTCTACACCCATTGTCTTTAATCTTTAGGTTTTCTTTGGTCTTACTAAGGAGGATATATGTGTCCACATATTTAGAGGAATTCATGGGCTGTGCTTCACTGTTTGTTGGGACTAGGTATGAAGTAGCATCTCTTAGATTAGAACAAAACTGGAAAGGGTCTAGATCACCAAGGCTGGTAACCTCAACATTTTTATTGGAAAACTTTAGACATTGATGATACGTAGATGGGACATCTTTCATAGCATGAAGCCAAGGGTGTCCTAGTATCATGTTGCAATTCATTTCTATATCTAGGACTTGGAATAATGCATTCTCAGTAGTTGGACCAACTTTGATAGGTAAGATGATGAAACTTATGGAGAAGTGTTCACCATCATCATAGGCCTTTATGGTTGTTCTATGAGAGGGATCTACATTATCTTTAGAGTGACCCAGTGTTGGAATTAACAAGTGGGAAGAATACTTCTGAGAGGGTCGGGGGGTGAATCAGAAGTACCAAACTTTAAGCTATCAAACCTTTTAGCTAGAATTGATCACAAGATTTGATCAACCAAAAACCCTCCAAAATGAGAAGGTAAAACTAGGGTGGGGATGACACCCACAACTTATTATTGTAGCAATATGTAACTAGTTAAGGTTACAATGTTTGACCATCATCAATAGTTTTCCCTATGAGAGGCTTGCCCTATTAAAGGCTCCAACACCCTGTTAATGGTGTACGTGTCTAAAGGATTTACAAGCATTCACTTGGAATGTCACCAAACTTAAATTACTGATTTTAGATCAACATTTAGTCTATTTGAATCTGATCCTCTTTGATCTGATATGACTCTATATGAAGTACTAATGCTTTGTCCTACTATTAACTGATTTAACAATTCCTTTACTTTACTAAGTCACATGTACTCTATACCCTTCTACTCTTTGCTCTCTTTCACTCAGTTATTCACTCTTCTCAACACTTGAATTATGAGGCTTCATCCTTCTTAAAAATGTTTCATTACTTAGGGTTATGTATGAATCTATGGCTAAGATTCATTCATTTTGCCTCTTTAGCTTTACAATTCTTTGATTGGTTACATGTAGAGTACATAGGTACTCTAATAGATTCGATCATATCTTTAAGATTCAAAATCTTTATATTAGCTATCATGAAACATGATTTGCATATGAGTTTGTGAAGGCACAAATTCATATGTTGATACTATGTCACTCGACACTTGTTGATTATTGATGCTCGACACTTGTTAATCATTGATGCTTAGTACATATAGGAATTCTATCTTGCTTAGAACCTATAGTTTACTTGGCACATATATTGGCTTGGCATCTATTGTCACTCAGTAGTTGAAACTTGCTCAACACTGTCTATCTACTTGGCATCTATGTGACTCAGCACTTGTTGAATTTCTGGCTCGACACATACTATAACTCAACATCTATATTATACTTAGCATAAACTTAGAAAATTTCTTAAGTGTTTTGACATTTAGTTTTCAAAACCAATCTAAGATCAACAATCTCCCCCTTTGACATGAGTGTCAAAAAAACTTTACTATACATGATGAATCTAATCTCTTCAAGTATAATATCCATTCTATTTGGCATATGTTCAAAATTTCAAAATTGTTCAAAATTTTGTGAAGATACCTCAAAATTTGTAACTCCCCCTGAGTCGATGTGCCTTTGCCATATCCACAACTTCTCATGCTGGATTTTTCTCATGTTGATTTTGATATGCCTTGCCTTGTCATTCTTTCTCTATCTATCCTATTCTAACTCTTGTAACTCCCCATTTCACACATCTTACCTTGTAGTTATAATTTCCTTTTGGTATTTCTATTTCTCTCCCTCAAAATTTATCTCCTTATCTCCCCCTTATTTTTATCTACCCCTTTTTGACACTTATGTCAAAGGGTTCTATACATTAACTGAATACTTAGCCAAAAAGGATTTATTTACCTTCATAACTATCCTAAGAGTAGCATCCCAATTTTCTAGTGCAATTTCTAGTGATTTAAGCTAAATGGCTAACTCTGTGGGAAGGTGAACTAGGCCTTCCAATGTAGAAAGATTGGAGTCTTTCTTTAAAACATTCTCACCATAGGCTAGTTCTTTTTGCAAAACTTCCATGTGTGGGGTGATGGTAGATTGAATTTGTTTTAACTTGGCCTATATATTTGCCTCATCTGCTATTAACATAGCTAGTTCCTTCCGAGTGTGAAGTGTAGTTTGAAAATGCTTCTCACTCTAAGATGGATCTTTAGGTAATTGCATCCTTGATATCTTTAGATCCCTCTCCAAGCTAATTATTCACTGGCTAGTTTCTTGTGTGAAAATTGATGGATCACAAAAGTTGGAGTTCATGTCGTAGGTAAATTTATCTATTTTTGTATTGCCTATTGCTCCTTCTCCTTAGGACTTTCCTTCTTCTCTTCAGATCTTTCCTTATCAATTATTGTGATCTATGGGGCCGCAAATTTTACTTGTGCTATAGAAATAGAGGTATCCATCTATACTTTTTGGTCTTTTTCTTGCTCCTTGGCAGTTGTAGTAATGTTTACTATGGAGTCAACCTTAGTTGATGTATCATGTGCAAATTGCTCTTGGGGTTTTCCAATTGTAGCTATTGGGATATGAGAAGGTGGTTCTTGTGGATTCACCTTATTCCTTTTGATATCAGCTACAATCTTTTGTAATTCTTCCACACTCACCAAAACTGAATTTCTACACAACTGTGCTTGTAGTGTAGTTTGGTGAGGAATCCTTTTAAGGTCCTCTATAGTTAGTGAATTTATGTTCTGACTAGGATTGTCAAGAACATCTTGTACAATTACTATATCTATAGTTGTGGGAATTACATGTGGAGGACTTGGGGGTGGTAATTGTGTGTCTTGCACACTCTAATTTGTTGTATGTTATTGAGCAATTTCCATATCATCCTTTTCTGGTCCCTTCTCCACTGTATCATCTTCCTTATCTTTTTCTCCTTCTACTTCCTTATCATTTTCCTCTTCTTCTCCATTGTTTCTTCCTTCAAAGGGATCTACTTCTCCTTCTTTCATAGTTGTAAGGCCATAGATTAATTTCCACATTAAAGTGGACTTTTTAACAACATCCTCAATCTTATTATGAAGTATACTAAAGGCTCTATACTTGGGTGCAAATTTTCTCCCATGCTTCTTATTTTCCTTACTGATTTTCCCTTTGGTAAGTTTAGGCATTACTCAAGCCAATGTTGACTCTCTTATTTCTTTTTCCATATTAAGGAAATCATGCCATTTATTTTCTACAATTGAATATAACTCCTTAGGCATTGAATTGTCAAGTTCAAATGGAGTATTCTTGAACTTTTCCATCATAGTGTAGACTGATTTCTTCCACTAAGTTCTAAACTTCTCTACTCAATTTATTAAAATCAATACTTTTTAAACTAGATAAGTCTACATTATCTCTAATGTTATCACATAAGTTTTCTAAATCAGACTTAGTGTTGTGACTTACCACTCTAAATTGGCTATTGTCATTAGATTCTATTCTTTTTTCATCTGATTCAATAGGTGCAACATACTTTCTTCTCAACTTCTTCTTGGTTGGACCTTCCTATTCAATAGCCTTCTTCTTTTCTTACTCCCTAGTCTCCTTTGTCATAGATCTTGTACTTTCCCTTGTAGTAGGTTTTTCTAGGCTTGGCTTGGCTATCTTCTTTTCTTTGAGCTAAGCTATAGGTTGTTTTTGAGCTTTTTTCTTCTTTTCCTTTGGCTTAGCTGCTTCCTTGGTTTTCTCTTCTTCCTCGGCACCTTCTTTCTCCTCTACATCCTCTCCCATGCCTTGGGTTAATGCAAGTGGCTCTTAGCCCTATTCCTTTTCTTCTTCTTCATCTTCTTCTTCTTCCTTTTCTTCTATAGTCCCTTCACCAAATCTAGCATTGATATATTTCACCAATCTGTCCTTTTTGTTCAAGGTTGAAGGAGATTTCAGTTCCATTTCAACTTTAGACTTAATGACATCAAAAGTGCCAAAAGATTCTGCACTATTATCAATATCCTCTACAGGTAATGCTATAATTGTTATTGATGTCTCATCAATATTGATTTAATATCCAAGTGGCCTTAGCCATCTCACCCTTGGTACTGTTACTTGGATGTATGTGAAATCAATGTCCACTAGGAAACATATATCATTTATGTGTTTCTCAACAAGAGAGACTGGTATCCTTAGTCTTTGTTTCATAGACTTCATGAAGCCTTCAAAGTAGTTGGTCATTATAGTTTCAAAATTTCCCCCCATTTTCTCTATGTATTCATTGACTTGTACTACTACTGATCTACTTGTTTTCCAACTCACATTGCCGAAAGAGGGGAATTCATTTTGAACATAGAAAAATAGACATATCAAAATTGATCCAAATTTACATTGAGCACTCTTCATCCCCTTATTGCTTCCAAATTTTCCATAATTTTTTGTAATTGCAATTCTACCAAATCATAAGTATGATCCTTCTTAACAATTTTGTAACCAACATTAATTGCAATACAAGGTACACTATTTAGTCAGCTTGGCTAGTAGAATTTATATGATATGATTATTTGTCTTTGCTGGTTGGTTTGGTGACCACATAGGATTTGACCTAAATTCAAAGGCTCTATGTCCATACTTCTTGTAGTTGTAGTAGTGAACTTCAAATCTTGGTTTCCTGATGGTTCTAGTCTTGTAGTCATTTGCCTAATGTCCTTGCTTATTGCACTTGTGATAGTGACCCATGTTTTTAGGTTTGTCATGCCAATTAGCATTCTTTCTCCTACACACATTAGAGATATGTCCCTTTTTACCAAAAAATGACATGTGGGTTTTGTGTTCTTACCTTTGTCACTTCTTTATTCTACAATCTTAGATGACACACCTTCAGTGCTAGAGTATCCTAGTCCTAAAGAGTCATTTCTAAATCCTTGTGATTTTAGTAGTTGTTCAAAGTACTTAATAGTTTCATTAGGTTTGTTGAAGCTTTCTTCAATTTCCTTCTCTCTTCTCAAGTCATTTTGCAGTTTTTCATTCTCCATCTTCAGTGTGGAGATCTCAATGTCCTTGACATTTAGCTCATGATGGACATTCATCATTTGGATTAGGGTGTCTAGCCGCACGTTGGAAACTCTTTTAAGCTCAATTGACTTTTCCTTAGTCTATTGGAAAGGTTTCTCTTGTCATCTTCTATCATAGCTTTATCTTCAATAACTCTCCTCTTCTACTTAGTCACTTCACAAAGCATCATGGCTTGTGATTCTTGCTCAATTTTGAGGGATCTGATCTCTTTTGCTTGAGCTATATTCTTTTCCATTAGGTCTTCCATTAGTACATAAAAAATTTTAGAATCTCCATTGGCAAAAAATTTTGAGGGGTCAATCTCCTTGTACTATGTATCATTTTCAGTTATGGAAATGTCTCTTCTTCTCTTTAGAGATTTCCTCAATTATTCCCTATCTTCTTCTAGAGAATGTAGAATGAGATGTATTTCAGTGTCCTAGTTCTCTATAATCTTCCCAAGCTTGTAGACTTCCATTTCTAGATCTTTTCTTCAAGTTGTAAGACTTCTCCTTGTAAGAACTAGGCTCTGGTACCAATTGTTGGAATTAACAAGTGGGAAGAATACTTTTGAGAGGGGGGAGGGGGGGTGTGGGTGAATCAAAAGTACCAAAGTTTGAGCTATAAAACCTTTTAACTAGAATCAATACATGCATGTAGGATATCTAATTATCATGAAAGTAAAGGCATGCATGAAAATAGATAACACAAGATTTGATCACCGAGAAACACTCCAAAATGAGAAGGTAAAACTGGGGTGGGGATGACACCCACAACTTATCACTATACCAATATGTAATTGGTTAAGGTTACAATGTTTGACCATCATGAATGGTCTACCCTGCGAGAGGCCTGCCCTATTAAAGGTTCCAACACCCTATTAATGGTGTACCTTTCTAAAGGATTTACAAAACTTCACTTGGAATGTCACCAATCTTCAATTGTTGATTTTAGATGAATGCTCAGTCCCTTCTAATCTGATCATTTTTGATCTGATATAACTCTATATGAAGTGTTGATGCTCTAGTATGTTATTAACTGATTTGAGAATTCCTCTACTTTACTAAGTCACCTATGCTCTTTACCCTTCTTCTCCTTGCTCCACTTAGTTATTCACTCTTCTCAACACTTGAATTATGAGGCTTTGTCCTTCTTAAAAAGTTTTCATGACTTAGGGTTAGGTATCAATCTATTACTGAGATTCATTCATTTTGCCTCTTTAGCTTTACAATTCTTTGATTGGTTGCATGCAGAGTACATAGGTACTCTAATAGATTTGATCTTATCTTTAATATTTGAAATCTATATATTAGCAGTCATGCAACATGATTTAGATCTAATTTTTTGAAGGCACAAACGCATATGTTGATATTGTGTCACTCAACACTTTTTGATTATTGATGCTTGACACTTGTTAATCACTAATGCTTGGAAGATATAGGAATTATGTCTTTCTCAACATGTATAGTTTACTCAACACATATACTGGCTTGGCATCTATTGTCACTCTGTAGTTGAAACTTTCTTAGCACTCTCTATCTACTCAGTGTCTAAGTGACTTGACACTAAATGAATGTCTAGCTTGGCACATACTATAACTCGACATCAACTTAGAAAATTTCTTAAGTGCATTGACACTCAGTTGTCAAAACCAATCTAAGATCAACACCTAGACCCTTGACAACTTTAAGAGTATAGATATTCATCCCTGCTCCTCTATCTATCAAGACATGTCTAACCTTAACATTGTGGATAAAGACTTTGAGGTGAAGGGGATCATTATGGTTGGGTGTATCTTTAGGAATGTCCCAAGGGGAAAATTCTATATGTTGTGATGCAGATAGGTTTCCAACCATGGCCTAGAATTGGTGTGATGTCCCCATTTTGACAAGTAATTTAAATAATAATAAATACTTTTTATATATAAAGTAATATTAATAAATAATATTATAATAATTATATTATGTATGTCGTATTATAATAGTAATATGAATGAAATAATAAATAATGATAAAGATATGTTTAATATAGCAATACTATATTAATAAAGTATTATAATATTTTTGGAATATCTTAATGGAAAGAATGCTTCTGAGAGGGGGGGGGGCGGGGGGGGTGAATCAGAAGTACTAGCTTCTAACCTATTTTTCTCAAATCCTTAATAACATAATATTGAAATGTATATGCATGCATATTAACATTAAGAAATTATGATAAACACATGTGCATCACCACATAACACTAGAAATTTTGGTAACCCAGATACCCTCAAGGAATAAGAAGGTAAAACTAGGGTGGAGATGATACCCAAAAAATCACTACAATAATAATGTTTGACCACTTTTGATGATCTGCCCTGTTAAAGGCTTTACACTATATCAATAGTGACCTAGTTAAAGGATTTAAAACCACTTTACATGAAGTGTTACCCTGTCAAAGGATTTAATCACCTATTTAAAGGATCTACAAAATAGCTGTTAAGCTAACCTATCATCATAGGATTTCCTTTCTAATACAATGGCTAAAGAGTATTAGGTAAAATAAACCTGATAGCTTACAGTCCTTGATTTTTGAATACAAGCACTTGATCTACTTTCTTCTAACCTTGATCTGCTCAGATCTGATACTCATTTGTATCCCCTGCTTTGTTCTGATTTACTAAATATTTAACTACTGATCTCTTCCTCTAAGTCTTTTTATTCTTCACTTTTAAAATAGTTTTCCTTCCACACCTTTGTCTCTCTACATACAATGAGATTTCATCTTCCTTATAAAGACATTCAAAGACTTGGGGTTAGACATGGATCTAGGATCCATATTGAATCTCTATTTTTTGCTCATTCCTTACACTTTTATCATTGGTTGCATGCCTTCTCCATTTTTCTTATTTGCTGCATGTAGATTGCATAGGAAATATAAATGATTTGATCTTATCACTTAAATCCTTTGAGATTCATCATATGTCAGCCATGAAAATGGTTTACATCTGAGTTTTTGAAGTTACAAACTCATATGCTGATTTTGAGTTACTCGGCACTTACTGATTCCTAATGCTCGACACCTTCTATAACTCAACTCTTGTATCGCTACTATCTTGCTCGGCATTGTTTATGACTTGGCACTTGAATATTGCTCGGAACTTGTATCATTCTTGGCACCTGTAGTCACTCAGAATTTGATCTTCACTTGGCACTTGAAGGCTGCCAGGCACCTGAAGATCACTCAACACCTAATGGCTTTCCTGACTCAGCACAAGCTATGGCTCGACATACATAGTGTACTCAGCTTTAATGTAGAAAGTGGTTAAGTGTGTTGGCACTGAAGTCTCAAAGCCATTCTTAGACTAACAATCTCCCCCTTTGACATGAGTGTCAAAAACACTTAACTAAGCATTATTTAAGAGTAGGTTCACTAATTTCAAAATTATTATAACTCCCCTTGAGTTGATCATGCCTTGTCATGTCATGAATTTTGATGTCTTGTGCTTAATATATCTTCACAATATTCACAATATTATCTCCCCCTTTTTGATATTGATGTCAAAGGGTCCTAAATAGTAATGCCATGCTTGGCCAAAAATGTCTTATTTACCTCAAGGAGTATTTGGAGAGCTGCATCCTAGCTATTTAAGGCAATATCCAATGACTTTTGTTGGATTGCAAGCTTTGCTACTAGATCAACATGTCCTTCATGTGTTGAAATATTTGGATCCTTCTTCAAAACTATTTTTGCATACATTTGCTCCTTGTGTAATACTTCCAAGTGAGGAGTGATGGAGACTTGGATTTGCATTAGCTTTTCTTTGATAGTGGCCTCTTTTATTGATAATGCAGCTAATTCCCTCTGAGTGTGAAGTGTTTGAGCAAATTGCTTTTCACTTTGTGCAGGATCTGAGGGTAGTTGCATGCTGGAGGGCTTTAGTTTACTCTCAAGGTTCAAAATTTTTGGATTTATTTCTTGTGTGAACCTGGAAAAATCACAAAATTTTCTATAAAGGGAAAATATGTTCCCTAATACACTCTTTACATTTTCCAATTTCTTAGCTTGGTCAACCTGTCCCAAAATTATGTTATTAGCTATTTTCTAGTTGACTTTTCCTATAAACTTATTTTCTAACCATTCCATTAGTTTAACATTAGTATCATGGTCTTCATTATTCACTTGGTCAACTATATCAAATAGTTGCTCAACTATTGGCCTATTTGCATCTAGAGGTTGAAGGCTGAAAGCATCCATGAATATATCTTTTATCTCATTCATTGCAAGCTTGTATTTGTAGTCTTTCCTCATTACCTCTTGCCTCCTTCTTTTATCCAATGCACTCTATATTTCATTCATCTTTTCTTCATTTAGAGTGCTTGAATCATAATAGGGTATTTTAATTTCTTCATCAAGCTTAGGAATACCATAATGAATGGTCATGGCTACCCTAGTAGAGCTTGAACTTGGTGTACTAACATGTAAGGTCATCGTTTTAGTACTCAGCTTATGACTAGGTTTGGTGGGAGTTCCTATTTTTTGTAATTCAACCAAATTTTGTATTGCAGTCTCCTCTTTATCTTGTGTTTCTTCTTTGTCCTCTACTTCTTGCTTGGCTTCTTCTTGTGTCAATGTTGTTGGAGGTATACTCCTTGTCTAAACTATTATCCCTATAAATACCTCTATTGTTTCACTTGGCTCCTAATGAGCTTGAATGGCTATTCTTGGTGGTGATGGAGGTGGTAGAAATGTAAGCCTAGTAGTTTGAATGATTTGAGGTGGTTCTTGTAGTGACACCTTGGCTTCTTCGAGTTTGTCTACTGAATTTTTGAGATTATCCACACTGACCAATATAGGACTCATACACAATTGCATTTGTAGATTTGTTTGGTCAAGGATCTTATTAAGATCCTCTACAATTAATGGATTGATGTTTTGACATGTGGTATCAACAACATCCTTAATCTTTATGATCTCTACAGGTGTGGTAGTAGAGTGAGGTAGGCTAGGAGGTGAAAGTTGTGTGTCTTGCACACTTTTCTATTCATTAGTACCTTTTTCTTCATCTTTTCCTTCCTCCTCTCTTTCTTTCTTTTTTTCCTCTTCTTCAACCTTTTCCTCTTCTTCTGTCTTCTCTTCTCACCTATTCCTTCTTTCCTCAGGTTTAGTAGCAACTTCCTCTTTGTATTCCTCTTCAAGGACATCTTCAGTTGTCTTCTACAAGTTTTTCCAAACTCTTATAGTTCTCTATACAACTTCTTCAATTTTTTTTTGTAGGATGGAGAGAATGCCCTATATTTAGGTGTAAACATTTTACTATGTTGTTTGACTGATTGAGTTACCTGTTCCTTTGTTAAATCAGGCAGTAGGTTTTCTAGGGTTGATTCCCTCATCTCTTTCTCCATCATTAGATAGAAATGCCATTTGTCTTCTATAGTTTTAGACAATTACTTTGGCAACTGTCCATCTAGTTCAAGAGGTGTATACTTGAACTATGCCATTAATGCATAGACTGATTCTTTTATTCTATTTTGTTCCTCTCTACTGAACTTATTGAAAAAAATCTTTTTCATTACACTTAAGTCTCCATTCCTAATCTTCTCACATAATATATCGACTAAAGATTTAGGAGGATGACTTACCCTTTTAGTCTGATCTTCTTCATTAGTATCAGGTTGGGCCACATATCTTTTCCTTTTCCTTGGCTCTTCTTGTGCCTTTTTTACTGTGTTCTTCTTCTTTGTGGCTTCCTCATTCACCTTTTGGGTAGAGGCCCTTCTTGTAGATTTGGTTGTTGGCTTCTTGGGCATTTTCACAAAAAATTTCTTTGGTGAAGGCTGAGAAACAGGACGAGTCTTTGTCTTCCTTTTGATGACTTTACCTTTGATGGGTGCTTCCTTGGTTTCTGCTTCCTATGCACTCTCATCTTTCTCTTCACCTTGACTTTGTGACAATTCAAGTGGCTCTTGTTCTTTCTCACCTTCTTCTTCTCCTTCACTAATCTCTTCTGCTTCACCTGCTACACTTGATTCTTCAACACCAAATTTCTTCTTTATCTTCTTTACCAGCTTGTTCTTTTTTATACTACTATGGTTGTCTTCAGTTCTGTAACAACTCTTGATTTGATAGTGTCAAATGTTGCAAATGCCTTGGAAGATTTGTCCATTTCCTCTACAAGTAATGATGTGATGGCTTCAAAAGCTTGGTCAACATCAAGCTCATATCCCAATGTAAATATAATCAATATCAACAAGAAAATATATGTCATTTACATGCTTTTCTACCAGTGAAACTAGTATCCTCATTCTTTTCTTCATTGCATTTTTGAAATCATCGAAATAGATAGACATTTGATCATCAAAGTTATCTCCCATTTGTGCAATGAAATCATTAATTTGATCAACAATGGTTCTATTATGACTCTAGTTAATTTTGTCAAATGAAGGGAATTCTTTCATTACATAGAAGAACATACAAACCAACACTGAAGAAAATTTACACTGTGCTCCCTTGGACTTTCTAATAGCTCCAAGATTTTCATTGATCTATTGGAACAAGAGCTCTGCAAGGTCATAGTTGTGGTCTTTCTTTACAAGCTTATGTACCACATCCACTGCTATGTAGGGTACACTATTTAACCTACTGGATTGATAAAACTTATGTGATATGATCCTTACAGCAAAGTCTAGAAGGGGATCAGTTATGGTATCTATGGTCATGCCTCTATTGTTCCATTTTTCACTTGTGTTCTTCTCAATTGTTTCCTTCTTTTCACTTCTCAATGTCTTTAGCCGATCTAGGGTTGGAAAACCTATAACCCTATGAACCATTTCCTTGGTAGTCTTGACTAGTCCTTGTTCTAACTAGAATGATCCATCATGGATTCTGCTAAGTATTATGCATATCCACTCATTTTTTAATACGATTGGAAAAACTAGGGCTTTGGTTAAACCCTTCTTTTCTATGATAGAAAAATCATCTTTCAGGATACCATTTTCACAGAGTTTGTCATAAGCATTAAATATTTCCAAATCTCCTATGGCTCCTATTTTACAATTATAGCACTTTCACACATCCTAAAGCATAAATTTTTTTTCAGGGATAGCAAATAAGGCACCAGCAGGATCACTTTTGTATGCAACTTCTGGTATAGGTCTAAACTTAGGTTGCTTAACCTTGTTGTTGACAAGTTGAATCTCATGGCTCACTATCCCTTGGGTCATCTTTGAACTAGACACCATTTATATCTAAAATAGGGTTTAATGATTAAAGAAAACTTCTCAAATTGTAAAACTCAACACCTGAAGGAAATACCTAGATAAATGCTTAGATCGCTTGGGTAGATGCTGAATCGCTGGTTGAAAGCTCAAAAATCACTCAGTTGTGCTCAAGGTAATCGCTCTTCGTTTGAATGTCTCAAGAATGAATCAAATTTTACTTTTAAGTGACAAAAGAAACTTTTCATTTAATGCATTTTAGTACCTACACGTGTCACTCAGCTTCCAATGTTTTTCAACTTGGCATCCACTCGACATTTATAATTACTTGACATCTACTTATTTTGTTAATAACTCAGCATCCAAGGTAGTTTCACTCGACATCCAAAGACAACTCGGCATCATCTTTCAAGTCTAGTCTTAGCATCTTGTCTCATGCAAATTTATACTTTGTAGTGCTTCTTCATGATTTAGGGCTGATGTGTGATACTTCCTTATGTATCAGCCCTATAGGCTTATCTTGTGATTAGTTAGATGAGAAATGATCACTTGACCTCATGGGTGAAGTGACCCTTTCATAGGATGTACTTTATCCATCCTTTTTCTACCATGTCTTCTTCATGTTTGTTCTTATGTGTTCCACATCAATCTTTTCTTTGCCCTTATTTACTTCAATCTTAGGTGCCTTGAGCTTTGTTGGACAATTTTTGCTGACATGTCTAGTTTTCAAGCAACTAAAGCAAGTAGTCTGGTTCAACCATCTTTTATAGTTCCTCTTGAAATGTGTTCTTATGCAATTCTAGGGTATATGTCCATACTCTTGACAATAGTGACAACTATACTTTGTTTTATAATCCCAATGGCACTGACTTTCATTTCCTTTTATTTTTGCTAGTTGATTTGATGCCCACATAGGCTTTGATCTGCATTCAAATGCCCTATGTCCATATTTCTTGCAATTATGACAATGTCTATTAAATCTTTGTGTCCTTGGGACTTTGGATCTACAATCTTGTGTCATATTTCCTTGCATGTTGCATTTGTGACAGTAACTCTTACTTTTGGATGTGTTTGGCTGATTAATCCTTCTACTCTTGCAAACATTAGCAGTATGTCCCTTTTTATTACAATAATGACAAATGGGTTTAGAATCCTTACCTTTGTCACTTCTTTGCTCAAAAATATTTTATGATTCACCTATATATGATACTTTAGTATGCACAAACACTAATTTAATGAAAATGAAAGCATTAACATTAACTAAATTAACATAACATATAATATGGACAAAAGAGGAACCCCTAATTAGGAATGTGACCCAAATGAATGGACTCTCCCAATGGGAATTAGCTCTTTGCTTGGTAGATCAGTCTAAGTAAAGGATTGGTATGTATGCTCAAAGGGCTTCAAGTTTTGCTTCAATGGTGGGGATGGGTAATGAAAAATTAGTAGCTTTGTGAGCTCTCAATTTGGCATTATAAGAGTATGGTTAAGGGCTTTGTTTCTCAAACTAGCATTATAACTTTAGCTCAAGGATTGTGATGAAATGGCTTTTGAGGGGATCCAATTTATAGGCTAAGGGCTTAAGGGTTTGAGGGCTAAGATGCAAGGATGGGGAAAAGCTCATAGAGGCCTCAGATTGCATGAGAGGAGAGCACATGGATTGTGCTTTCTTACAGCCAATCAAGGAGTGACACATGTCATAGGGTGAGTGGATGGAGGAAAGGGCAAGGATGAGTCAACAAAGGAGGCTCAAGGCCTTAAAGACCCTCATAAATGGCTTGTAAGAGCAATGAATGGGTTTGTAAGAGTCTTTATGGCCTTGTAAGAGCATTCATGGCTGGGTGGTTGGGATATTTTAGAGATTGTTGACTTTGCTTGGCTTAGGAATGTCTTAAGCTTGCTTAGGGAATGTGATAAGGTTATGGGGGTGATTAGAGGTGATTTAGAATATAGATTAGGGATGTTAAAGATATGCAAGTGGATGGAATTCAATGAGGGTGGGTGAGTTTAGTAGCTAAGCTTGGTTAGTATGGGTGGATGGGGTGGATTAGGCTAAAATGGAGGTTTAGAGATAGGCTTAGGGTGAGGATGAAGACCTTCTAGAAGAGTTTAGAATTTCCTAGGATGAGGATAAAAGGTTTTTTAGGAAATAAATAAAGTTTTATTTATTTCATGGGTTTGGGTTGAGGAGATATTCATTAAAACATTTTTAATAAACATGAGGATTAATATTTAACCTTAATTAAATATTTTGAGTTGGGATTAGGGGTAGAAAATGATGGGATTAGCCTTTAATCAAAATTAAAGAAGGATTAGAAGATTTTGGAAGAGGTTAGTGATCTTAAGGAAATTGGCCAAGTTTTGGGCAAAAAATAAATTAAATATTTATTTTGGAATTTTTGGTCAATTTATTAATTAAATAATTAATAAATGAGGAAATAATGTTTAAATAAGATTTAAACATTTTTGGGAGGGATTCCTTAATTAAATATTTTAAATTAAGATAAAGGGATTTAATGGTATAAAAATAAATAAATTAATTAAATAATTAATTAATTAATAAATGATGATGTGATCAGGGATTTTTCAAAAAATAAAAATACTTTATTTTCTAAGGAATTTTAGGTGTCTACATTTTGCCCCTCTTTGATGTGATACCGCAAGTGGCATGGCATCAAAGATAAGAAAATAAGATGCCCAAGGCTAGAGCAGAAGTGGAGACAATGGACTATGAGATGCCCCCTCAAGAAGGTGGAAGGAAGAGAGAGCGATGCCCGATGGCTTCTTCAAAAAATCAAGAATTTGGGATGAGCAAGGAGACTCAAATTGGCAACAAGAAGGGGCTGAATTAGCTCAATCTCTCACTACAGGAGAATGATAAAGGGAGGTCAGAGGCACAAGAGGAAGCAAGCTTAAGACTTCAAGGGAAATGGAGGATGAAGGAGTGGAGCGCTATAAAATAAAAACCAAGATAAGGGAAAAGGATGAGGGGATTATAAAGCTGATGCAATAGGATTTCAAAGATTCAGATTGGTGGAAGATGGGTTTCAGAGATCCCTAGGACTAGGATTGTGGATCTCGAAAGATGAGGCTTGGTGGATTGATTGGATTGGTGGATCTCTAAGACTAGGATTGTGGATCCCTAAAACTAAAAGTGAAGATTGATTCTGAGAGATACGGTTGCACAAACTGGGGTAGGAGAGATGGATGCTAGATATGGATGGGGGATAATGGAGATGAAGGGAATCCATTAAAGCTTATTGAGTGAGGGGATACTTCAAAGAAAAGTACCACCATGTAGTTGAGCACTAGATTTGCTATAGGACTATTGGTTAATTGCCAAGGTTACCAGGAACATCAAGGCCTTTTCACCAACTATCCAGAGGACTGATGAACTAACTCAAAATAAACATGCAAGGATTGCCCCGACATCACACATGAATCTCAAAAGAATGAGAGTGGAACCGACACTAGGTAACCCACAAGTAGAAAAGAAAAACAAACAAAAGAATTGATCAATACGTTACACCCAAATTGCCCCATTTGGAATATACCATGATATGGAAGATTGTGGCAACCTTGAGGAGGGAACAATAAGATTGTTTGGAAATGATACTTCAAGACTGAAAAGGGAAGATTCCAAATCAAAAGAAATCGAAAATCCAAAAGAGAACCGTTTTCCAACAAGATGGGTGGGACGAGGTACTAATGGACCAAGTTCAAACATGAGGAAAGCTATATCCTACAAGGATTTATCATAGAGCACCTAAGCTAATGGATCTGGATGTTGATGCATCTAGCAAGCTGAACTAAGAAGGTTAACACTTTGGTGATAGGGGATCTAGCTAAAGGATGCATTGGAATAGCTAACCAATATTTGTGTGATGTGTGCAAGATGCTGATCAAGGAGGAACTAACACGAAAGTTAGATAGATACAATGGTACTAAGATAAAGAGGATGTACAAGCTAACAAAACAAGATATGCTACAAATGTACAAGGTTGTTCATGTTTTGGTTTTATGAGAGGGAAATGTTTGTGAATGGTGGGATGTCTGTAATAGTTGATAGGAAGATAAGTAGATGGTTTGCGAAAAGCTTAAGTGAAAATGGGGTTCTTTGTGTGCATGTGATAGGATACAAACTAGGATACGAGCTTATTTACAAGCTAGAATATGGTACAAGATTTGGACAAGATTTGGATATACGAGCTATGATACAAGGGATGATACAAGATTTACAAGCTAGGATACAAGATTTACAAGCTGAGGTACAAGATTTACAAGCTATAAAAGAGGTATTTAAAATTTTCATTAGATTTTGGATATTTGGTTGGAACACCAAGGGAACAAGCAGGTGTTCTATGGGATGGTGGGTGAATGGACGAGGGATAGGATAGTGATAGATAATGGATTAGTATTAGTACACAAGGTGCCTAAATTACCAAGTTTTCAACAAGGTACCTATCCAAGGCGCTTGAATTGCCAAGTTCTCACCATTGGATGCTTATTTCTGTTTACTATTTTTTTGTATATTTTTTTAAAAATATGGGTATACCAAGGATCTTCAAGCATAGAACTTCTTGAGATGAAAGATGTTAGTAGAATCATTCAAGAGTTCTCCTTCTGGTGTAGATAGCTGATGGGTTCTGAAGCCAAAGGATGTAGTGACAATATAAGGAACAAGCCATGTAGGTTCAAACTTGCCTTTCTTTTCTCGATTGGCTTGGACTTTCATATTTTCTTTGAGGACCATGTCGCTCGGCTGAAAGTGTCAAGGAAGCACCTTCTTATTGAAGTTCCTTTTCAGATGAGTTTGATAGACTGTGAGATGATCATAGGCTTGTTGTCACTTCTCATCTAAGAGATCTAGCTGGGCGAGCCGAGCCACTTTGTATTCTTCATCTAATATTTGTCCTTGCAAAGATATGTGCAAGGAGGGAAGTTCAACCTCTATGGGTAGTACCACTTCGACACCAAAGACTAAGGAGTATGGAGTTGTTCTTGTGGATGTATGGAAGGAGGTTCAATAAGCCCATAGGGCTAGATTTATTTGTAGGTGTCAATCGCGGCCGAAATCATTGACAACTTTCTTTAGGGTTTTGTTAGTTACCTCTGCCTAGTTGTTAGCTTGTGGGAAATATGGGCTAGAAAAGCGGTGATGGATGCGGAGGGAAGTACATAATTCTTCCATGTTGAGATTTTCAAAGTTACCTCTATGGTCAATGAAGATGGTGGATGGGATGCTGAAGTGGAAAACAATGTGGTACAAGATGAACTTGGAGACTTGAACTCCTATAGCTAAGACTAGAGGGATTGCTTCCACCCACTTAGTGAAATAGTCTGTAGCTATTATCATCCATTTATGTCCATCAGATGAGAGAGGTGTGATAGTTCCAACTAGATCAAGGCCCCAACAAGTGAAAGGCCAAGGTCGTGCAATAGGCTGTAGATCTTGTGCTGGAGCGTGCACAAGATTTGCATGTTGTTGACATGGTAGACACTTTATGACAAAGTCATAGGAGTCTTCTTCAATGGTAGGCCAATAGTAGCTTGCTCTAAGGATTTGTCCTATGAGAACAATACCACTCGTGTGGGGACCACAAAGTCTAGAGTGTACTTCTGTTAATGCCATCACGGCCTCATTTGCATCTAAACATCAAGAGAGAGTATCATGATAACTCCGACGATATAGGGTATTGGCTATGATAACATAGTAGGATGATTTTTGGATGAGGTTTTGGCGTTGGGTACGTGTGAGGTGAGGGGAGATGATACCATCTTTAAAGTAAGTGTGAATCTCATGGTACCAAGGGGATTGGGGACCAACCAAGATACAAACAGGGTTTGAGTCATCATTTGCATAGGCACGTGTGAGGAGTTGCTCAACTAAAAATTCATACTGCATAGCCACTTGGGGAATTTCCAAGAGCGAGCCGATAGTAGCCATAGCATTTGTTGCTTTGTTTTGCATTTGAGGAACTTGTGTAAACTAAAGCTTTGTAAAATGTTGGGTTAGTTGATCAACTAGCTCTTTATAGGGTAATAGCTTTTCATCTTTGGTTTGATATTCGTTGAGGACTTGCTTGATGATGAGCTAGGAATCACCAAAGACTTGCAACTCAGTGATGTTCCATTCTACAACTATCTTTAATCCTGCTATGAGAGCCTCATATTCAGCTATATTGTTAGTGCTAGGGAATTGTAGCTTGAAGGCTCTTGGAATGTAATTTCCTTGAGGTGTGACCAACAATATTCTTACCCCTGATCCATGAGATGTGTATGAGCCATCAAAATAAAGTTTCCATGGGGGTTGTTCTTCAATTAGACAGATATGCTCATCTAGAAATTCTATGATCAAAGTATATGTATCTACTAGAGATGCATTAGCTAGGTGATTTTCTATAGCTTGCCCTTTGATTGCCTTTCTGTCCACATACTGGATATCAAATTTGCTAAGGAGCATAACCCATTTGGCCAAATGGCCTATAAGTGTTGTTCTGGAGAGCATATACTTAAGAGGGTCGATCTTGGAGACTAGTTGGATGGTATGACTTAGCATGTAGTAACAAAGCTTTTGAGTTGAGAAAAAAATTGCCAAACAAGCTTTTTCCATAGGAGTATAATTGATTTCATAACCAACTAGGGTTCTACTAATGTAGTAGATGGCTCTTTCTCTACCGTAGTCATCAAGCTATGCTAGAAGTGCCCCTAGAGAAATAGGCATTGTTGATATGTACAAGATCAAGGGACGATCAGGAACTGGTCGAACCAAGATAGGGGGGTTGGCAAGATACTGCTTGAGATGATGGAAGCTGTGTTGACATAAAGGATCCCAGTTGAATTTTTCATCCTTCTTTAGTAAATGTGTAAATGGTGTACACTTATCTACAAGGTGGGAGATGAAGCGTCAGATGGATTGAAGCTTTCCTTGAAGAGTGCAAAGCTATCGTAGTTTCTAGGGAGGAGGCATGTCTAAGATAGGCTTGACCTTCTTGGGGTCAATCTCTATACCTTATTTAGAAACTATAAAGCCTAGAAGCTTGCCAAATGTGACCCCAAAGACACATTTCTTGGGATTTAGCATGAGATGATATTTGGCTAACCTATCAAAGACTTTCTCTAGGTCATCAAGATGATCCATGAAGGTGTGAGATTTAACCAATATATCATCCACATAATCCTCCAAAATGCTATGGATAAGATCATGGAAAATGGCTATCATAGCTCTTTGATAGGTAGCCCAAGCATTCTTTAGGCCAAAATGCGTCATGTTGTAGCAAAAGGTTCCTCAAGGGGTAGTGAATGTTGTCTTATGCTAATCCTCTTCTGCAATCTTGATTTGATTATACCCAGAAAATCCATCCATGAGGGACAAAATTTCATGTCCAGCTATAAGATCTACAATCATATCTATGTTGGGCAAGGGAAAATCATCTTTTGGACAAGCTTTTTTAAGATCTCTAAAATTAGTGTAGATTTTGATGTCACTGGAAGGTTTAGTGGCAGGGACCATGTTGGAGATCCACTCTGAGTAGTCGATAGGTTGGATAACCTTAGTAGCTAACATTCTTTCTAATTCAACTTTGACCAGTAATGTCACCTTGGGGTGCATTTTTCTAAGCTTTTGTCTAACGGGCTTGATCTTTGGATTGACTGCAAGATGATGAACTACAAGCTTTGGATCAAGTCCTGGCATGTCCTGATATGACCATGCAAATCAGCCAATGTTCTCTCTTAAGACCTCAAAGAGGAGGTCATCTTGGTCTTGTGATAGGGATGCAACAATGTGAACAAGTCTAGGGATCTCTGAAGAACCGATGTTGACTTCTCTAGCATCCTCAATTAGAATAGAAGACACCTTTGGTCGATTATCTTGAGGAGGCAATGCTAAATCCTCATGTTCTACATGTGATCTGGATTTTCTTGCTAAGGGGTTCTCTTCACTACCTTAGCTAGTCTCAAATTCACCTTAGTTCCAGTTTTGGGTGTATCGAAACTAGGTTGGGAATTTTCTCCAAAATACCCCTTGGGATCTAGCTTATAGATATAGGCAAAATTTGGCTTTATTTTCATGTGAGGTGTTTTAGCTCCCATGAATCTTAGAAGTGCTTCCTCTGATGTGAACTCATCAATGTGTATGACTTTTGGTTGGTCCCAATCTATGAGTTGTGGATGGGCGAGTGGTAGGTCAATGAAATGGATGGATAGTTCTTGGAGAACAGAGTCTCCGAGGGAGATTTGGTCAAGGATATCATCGTAGGATCTCTTTTCAACTTCCTCAGGAATGTCTTCAATTTCAACAAGGTCATGATGAATGTTCAAAAAATTGTGACTGTTCCCATTGGTGCCCCGAGTTGTGGGTATGCCAAAGCCAAGACCTGACTTCGTTACACACTTGTGTGCTTCGATGGGGCACTGCATGCCTCTTTCTTCTAGTCCTAGACCACCACCTTGATAGTTTCATTTGTCAGTGATGAGCTTATGTTCTTGGAGATACTTTTGGTTGAGGTGATCAAGGCATGCTTGATTTCTTGGAGCTACATCCTTATGTAACCAATTGTTGATATCTGGAGTGAGCTCCTCATGAAGAGGGATTTTTGAGGATACAAAGGTTGTTGGGCCAAACTGTTTCTATCAAAGAGGTGGAATCTCCTTAGCTTTGTGATATGTTGGTCATCCATGGGCATGTAGATCAAGTGGGAGTGCCCCAACAACAAATGCATCTGACAGACTATACTCTCCACAGCCTTTGTTATTGATCTTCATGGTAGATAGGGTGGAGGAAAGGATGGTTTTTGGGCCATTACAAGTGTGGGATGAGCTGGCTATGGCTGTGCTGATATCAATTCCAAGAAAATGGTTTGTATATGAAGCTTCAACCGCATTGCAGTAAGCAAAGGGTTCTAGATTGGCATGGATGGTTACCTCAGTGCCCTGATACAAAAATTTGATGCACTGATGGTAAGTGGATGGAATAGCTTTCATAGCATGAATCCATGGGCAACCAAGGAGGATGTTAAATGGTAGGTTTAAATCAATAACATGCCATAGTGTTTCTTGAATGATTGGCCCAACCTTGATTAGTAGCAAAATAGTTCCTTCTGTGGTTCTTTCCAAGTTATCATAAGCTTTGATGGTGATAACCTCACTGATGATATCTGCCTCAGTATACCCAACTTGTTTTATGAATTTTAGGGTGCAAATATTTAGGGCTGATCCATTATCTATCATTACTCTTTTTACAGCAAAATTGGATACCATGATGGCTATGCGAAGTGGAAGGGTGTGATCTGGCTCGACCATGGGTATGTCAGTGGGTTTGAATGATAGGGCACATGAGGAGGATAGGTGTCCAATGAGATTACAAAAATTAGTAGCATTGATATCTAAAGGGACACAGGATTCTATGAGAGCACTATCAAGGATGCTTTTGTACACAGGACTGGTGCGAAGAAGGTCTAAAATAGAGATTTGGACTGGCATGTTCCCAAGGTGTTCCAAGATATTGTACTGGCTTTTTGATGGAGCTGATGGTACTGATGAAATGGGTGGGCCTGCGATGTTAAATTGCGCTCTTCGAGTGGTGACTGCACACTCATTGTTTGGTCCTTGGATATTGAAAATATTGATAGAAGGCTCATTTGCAGATATACAACTTATGAGGCTACCATAGTCTATATAGGATGAAGTGTGGTCATTTTTCTTTCCATGTTGTTGGTTTGGCTAGCGGTTGTTGGTGTTGTTGTTGTTGGTTTGGATAGGTGCTTTTCAGGGATTTTGGTTGTTGTGAGGAGGAAAAGCATTTTGATAGATCTGTAAGCCTACATTGGGAGAGTTTTGGGCACCAATAGTGATTTCTTTCTGATCAGTGAGGTCCTACACATAATCTTTCAATTTCATGCATCTGAGGGTGGTGTGACCTTTTACCCTATGAAATTTGTAGTACTCATTGTCTTTGTACCATGCAGCTTTGGATTGACCTGGGTCAATTTTTTGGGTAGGAGGAAATTTGATGAGGTTTTCCTTAGTCAATTTCTCAAAAATGACATCCAAAGGCTCACCAAGGGGTGTATAATTTCTATGTCCAGGTTGGAATCTAGGCTTTTTCCCCACAGCTACATTTATGGCATTAGCTTGATTGTTAGATCCTTGGAAGTTGGGCCTTGGATTGTGGTTTTGATAGGTTGTTCATTGTTTGGTTGATATGGTGGGTTGGACTGATTTTGGGAAGGACCAACAATATTCACATGTCTCGTGTTAGTGACTCCATTTGTTGCAACGTACTTTTTTTTGTTCCAATACCTAGACTTGTCATTGGAATGTGATTGATTTTGGTTGGCTTCCTTGTAAATCTTGACCACACCATCTTTAATGAGTCCTTGCTCAAGGATCATTCTTTTCTCTTTGATATCTTTGTAGGTCTGCAAACAATTCATGGTCATGTGGTGAGCCAAGCTAGGATGGGCATTATCAACAAAACATTTTCACCAAATGGTGCTCTGGCAAGGTGCAAGATATGCGGGTGGTAAGGGTTTTCCATCTTTGCAGATATTTAGGAAGGCTTTCTCCACTTTTTTTCTTAGTGTGGACAAGATCAACTACTGATAGCTCTGTTTCAACAAGATGGGCATATTGGGCTACAAATGCCTTAGACAATTTAGCAAAGTTTTTAATTGTGCCATATGGTATTCTATAAAACCATTCAAGAGCTGGTCCGGCCAAGGTTTTGGGAAAGAGATGCAAGAGGAAGACGTCATTGTATGCCACTTCTTGGCAATTCATATAGAATTCTTTGATATGTGTGACAGGGTCACCTTTTCTTCTAAATTTGTCAAACTTGGGTATCTCAAAGTGTTTGGTAAATGGTGTCATGGTAATGGCTCTGTCAAATGGGTAAAGACACACATTCTCAAACTTGAAGTTTTTTGGATCATTTCCCTCTTGGATGTTCTTCATGGCTCTCCATTCTGAATCAATGGGTGATGGCTAGGGTGCCCCTAATGTAGGAATGCCCTAAGGTAGGTATGTGCTAGATGGGGCAATGGAATATGGATGGCTTTAAGGTATGGGCTGGTGGGGATTGTACATGGCTTGGGCAACTGAATGGTGAATGATGGTTTGCTAAGGTGGAGGTGGCACATATTGTTGCATGTGTTGCGAGGCTTGCTGCTGATGTGGGATTTGGGATAGGGATTGAGGGATGTAGGCTGGTTGTGGGATAAATGGATTGCTTTGTGGAGGCAAGGTGTAAGATGGTTATGAAGCTTGGGGAAAGGATTGGGGAGTTTGTGGAACTTGACTTTGGATTTGAGGAGTTTGACCAATATATGTGGGTTGTGCTCCCATCTGGGAAGGTATCTGCATGGAAAAAGAGGCCAAGTATTTGGTGGTTGGTGGTGGTAGATTTCCTCCTAGAAGTGGCATAGAAAAATAGTTGGTGATAGGAGGTAATGTATTAGTTGGTGGTGGAGGTGTTTGGAATTCAAAGCTTGGAAATGTAATTGATGGGGTTTGATAGCTTGGTGGCTAGATTTGAAAGCTTGGTAGAGTGGTGGTAGGAGCTTGGGTCACTTGAGAGCTTGGTAGAATATTGGTAGTAGCTTGTGGGGTTTGATAGCTTTGTGGAGTGAGGGCATTAGCTTGTAGATTTGTGGCTGATGGCACTGAGCTCCAAGGACCTAGTGGAAATGATGGAATTGTGCTCTAAGCTGAGGTAAACAAGCTGGGGGTGATGAAAGGTTGACTACTTGGCCCCATGGGTGGCATCCTGGTTGTATATTGCTGAGGTTGGCCAAAGATGCTAGCACTGATTTGGGAGATGGGTGGATTTGGAACGCTAGGTTGGAGAGCAGTAGTAGCAATAGTGAAGGGAGTTAATGGTGAGTTTTTTTGGGCAAAGATAGTTTGGAGTGGTGGTGGCTGGATTGGCTTGCGGAATGGAGATTTCAACTTGGGTGGAGGATGGTATGTTTGGGTCTGTTGGATCATATGGATTGGCTTGAGGCTCTTATTTTGGCACATATTGAGGATAATTTGAATCATAAGAGCCTATTGGGAGTGGTAGTTTCTCAAACAGTGGGTGAGATGAATCTGATAAGGGAGGAGGTCTTCCAAAGTTGAAGGCTCCTATGTTATCCCTTCAAAAGTTAGCCATGATTGTTTCTTTGTTCTTGTCTATAATGGTGTTCACCAATACTGCATTTCCTAGTTGGTTCATGAAAGCTTCAATGTCAGTACGTGATGGTATAGCATTCTCTAGGCTAAAGGATGGTTGAGTGCTCAAGGGGAGCAATGTTGTTTGATCCAAATGATATGTCTCCATTGTTTCTTTCTTCTTCTTGGCTAAGCGAGTGACGGTGGCATGAAAATGTAGAATGTTTCCTAGGGATGAGATGCAACAATGCTGATGGATGCAAAGGGGGAAGGCTTTTCTATGCAAATGATTTTCTAGGTTGAGGCAAAGCTATATGACAAACCTAAGGAGGATTGGGTTGGGGATTCTAACTTCAAAGATATGTTTCCAAAGCATGAAAGGTCTGCTTTCCTATGTGCAAGCTTGGTGGTGATTGTGTCAACTTAAGGATAGACTGATGATCCTTAAGGAAAAATATGAGATTGACCACTTGTGGATTCCAACCTTTAGCTCAAGGTGATGAGAGCTAACAAGTGGCAAAGCTGGATTACCCTAGACAAAGCTCTATCAAAGGGATAACCTTGGTGAGATTGGTGGATTTTTAAGATGGTAGGAATTGTAGACTTTTGGCAAGGTGACAACAATTTTGAAGGTTTGGATGTGAAGTTTAAGCTTCTGGGATGCTAGCTAGGTTTGAGGGGATTGGTTTGGTTCTAAGGAAAAGATCTAAATGAGATGGCAAACTAAAATGCTTAAGGGGATGACTAAGGATGGCTACCTTACCTACAAAGATGACTCTAATGCAAAAGTGAAGCTTATGCAAGAAGATGTGGAGAAATAAGGGGGTCTAATCATAGAAATCATGCCTAGTTGGTAAGGCATAAGCAGGGTTAACTCTTGGATGTTTGCTAAATTTGATAGTGCAATCTAACCAAGCATCTTGAAGGGTTTCGTCGGCAGCTTTGTCTTCTTCTTTGTGGAGTTTGGCAATTCGAGGGCTTGGTGTTACTTCCTTTTTCTTGGCTGAAATTTCTTGGTATATCTGAGATGGCTTGAGTTTGGCTTTGTGAAACTTCTGTTTGGGTTTGGGTTGTTCTAACATAAATTCTTGAATCTACTTGACTTTGAGAGATCTCGGCTGTTTTGCTTCAACTTCTTCAACTATTGAAACAGGTAGTGACTACGCTAAGTATGCCCTAAGCTAGGATTGACCAAGTTTGGCAAACATTCATTCAACAAATAAAAAATCAAGCAATAGATAGGAATGACTAGATAGAAGTTTTTTATTCTTAGAATGTGATACTTGTGCCAAGGAGTGTGTATGTTTTACAAATGTTTTGATCAGTCACTTAAAACACATTAACACCCTAGATGGTTGTCTGCAAGGCTAACAGTTGGTTTCGCTAGGGAGTCCTTGATATACCCAAGGCACATGAGGCCCAAATCCATAGATGCAACCAAAAAGATGTCACACAACTAAGAGGAGTGGTAACCCACTTCTCCTCTTTCAGTTCTCAAGGGTATAAAGTTCCTTGAAGCTTAGCTCGAGTGACAAAATCTTGATTCCAAGAGAGGTGTCTTTGGATTCACCTCCCGATCGTTATACTCCGTCAGAATGCTGGAGTTGATGTCATCCCAAGGGGTGATGAAATCCCCAAAAAAGTCTCCTAAAACTTAAACAAGATTTTGGATCTTAATCTTATGCACCCAAGATGGCTTTGAAAGATGACAAGGGGAGAGAAGACTTGGATGATCTTGGGCCAAAAGATAAAATTCTTTTTCAACTGACGCTTAAGTTTTCTAATCTAGACATTGCAAGCACTCATGTTTAAGATGCAAATATTCAATTCCAACTTGAAGTGTTAATAAAAGTGAAATTGATCAAAGAATGAAAACACCAAGAAGATTTAGGGTCAACAAAAGTAAATTCACACACCTGGAGGCCCTCCCCATCAAGTATCGATTGATTTTTCTTTAAAGAATTCAAGATTGAGTGTGAGTTTTTTTTAAGCCCAAAACAAAAATGTGTGAAATTCAATTTCAATAGTGCGTAGGGAGGCCCTCCACATCAAGATTTGTTCAATTTTTTTATGCCCAAATCAAGTGTTAGCAAGACTAATGTGCATTCAAAGAATTTTCTAACTTAGAAAAACTAATAAAAATATAAGTGGAGTTTGATTTCTGTGGAGAACTTAACGCCCTCTTAGGTAGACCCATCCCCATATATGGTGCTGAAATTGCAACCAATGGTTAGAATGATGGGTGATTAAAGTAGGTGAGTCCAACAAAAAACTCACTCAAAGCACCTTTATTTGGTTTTTATAACTTAGAAAGTTTCTAAAATGTGGATTATTTTTATGTCCCAAAAGATGAAGTGTGATGTATGATAGTGATTAACTGATCCTTTGCATTCAAGATTTTTTTTTTTTTTTAAGCATACATTCTAAAGAAAATTTGATTTTAATCCATGGCATTCAAGATTGTGTTTGAGCAACATTCATTCAAAGAAAAAGATGGTTAACCATGCAAGTTCATTCTAAGAACAACCACAAAAATGTCAAAACAGAAATGATGATGGTGCAGATGGGCAACAATAACAAGTGGAGATGATAGTTCACCAGGTGGAGATGCAAAACTATGGAGATGTTGAACTAAGAAGATGATAGAGAAAGAGGCATAGACGATAGTACAGTTTGGTAGCATAGACAACTGAAAAGCAGGCGGAGATGCTAAATTGCGGAGACAACAGTTGAGTTGGCGACGTAGACAACCAAAAAGCAGGTGGAGACACTAAACTACGGAGACAACAGTTAAGGTTGTGGAGACGATAGTTTGGTGGCAGTGCAGCCAAATGGAGACTAGGCAGAGACGACAGTTTGTTAGGCAAAGACGATAGTTCACTAGGTGTAGATGCCAATCTGTAGAGACGACACTGCACGTGAACAAAACTTAGGGGCGCGGTTTTTTCCAATTTTTTTTAATTTTTTTAATTTTTTTTAGATTTTAGAGGGCATGTTGTCTTCCCAAATGCATCCTTCAACCTATAAAAACAAGATATACATCCTACAATCCACTCAAATAACAAAAAACGTTAGATTGTTAGTTTACAATAACAAAACATGGATTGAAATGGATGAATGAATGACCCATAGTGGGGTCCCATCGGGCGTGCCAAAATGTATATGCTACTTTAATATGCAAGAAACACTAATTTAATGAAAATGAAAGCATTAAAATTAACTAAATTAACATAACATATAAGATAGACAAAAGAAGAACCCCTAATTAGGAATGTGAGCCAAATGAATGGACTCTCTCAATAGGAATTAGCTCTTTTCTTGGTAGATGAGTCTAAGTAAAGGATTGGTATGTATGCTCAAAGGGCTTCAAGTTTTGCTTCAATGGTGGGGATGGGTAATGAAAAATTGATAACTTTGTGAGCTCTCAATTTGGCATTATAAGAGTATGGTTAAGGGCTTTGTTTCTCAAACTAGAATTATAACTTTAGCTCAAGGATTGTGATGAAATGGCTTGGGAGGGAATCCAATTTATAGGCTAAGGTCTTGAGGGTTTGAGGGCTAAGATTCAAGGATGGGATAAAGCTCATGGAGGCCTCAGATTGAATGAGAGGAGAGCACATGGATTGTGCTTTCTTATAGCCAATCAAGGAGTGACACATGTCATAGGGTGAGTGGATGGAGGAAAGGGCAAGGATGAGTCAACAAAGGAGGCTCAAGGCCTTAAAGACCCTCATAAATGGCTTGTAAGAGAAATGAATGGGTTGTAAGAGTCTTTATGGCCTTGTAAGAGCATTCATGGCTGGGTGGTTGGGATATTTTGGAGATTGTTGACTTTGCTTGGGTTAGGAAAGTCTTAAGCTTGCTTAGAGAATGTGACAAGGTTAGGGGGGGATTTAGAAGTGATTTAGGATTTAGATTAGGGATGTTAGAGATATGCAAGTGGATGACATTAAATGAGGGTAGGTGAGTTTAGTAGCTAAGCTTGGTTAGTATGGGTGGATGGGGTGGATTAGGCTAAAATGAAGGTTTAGAGATAGACTTAAGGTGAGGATGAAGACCTTCTAAAAGAGTCTAGAATTTTCTAGAATGAGGATAAAAGGTTTTTTAGAAAAAAATAAAGTTTTATTTATTTTATGGGTTTGGGTTGAGGAGATATTCATTAAAACATTTTTAATAAACATGAGGATTAATATTTAACCTTAATTAAATATTTTGAGTTGGGATTAGGGGTAGAAAATGATGGGATTAGCCTTTAATCAAAATTAAAGAAGGATTTAAAAGATTTTGGAAGAGGTTAGTGATCTTAAGGAAATAGGCCAAGTTTTGGGCAAAAAATAATTTAAATATTTATTTTGAAATTTTTGGTCAATTTATTAATTAAATAATTAATAAATAAGGAAATAATGTTTAAATAAGATTTAAAATTTTTTGGGAGGGATTCCTTAATTAAATATTTTTAATTAAGATAAAGAGATTTAATGGCATAAAAGTAAATTAATTAATTAATTAATAAATGATGATGTCATCAAATTTTTTTCAAAAAATAAAAATACTTTATTTTCTAATGGATTTTAGGTGTCTACATCACCAACTTCAGTGCTTTTGTATCAATGTCCTAATATATCATGGGCAGATCTTGGGGATTTCAGCAATTGTTCAAAGTACTTTATGGCTTTGCTTGACTTGTTGAGATTCTTATCCTTTTTTTTCTCTATTCAATTCATTCTGTAGTTGTTCATTCTGCATCATCAAAGTAGAGATCTCAATATCTTTCATATTAAGTTCATGATGAAGGTTCATCATTTGGGCAAGTGTATCCATCTGCATGTTTGAGATCCTTGTTAATTTAGTAGATTTTTCTTCTAGTCTATTTGCAAGATTCTTTTTGTCATCTTCCATCATGACTCTATCCTCAACTGCTCTTTTCTTTTGTTTAGTGATTTCACATAACATTATGGCCTATGATTCATGTTCCATCATGAGAGATCTTATCTCATTTGCTTGAGCTTTGTTTTTCTCCATCAGTTCTACTATTGTTGCATCGAACTCTTTTGTGTCTCCATTGGCAAACACTTGTGTGGTATCAATCTCCTTGTAGTGTATATCATTTTTAGCTATCGCTATCTCCTTTCTTCTTTTCAAAGATTTTCATAATTCCACTCTAGCTTCCTCTACTTTTTGTAGGGCTAGTTGCACATCAATCACTTGATTGTCAATAATCTTTCCAAGTTTGAAGACTTCCATATTCAAACCTTTTTCTCCAAGGTGTTAGACTTCTTCTTGTGAGAACCTTGCAGCTCTGATACCAATTGTTGGAATATCTTAATGCAAAGAATGCTTCTGAGAGGGAGGGGGGGTGAATCAGAAGTACTAGCTTCTAACCTATTTTTATCAAATCCTTAATAACATAATATTGAAATGTACATGCATGCATATCAACATTAAGAAAATTTTATGATAAACACATGTGCATCACCACATAACACTAGAAATTTTGGTAACCCAAAAACCCTCCAGGAATAAGAAGGTAAAACTGGGGTGGGGATGATACCCACAAAATCACTGCAGTAATAATGTTTGACCACTTCTGATGATCTACCCTGTTAAAGGCTTTACATAGTATCAATAGTGACCTAGTTAAAGGATTTACAAACACTTTACTTGAAGTGTTACCCTATTAAAGGATTTAATCACCTTTTTAAAGGATCTACAAAATAGCTGTTAAGCTAACCTATCATCATAGGATTTCCTTTCTAATACAATGGCTAAAGAGTATTAGGTAAAATAAACCTAATAGCTTACAATCCTTGATTCCTGAATATAGGCACTTGATCTACTTTCTTTTGACCTTGATCCTCTAAAATCTGATACTCATTTGTATCCCCTGCTTTGTTCTGATTAACTGAATATTTAACTCTTGATCTCTTCCTCTAAGTCTTTTTATTCTTCACTCTGAAAATAGTTTGCCTTCCACACCTTCGTCCCTCTACATACAATGAGATTTCATCTTTCTTATAAAGACATTCAAAGACTTATGGTTAGACATGGATCTACGATCCATATTGAATCTTTGTTTCCCGCTCATTCCTTAAACTTTTATCATTGGTTGCATGCCTTCTCCATTTTTCTTATTTCCTACATGTAGATTGCATAGGAAATATAAATAATTTTGTATTATCACTTAAATCCTTTGAGATTCATCATATGTCAGCCATGAAAATGGTTTACATCTAATTTTGTGAAGTTACAAACTCATATGCTGATTCTGAGTTACTCGACACTTACTAATTCCTGATGCTCAGCACCTTCTGTAACTTAGCTCTTGTATCATTCCTATCTTGCTCAACATTGTTTATGACTCGGCACTTGGATCATGCTCGACACTTGTAGTCACTCATCATTTGATCTTCACTCAGCACCTGAATGCTGCTCAGCATCTAAAGATCACTCAGCACCTGATGGCTTTCTTGACTTGGCACAAGATGTGGTTCGACATACATAGTGTACTCGGCTTTAATGTAGAAAGTGGTTAAGTGTGTTGGCACTCAAGTGTCAAAACCATTCTTAGACAAAAAAATATAATATAATATAATATAATATATGGTTGATATATTATAATGATGTATAATATATCTTATGATATATTAATCAATATAACCAAAGGTTATTTAAATAAATTATATAGATCTCAATACTATGATACTTGATTAATGAATAGATAATATTTATAACAAGTAATATTATTAATAATGATAGATATAATATATGTTATATTATTAATATAAATAATTCTTAATATAATATAATTATTATTAATGAAAAGACATGACTCTATGAAACATGCATATATATACAAAACCAAAACATTGAGAGGAATATCACATCACATATTGTCAAACTAATACAAATAGAAAGGAAATTAGAAAATGTCCCAAAAGGGGACATTGCAAATAGTATCAGAGCATCGATTCTACCATCTTGTAATATCACAAAAGAATTTAAATGAGATGTCAAGCACTTATAAATGAATGAATGAATTAGCATCTAGAGATCAATACAAATAAATTTAACCTTCAGGAAATTGATGAAATATGCTACTATAGACACTTGATTGGAACAAGGTTATGCTATTTTTAATTTTTACTGCACAGTGTATCATATGCAAATAAATTAGTTTATATAGATTTATATGGAGCAGTTAGATGGTTGACAAATTCCAAAGATTATAATCGAGATAGTTTACATGAGATTTGAGCAATGATTTAGTGATGTCAACTTACACCTGCAATCCAGATGTAGATCATGGTTGAGCTTCCATCATTTTTCTGAGTTGTGTGAAAATCTGTAACTTGAATTTGATAGCATTTGATTTATAGAAGTTCACATCATCATATTCGAGGGGAGAGAAAGTGTTTGTTACATGGCCAAGGTATCAACAACGCTTTAAATGATCATGATTCTTTGCCTCTCACATTTGATGAGGTGGCCAGATATTTCTCTATTATGATCGCGGAGGCTGCAAACATACTCATGTGACAAGAGACATACATGTGCAAAAAATTAGGTCATGAAGAGTGGTGGAATCAAATTATTTGCTATATAAACCCTCATTGAGCTGGAGATAAAGCATAACTAGGCAGAGTCTGATTGAAAATTAAGAAGAATATGATTGAAAGATGAGTCAAAGAAAGTATCAAGAGTAAAAGAAGTAGAAATATGCATAAATATATATTTAGGAGCTAACATGAATTAAAGAAGTGTCCATAGTATAAAAGGAAATGTGTACTGATAAATAAAAGATAGACAATGCAAAAAATTATTGAATCACCAAATTCAAGAAAATATATATGGCTAGATAATGTCAGAAGCAAAATTAAAAGTTGTAGTGGTAATATGAATGATGAAATTTGGGATAAGTCCAAAGCAATTTATAAATTTGAGGTTAGCATACCTAAGTCAATATGGCACTAATGATAGCATGAATCATAATATTATATAAAGGTGTAATGAACAAGATTCAAGTAGTGATACAACAAAAGGAAGAAAAAGCTTTATGTGAAACCCTAAAATTAAGAAGATGAGATATTATCAAGGGAACATCAATAACATTCAGTCAATGAACAAAGAGGGAAGCCAATGGAGCTTCGAGGAAGTTCAACCATAGTTAAAAATATGAAATTGTAAGTTTTCTTAATTAATGTAATCATAAAGGTGTAAAATTGATTATTTGAGAAATGATTTAGGGATTTCAAGTAGTTTTCCTATGGAGTCTACAATCAAGGAAGGTCTATAAGATGCCTTATTGTAGTACTAGTTAAGGGAAAGACTATATAGAGACCCTACTGTATTTAACTTTCCTATGGAGTCTGTAATTAAGGGAGGTCTGTTAAGATGCCTTATTGTATTACTAGTTAAGGGAAAGACTATACAAAAACCCTATTGTATTTAAATTTCCTATGGAGTCTGCAATTAAGGGAGGTCTATTAAGACACCTTATTGTAGTACTAGTTAAGGGAAAGGCCATATTTAACTTTCCTATGGAGTCTGCAATTAAGGGAGGTCTGTTAAAACACCTTATTGTAGTACTAGTTAAGGGAAAGGCCTTACTCAACTTTCCTATGGAGTCTACAATTGAGGGAGGTCTGTTAAGACACATTATTGTAGTACTAGTTAAGGGAAAGGCCATATTTAACTTTCCTATGGAGTCTACAATTAAGGGAGGTCTGTAAAGACACCTTATTGTAGTACTAGTTAAGGGAAAGACTATAAGGGCATCTATCCTTCCTATGAGGTCTACAAATGAGAAAGAGTTGCTATGATACCCTATTGCAATACTAGTTAAGGGGAAGATAGTAAGGGAATCCTAACACTTTCCTATGGAGTCTGCAATCAGGGGAGAACACCCTATTATAGTACTAGTTAAGGGGAAGATAGTAAGGGCACCTTACCAACTTTCCTATGGAGTTTGCAATCAGGGGAGAGTGGTTAGGACATCCTATTGTAGTGCTAGTTAAGGGAAAGATAGTAATGGCTCCTTTTAACAAGAATCTTTCTAGCCAAACCAGCAATCCACTAAGTAGACCACCTTGTGTGGATGCCTAACACCTACCACCAGGGCCAAGGGAGCCAAAGTTCCACTCTTGGGCTTAGTATGGAACTAGCTTGGATTAACGTATTATCATTCAAATTTATTTGAAGTTTATATATATTTACATGCATGTACTGATGTTTATTTTGTGATTGCAAGGTTCATAAGCCTAATGAAGAAGTACAGTCATTGCACATTGTTAATTTTAGGATCTAATCAAGGTTATGTATGATGTGTCTTCGTTGTGTTTGCTTCGTGCCTTCATCTGTCTACATCGTGTCTACTTCATGTTTTTCATAAATCTCTCTTGTCCTTGAATGCAAATGTGTTTTATGTCTATGACAAAGTTTGTGTATGAATAATTTTTCTTGAGGACAAGAAAAATTCAAGAGGGGAGGACTGTGATGTCCCCATTTTGACAAGTAATTTAAATAATAATAAATACTTTATATATATAAAGTAATATTAATAAATAATATTAAAATAATATTATTATGCTATAAGTAATATTATAATAATTATATTATGTATGTCGTATTATAATAGTAATACGAATGAAATAATAAATAATGATAAAGATATGTTTAATATAGCAATACTATATTAATAAAGTATTATAATATAATATAATATATATAGTTGATATATTATAATGATGTATATTATATCTTATGATATTAATCAATATAATCAAAGCTTATTTAAATAAATTATATATATATCTCAATACTATGATACTCGATTAATGAATAAATAATATTTATAACAAGTAATATTAATAATAATGATAGATATAATATATGTTTTATGTTTAATATATGGTATATTATTAATATAAATAATTCTTAATATAATATAATTATTATTAACGAAAAGACATGACTCTATGAAACATGCATATATATACAAAATCAAAACATTGAGAGGAATATCACATCACATATTGTCAAACTAATACAAATAGAAAGGAAATCAGAAAATGTCCCAAAAGGGGACATTACAATTGGGAAACATCATTGTTATCTGGGACTACTAACTCTTTAAATGCTTGATTAATGATATTTTGATGTTGGGGAGATGCACATAGTAGGTCCAAGATGGATATTTGCATAGTGGTCTTGCTGAGTTGTTCAACAAGGCTATAATCATATTAAGTAGGAGCATTAGGTCTACTAGGGGGTGCAGGTCTAGTAGAGGCCATAGGTCTAGAAGGAGCTCCAAATAGGGTGATCTTGGTACAACATCTAGTGATAGTGCAATGAGAGTCTTCATTCTTTAAGGTGAATGTGAATATATGAGAATTACACTCATCAAAATAGTTGATGGTATAGTCATATCCAATGTGCGTGTAACTCACATTGGCTTGTGAGTTTGAGTTTTAACTGGAGGCCTTCTCTTTGTTTTGATTACCCAAAGGATATTTAAAAATAGTTTGAATAGAGTTGGATGCTAGTAGTGATGGATTGAATGTTTTTACACCATAATTAATAAGGTCTAGTATTGTATGTTTTAGCTGGAAACATGATAAGGTCTTATGTCCTTTGGTGTGGTGGTCATAAAAAAAAAAATTGTCATCCCACCAAGAAGCTTTAATTAGTGGTTCATCTTTCATCAGGGGTAACTACAAGAAGTTATTATTGAGTAATTGTTGAAGTGCAATCTCAAGAGGTATCCTCAAGGGTGTGAACTTTCTATCTTTGGTTTTAGGATTTCTTTGAGGTCCATCTTGCAAGGAAGTCTCAATTTTCTATTGTGGAGGTGATGTCTGATTGGAAGGTTGTGAATTTGTAGGGTTCACACCTTTCAAAGTCAATTGAGGTTGTGATGTGCTAATTATTCATGCATCCTCAATACCATCATTAGTCACATTCTTGCTTTTGGAGAAAAGTTTTTCCTTTTCATTAGATGAGTTGGTGTTTTTGTTTTCCTTGTTCATCTTGAGGATTGTCTTATGGATAAGAGCATCTTTAATACTAGCCCCCATTTTCATCAGTTTGGAGATGGTGCTTGGACTTTTGATCTTAAGTTCATACATTAAGTTGGGGACAATGTTTTTAATGCATAGGTTAACTTTTTGTTCTTTAGGAATGTTTACTGAGCATTGACTGACTAAGCTTCCCTAGTATAGTAAGAATGTGATAAATGGTTCTCCCATCTTTTGTTTAGTTGAGCACAAATCAAAAAGTGTCACCTCATTTGTAATAATGAAGACATAGTGGGAGATGAATTTTTCTACCATATCTGACCAAGGATGTATGTTCCTTTCTCTATATAGAGTCTATTTCTTTTGGAATCCCAAAGTCTTGACATGTTTGGAAAGTTGTTTGAATTTTTGTAGAAAATCCTCATTAGGGTTTTGCATGATAGTTTTTTCTTCAAGCCTTTTGTGTCTATGAGTAGATTGTTTCCTATGGTGAGAACTATGTCTACTTGGTTCTATAATTTCCATGTCTTATGAGTCAGGTGGTGGAGGTATGTTAATACCTCAAAGACAAAAGGTCCCTATTGTGGTAGATGTTGGGGTATTTGTTGTGGTATTTATTGTGGTACTTGTTGCAGTATTGAATGTGATTTTTGTACCATGTTTCATTAGTGCATTACTTGTTATGGTAGTTGTTGTGCCATTTGTTGTGGTTGTTGTTGAGATACCTTTGTTGGTTGCATGTGAGACCATGTATTTGAATATTATTGTAGAGGTATCTGTTGAGGTTGTTGTGGCACATGTTGCTGTTGTGACATTTGTTGTTGATACACAATCTATTTCTCAAGGCATCTTTTTTATTCCAACTATTTTTTTAGCTTCTCTTGTTGTTGCTGGAATTTTGGTCGATACATTGCATGTAAGTCAAGTGGATTTATACTAGAGTGCATGTTAGGGAAGTTGGATCCTTGCACCACTTGAGGTTGTTGTTGTGGTTGATGTTTCTATTGGTATGTCAAATGTGTGTTAAGTGGATTAAAACTTGGTTTTGAATTGGAAATGTTAAGGTCTTGTACCACTATAGGTTGATGTTGTTGTGGGAGTTGGTTATGTCCTTGAGAATTGAACATCACATTTGGGTAGTTGTTTTGGTACCTTTGTGTGTTAGATGTTTCTCCTTGGGACATCATATTGATTTGATAATGACACATATTCCTTTTGGGAATAGGTGAAATTTCAATAAGACATTTCCTTTATATGTTAGTAGGGATTGTTTCAATTGATTTTTCACATGGTGTACTCATGGGAGACTCCATAACATTTGACATCATAAAATTTGGTAAAGTTAGGAGAAATGGTACTCTGTGTTGATTTTATTCCAAAGGAGGTATATTTGGCATCACTTTAGGCATGCTATATTGTTGCATTATGTGATTGAGATCAAGTCTTAACATCCTTTTGTGGTATTTAGGGAGAGTCTTGTTTCCATTTATTGGTGGGGGTTCATCAAACAAGGGATTAATGTTGATCTATTCAAAGGTACTTTGCAGGATTTCAATGGTTGATTCCTCATGGGACCTTATAGGTGTCATCATTGTGTTTAAAAACTCCAAAGGTTGTTTTTCATTATCTAAGTCCAAATTGATCATAGGCTATATGGTTTCAAGTGTTGAGTTGGTTTGATGTTTGGACTTAGGCACCTCCAAGTTTTGGTTGAATTTGACAATTTCTTGGGTTGCCAAAAGTTTAAAGTCCTTCCAAAAGGTTTTGTCTTAACATGCCCTAATCATTTATTCATTAGTGATGTCATGATCAATGTCAAATTTATCACTTAGGTGTACAATACCTTGTTGTGGGTTTGATATGTTAGGCTTGAAGGTACTTGTGTTGGGTTTGCTGAATTTGAGGGAGTGTGTTTGTTTATCCTTAATTGTGGTTGGTACAATACCACCTCAGTTGGTATTAGTAAAAATATAGGTTCAAAGTTAGGGCTCCATTGAACCATTCCATATGTAGGGGAATTGCTTGAAGGGAATCTCATAGTAGGTGTGTTTTTTAGGGTTTGTTGTATCATCCCTTGATTGTTGTGTGTTGGCATAAAGTTATTTGCCATTAGTGACAACACTCATCTTACAGTTCTAATTGAGTAATATAGTTCTAACCGAGTAATACAGTTCACACTGAGTAATACAATGCAGATCGAATAATGGAAACACAGTTCAAATCAAGCACTGGAGACACAGTTCAAACCGAGCACAAGAAACACAGTTCAAACTGAGCACTGATGGCATAGTTCAACCAAGCATCAAGACACAGTTTTAACCGAGTGAAATTGCACTTAGAATTAATCGAGTATAGAAGCACTCAGTAATGACCAAGTGAGGAAGCACTCAGTGATGACCGAGTGAAGATGCACACAGTAATGACCGAGTGAGGAAGCACTTAGTGATGACCAAGTAAAGATGCACTTAGAATTAACCGAGTGAGGAAGCACTTAGTGACGATCGAGTGAAGATGTACACAGTAATGATCGAGTGAGGAAGCACTCAGTGATGAGCAAGTAAAGATGCACTTAGAATTAACTAAGTGAGGAAGCACTTAGTGATGACCGAGTGAGAAAGCACTCAGTGATAACCGAGCTTAGGAGGTTATCGAAGAATTTAGTTTCTACCGAGTGACACTATATCTACCGAGTCGCCAGTGGTTACTGAGTTCCAGGCAATGTTGTATGACTAGTATGAATCAAGCCCCTACCTCTACCAAGTGCATGACGATGCCGAGTAACATAGTGGATGCCGCGTATCAGAAGGTCATCAAGTCTGTTTGAAGAGCCCGAGTTTATTTTACCATTTGGCCGACTCACTTATATTTTGTTTACTTGTGTTTGGCCGACCTTGCATAAATAATTATTGGAATGGTATATATATTTCATGTATTATAGTCATTCAAGTGTACATAGATATTCAAGAAGAAATAAAAGATATTTGGATGATAGTGCAAATTCATTAGTAGAAAAGAATACTCAGCAAGGTCTACTAGGAGCAAAAATGATTTCATCAATCACAGAAGGTGATCTACAATAAAGAACTCAGTGAAATTGTAAGTTGATCTATTGGTTCATCCTAACAGGTGAATCATTTTTGTAAATCCTTTAACAAGGTAGACTTAACCATCTTTATTCAAATCTCCTAACAGAGTGCATACTTATAAAGTATGTTTGTAAATCCTCTAACAAGGTGGATCTAGCAATCCTCTGAGCTCCTAATAGGGCAGATCACCAGAAGTGTTCATTGTAAACCTTAACCAACCAACTTCATACTGCAGTAATGAAGCTTTGTGGGTATCATCCCCACACTACTTTTACTTTCTATTTTGGAAGGTTTCTGGGTCACCAAATCTCTGTACATATATGTTTTTAATGTTTAACAGTTTTTATGCAGCAAGATAGATAAGTAAATGTTGTGTATGGTTCACTTAAAAAATTTTGTGGTTACTAATTCACCCCTCCCCTCTCAGTAACCTATTATATCTTGAATATTTCCAATAATTGGTATCAGAGCTTTTTGGTTCTCAGGACAAAGTTTGACAGCTTGAGCAAAGATCTAAGTAATGGAGATATTTAGACTGGAGAAAGTTATTGAAAATGAAAAGCTAGATCTAGAAATGGCCATGGTTCAACTCAAAGAAGCAAAGGAGCATCTTTCTCAATCCCTAAAAAGAAGAAAGGAACTTGCAAGACAAATGAATGACCATCACTATGTTGAAGAAAAGATTGAAGATTTGTTACCATCAAGTAGTTCAGAAGAAGCTGACAAGGCAATCAAAGAACTTCTAGAAAAGAATGGATCTCTGCAAGAAGAGTAAGAAAACTCAAAAGAGAACAAGAAGTCCAGTCCATTAGGTTATGTGAAGTTTTGGAATAGAGAAACAAAGAAAATGAAGACTTAGAGGTAAGGAATAATCTATCCCTTCAGCATGAAAATCTTATAGGACAACTATCTAATGCAAATGAAGAAATCATGATTCTAAGAACTAAGAATGAAAGTTTGAGAAATGATTTAATCACTAAGAGACAAATCAATGTAAGTTTGCATAGTGATCTGAGAACTGAGAGACAAATCAATGAAAGCTTGGAAAATGATCTAATCATTGAAAGGCAAGTCAATGAAAGAATGATGAAATGCCAAGCAGATATGGATCAATTAAATTTGCAAAATGAGCAGAATATTCATAGACAAAAAGGTAAAGCTGGTCTTGGATACAATGAAGAAGGTGAATCTTCAAAAATAAGTACCCAAAAGAATAAAAAACCTACTTACAATCACTTTGGAAAGTTAGGTCATACATCAAACAAATGCTGGAGCAATGGAAAAGCAAAATTCAATGGTAAATGTTTCAATTGCAATCAGCATGGTCACAAAGCAAATGAGTGCAAAGAAAACCAAAATTTGAAGGCAACTATCACAAATGCAATAAACATGGTCACAAGCCATTCCAATGCAGATCCAAATCATTCAATCCAGCTGAACAACTTGTCAAAGCCAAATTTGGATGGGACTACAACACTTGGTGCAGATGTCACTATTGTGGAGAAAATAGACATACTGGCTTAAATTGTGCAAGAAATCACCTAAGGAAGAAGGACACTATTGTAAGGTGCTATACATGTACAGAACTTGGTCATATAGCTAGAAATTGTATGAATATAGAAAGAATTGAAGATGGAAAGAAAATCAAAGCAGACAACATCCAGAAGCAAATGAAGCAACAATGGATTCCTAAATCTACTGAACAAGATAAGTCAAGCAATGGCAATGTCACTCAAGAAATGAGTGACTCCATCATTTCCAATTAATATTCATAAAAGAAAGTATGGAACTGCATCCTCCAAGAATAATCCTAAGTAGTTCCAAATTAAGAAAAATGATCAGATTAGTATGCAGATACACTTTGATCCCAAATTAGTTTAAGACTCAACCGAGTTTGGTTGGGTGCAACAAAGTTTCACTCATCGAGTTGTATCTACCGAGTGAGGTCGGTTCATGACCTTACCGAGTTAAGTTGGTACATCAATACTTTGTTTTGATCATCGAGTTGATAGTTTCTGCCAAGCAAGTGGATGACAACCTGTGATTTCATCTACCATTGTACCAAGCATTTATGAAAATTGTTTTGTCAAAAGGGGCAAAATTTTGATCTCATTCTTCACTACGAACTTTAAGCTAAGTTATCTTCTGCAATTCCAGAGCAAGCTTACAATTTCGAGCGAATCTTTTTTTAGAGCGAAGAATCTATTCAGAATTTCTCTTCACGTATCGAGCAGCAATGGTATCTGGAAGTAGCAGCTCCAAGGAAAAGAGAGGCTCAGAAATGCTAGTTAAAGGTGTGGAATGGAAGGTGCCAAACTTCAAATTGACACCAGCAATTGCAGAATCAGTTGACCCTAACAGTGCTCAGTCTCAAATTCCTTTAAAGGTACTCCTTATAAATGGCATTCACTCTCATTTCAAATGTTCTATTCAAGAGCTTGGAAACCTAGAAATTGATAATACCCTAGGTGAAATGAGCGTAGATGAGAATTTGAAACCCAAGCATAAGAATCTTAAAACAAAAGGGTTAACCCATATTTCACATTTGCCAAGAAAATTTCAAATTAAATGGGTTAGGTACGTACTCAGTCAGGTTCACAGTGGGCAATTGTGGTTAGAGCAACTAGTGTTTATCACAAAGAAAATGATTAACAAAATTATTGGCCTTTCCATACTGAGCAAAGCTAAGACTACCAAAACCATAGGTTGGGAAGAATTGCAAAGGCTAACCGAAGAAGAATGGGATGGTAGAGGACTTAAGCTCAGTACAGTAACCGACACTGAATTAAGATTTGGTATTCATGTCATTGCTCACAAAATTTACAATTCCAGCCATCCAAATAGTGTACCCTGCGAAGCAGTAGATTTAGCATATAAGATAGTAAAGAAGAATGTTGAGTTTGATCTGTCTGAATTGCTTTTGTCTCAATTTAATAAAAATATGGAAAGCTTAAGGACTTCAAAGAAAAATTCTTGCAAATTTGGTTCACTTTTGATCTGTTTATTTTTATATGTTCAAAAGTCTTTTCCATCAAAAGGATCAGTAGTATGGAGAAAAGATATTCCCGTTCTTTATCAAATAAATGAGTTCATTGCAGAATTAGGTGAAATTTTTGACAGTTTTTTGGATAATTACTTTGAAGATTTTAAGGAAAGAATAAACAATAGGTTCTGGATTCCACCAAAACTGGTTGAGGAATATAAAGAAGATGTATGCTTTATGGTAGATTGTGACAAAGTATACACACAAGTAGTCAGGCCCCGAGTTGCATGGGTGAAACCTCTACCTTATGAGGTTAATATTGATGAAACCAAAGACATCATAGAAGCACTAGTGAATGACCTAATAGACCCAAAGCAACCAGTCTTTGGAACTTATGATGAAGCTAAAGCCAAAATTGAGCTTTCAATCAAAATCCCTCAGGTCATTAGCAAAGGAAAGAGGAAGATTGCAAAGCTAAAATTAGAACTTGGTCCTCTGATGATTACTGAAGGGAAATGAGAAGATGATGAAGAAGAAGAGGAAATCGAGTTAGAAAAAGAAGAGGAGCCTCAACGAAAGAAAGGTAAGGTGATTATCACCAAACCTAAAAGGAAAACAACTGCAGTCTTTTCTAGGAGAACAAGACAGGGGAAGAAAGAACCTATATTTTTCAAGCCTCCACTCACATTTGAGGCAAGGTTGAAGCAACTAGAAGAAGGTACTAGCTTCACAAACTTAAAAGAATTGAAGTTTGAGATAAGAACAGAATAGGAGAAAATGCAGATTGAAGAATTGGTATTGAAAAAAATGGGAAGATGGAAGTACTCTCCTAAAGAGATTGCCTCTCAGATCCCCACAGAGCTATTGGAGAGGTTGCAACCAAGATAGGAAATTGCAACCAAAACTGTCAAAGATATCTTTGAAAAAAGCTTGAAAAATCTCCTACCGAGTCTCATTGATGTAGAAGTGAAGAAATCACTGAAAGATCATGAAGGAAATATGATGATTATATTTCACACTTGTTTTATACTTATCAAAGACATTGAGCATGTTGTCAATGATGCAACAAACATGTGGAAACATATCTATCATCTACATAAACCCAGTGAAGATATTTTTGAAATCAAGGACAATGATAGTAGTGATGATGATATTGAAGATATTCCAGGGGATCTGCACTCAATGATGATAAATGTTGAGGAAGAATTCAAGGAAGATGAAATGGAGGAAGAAGACAAGGAAAATGACGAAGAAAAAGCTGATCAAGCTAAGGAGGAAGATGATCCTGTAAAAATTGCAGCCAAAGTCACTGCATCTCTTCCTCACTCTCCACCTAAAGCAGCTACATCATTTGTGGAGATATCCTCTACTAGTGAGATTGTGTGCACAACAGCTTCATCAATTGTTCAATCTTCACCTGTCTCCTCTCAGCTCCGGGCACCATCTATGCAAGTGTCTACCACTTCATCAGTCAAGCTGTAGCCATCTTCATTGACTGAGGCATCATCAGCTACAACATTATGTTCATCAGGCATATCAACTTCCACTACAGAGTGTTCAGTAAGTGTACCCACTAGTACTTCAATTTTGACAACTTCATCTGCTCCAATTTTTGCATCTGTTAGTTCTCCCATTCCAACCTGTACATCAATCTTGGGAGGAACATCAATTTTTGATACTGTTAGCACTTCTCTCAATTTTCCTCTAGCTAGTCCTATTCCAATTTTGTCAGCCAGTCCAACCTCATCAACTATTGTTTCAGTCTCAAAGGGAAAAGGTGAAGATACTGCAGGAAGAGAAAAAAGATACATGATTTCCAGCAAGGCAGTGGATGAGGAAATAGACATGGATAAGGACATTATCATTCCTAAGATAGATCTAGATAATGCATCAGTTGATGAAATGAGAATGGTCAGTCAGCTTTTAGATCAGAAGGCAAGACAAAAACAACTGAGGCATGAGAGAGACCAGGAATATAGCATTATTGAAAGTGCTAAGAATATTCTAACAGAGGCTATAGGTGTTGAAGTAGATTCTACTCAACACATGTTGAATAAGTTAGAAGAGGCTATACATAAATTCAATGAAGATACCTCTGGCCAAGAAAAATTGATTGCAAAGGCAGAGAAGAAATTTGACAATAAGGTGCTTGAGCTCATTGCTTAGCATATTGCATTAAAACAGGTAGAACTGTCTACAATTTTGAATAATTTTGAACATTCTTTTAATAATGTAACTTCACTTTTTGGAAAAATTTGTGATGTTACCATGTATACTAAGGAAATCAAAGAAAAGTTGAATAAAATTGATGAGGATATGAAGGTCAGTGCACAAATGTTGCAACTTGACCATAGTTCAAGTTCATCCCATCATCTCAGAATAAGATTTTTGTTAGAGAAATAGGCAAAATTGTTGAGAGAGGAAGCAAGGATCAGGTGTACCCTGATTGACATCCAAAATATGATCCTTCCTGTCATGGAAAAAATGTAGAAGCATATTGTCCATTCCAAAACATTGATTCATGACAAAAACTTCTCAATTGCAGATCATATGATTGAACTATCTACAAAAGTTCAAATAGCACTCTCCACCAGCAAAATTTTGCAAGAAAATTGGGATAAGACATTAGCTCTTATTCTCAAGGTACATTCTAAGTTTATCTCTCATTTTAGACTCTCTGTGTAAATATATATTATTTAATTTGGCATTATTGTCAAAAAGGGGGAGATAGCACACTTCCATGAGATAATTGTGAAAGAGATATGTGTAATAACTTGTAAATACTGTGCATATTGTATGGGGGAGATACATGTAAGAAAGATATGTGTAATAAGACTTGCAAAGATCAATTTTGAAAATTCAGAATTGTATGTCTATTATTTTTTCACATAATTGTTTTTGTCACTAATGTTAAAGGGGGAGATTGTTGGCATAAAGTTATTTGCCATTAGTGACAACACTCATCTTACAGTTCTAACTGAGTAATACAGTTCTAATTGAGTAATACAATTCACACTAAGTAATACAGTGCCGACCAAATAATGGCAACACAGTTCAAACCGAGCGCTGGAGACACAGTTCAAACCGAGCATAGAAGACACAGTTCAAACTGAGCACTGAAGCCACAGTTCTACCGAGCATCAAGACACAGTTTTAATCGAGTGAAGTTGCACTTAGAATTAACCGAGTAAGGAAGCACTTAGTAATGACTGAGTGAGGAAGCACTCAGTGATGACTGAGTGAAGATGAACATAGTAATGACCGAGTGAGGAAGCACTCAATGATGACTGAGTAAAGATGCACTTAGAATTAACCAAGTGAGGAAGCACTTAGTGATGACCGAGTGAAGATGCACACAGTAATGACCAAGTGAGGAAGCACTCAGTGATGACCGACTAAAGATGCACTTAGAATTAACTGAGTGAGGAAGCACTCAGTGATGACCAAGTGAGGAAGCACTCAGTGATAACTGAGCTCAGGAGGTTATCGAAGAAGTTAGTTTCTACCGAGTGACACTATATCTACCGAGTCACCAATGGTTACCAAGTTCCAGGAAATGTTGTATGACTAGTATGAACTGAGCCCCTACCTTTACCAAGTGCATGATGATGCCGAGTAACGTAGTGGATGTCGTGTATCAGAAGGTCATCAAGTTTGTCTGAAGAGCCTAAGTTTATTTTACCATTTGGCCGACTCAGTTATATTTTGTTTACTTGTGTTTGGCCGACCTTGCATAAATAATTATTGGAATGGTATATATATGTAATGTATTATAGTCATTCAAGTGTACATATATATTCAAGAAGACATACAAGATATCTGGATGATAGTGCAAATTCATTAGCAGAAAAGAATACTCAGCAAGGTCTACCAGGAGCAGAAATGATTTCATCAATCACAGAAGGTGATCTAATATAAAGAACTCAGTCAAATTGTAAGTTGATCTGTTGGTTCATCCTAACAGGTGAATCATTTTTGTAAATCCTTTAACAGGGTAGACTTAATTGTCTTTATTCAAACATCCTAACAGAGTGCATACTTACAAAGTATGTTTGTAAATCCTCTAACAAGGTGGATCTATCAATCCTCTGAGCTCCTAACAGGGCAGATCACCAGAAGTGATCATTGTAAGCCTTAACCAGCCAACTTCATACTACAGTAACAAAGCTTTGTGGGTATCATCCAGACCCTAGTTTTACTTTCTATTTTGGAAGGTTTTTGGGTCACCAAATCTCTGTGCATATATGGTTTTAATGTTTAACAGTTTTTATGCAGCAGGATAGATAAGTAAATTTTGTGTATGGTTGACATAAAAAAAAATTTGGTTACTGATTCACCCCTCCCCTCTCAGTAACCTATTATATCTTGAATATTTCCAACATTGTGATCTTGTGGATACATGCTTAAAGGGTCCACAAGTAAGGTTTATGATGCTTCAATTTGGTCTTCATTAAATGCTTGTTGGGTTTTCATGCTCTTCTTTGGTCTTGGATGAGGTTTTGGTTACATTTATGCCATAGAAAATAAGGGCTGGTATAGTTCTTTGGGTCTCTGAGCTAATTATGTCCTTGTAAGTTCTAGCATGATACCTAAAGATGTAGATGGAATAGAGAATAACCTAAATTGACTCGCTGCCTCCCAAGTGTGCACCAAAACTACCAACTATGCTCCAACAGTACCACGTGTGTCCTTGGTGAACTTGGGGACCTAAAGGTAAGAATTTTGTAAGAAAAAGGTATGTAGTAGGTAAAAAGAGGTGTTAGGGTGCCTAAAATGTAGAATGTCAATGATTTGAGTGTGTTTAGGTGTTGTCAAGGGTTTAGGGATACAATTCCACGTATGGAAGTGAACATTAGGGTTTTGAAACCTAAGATGAAATCCCTAATTAGCAAGTGTACTATAAAACTACCAATTGTGTACTAAAACTACCAACTACACACCTGAAGTGTGAAGTTGGTAAAATAGAGCAAAAATTGGAAATCTAGAAGTGGGTATGCAAGATATGAGTGTTTTTTGGATTTTCAAGTGTTTAGGGATGTTATGCATTGTTATGAAGTGCCAAATGAACTAAGGTTTTGATATGAAAGGTGAAAATGTCCTAGGAAAACTATGCAAAAGAAAATATAAAGTGATGTTTTAGAATTTGACTAAAGGAGATGAAAATTATTGTATGGTATGCAAAATGATGATTTCGGTTAGACTTCATACTTGGGTTAGACTTTCAACTTGGGAATGACATTGGAAGTTGATGTATGCAAGGTGGACTATGAAGGAATGGTGTGCTAAGGCTGATGATGACATTTAGGATATGATTGAAGGGTTGGACACAAGATTTGGACAATATGATTGTTGGATTTGTTGATGGGATTAGAAGGTTGCATGTTTGATTCAAGTCAGGTTCTCCAATAGTAGGACTAGAAAATGTGATAATCTCTAACACACTATGAGAAACTCACAAACTCAATAAACATACATTGAAACCCTCTAGTATACCATGAAATCCAAATAAACAAAAAGAAGAAACATAAAGTTAGAAAACCCCCTTTCATTTGTAGCTCCCATGTCCTTCTTTCTTCCCCATATGATGTAGCTCCAATTTTCTATAATGCACACAATTAGGAAGCAAAAGCTTATGATAATGATATGAGAGTACTAGAAGAAATAATTTAATCTTGAGAGAGAAAAATACATAATACCTAGGGACTTTAAGGACTTGAAGAACCCAAAATGAGAGGAAGAATGCTCATTTTATAATCATCACACAAGATGAGAGCATTGGCCTTGTCACCTTGGATATGTGACTTGGAAAGAGATTCCTTTGAGAATCCATGAGACAAGATTCCAAATGTAGGATTGTGTGAAGCTTAGAAGTCAAACATGGCTATAAATGGAAAAGGATCTATGATGCATTATGAGACACCTCAAACCCACTTAAAGCCAAGAATCTATGACAATGGAATCCAAATATGGACATGTGTAAGGAATAAGAATATATGGATTATGACATATCTTAGACAAGTGTAAATGGAGAATCCATGATTTTCAATGTCCATGTGTGACAATGATGTCAATATTATGTGGAATATTTGAATTAAAAATCCATTATTCTAAAAAAATAGAAATTAGTAAAAGTGGAATTAATGGTAGAAAATATGACTTAGGAAATTGTGAAATTCCATGGTTTCTGAATGATGAACCAATTAATTAATAAAAAGAATTAACTAAGGATGATAATTAGGAAGAATAATTAGTAAAATGGCATAGGATTAAATTATGCGTTATTTAATCCTATAGAGAAAATTAGTAAGTGATTGGCCAATTTGATTAAATAGGTGTGACAGTATGCTTTGATGAAAATGTGATGATTATTGAGATTGAATAGGATAATTATTGGTAGACTAAAGCCATGGTCAAATTGATTGATTGATTAAAATTGATAACATGCCAAGGACACGTGGCATGAATTAAGGACATGTAACACTTAATTGATATTGTAAATTCTATAGGATCGAGAATAATTAATATGGTTGATCATACTAACATCAACAGATGCTATCAATGTTATTGAAATGGTTTGATTATGTCATGATTTGACATTGAGGGACTCAAGGATGTCCATGATCAAATGACAAGAATGACAGTTTGACCTAGCACTGAGAGCCATGACGGTACTAAGGTTAGATTGATAGGTTTAATAGATTGATAGCTTTGATAGATTGATAGGTGTTTGAGGCACTGAGAGCCATGAAAATGCCTAATTTTGGATGAATGATGATAGATTTGAAATTTTTGACATACTTTGGTTTGATTAAGACTGATTTTGAGTGATTCTAGGTAGATTTGGGGTGATTCTAGGTTGATTTGATATGCTTTTTAATGATGTTGAAATGGTTTTGAAATGATCTACAATTGATGTGAAAGAGGATACAAATGATGATAGATACTATTGTGATATGATCAAGTTTTCCAAAAGATCAGAGTTAGTAGAATGAGAAAATGGGATGAAATAGTATGAAAATGTGATGAAACAATAGATGCAAACCATTTCTAAGTGTCTACAAATACTACACTTCTCTTTGCAAGATGTCCTTTACATAAATACCATGCCTTTTCAAAAATTTATGCTAGGTCATCTAAGACCATAATATACTTTTCCAACTTAGAGTAAACATCTAGGGTATCAACCCTAATTGGACAAGTAATTATTTTGTAAACAAAACAATTCCTTTCCTTTAATTCCATTGTCTTATTTCACTGGTAAAAAATAAATATCTCTTTTTTGTATAGTTTGAAATGATGTTTGATGTTATACGTGTCATCATCAACATGTATACTATCTCCATCTAACTTCGCTAGTCATAATATGACATGAGTAACAAGTTACATACAAAACAATATACTATTGTAAAGAAAATTCATACTTAGACAATTTTTTGAGTACCAAAAGCTAAGTATCTTTATTTCTGATGTTTCCTATAAGAATTTACATCACGTGTTTCCATAAATGACAAAAATGACATATCTTCATTAGCTAATTGTTATCAATCTCCCCCTTTGGCATTGATGGCAACAAAATAGGGAAAATTGTCTAAGTATCAAAAACTTGTCAAAAACAATATAATAACATTACATTAATCATCTATTACAACTTGTCCATCTTACATAGGCTCATACCTTACAATTTTATCTTCTTCCCTTTACCTAATTTACAATTTTCTTATGCATCTCCTCCCCCTTTGACATCAATGAAAAAAGTCAAAATGTCAAAAAATGTCAAAATAACTACTGCCAAAAACTTTGTTCTTCTACCTTAAACTGATAGTATCTTCATACATTCATCAAAACTTTCCTTAAGACTATTTATAACTTTTTTCCATGTATCCTTGGCTGATTCAATAGAGGTGAGAATTGCACATAAAGCATATGATGCAATCTTAAATGCATTAAGTTCGAAGCATAAAAAGTTTGAATAGGTGTCCTTGGCTTTGACACACTCCTCGAACTATCTATCAACAATAAATATTTTCAGAGAAAGAGATAGTCTAAAATCCAATAATCTCTTCAAAATTTGTTCCTTTTGAAGTTCTATTTTCCTGATATCACTATGCATACTAGCAACTTGTCCTTCAAAGTCATCAATTTTACTAGAAGGTTATTGTATCTAGTTAGGTAGAGCCTCTAGCTCACTCATCTTACCTTCAATCTTACTATCAAGATACTTGGTCAACTTATGGGATAGGGTACACTTGATATACAATGCCTTTCCATCTTGTTGACAAGTTCGAAGTTCCTTGATCAATACAAGTATCAAGACTCAGCAAAGAATTCTTGATGTTCTGACAGATGGTGCTAAATAAATTAGCATCATGTAAAATCTGTACCTTTGACTCTACCAAATTCAAAAAAATTTTAAATCCCTCATCAAAATATTTCAATACTACTTGTGCCCTTTGTTCAAGATCTTCCTCTGTATTTTGGACTACTAGAGTATTGTGTAATCTATCAGTAACCTCCATTAAAGTTCATTGTAGGCTCTTCACTTTCCTTTTCTTCTCAATAAGCTTTGCCAGAGATGAGATCAAGTCAATTTGATCATCATAATCGCTTGTTAGGCTAGCAAATGAAAGTGAAGTAGATCAAATAGATGGTTTAGATTCATCTTCCCTTTGCTTCTTCTCAACTACCTCTTTGATTCTTCTTTTTTCTTTCCCTTTCTCTTCTTTTCCTTTTCTTTCTTTTTCTCTCGTTTCTTCCTCCTCTATTCTCTTCTTCTTATATTCTTCTAATTTTGTCTTCTTTTCTTCCTTGACTCTTCATTTCATTTCATCTTCAAAAAATTTCTACTTAGATTCTTTTATTTTTTTCTTTTCTTCTTCTAATAGCCTCTTCTCCTCTTTAAATTGTTTTAGTTGATCTTCAATAACATTGGCATGAGATTTAGTCTATTTGGAAATCTTGGAAGGTTTAGTATCATCAATGTTAATAATAACATTATTCCAATCAATTTACATTTTATCACCACTTGCTGACACCTCTAAGGTTCTAGGTGTTGGTGAAGGTGCTGCATTAGATTCTTTCATCATCTGACTAATGGCCATAACTATTTCACTCCTTACTTTGTTCTTCTCACCCACCATAAAAGAAATGGTCTCACCTTGTTTCTCAAGTAAGGTGCTAGATTTTTTAACGATCTCTTGACTTCTTCTTCACCATTGGTCTTTCATATTTTTCTTATCATAGACTTTCAAAGTTCTATGTCCTCTTCTCAAGCTAGTGCCTTCTTCTCAATGAGTCTATCATAGAGCTTTTGATTTACCATACCTTCAATATCCTTAAGTTTCAGATTGTTAGCTATTATATATCTCAAAATAGAGATATCAATCTAGTCTTTCTCAATATCATTATACAAGTCATCAAATTTTTTCATCTAAAAAAATTTCCTTTCATTAGGAATGGCTGAAGTAATCTTCTCAATCTTTGGCTTCCATAGTTTTTGAGATTTTCTTGCTAACTATTTAGAAGTAGTTACATTCTCTACCTATTTATCTTCTTGTTCTTGTTCTTCTTCTTCACTAGATTCCATAATTGTCAACAATGTATTTTGTCTCTTTCTAGGTCCAGTAGCCTTTTGACAGACCCTTTTTGTCTTGGTGGTCATAGCTTCCACTAATCTTTCTGATTTCCTCTTTGGCTCACTTGGTTGTACATCCGACAATACTGCATAAGGAATTATCTATTCTAAAGATGTCTCTACAATAGACACTGATAAAGGTTACACATATTTTATTCCATGTTTTTTAGTCTATCTAACTTCTTATGACTCACTTGCTATCATATTGGCCTCATTAGAGCTTTCTTCATTATTGTCTCTATCTTATTGTGAGATGCCTTCTTTTAGGATTCCTGATGAGTTAATTGGGTATTCTCTTCATAAGTCCCAAATCTATGCTTAGCTTGGTCCTTCTCAAAATTCAACAATAAATTAATATATCTAATTGCTACATCATCACTCATCTCATAACCTAAGGGATCCAGGAATTTTTCTTGAGGTTCTACTACTTGAATATAAGTAAAATTTGTAACAACCATAACACATATATCTTCTTTAAATATTTCTACAATTGCAGGTGCAATTTTGAATCTTTGTCTCATCTCATTCTAAAATGTTTTCATTATCAAATTCCCACTATCCAAGATTTTATCTACTGCATGTCTTCTACATACATGTGTGATCTTCTCCATTTTACATCTCTTACTACTCATAATCTTTGTGATAGATAAATATGAAAATATCTTAAGCAAGTGAAAGAATAAATGACTAATTAGTGTCTAAAATATAAACACACCACTCTTGTTCCTCTTAATTTTCTCTAAGGTTTCAAGAAGTTGCATTCTTATAATTTCACTAAGGTTGACTTGTTCCTTCTCAACATATATTTTATAGGTTGCATAGATGAATCCACCTAACTATTCATCAATCTTAGAACTTCCACATATAGAGTAGTCAATGATTCTACTTAGGAATCTTACATTATCTTGTTTAATGGAGCTAATCACCATGGCCTTCCCATTATAAATTGCTTTTGTGAAGCTCTCAACCTTCTTCTTAACAAGTTTCTCATCTATAGGTACACTGCCTTATTTGCTAAGACCAATTACCTCATGAATAAGGTCTACTGCAATGTCAACTATATTGTCTTCCATCCATAGTTTTCCAACATGAATTCTACTTAGTATGATCTGTGTCCACTCATTGATGTCTAATTCTCAGTAGAAATTATATTTGAAAATGTCTAGTTATTTCAAATGTTCAAATTTGGGCTTCACAGTCATATCATGGTTAAAAACTAATTCAATATCATTATTCATAAACTCACCCCCAATAGATTCAAACTTTTTGTTAAGATAACTTCCAACATCTTCCAAATATACTACATTGTTCAAAGTAATGGATAATGTTGAATTACGGTTTCCTTCTATGAGTGTCATGGAAACAATTGTTAATTTTGGTCTCTCCTCATTCTCAACATTATGAACTACTAACATATTCATGATTCTATCAAATATAAAATTTATCAAATAAATTCTACAAATAAATGATAAAATACCTTTTTCCAAAAATAGAGTTTTCTTCAAAATAGCCTTATCAAGTCACTTCTAAGTGCCCTATGCTTCAATTGTAATTGTAATGAATTGGTAATCAAGTACATACTCCATTTTATTCATTCAACTCAAACATGCATTAATTGTGTACTTTGTAAACACAAAAAAGTTGTCAATTACATTTTGAAATCAAATATCTTCTCCAGATCTTCTATCTGATCTTCAAATGCTACTCAAGGTTTACCATAGCTTTCTTCCATCATGACAATGATCCACAAAACTTGACTTCACAAAATCCTTTATAAAACCATATTTCTTCATCTTCTACAATAAAATTAACTTTCTCTGTAATAATAGTAACTCTTAATTCCTTCATAACTAGTTCAAATGAGCTCCAAATTTCAAGTGAGCTTAAATATAGTCTAAACTTATCTCGATACACCTTTTCACAACTTCACTACCCAAAATTCAATCTCTGAATGAAGTTTCAAATTATAGTGGTGTGAACAAACTAAACTCAACTTAGTTGAATCATACTCAATTACCAACTTCAATTTTCCTATCTCATCATCCTCTAACTTTTCTTTTGAGATTTCTAATCCTCTAAAAAATGCTTCATTGAGTTCTTCTGGAATTTCACTAACTAAATTTCTTTGTTCCTCATTGACTTTATTAGTTTTAGAGTTCCTTTCATGGTTCCTTCTATTATTTCCAATTTTTCTTCCATCGTTCTTTCTATTTCCATAGTTTGTTCCATTGTTCCTTCTATCTTCAACGTTTCTATCCATTCTATAATACTTTCTTGTATCTCCAAAGTTGTTGCATAACTAACATAGTGGAGTTCTCCTTCTAGGATTTTTCTGATCAATAGGTGCATGATAATTCTAGGCTATATGTCCAAAATTATTACACTTATAACATACAATCTATTTTTCTTTCTTCATAAGATCTTCCTTCTTTTGATGTCCTTTCATTAGATCTTCTTCTATCTGCATGGTTAGTATTTCTAGACATTCTACTATTCCTTCTATCATTATCATATTTAGGTTTCCTACAATCAAATTCTTTATGACCCATACCATGAAAATTATGGCAATAAAAATCTTTAACATGATTAAATGACTTATTTGTACAATTTCTTTTCATATGACCTATTTCATTACATGAGAAACACTTACCTCTAAATTCATTTCTACTTTCTTAAGGAAATATGACTTTCTTTGATTCATCCAATATCTCAACTTCCTTTCCTTGTCCAACTTCTTTAGGTTTATCAAAAGATTGATTGGATTCAATCTTATAATTAGATTTATCTTTTTCTTATAGATTTGGTCTATTTTCAGGTTTCTTTGTAGACATGTTAAATAGACAACCAAGACCAGTGTTATCATAGATTGGTCTCTATATTAACATTGAATCATCAAGCTTTTCTCTACTAGAATAAAGTTTCTCAAGTTTCTACTTACATTGAGTTAGTTCACCTTTCACAATAGTGTTGTACTTACAAAGTTCTTCATGATCTTCTTTTAGTGTTTCAAATTTAGATGTCCTTTTTGCTAGATTCTCTCTAAGATCTATATTCTTAGTCTTTAATTTGGATTTAGCTTTGCTAGGATCATTCTTCAAATTCAAATTTAGATTGGTAATATTCAATTCACACTTCAAGATCTTGTACACTATCTTTAGTTTTGAATAATCATCATCACTAGTTTCAAGTTTAGTAGATTTAGGCTTTGACTTGAGATGTTCAATCTATTCCTTCAATTTTTCAATATATACTTTAGAGTCTTCATATCTATCCTTCAACTTATCTCTTTCTTTAGTAAGGTGATCAATTTGTTCAAGTGCCTCTTCAAGGTTCTTCATCAACTGTTCCATGTCCATAGGGATCTTACTCAAGTTGGTAAGCCTCTTCTTAGTAAATGTTCTCTGATACCAATTGTTAGAAATAGGAATTAAATTGAGAGAGGGGGTAAATCAATAATTTACAAGCTTTAGTGACCAACTGAATATTATTTATTACTTTGAACCATACATAAGCAAGTAATAAAGTAATGCTACACAGTAATAGTAACCATGCACAAAAATAACTCATAACACCATATTTTGTTAACTAGGAAAACCTTCGCCAAGGGAAAACCCCGGTCGAGATAATAACCAGTAAATAATATACTAATATATGTTCCTTGTTAGAGGATGGATCCTATTAGGAGTCGATGAAAAAATTAAGCATATAGAGTCCCTATTAGGAGACTTTTAATCCCTATTAGGAGATTCCAATCCTATTAGGAGTTGTAGTACAATAGATGCAAGATGAGCCCACTACCCAAACATGCACTTCCATTTACAAGAAGGGATCCTACCCAGATAAGTAATTAGTCCTTTGGTATATAGGTGTTGTAACTTGTTTCTTGACTAATATTCAACCTTCAACTCGATCTCAAATCACAAAAATAGCTTCTCGAAACTTTGCATATATCACATTATAGAAAGTTCAGATTGTGCACAATACTACAGTTCTCTTTGCAAGATTTCCTTTTCATAAATACAATTCCTTTTCACAAATTTCTGCTAGGTTTGCTAAGAACATAATATGCTTTTCCAACTTAGAGTAAACATCTAGGATGTTAGCCCTAATTGGACAAGTAAATATTTTGTAAACAAAATAATTCCTTTCCTTTAATTTTGTTATCTTGTTTTACTGGTAAGAGATGAATATCTATTATCCATACAGTCCATACTAATGTCCAAGATTATACATGTCATCATCAACATGTATAATATCTCCATCTTTTTGAAATATGACTGAAAAGATCATTGTTGAAAAAGGGAGATTATTGAAGAAGAACATATGTTACGATCATTGTTTTCTCACTAATGTAAAACCTGCTATTTGTTGGAGAGACAATTGCTTATAATAGCCAAGTATGATCACTTAGTTGATTGATGAAAAGGATTTAATCAATAAGATGTAACAACAACACCTAGAGAAAAGGTTGAGTTATGATTATTTAATAAAGTACAAGGATTAGTTAAGACAATGGTGAAATGATGTATTGATAATAATAGAAAGGTTAGCTAAACTTAGAAACTTCAAAATAAAATGTATTACAAAGACAGTCTCCAAAGCTAGAAAAAAGTTGATATAGGTGCCGAGAAAAGTTAGGTCATACCAAGAAGAATATTAGTTGGTGTCAAGTAAAACAAAATTCCAATGTATGTTGAGTAACATAGTTAGTGCTGAGAAAAATGCAATGGGTGACAAGCATTAGTAAATCATAGTTGATGTTGAGTAAAATCACAATAGATGCCAAGCGATGTAGTATGAGTTGAGCATTAGAAGGTTAATAATGCCGAGCTACGACATTATTAGGAAAGTCAAAGATTCTTTGAATCTGAGCCGATAAGTTTGTTATCTTGATTTTTTTGAACTAGGTGGAAGATAAGGATGATCAATTGGTGGTACATAATTCTAGGATAACCATTTTTTAGGTGATTTCAAATGGATTCTAGGAGAAGATTCTAGAAGAAACAAGATAAGGGCTAGATACATTGTATCCTACCTAATCCATCTAAACCCTAAATTGGATGATGGAAAATAGAGTGGGAAAAGTATTCTAATTTCCTATTTAAGGAATGTTTGGTCATGGGGCAAAGAGAAGGAGTGTGTGTTGTCAAGGAGAATACATTAAGAAGGTTAGAGAAGAGTAAGGAAGAACAGAGATAGAGAATATGCTTCATCAAGTAACCATAGAAGTGACTACATTTGCACAACAAGCAAGAAGGCTTAAGGAGACAAAAGATTAAAGAGTGAACAAGTTGCTAGAGCTATAATGATTGAAAGCCAAGAAAAATTGAGAACTAAATTGGGATTTAAAATCTGCAAGATAAGTTGTAAGTTGTATCAGATAAAAAGCTCTACTCTTACTCTGTAACAATTGTATCAATTAGGGAAAAATCCTTTGGAACAAAGTTGACTTAATAGTCATTAGAAGAAAATCCTTTAATAGGGTGGCATTCCAAATGAATGGCCTAAAGTCCTTTAAGAAGGCTCACATTTAATAGAGTGTTTGAAATCCATTAACCAAGTCACACTTAACAATGTTTGTTATAACCTTTAATAGAGTTATCCTTTCAAAGGGCATCACTTCAGAAGAGTGAAAAAGGAGTAGCATGTTACTGGTGGTTTTTCCCAAATTGGGTTTCTATGTTAAATCATTGTGTTATGTGTGTTGATGTTTCATGTTTTATTGGTGCATATTGATTCATCAGTAACCTGCAAGTTTGAGTGATTAACTTGGATGCATAAATGTTTAATGGGCTCACTAAGCTAATTGAAAAAATTTTATTGGTAAATCTGGACCTTGAATAACTGATTCACCCCTCCCCCCCCCTCTTAGTTATTCTAAATAATTCTAACAATTGGTATTAGAGCCATCTACTAACAGAAATAGCTTGAAGGTACTAGAAGCATAAAGATCAATATATCCAAGAGAGAAGTACCCAAGTTTAACAGAGACAACTTCCCTACATGGAAAAGTCTTATGCGATTGCTTCTCAAAGGAATAGGAGATCACCCACAATCATCAATTATAGTGGAACATGTTGATCTAGTTAGAGTGCCTACTACTGAAGATATGAAAAGGAAGAAAGAGCAATATCAGGCAATTTTGGAGATTGCCTCTGCCCTCAGGTATGCAAAATTTGATGACATCAAGGGATGTAACACTGCATGCAATATGTGAGAAGCCCTACAAACCATCTACAAGGGAGATAAAATTTTACAAAGAGCCAAGTCGAAGACCCTCAGAAGTAAGTTTGATGAAATGAGAATGGAGGGAGGTGAGAACATTTCTCAATATGTTGCTAGAATAAAAGAACTTATTAGTGCAATAAAAGGTGCAACTGGTCATATAGATGATGATATTATTCTAAGAAAAGTCTTAAGAACATTACTGCCTATCTATGCTATAAGAGTATCTACTATCTAGGAATTTAGATGCATTCCAAGGAACAATATAACCCTTGAAGGTCTAGTAGGAAGACTCATTTCTTTTGAGTTATCCAACTTTGACAACTACAAGCCAGAAAGTCTTGAATCTGCTTTCAAGACTAAGTTGTTGTTGAAAGATTCTAATGACAAGAAGAAGAGCAAGAAATGAAGGATAAACATGTGTCCAGTGATAGTGACACTGATGAAGAAGATGTCAATAAAATAGAAGCACTACTAGCAAGAAGATTCCATAGAGGAAAAGGAAAATTTAAAGGTAAGCTACCCATATTTTTTTTAATTGCAATGAAGTTGGACATATTGCTACTAGATGTCTAGAAAAGAGAAAATACAAAGGAAATGACAAATACAAAGGCTGAAGAAATGAAGATAGCAAAAAGTGTGACATTGTAGAAGAAGATGATTCTAATGAACATGATGATGAGGTAGTATATGTTGCAATGAAGGATGACTCTGATGAAGATGAAGAAACTGCACTTGTAACCTATGTAAAAAAGAATGACAAATTGATCATTGAGAGTGGATGCTCACATCACATAATAGGAGACAAAAGTAAGTTCATTTACCCTAATGTAGTATGATGGAAAAAGTGTTAGATTTGGTAATGATGCTCCATGTCTAATAATAGGCAAAGGTTCCATTAAGCTTACAAAAAAAATCTCATGTGATAATGCATACTATGTTGAAGGGTTGAATTACAATCTGTTGAGAGTGTCATGACTAAGAAATGTAGGTTGCAAAGTTGAGTTTGGAAACAAAACTAACAAGATATTTGACATAAATGGAAATTTGATAGGAAAATGAGGTCAAACTAGAAGCAATCTATTTTACCTTGACATACAGGATGATTCTTGTCTCATTATTAAATTTGATGATGTGCGGCTACGGCATAAAATTCTATGTCACTTCTTCTTTGATAACTTGATTAGTATCAGCAACATGAAGAATGGTTCATAAGGCACAACACTGGGTGAAGGTTTTGCAAATGGGGTTACAAGATTTGGGTTTAACCATGGAAGAAAGTTTTTAGTTAAGCACACTCAAGCCGGAGTAGTACTAGGATGGGTGACCTCTCGGGAAGTCTCGGTGCTTCACCCCTGTGAGCATCACCTAGATCTAATGAGTGCTAAGTGTTCCATTTATTCTCATGAGAGATGGATTCATGTTGAATCACTACTCATGAAACATGGGTCAATGAGTTTAACTCAAAATCACACAGTTAAATCCTGATAGCAATATCATAACATGAAGAAAGTCAGAGTTTTGCCCAAGCTGAAAAATCCTTACAATGTAATATGCAAACAATGTCAGCTAGGCAAAATAACTAAGTCAAGTTTCAAAAGCAAAACCTATACTTATAAAAAAGTATTAGAGATTGTTCATACTAACTTGTGTGGACCTATAGAAGTATAGTGTTACAAGTGTTAGAATTCTTTAGAATAACTGAGAGAGGAGGGGGTGGGGGTGTGAATCAGTTATCCAAGATCTAAATGCCTTAATAATACTTTTTTACAAATTATAGTGAATCCATAAAATTTTCATCCATCCAAGCTTAAATCAATCGTCCTAGCAAGTTACAGAAAATCAACATTCAGCAATAAAACATGCAAGATCAACTCATGACATAGTGATTTACGTGGAAACCCAATTTGGGAAAAACCACCAATAACATGCTACTTAATTTTCACTCTTCTAAAGTGATGCCCTGTTAAAGGCCTACCCTATTAAAAGCTTACAACACACTATTAAATGTGACCTTGTTAGAGGATTTGACCATACTGTTAGGAATGGGCCTGGTAAAAGGACTTTAGAACATTCACTTGGAATGTCACCCTGTTAAAGGATTTTGAACATGGCTATTAAACCAATGCAAGTCCATAGGATTTAAACTATCTATTACAATTGCTAGAGAGTAACAATAATGGATTGTTGATCTGATACAACTTACAACTTATCTTACAAATTTCAGATCACACTTCAGTTCAGTCCTTTTGCTTGGCTTTAATCACTTTAGCTTTGATAGCTTCTCATCTCAAACTTTGTCTCCTTAAGTCTTCTTACTCATCATACCAATGCAACCATATCTATGGTCATCTATTGAAGTAGAGTAACTATTTTCTCTTACTCCTTAGCACTTCCTTCGGCACTTTATGCTTTCATCCTTGACCTCCTCTCTACTTTGCTTTGTAGCCTTATGACTCCTTAAATAGAAATCTGAATTATCTTTTTCCTGCTTGATTCTCCCTCTCCAATTTGAGTTTCAGGTAGATTAGGTAGGGTACAATGTATCCACCCCATATCTAGAAACTTCATCTAGAGTCCAGTTGTAATTTGCAAAAATGTTCTACATGGTGTTCTGTGCCACCAGCTCATCACTCTTATCTTCTATTTAATTCACAAAATTCTAGATGACATCCTTATCAGCTTAGATTTGACAAATCTTTGATTTTTGAAATAATGCAGCAACTTGACACTATTGGTTTATTGATGATTGACACCTTTGTGTTACTCGACACTTATATTTTCTTAGCACTTGATCTTCACTCGGTACTTGAAGATCACTTGGCATCTGAAGATCACTCAGAACTTACTGAAGTTGAACTTGCTTGGCTTCAATTAAGAATCTGTTCGGCACTAACTAGCTTGCTCGACTCTCTTTCTCTAATGAACTTAGTTAAGCTTTATAAATGACTTAGCTAAAACCTTACATCTTTGATGTGTTTTAGTGTGCCCATTCTCTATGTCTTAGAGCATGTCATCAATACACTTTTTCATCAATGGGTTAGCTAATTTTTGTACTTCATTACAACATCATAACTTCAACCTTTCTCTAGGTGTTCTAGTTACTTCTTATTGATTTCCTCCTCCTTGTCAATCAACCAATTGATAGTATTTGGATTGCTAAAACAATTGTCATTCTTGCAAGTAGCAAGTTTGACATCAATGACAAAACAATGATTGAGAACATTCTTTACCAGTTCCATTACTTTTTATGTATGATCTCTTCAATCATTTTCCAACAATCTTTCACATGATCTTTTCAATCATTTCCAACAACAAGGAGACAAGTATATAATTTTTTTTCTAGATGATTACTCTAGGATGATGACAGTCATGTTTCTAAAGAAAAAGTTTGATTCCTTTCAAATGTTTACTTGTACTAGAGAGAAGCTATAAGTAAAATTGTCTATACCCTAAATTGAGTATAGATCAAGAAAGGTACAAATACAATGCCTTTTGAATTATGGTATGCTCACTCACCCAATGTGAAACATTTTAAAGTATTTGGAAGAAAATGCTATATTATTAAAGATACTAGAAATGGTAAGTTTGATGCAAAAAGTGATGAAGGTATATTCCTTGGCTACTCCACAAGAAGTAAAGCATATAAGTGTTTAAATACTAACACTAACAAAATTGTGGAAAGTGTAAATGTAAATTTTGATGAATACATAGAAGTTCATGATGTTGAACCCATCAAAAGACTAGAAGAATACAAATCATTTGTATACTTCTATGAAGGAATGCCTACTAAAGAAGAAGCTACTAATCAAGTTGAGATGTAGCAACAAGTCCTAGTATATGCTAAGTCACAACTAGTAAATATTGAAATAAATTTAGGAACCAAGCTACATTCATATGTCAAGTTATAAAATGAAGAAAATGCACATTCTAATTCTAAAGTTAATACACATAACAGAGATGTCGAGTTATTGGAAACAAATTTGCATAGTGACTCTAAAGCTGAAAGACTAAATGAAGAAACAAGGACTAAACCAAGACTATCCATGTATCTTAGAATACATCGCCCTACTAAAAAAATCATTGGAAACAAGGATGCTAGACCAATGACAAGGAATAGACTAAGGAATGAATCATGCTAGTTGAGCCAAAAAGAACCCAAGACGGTGAGAAATGCACTAGAAGATGATGATTGGTGCAAAGCCATGGAAGAAGAAATTGAGTAGATAGAGAAGAACAAAACTTGGAGTTTAGTTCCAAGACTAGATGAAAAAAATGTGATTGGTACCAAGTGGGTGTTTAGGAATAAGCTAGATGAAAATGGTGAAATTACAAGAAACAAGGCTAGACTAGTTTGTAAAGGATATGCCCAAGAAAAAAGAATAGACTATGGGGAAACATTTTCCCCTATTGCAAGAATAGGAGTAAGAACTCTACTTGCATATGTTTCCTAAAAAGGATTTAAAGTCTACTAGATGGATGTTAAGTCTACATTTTTGAATGGCATACTAGAAGAGGAGGTCTATATAGAATAGCCATAGGGATTTGTTAATGACAACAACAATGATATGGTATATAAACTGCACAAAACACTTTATGGTTTGAAACAAGCACCAAGAGCATGGTATGAAATATATCACAAGTATCTTTTGAAGATTTCATTTAAGAGAACTAATGATAACAACAACCTATACATCAACATAGAAAAAGGTAAAGACATACTATTCTTTGAAATCTTTGTTGATGATATAATATTTGGAGGAAAAGATGCTCTATGCAAGGATTTTGCTAAATAGATGAAGCATGAGTTTGAGATGTCAATGTTTGGTGAGATCAAATTCTTTGTTGGATTACAAGTTTATCAACTAATGGCATATTTTTTACCCAGTCAAAGTACATCAAGGAGATACTAAAAACATTTGGATTGGAAGATTCAAAAACATTAAGTATACCCATGATAACAGGAAATAAGTTATCAAAGAATGATGAGTCGGCTAAAGCAAATCAGACACTATATAGGTCAATGATTGGTAAGTTATAGAATGTTGTAAATAGTAGACTTGATATTGCATTTTCTATTGGAATAGTTGCAAAAAAAATTGCAAATCCAAGAGAAAATCATCTAATGGCACTGAAAAGAATAATGAGGTACTTAAAAGGAATAGAAGACTTTGGCCTATACTATAAGAAGAATGAAAAGTTTGATTTAAGAGCCTATACTGATGTTGATTGGGGAGAAAATATAGATGACAAAAAAAGCAATAGTGGAGGAGCACTTTTCTTAGGCAAGAGACTAGTTACTTGGACTAGTAAAAAGTAAATTTGAACCTCACAATCCACAATTGAAGGTGAATATGTTGCAATAGCTATAAACTATAAAAATATTGTATGGATCAAATGTTTACTCAAGTGTATGAAGGAAGAGATAACAGAACTTGTGATACTTTATTTTGATAATACTAGTGCCATGAATATATCAAAGAATCCAATGATGAATGCCAAGACAAAGCACATTGCAATCAAGTATCATTATGTAAGAGAGCTAGTTGAAGAGAAAGAGGTGAAGATAGAGTATGTCAATTCAAAGGAATAAATTGTTGACATCTTCACAAAATCATTACCCAAAGATGCATATGAATATCTTAGAGGTAAGTTGGTGGTGATACCCCTATTGAAGGTTGTTTAAGTAACAGCAAGACTATTCTACATCAAATAGGTTGATTGCTAAATGACACAAATTGAGGCAGAGGATCTTACTTTATGTATTGCTTGAAGTAATCAATGTGCCAAAATTTGAAATCAGTCACAAGCAAGGTGAAAGAGGGAGAAACTGGAGCTACTACAAATTCTATATCTGCATGTTAAAGATGTTTAAATATTATGTCTTTGGCATTGTTGACAAAGATGGAGAAATAGCATAAACTAATCAAATCTAAAAGATCAAAAGAAAGAGAAGGAGAAATAGCAGCTAAGAGGGAGAAAATAGCACAATTAGGATGATAGATTGAAGAGGAAGAAAAGAGATAATGTATAAGAAAAGGATATGATTACCCTAATCTATCTTGAAAGAGGGAGCTATAAGAAAAGAAATTTAGAGGGAGTCATAAGAAGTTGGAAGCTATTGATAGAAGGAATAGTTTTGAGAAGGAGAAATAATAGATAAGAGGGAGAAAACATCACAATCAGGACGACAGATCAAAGAGGAAGAAAAGAGATGATGTATTAGAAAAGGAGATGATTAGCCTAATCTATTTTGAAAGAGGGAGCTACATGAAAAGAAATTTAGAGGGAGTCATAAGAAGTTGGAAGTTGTTGATAGAAGGAAAAATTTTGAATACAAGATTTCTTTTTGGCATTGTCTTACTATTTTAACATAGTTAGTTTGGTCAAACAAAATGTTTTCCATTTAGGTGACTTGGTTGATCAGTTTGGTTCACCATCAATGCCAAAGAGGGAGATTGTTGTAATCTGATTGAAAAGATCATTGTTGAAAAAGAGAGATTATTGAAGAAGAACATATGGTTCAATCATTGTTTTGTCACTACTATCAAACCTATTATTTTTTGGAAAGACAACTACTAATAAGATCCAAGTACTACTACTTAGTTGATTGATGAAGAGGATTTAATCAATAAGATGTAACAACAACACCTAGTGGAAAGTTTGAGTTATGATTATGTAATGAAGTATGAGAATTAGTTAAGACAATGGTCAAATGATGTATTGATAATATACTTGAAGATACAAAGGTTAACTACACTTCAAAAATTTAGAAGAACAAGTATTACAAAGAAAGTCTACAAAGCTTGACCAAAGTTGATAGTAGGTGTTGAGAAAAGTTAGTTCATGTCAAGTAGAATATTAGTTGGTGCTGAGTAAAAGAAAATTCTAGTGTGTGTCGAGTAACATATTTAGTGCCAAACAAAATGCAATAGGTTTTGAGCATCAGTAAATCATAGTTGATGCTAAGTGAACTTACAATAGATGCCAAACAATGCAGTATGTGCCATGCATCAAAAGGTTAATAATGGTGAGTTCCTACATTATTAGGAAAGTCAAAGATTTTACAAATATGAGTTGATAAGTTTGCTATCTTGAATTTTGTGAACTAGGTGGAAGATAAGGATGATGATCTGGTGGTACAAAATTTTAGGTTAACCATTTTTAGGCAATTTCAAATGGATTCTAGGAGTTTAGCTTCTACAAGAAACAAGATAAGGGGTAGATACATTGCATCTTACCTAATCCATCCAAATCCTAAATTAGAGGATGGAAAATAGAGTGGGAAAAGTATTCTAATTTCCTATTTGGGGAATGTCTGGTTGTGAAGAAAAGAGTAGGAGTGTGTGGTGTCTAGGAGAAGACATTAAGAAGGTCAGAGAAGACCAAGGAAGAATAGAGATAAAGAATATGCCTTGTCAAATGACCATAGAAATGACTGCATTGGCACAATAAGAAAGAAGGCTTAAGGAGACAAAAGATTAAAGAGTGAACAAGTTGTCAAAGCTATAGAGATTGAAAGCTAAGAAGAATTGAGAACATAATCAAGATCTAAAATCTACAAGATAAGTCATAAGATGTATCAGATCAAAAGCTCTATTGTTTCTCTCTAACAATTGTATCAGTTAGGGTAAAATCCATTGGATTGAGGTTGATTTAATATTCATTAGAAAATCCTTTAATAGGGTGGCATTCCAAGTGAATGGCATAAAGTACTTTAAATAGGCTCACTTTTAATAGGGTGATTGAAATCCCTTAACCACATCACATTTAAGAGTGTGTGTTGTAACCTTTAACAAGGTTGGCCTTTCATAGGGCATCAGTTTAGAAGAGCAAAAAAGGAGTAGCATGTTATTGGTGGTTTTCCCAAATTGGGTTTCCACATTAAATTACTATGCTATGTGTGTTGATATTTCATGTTTTATTGTTGCATGTTGATTTATCTATAACATGCAAGTTTGAGTGATTAGCTTGGATGCATAAATATTAAATCGATTAACTAAGCTAAGTGAAAAAGTTTTATTGGTATATCTGGACCTTGAATAACTAATTCAACCCCCCTAACACATCTAACTTCACTAGTCATAGTATAATGTTAGTAACAAGTTACATACAAAACAATATAGTCTTGTAAATGAAATTCATAGTTAGACAATTTTCTGAGTATGAAATTCATAGTTATTCTAAAGAATTCTAACACATCTAACTTCACTAGTCATAATATAATGTTAGTAACAAGTTACATACAAAACAATATAGTCTTGTAAATGAAATTCATAGTTAGACAATTTTCTGAGTATCAAAAGCTAAGTATCTTTATTTCCAAGGTTTCTTGTAACCATGCATATCATGCATTACCTTAAATGAGAACAATTACATATCTTCATTAGCCAATTGTCAATAGGTCTATCAAAAACTTTTAGACAAACAAACTATTCGTGTACCATCCATAATATAAGTGTCAAAAAAGGGGGATATTGAAGAAAAGGAGAGATTGCTAAAAGGGGGAGTAAATGTAGAAACAAAGTAAGACAATAGTCGAAGAAAATTTACTCAATAAGAGTATATGAGATTCATATACATCACAAAAATAATCAACTTAGGGGGTGTTAGGAATTTTTGAGGTATTAATGATAAGTCATAATTTTTGCAAAATTTTGATAATTTGAAATTTTGTATGTGAGATGAGTAAAGAATATAGATTATCTAAGTTATGCTCATAAGTTAAGGTTATATATGCATGTTAAAGTGTTTTTCCCACTCATGTCAAAGGGGGACATTATTGATTTTATTTTGGTTTTGACATATGAGTGACAATACACTTAAGTTGTTACTTAACAGTACTTAGTGCATACCAAGTAAGTAGTGTATTCCCAGTATAAATTACCAGATAATGCATGTCAAGCACTAGTATGTGTCAAATAGATTGTCAATGCTAAGTTACTCTAGTGATGATAAAGTTAATTCATGCCAAGTGATTTAGATGCTAAGTGAATAGTGGATGTCAAGTCATTTAGAGGCCGAGTTACATCGTTGAAGATATAATGGATGTCAAGTAAATAGTTTTGGACATAGTTGTTTGTAATGGCACAAAATCCTATGTAAACCATTTTGGGCTGAATTAATGATTATTTTACAATTCTAGATGATAAAATGAATCTATATTAAGAATCCCTATGTAGTATGTACAACCAATCAATTAAATGGGTGAATTAAGTGGAAAAATGAGTGAATCACAATCATTGATTCATTGATTCTTACCTAACCTTAGGTCACCTAGGTCTTCTTAAGGAAGGAAAACACTAAAAAATTTATGAGAAAAGAGAGAAGTTTTCATGTGCAGAAAAAACATTCATTTTGAATAAGGAGTTGTAACAAAGGAATAAATTGCAAAATCACTTAGACAAAACAAGGGAAAGTAGAGAGGATAAAAATGATACATTTGATTAGAGAGGATCAAGTATACATTAGGAAAGAGGTGGCATGATATTGAGAGGAGATGTTCTAACTAAAGGATCAAGGCTGAATGAAACATTCTAACAAGTGACTCAATAAAAATCTCTTAACTAGGGAGTCCTAGAAGGCTTTTGTAAATCCTTTAATGGGGTGATTACTTCATTGCAAGTTGAAGTCCTTTAACTAGACACACTTCTAATAGGGTGTTGAAATCCTTTCATAGGGTAACCTAATAGCCTTTGTAAACCTTTAAAAGGGAAACCTTTCAAAGGGTATATTATAGTTTAAGATCAAAAAATTGTAACCTTCATTAGACACACTTTACAACTATAGTAGTGAAGATTTTTGGATGTCATCCCCACTGCAATTTTATCTTCTCAATAGAGAGTTTCTAGGTAAGCAAATATCTTGTGTCATATGTGTTGAATTTTATTTTCTTTCATGCCATGGATGAACATGTTTAGTTTGGTATTTCAATTTACATGAAAATTGTGAGATGGATGTGTGGTGAATGTTTTAATGGATAAAGTTTTAAAGTACTTATTCACCCCCGTCTTAGAGTTTACTTTCCCTACTTTATTTCAAGCAATGCATATGTGTCAAGGATCGTAGTTAGAGAATGTATCTTCAAGGAAGGACCTTAAAGGGAGCACTTCATAGAAGACAAAGAAGTAACCAGGGATCTAAGGATCATCAAGAGTGTTATTGATCCTAATGTGGAGATGTCTTTGAGGTTGGGTTAGGATAGCAGGTATAATAGTGAAATATATTTGATTATTGCTTAAATTCTAACATTGGTTTTGTATGTATTATTGTCCTTGCTAGTGGGGACATTACACTTTGGTCTAGTTTGTGGACCTATAGTGACTAACCATTACTTTTCTTAGCTAATACTAGCCTCCTCTTCAAAAAAAATTGGCCAAATACTTGCTAGTCAGCAAACTCAAATGTTTTTGTAGACTCAAGGGATAGGACCGAGCACTCCACATACCATAGGTTTTCAAAGAAGACCTATTTATATGGAGAAATATAAATAAATGAAATTTGTAGGAATCCCTAGTTTTCCTCACCCCATCTTAAATGATTTAAGAGACAAAGTCATAAAGTTTTTAGGTAACAATGATATAACTAGTGAAGAGCATGCCAAAAAATTTACTGACATGTTAAATGATTACCAGGTAAAACATGAGGATGTGGTTATGAAGTTGTTTGTACATTCCCTTACTTAAGATATAAGAGATTGGTTTTGAAGGTTACTAGATGAAAATATTGGCTCATGAAATGATTTGGAAAAACTTTTTAAAAGTAGTACTAATTCAAGAGCATCTCTAGTTGGCTTACAATCCTACATGATGGAAAGATTTTGGTTTAAAGGAGTGTTTCTCTATCATTATTGGGCATAGTTTTGGCCTAGGAGCTTCAAATACTATACAGAGCTCAATAGACATTGGGAGCTTGGTATACTCCATGGAGCTTGATAGACACTAGGAACTAAACATGCTCTAGGAGCTCAAAATTTCTTATGGTTTGGCTGATGCTTAGCTTGGTTTTCTCTAGCATTCAGCTTGGTCTTTGTTTTGATTGGTGCCAAGTTTTTCTAAGCCATATTGTGGCATTTAATTTATGTATGGGTATTTAATTTGTATAGTATGTGAATCGTGGCTCAACATATATTCATTGTAAGCAATTTAATTTAATATGTAATGAATTGGGTCGACTTGTGGAATAGTTAGGTATAAGTGGGGGGTCTTGTAGAGTCTTTAGGAAGATGAGGGATTAGTTTTAGAGAAGAGGATGAAAAATTTGAGAGCTAGTAGTGGTGGCTTGAGAACTAGAGGATTTCTTGGTGGACTTGAGGGTACACACGTGGAATCTTCTTGGTGCTCTTATCCATTTTTTGTTTTGGACAAGTTGGGACTGAGATTTTAAGTTGGATCTTGTAGAACTAATATTGTAATCTATTTTTTAATATTTTTCCCTAACCCAAAAGGCCTTATAGTCAAGAAAATTGGATGTAATCAATTATTTTTATGAAAAAGGAGTTGTGACTTGGTATTAGATCTTGCACTATTCATGCATTCTTGTTGTGTTTCCATTGTGTGGTTATTTTTTGGAGTCTATGATATCTCCTTTGAGGATTCTCCTGCCTAGTATTACATCAGAGGTTATTTGATTGAGGCTAGGAAATCTCATTTAGGGGCTCTCTTGCCTTCTACTACATCAGGTGGTATCAGAGCAAAGGTGTTCCTAAGTGTGTGGATAGATTGCCAAAGTTGAGGTAGTTTTGCACCAGGGCCGTGGGTTGGAGAAGGTTCATCTTGTAGAGCTGATTCATCTTCTAGATTGGTGGATCTATTTCTTTAGGTTTGAAAAATTTGGAAGATTCGTCCAAGAAGATTGGGTCCTAGGGTGATTGATGATCTTAGTGATACTATGGAGGAAAACATCTCTGAGAAGATTATAGAAAAATTTAGATATGAGATTGCATTGATGAAGAGTGACATGATTGCTGAAATTATGAGTTATGTAGTGTACCTTGGCATGTGGGTACTAATGATGGGTATAAGGAAGTAACTAAAGACTTTGTAGTTGATGGATCTAGTGGTAAGGATAGAATCGATAATGTGGAGAGACCTATTGGAACTAGGGACAGTCAATTTTCTAGACCTAGATCTCATTTGAAGTTGAATCATAACTAACGAACTAAAGACATGATTGCTGAAATTATGAGTTACATGGTGTACCTAGGCATGTGGGTACTAATGATGGGTATAAGGAAGTACCTAAAGACTTTGAAGTTAATGGATCTGGTGGTAAGGATAGAACTGATCATATGGAGAGACCTATTGGAACTAGGGATGGTCAATTTTCTAGACCTAGATCTCATTTCAGGTTTCTAATTTCTCAGGTACTTTAACTCATGAAGAATTAATTGATTGGATTGGTGAATTGGAAGATTACTTTGAGCTTGATGATATTGATGATTCACTCAAAGTGAGTTTGGCATAGACTAAGTTGAAGGGACATGCTTCTCTTTGGAGGAAAGAAATGCAAAGTGATGAAGAAGAATAAGGTGAGATGAAAATCACTAAATAGAGGTTGATTATGAATAAGATGAAGGACAAGTTCATTCCTATTGATAATGAAATTGAATTCTTTAAAAGGTTATATAGAACCTCAAGCAGAAGGATAGGAATATGAAGGATTATAACAAGGAGTTTTACAAGCTGATTATTTGGTCTAGGCATAGTGAATTGTCAAAGGAGAAGATAGCTCAATAAATTAATGGTTTGGGATTCAATATTTAGGATGAGGTTGGTATGCTAAATATTTCTTTAGTAGAGGATGCTTATCGGTATGCTCTAAAGGAAGAAGATAAGTTGAAAAGTAAAACTCTAGGTAGTGCTAGAGGAAAGTTGAAGCATGATAACTCAGGAAAGGCAAAACTAAGTGCTAAAGGTGAACCAAAACCTTCTAATTAGAAGAAATTGATAGGTGGAAGTGAGTTTAGTGGTAATTACTTTAGATGTAGTGAAGAAGGGCATAAATATTTTGAATGTCGTCATGGTAGGAAAGCTACTATTGTGAATGAGATTGTAGTCCAAAATAGTCAACTTGAGCAAGGATAGATTTTACTAGCTCAATAGGTGTTTGTTGGTCAGATGGCACTAGATTATAGTCAGAGGACTAGTTTTTTGAGGACCTTTTGTAACTCTGGTGATAAAATCAGCAAGCTGATTGTGAATGTTGGTAACTATAAATAAGCTTGACGATATTGATGATTCACTCAAAGTGAGGTTGGCATAGACTAAGTTGAAGGGACATGCTTCTCTTTGGAGGAAAGAAATGAAAAGTGACGAAGAAGAATAAGGTGAGATGAAGATCATTAAATAGAGGCTGATTATGAATAAGATGAAGGATAAGTTCATTCCTATTGATTATAAAATTGAATTCTTTAAAAGGTTATATAGAACCTCAAGCAAAAGTATAGGAATATGAAGGATTATAACAAGGAGTTTTACAAGCTAAGTATTTGGTCTGAGCATAGTGAATTGTCAAAGGAGAAGATAGCTCAATAAATTAATGGTTGGAGATTCAATATTTAGGATGAGGTTGGTATGCTGAATATTTCTTTAGTTGAGGATGCTTATCAGTATTCTCTAAAGGAAGAAGATAACTTGAAAAGTAAAAGTCTAGGTAGTGCTAGAGGAAAAGCTAAACTAAGTGCTAAAGGTGAACCAAAACTCACTAATTAGAAGAAATTGATAGGTGGAAGTGGGTTTAGTGGTAATTAATTTAGATGTAGTGAAGAAGGGCATAAACATTTTGAATGTCCTCATGGTAGGAAAGCTAATATTGTGAATGAGGTTGTAGTCCAAAATAGTGAACTTGAGCAAGGAGAGATTTTGCTAGCTCAGTAGGTACTTGTTGGATAGATGACACTAGATTCTAGTCAAAGGACTAGTTTGTTGAGGACCTTTGTAACTCTGGTGATAAAATCAGCAAGGTGATTGGGAATGGTGGTAGTATGAATAACCTTGTTCCTGAGGAGATGGTTAAGAAATTTGGTTTGAAGAGATTGACACATCCTTATCCTTATCGAATTGGCCAATTGCAAGGTGAGCATGCTTTGGAAGTAAGGGAGCAGTTCCTTATTGATTTATGGATTTGGTAGTATAAGGATCAAGTGTTGTGTGTTGTTGTGGACCTGAACAATTTTCATGTGTTTCTTGGTAGGCCTTGGTAGTATGATTGCAAGGCTATGCATTATTTTGACAAGAATATTTTTATCATTGAGAAGGGTGGTAGGCAATATTCCCTAATTCCTTTGCACAATAAAGAGCTTAGTATGAGGAAATTTAGTATTGGTAGCCAGGTTCAGATGAGGGATTATGAGAAGATTGGAGTTCAATGTGGAATGAAAACATGTAGAACACCGAAGATGGATATGAAGAAGAAGAAGAAAAACAAGGGAAAGAGTCTTCAAGTTGAAGATTTGGAGGATATGTAATTGAAGAACCAATTTGAGATTTATGTACTAAATCCCAAAAGATGTTCTTCTAGCTACTGAGAACAACTTTTCACACTTGGGGTGTCTAATGTAGGAGTATCCTTGGTTGGCTTGCAATGCTACATGTTCAAGGGATTTTGGCTTGAAGGAGTGGTGCTCAGTCTTTATTGGGCATAGTTTTGGCCTAGTATCACAACATACTATATGGATCTTGGTAGACACTAGGAGCTCGACATACTCTATAGAGCTCAATAGACACTGGGAGATTGACATACTCAAGGGATCATGGTAGACATTGGGAGCTCAAAATTTCTTATTATTTGGTTGATGCTATGTTTGGTTTTTTCTAGCACTCTAATTGGTCTTGGTTCATGTTGGTGTCTAGTTGTCTGTAAGCTGAATTTTGGCATTTAATTTCTATATGGGTATTTAATTTGTGTTGTAGCTAACTTATGGCTTAGTTGAGTATAAGTACAAGGGTCATGTAGAGCCTTTAGGAGGATGGGAGCTCGATCTTGGAGAAGAGGATTAAAATTTTCAGAGATATTAGTTGTGTCTTGAGAACTAGAGGGTACAAGTGCAGATTTTTCTTGGTGTTCTTATCTAGTTGTTGTTCTAGGCTAGTTGAGATTGGGATTGTAAGTCAAATCTTGTAGGATCTTGTAGAACTAATGTTTTAATTGCTCTTTTTATTTAACCATAACCCAAAAGGCCTTATAGAAAGGTGCATTGCATGTAATCAGTTATTTTTTATGAATAAAGAGTTGTGATTTGGTATTAGATCTTGCATTTTTGTTGTGTTTCTATTGTGTGGTAATTTTCTAGAGGCTAGAATATCTCATTTGGGGATTTTCTAGCCTTGTACTACATTAGGGGTTATTTTTTTGGGGCTAGGACATTTCCTTTAGGGACTCTCCTACTTTTCCCTACATCAACTATGGTGATAACACTAATGCAAGTTTTTTGTTAAATAAGCTCAACAACATTAAGGAAAAATCAAATGAATCCACCTCTAATTTGAATGTAAGATTTCAGAGAGTAATGTATAAGTTTTTCCAAGTAAGGAGATTCAATGAATATGTGTGTCTTACAACTTATTTCAATGCTTTTGGCCTACACCCTAAGAGAAAAAGATCCCAAAATATTGAGGGATGCTTATAAAATGGATGTCAACATAGAGATTAATAGGAAAGTACCTAGTAACTTAGGAAGAAGAGATGATCCAAATTTACTCAACCCAAGAGGTAATAGTTGAGAAGGTGATGAGCTTACTAAAACTAAGGAAACTAAGGATGAAAAGATGTGCCAAGTTTTAAGTTTACTTAAAAATATGAATCCACTAGTAAACTATGCAAATAAACCAAATTCTAGTGAGAAACCTCAATTCAATAACCATTACAAAAAGTAGACTAGGATGCAAAATTGTCCCTGTAGCATAGAATGGAAAGATGGTAAGCCCATCCCTAATCCTACCCAAGCCACAAAGGATAATGGTACACTAGATCCACTATAAAGAAATTCTATGAATATGATTAAAGACATGTATTGGATTATTGTATGCTAGTCTCATCATTCTCTTGATTATTGTGCAGTTGCCAAATATTTTTCAACAAATCAACAAACATAGTAGGAAGAAGGTGAAGAAGAAAAGATTCATGAAGATGTAGCATGTAACATGATAAATTTATATGATAGCAGTGAGGAATCTAATTAGAATATTTTGAGATTAATGTTACTAGTCAAACGTGTATTTATTAATTACATCACCACAAGTATTTTAGATGATGATTGTCATAAAGAGAATAAATTATGAAATATGATATTACATGTTGAACATATAAATTTAAGGAAGCCATCTAATGAATAAATTGGTAGAATAACTATTAAGATGGTGGCTCAAGTGAAAAGTACTTATAATCTCAAAAATAGGACAACAAATAATAATGTTGGAAAGGCATTTGGTATTTTCATCAAGGACATAACCCATAAGATGAATGATTCCCCAAAGGACAAAGGTTCATTGGTTGTCAAGATTAAGGATTTCAAATCCAAGAAATGGGAACCCAAGAAGAAAGTGTAGTTCCAACGTGTTGAGAATATTAACATTGACAGACAAGAAAGGAGGTCAAGTTCTAATGACACCTGACAATTGGAGCAACCTATTATTCAAGTAAAATCATCCTAAAGTAATTTTCTAAAACTTATTACTTATGATATTAAGGATATGATCATTATGTTATCACAAATCACTATCAAAGTCCCATTTTATTAGATGTTTAGGATAAAATAACACAAGAATAAAGCTCTCAATTGGTTAAGAGGAATTAAAAATAGCCATACTATTGAATGGGAGTCATCAATAGATCATGAAATACCACTTGTAGTAAAAGAAAAGGAAGACAAAGGAGTCATGTTCCAAATACCCTAGCTATATTTAGATAATTCATCTACAACATATATAGAGAAAATTGATCGATTCTTACTTAGCCTTACCATAAATTGGAAATCCTTAAAGAATTGCATGATTGATTTAGGTCTTCAAATACTATCATGCCTTTTAAGATCATGGAAGCCCTTGATTTGAAAGTGGATACAAAGTAGGGTAGATGTAGAGCTATGGATGTAAGATAAGTTCCTATCATAGGAACAATTAATGTTTTTCCTTTCAAATTAGTTTCCTATCCTAATGTTGACTTAATTATGATTGTCCTAGTAGTTGATATTCTTCCATCATATGGAATGTTTATCTCAAGAAAATGGAGAAGTACAATGGAAGGTAGCCTACAATGTTACCTATCTTATGCTACATTCCACACAGGGGATAAATCCCTTAAGGTTGATAAAGAACCAAGTGTCACTCATATTCTTGAGGAAAATATTGATACATATGCTACTTCTTTCCTAGATACAAAAGTGAATTCATTTATAGATGAACTCACTATTCAATAAATTGAAAAGCCAGCCTGACTAATTTCACAAGAGGCAACAAAGTGTGTAAATTCTCAAAACCTTTGGACTATGTATTTTGATGAGGTAAATTCTAAAGATGATTTGAGAATTGGAGTAGTTTTTATATCTCAAGGAAAGAATACATTCAGATATTCATTCACTCTAAATTTGAAATCTACTAACAATATTACAGGTTATGAAGCACTCCTTCTTGGATTGAAAGTTGCAAAAAATCATGGTATCAAAAGGTTACATGTTATTGGTGATTTAGAACTCATGTCTCAAATAAGGGATACATATGAATCTAATAATAAGAGGATAAAATAGTATAGTAGATTTCTGTGCAACCAAATTGAAACATTTGATGCTTTTGATATTTCTTGTCTTGATAGAAACAATGATGAAATGACCAATCTGTTAGCTAATGTAGCCATTAAACCCAATGGTATATAATTTGTTGGTGTATCTAAGATTGAGATGTAGAACATACCATCCATCTATGAAAACATAGACAATTTGTAAGTATTTGATGATGATAAAAGTATTTTCAAATTTCTTTTGAATAAAGATAGACACGATGGTCAAGAACTTGATTGTAGCACTCTGGTGAATAAACTAGATGGCAAGCAAACCATTTTTGGTCAAGAAATTTCGCAATTGAAAAAAAATAAAGTATCAAAAGGATTAGTGGTATTAAAGATTTTTTTGACAACTAGGACAAAGTTCATGTAGATGTTAATGAATAAAAACCCCAAAAGCTTGAAGAAATAAATATTGGAACAATTGAATCACCTAAGAAGGTATACATCTGGTAAACATTTATCTCCTAAAATTAGAAAATCCTTGATTAATTTTCTAATGAAATTTAGACATGTCTTTGCATGGTCAAATGATTATATTAAGGCTTATAGGGAGGATCTTTTTCAAAATGTGATATCCCTAAAAGAGAATGTTAAGCCCTTTAGATAGAAATAAAGTCTTGTCAACCCTACACTAGCCCCTAAAATGTAAAAAGAACTTATGAAGTTAAGGGATGGTGAGATAATCAAACTAATTAGAAATTTTTCATGAGTGTTCATCCTTGTTCTAGTTAGGATGAAAAATAGGGATATTAGGTTTTGCATTGGTTTTAGAAATTTGAATATTGCTTCCCTAAAGGATAATTATGTGTTACCAAATATGGAAGCTATGTTGTAGCAACTGGGTCAAAATTAATGTCCATGATCGATGGATTCTCTAGATACAGCTAGGTATTGGTTGATGAGAAGGAATAATTTAAGACAACTTTCATAACCCCTTGGATTCCTTTAGGTTTGATAAATGTAGGATCTACATTTTAGAGATCCATTGATGTTGTATTCAAGGAATATACTGATAAGTTTATGGTTTATTATCAGGACAATTTGAGAACATACTCAAAGAAGGATGAGAACGACTATAAAAATTTAGAAAATATTTTTGTAAAATCCTTGGAGTATGGGGTTTCATTAAATCCAAAGAAATGTACTTTTTGAGTGATAGAAGGTAAACTGCTAGACCTTATAGTATCTAAAGGAGTTAAGATTGGCCTTGAAAGAGTGGCAACAATAAACAGAGTCCCTACACACAAAAATATTAGAGGAATCCAATCATTTAATGGTCAAGTCAATTTTTTGAGAAGATTTGTGACAAATTTTGTTGAGTACAGTAGCACTATTTCCAAAATTCTCAAGAAGGGAGAAATAATTAATTGGGAAGGTGAACCATCGATTTCTTTTCAAGAAATCAAAAATTCTTTAAAGAATCCATCAGTCTTACGACCACCTAATTATACAAAACTAATGCATATATTCTCTTTTACCTCTTTCCATACCATAGTAGTAGTTTTAATTTAAAAGAATGAGGAAGGGTATGAATAACCCATTCCACATTTTTTTAGTAAATCACTTCAACCCACAGAATTAAAATATGAGATTAATGAAAAGTGGGCATATGCACTTGTCAAAGTTGTTAAAGAATTTAGGTCTTATTTAGTTGGTTCCATTGTAATTATATTTTTGCCTAGTGCAACAATCAAAGATATATTATCACAACAAGAAGTGTTGGGTTAGAGATGTAGATGGATTAATAGAATCCAAGAGTTCAATATTAAAATCCAAATTACTAAGATGGTGAGAGCCGAAGGATTAGGAAAATTGTTGGCTTGGTCAAATTTGGATGCTAACAAAATAAATGTTGTATATGAATACCTTGGATCAGACACATGTGATATGGATGATTATGATTGGTACAAAGATATTATATACTATTTACAACACATAGAGGCTCCAACCCATCTAACTGATAATGAAAAAAATATTTGTGGAGTTTCATACAATTAGATATATCATTATTAATGGAAGTCTATGGTAGAATTTTTTTGAAGGGATAATTCTTAAAAGTATTGATCACAAGGAATTAGAAAAGGTAATCACTTATATGCATTCATAAGTATGTGGAGGTCATTACATGGAAAGAAACACTACCCACAAAGTAATGAGAGTTGGTTTCTTGTGGTCAAGTTTGTTTATGGATGCACATTTTTTGGTTAGGAAATTTGATTCTTGCTAGAGATTTGCTGGAAGACTAATATTCTCTAAAAATGTCCATTTGAAATTAGTAAGAGTGTCAGCTCCTTTCTAGTAGTGGGGAAAGGATTTCATAGGAGAAATCTCAAGTAAATCTAGTACTAGCTATTATTGGATACTAGTAGCAACAAATTACTACACAAAATGGGTGGAGGTTATTCCCACTAGGAAGACTACTATTAAAGTGATGAACAATTTTTTATTGAATAACATAATAACCAAATTTGGATGTTTGGAAAAGATTATGCCTAATAATGCCATGTGCTTTAGATCAAAAGAATTTATAAAATTTTATGACAAATATGGTATTAAAAGATCAACATCATCTCCTTGCCATCCACAAGGAAATGGACAAGAAGTGTCAACAAATAAAATCTTGTTGAAGATTGTCAAGAGGATATTAAATGACAATAAAAAGGTATGAGTTTCCAAGCTCTAGCTAGCAATGTGGGCTGATAGGGTAAAAGTTAAAAAGGAAATAGGTGTTTCACCCTTTGCTCTAGTAAATGGGATTTAAGAAAGAATACCCCAAAATAACCTGATAGGACTATACAAATATATCCACATGTAAGATGATGATATTGTAGATACTACACAAGAGAGAATATGATTCACAAAAATCAGAAAGGAAGCCTCTACTAGAAATGTAAATTTACTGTTGCTGGAAAAGCACTTATATGAAAAAAAAGCAATGACAAGAAGATCTCATCTTGGAGGATCTCATCTTGGAGACCTGATCTTGATGTGAAATGCAAGAATTGAAGATAAAAGAAATCATGGAAAATTTGATCCCATTGGGAAGGCCCCCTATTTGATTGAATCTACATGGGCTGAGGATTCTTATGTTTTGAAGGAAATATCAAGTGGCATTCTTGAATTTATAGTTCATGTCCAATTCTTGAAGAAGTACATCTGTTGAAGGTACTTTTATTTCATGAATAGTAGATTAGGCCAATGTATATTTTGTGAATCCTTGTATATATGTTTGTCGCTTTATATATATAATTTCTTGGTGTCTGTGCTTCTCTCTAAAATAGTTGTCTTTTTTTTCCATCTATGTGGTGTGTTCTTCTTCTTCTAGGGATTAAAATCCCTCGAATGAATTTGTTTTGTTCATCATCCCCAGTCAGAGCCACCATTGGCCTAGTTTTTCACCTAGTAAAAATCCTTGAAATTCATTGAGAAAATCTAGGTTTTCCATATTATGATTAGGTTGTTTATTTCTAATGATCAAATATGCCCTAGAAAAGTCCTAATTATTATGCTAGGAGATTTTTGAAGGGTCCTAACATTGTCTAAATTTTCTTTTCTAAGACTTGTAGTTATTATTTGAAAAAATTCTCTCATGTTTTGTTGTCATGCCCTAGCTTGTAACTCCATTTTAACATAGGTTTATGTCATTAGTTATTCATTCTTTGTATTTTCTTACTTATATCCCTTCTCATGAGTTGTTATTACAATCATTGATCTCTGTTCAGATTGATAAACATCATTTTCTCGTAAAGCAAAGCTACAAAGGATTTAACTAGAGTGAGATAGTGACAAAATGACAAATGTTCGGTGGGACCTGAGGAAATGCATAAATTCATCTTTTATTTTAGTTTTTGATCTCCTATTAGACTAATGGATATTGTATCCTAAAAAATAAGAGATGATCATTGTTTAAAAGATGTGAGAATGTGACACATTGATGTGTGTCTTGGTGGGGCTGTAAAGTCTTACCTCAAAATATATGTTGTAATATTCCAGCTGCCACAAGTGGATTGGTTCCAAACACATGTTGAATATATTGACTTGATTGTCGATTCAAATGATGATTGAGGGTTGTCATATTTTTTTATATTGAAAGTATTCATTGTTTAAGGAATGCAAGAACACAAAAAAATGGCACCTATCCTTATGGATCCCCAACACATGAAATGAGAGGAATATCTCCAACCATGTATTGGAATGTAGATCAAGGACTCTTGTGTTTTTTGTAGATTCAAGATGCAAGGTAGTTAAAAAGTGTGATAACATAACATATTTACAAGTATCTATGTGGGCCCATATGACCTTCATAAATATCCTATAGAATGTGAATCTTTATAGCTATAGATTCAAAGGAAGATAAAAAATCATCATAATTTCACATAATAGAAGTGCTCAAGATTTAGCCAAAGTGAGGTTGCGAGGTTTTGATCAGTGGAATTTGTGGAACTAGACTAAGTCATGTGGTACCAAGTGATGATGTCAGTAAAAGGTGCTAGGTGGTATGTATTGATTCACTCATTTTATAGTCATGATAAGTTTAATTTCTCTTTCCCAACAATCAAACCTTTAGTTGATCGATGGTTCTCACATTCTCCAATTATGAACTTTTTCAAAATTTACCCAAAGTGAGAATGCAAGAACTCATCATGTGTCGAGGTGGGCAACATTTTTCATATAGTCATGGATAAATAATCTTTGACCATTGATTGCTAATAGATCTAGGGTAGTTGTATTCTCATAGATTGAAGATGCAAGGCCATTAGCTCAAGAAAGAATGCAAGGAGGTGACACATGTTCCAATGGGGCCAAATTTTGAAAAAAATAGCAATAATAAAAAGGATTACTCTTGATCGTGAGATTTTAAATGATCAATTATTGGTATAGTCTCACAAAATAGAAGTGCTCAAGACTCAGCAAAAGAAAGGTTTATAAGGTTTCCACAGGTGTCAAACTTGCCAAAAGGTGATGCATCTATTAAGTTTAAATCAAAACTAATATATTATGCCCAAATCAATGGTCAATTTTCAAATTCATGGCATAAGTTACACAATTTGAATGTTGGATCATTAATGGTATGACAAAATAAATTCATGCGAAGAAAAAATATGTAAAGTTTGTGATTTCATAACAAGTTACAAAGTAAAGAGATTTGAAGCATAGAGAACTAGAGCTCAGAATATGAATTTTCCTCACAGTGAATTGTTGTGAATAGGTTGTGTTGCTGAAGTAAGAAATTTGTGGGTAAGTACTTAAAAGTTCTCCTAGTTGAAGAATTCCTTATTTTTATTTTATTGGTAAATATTGCTCCATGAAAGGATTTTTCTAGAAAGTTAGATTACCAACAGAGAAATGTACATGATGATTTCTTGGAACAATTTCCCTTCTCCACCAATGAAGAAGCCAAAGGGAAAGAATTTTTCCTCAAAAACACTAGATTGCTAGTTAATGAGGGTTTTTATGATAAGGGAAACTGGTTGAGGCATGTTAAGACATCTACTAGTGGTTTGGAGCTATTTAGAAAATGGTTATTAGAGAAAAAGAATGATACTCCATTAAATAATGTATTGGAATTTGGTATTGGAAAGTTGATTGTTCATGGTGATTTCTTTGATGATGACTTGCTAATGATGCTAGCAAGGAGATATCATCTTGTACTAAGGGTCATGAAGAATCATACAAGGGATAAAAAATTAGGGTCATATGTGAAACAATTAGGGAAGTCTTCATGTGAAACCCTAAACATGTATTGCATGAGAAAATTTACCTTCATGATCTACAAGCATTGTATGATGCTCAAAGGGTATACCTTTAGGGAGGGTCATTGCAAGAACACTTTGTAAATATAGGGTATCTAGCACCAGTGAGAAAGCATACCTCTAACCCATTGTTAATGACATATATTAACCCTAGGGCATAGGAACTCTACTTCTCCCTTTGCATAATTTCTAGAATGGATGAGCAAGATCACATTCATGGATTCCTAGTTTTTATACTGGCTCAAACATTGCAGTATGTTATGAGCTCTATATTTGATTTTTCATTATATCTCCCAAAAGAAACTTTCTTTTTGTTATTCAGTGCTGATGTATATGTGCTTGTATAAAGGAGTTTCTACTTTCTCTAAGGAGATGAAGCTAGAGTTGGAAAAGGATGGAGATAAATTACCAGTTCAACTATTGAGAGTTGACATGACCTAGGAGGTTGTGGATGCCATTTTCATTCATTTTGATAGTTTTTTTCCTCAAAGTTGAGGATTTTACTAAGTAGAGATAACACCAAGATACCCCATCTCTTACTAGAGCTACTTAGGCCCAAACATCATGCTAAGGGTGTGAAAGAGAGTCACAATTGGGGGGATATTATCCCATACTCTATATCTAATATCTTTAGAGTATTAGGTTTCTAAGGGAAACCACATGTTCTTCCTTATCAAGTGCCCAGGACAATATACTTTACAAGGAAAAGTAGGGTATGTTGTGGCTCAGAATGTAAACATACAACTAGTTCCTTTGTATAAGAGGTCACTTTCAACAAGCCTCCACTTAGCACCAACTGATAAAAGTTCAAAGTTGGAAAAAGGTTCTTCATCCAAAGATGAGGAGTACTTCCCTTCACAAACCCCCATTTGTATTGAAAATGAAGATTCCTAAAGGGAATAGTTAAAGAAAATGGGAGGTCAAGGTGATATTGTAATAAGTACATTAGAGGTGGATGAAGGAGCACCTAAGTTGTCTCTAATGCCACTTGTAGCCCTTACTATAGAAGATTTCAAGGGGAAAGAAGTAGATCTTATTGTGGAATAGGCAACAAGGAAATTTTTGGATGATGAAATTTTTGTGAAGTCTATGGCCTTCGTCCAATTTTTGTGTAGAAGTAACATTCAAAATTTTGAGGCAAAGTGTAAGAAAATATAAGCAAAGAAACCTATTAGATATGATTCTAACATTGAAGATGAAGTAAAGGCCAATCTGGTGTGAGAATTCAATTAGATAACCCCTACAAGGGGATGACAATTTTTGAAGGATTCAAGAATAATGATATTGTTAGAATGGGACATTGCTAATGCAATTTTTTTTTAGGCAATGAGGAAGGAAAAGGAAACAAAATTTAGAACTGAGGAAGAAGTAAAAAAATCCCATAAATGGGTAAAGTATAGTGGTGAACACAAAGCCTTGGTCATGTGATATATTGAAAAGAGAGATATGTCAAGGACCCATGAAATCTCATATTTTGAACAAACCAGGAGCTTAATGGTCCTTGAGATGGAAGAAGTGGATAGTGAGTGGGTAGATGATATGAACAAGGAGGTAGCTAGCTATGGGGTAGTAGTAGCTACCAAAGACAAGGGAAAATTCCTAGAGTTGAATGAGAAATTTGAGAAGGTTTTGGAGGCTTATGATGAAAGAGGAAGAAAAAATTATCAATTAGAAAATATAATTACAAATATGATAAGCAATTTGGAAAAAGCAAAGTGGGTAGGTAGTCCAATTAGCTCAGAATTGTAGCTTCCCTTATTCCACTACCACCTTTTGGTCCTATTGTACAAATTCTGAGTACACCTTCACAACTAGAATTCCACCAAGCTAATGAGCTCAATGAAGAAAAAGAAAAGATATGGTCATTGCATGTGGATTTGGGTGTCCAACATGAAGACATAATAAGACACATAATTTATTTTCTAGTAGACAGAGTAAATTGGCTTCTGTTTGATCTGCAATTGCCAAAATTGGTGGATACATGGAAAAAGTTGAATAATAATGAAGCCACCTTGAGAAAAATGTTGAATAAGTGGATCAGTAGAAATGATGCTATCATTGTTCTGTGTTGCTCTATCATCAACAATTTTGATGATTAGGTTGAGAAAACTTTTGATCAAAGACATGATCTACTGAATTTTGACTAGAAAATAGATATTTTGCAAAGAAAAATGAAAATTTGATTTTCTAATTATCTCATTAAAAATTTTGGCCAGTTCCCCATGCATTAAAAGGTTTAGGTTGTATAAAGGACAAATAAGAATGAGGAAATGAATTAAAGGAATTGTTAAGAATGAGAATGAATGAAGTGGCCAAAAAAGAGACTTATATTTGGTTTGCTAGGACCATAGAAGAAATTGTACAAGCCCAATTATTATTTGATTTTTCAAAGAAGACTTTGTTGAAATAAAGAAATTGGTGAAAGATATTTTGAAGGGAGAAATTGAAATATTGAGCTACAATTGCCCAAATGACATAGTTTTCAACAACTACATGAAAAATTATTCTTCAATTGAACAATTGTTATAGAAGATCTCCCAAGAAGTGTTTGTAGAAAAATAAACAACCACAAAGGAAAGATAGTTAGTTGATCAAGTGGTTCAGACTGATGATAGAGGAAAATATCAACCAATTGGAACATTTGATCAAGTTGTTCAAGTTGATCACATGGAGAATGATCAACAAAGTATAATAGATACCTAGATGTCAGAGCTAGATGTAGTCGAAGAGGAGCAACTAGTCCCACAAATTGAGGAACAAAAAAAGGAGGAATATCAATCATCAATAATAGTGGATTGTTTCCCAATTTTGAGTTCATATCCTTTTTCTTTAATATTTTGAGTCAAGTCAAGTATCAATGTCTTAAGTCTATGTCTATATTGTCCATAGGATGGCCTTTCTTCTTATCATTCATTTTAACTAACCTAATGTGGCAAATCATATGAGAAATACATTGGTCCAAAGCTAGGTGACTAGGGTTTGGGAGGTTTTTATGTGTTATTCCGATGAGAAGGTCTAGATCTTCTATTGATTTGTTCCTAACCATGATAAAGAGAAATATTAAGTGTTACATTATGGTTTCCATGAAAGAAATGGTAGTGAGCAAGATCACTGAGCAGAAGAAGCATCATCTAGAAGAAAACATTCAAAACCCTCCTCGAGTCAAAATATGAAGATAAGAAAATATGTGTTATCAATTTAGTATATGAATAGGTTAGATGTGATCATAATAAGCTACATGGTGGAGAAAAGTCAAATGATTGAAAGAATGCACACTATTGGCCAGCTTAGAAGTCAAATGGTTTAGAAGATCAAATCTAGATCATTGATAAAGACCAGATCATCAAAAATGTTGTAATGATGGAAATATAAGTATTCCATGATGCATCCCATTGACCATCAGATTGAAAATAAATCTACACTCATCGTTATGTCACTATCTAAAGTCGCATGTGTTGGTGTTTGAAAATGTTACCTATTTCCAATTACCCTGATGAGAACAAGATGCATCTAGGGGCAGCTAACTCCCATTATCAACACATCCATTCAGACACCAGGCCAACTATAAGGCTATACTCCTTCTGCACTTCAGGCTCTGCAAAACCTAGGCGGGTGGACCTATAGATTCTTTATATGGTACCAGTTGTCAAAGCATACACTGAATCTAATATGAAGCAGATAAAAACCCCTAAATCTTCTATACTCAACCAGGAATCATAAGCATGAAAAAGCTAAGAACATAACTCATGAAACTGGCAAGCTAAGTGCAGGTTAACATTGAATAGCTTTCAACATAAAAGGGAAAATTGATTTAATATGTTGATAACAGCAAGACCCAAGTATGAACAACAGAACTTAATGATCCTATCTCTGACCAGTGCCTTATTTATTGGGCAATTAAATGAATCATAACCATACATCTCCTAGAAACCTTAGATGTATCTCTACATCAAGATCCTTGATCTATCTTTCACCTTGTGAATAGACATCTGCTACAGAATGAATCTCATACTCAGAACATCCTATCATGAAATCTACAAACCCTGTGACAAATATCAAGCAATTACATGGTTCTTTGTTCCATAAGCAAGACATTTTAACCCCATACATTTCAAAATGAAATGCAACCTAATTCATGCTCTTTGATCACAAATTAGAAGAATTAACAAAGCCATAATCAGGAGACAAGATTCAGACTAAACTTCAAACCTTTGCTGCTCTTTATTTGCTTTCCTTGAAACCAAATACATGAAATGTACAGGAAACAACTCATAAATCACCTAACAGACCAGAACTATCTGCATAAAACATGAATGTTGCTCAATACAAAAGAGAAATGCTGGGTGTGTGGCTTTCACAGCCTGAGCAGAGCTCCCAGAACTGGAAATAGAAAACCAACCAACAACCTTTTTTTAGGGAAGAAGACAGAATATGTATGGAGAAGGCAATTCCCAGATTTGATTTGCAATTGACACTTGTCTATCTGAAAAACCTTCTTAACAGGTTAAAACAACTCTTTAATGTTTCCCCTCAACTGGTGAATCAAATCTTTTCATTTTACCTCTCAAGAGCCTCAAATATCTCAGCAACCTAATGATGAAATAATGTAACTGATTTTGATTAAAAAAAAAAGAACTCAATGTAAAAAGTGAAAATCAGTTCACAGTGACCTCCAAAATGCAAGAAAATTGCTGAGAGTTGATTTTTCTCCATATTCAGATCCCGACAAGCTTTTAAAATTGCCCTCTAACCAATTTTTATGCTCTAGAATCAAGTTTGCTCATTCTGTCGCTAATGGCCCAAGAAACACAAATTGACCTATAACTCGAACTGGTGAGCACCTGTGCAAGAAACAACCTCAAATTCAGAAAATTCAGATCTTCCCGGTTTCGATGGTATATTGGAGTGCCCAATTTGGTTAAAAATTGCCCCAGATATTGCCTTTTGAAAATCTCAGTCTTGTTCATGACTTCCATGTAGTTTTGCAAAAATTTCAACTTTTATATAGTTTCAAACTATATGATAAGTGAAAATTTATTTAAAAAAATCTACCCCACATGATCTTTTAGAAAAAAAAATTAAAAAATTTTTTTTTTTAACCTTTGAAAATTCCACCATATGTTTCACTCGGGTCAAACTTGGTTTGACCATATCGCCATGTGTCATGTGCTGATTCGCTGATTTGACTCTTGCCGGATTCTTGAGTTTTCCGGCAACCTCGCTATATCGCTAGCCGGATTTTTGAGATTTTCCGGCAAGCGACATAGCGACCTGCCGAATTTTTGACTTTTCCGGTTAGATTTGCTAACGTCATCCTTTTGTCTGCACGTTTTTCTTCAAAATTTTACTTGTCTCCAACCAACCACAGACCCACTTGCACTAGCTTTGGCTTTACAAAAGCCTTTGTCTTGCTGACACTAAGCATTGGACTGCAAATGTATTTAAACATTATTTTAACTCCCCACAGCTCCAATGTGGGACAAATGAAACTTAATGAATATTAGATCAACACACCTGTAGATGCTCTTCTTGTGCTATGGCTTTGCATATCTGCTGTGTAGAGCATTTCATTGCCCATTGTGAATGTTTATTTCAAAACCTGGGTGTTAACTTGCTGTCCCATATGAAGTTCTTCACCTGCAAAACGTGGATCTCCCTTCTTTGGTCATTTTTGCCATGAATCTGCAGACTCCCCATAGTGCTAGTCGTTTTTAAGCTCATGGGCATTTATAATGGAGTTTCCCCCTTCTAAAAACGTGAGACTCTTGCTGGGAGAAACCGTGAGCTTTAAAAACATGGATTAATGCTTCCCTTTATGTATGGATCATCCTCTTTTCATTGCCTGTTGCAAAAAACGTGAATCATTCACCCTTAATGATGCAACCATTTTAGAAAGTGGGCAGCCGCTTCTTTCTTTTGGCTCGTGGGTGTTCAACTGATGAATGTTGCCCATAAAAAACACACATCCATAAATCTCCCACATTGTATTATTATTTTTTATTTGAACACCAATGTCATCCTTTTATTACCACATATTTCTTAAAACATTCCAATCATCCAGTATCTCAAATGTTTTTTTTTTTAAAACACACTCTTGATCAAGACAAACAATCCTTTGCACATAGTCGACTCCACTATGAAATCTCTGTTGGGAGGCCCACCAGGTGGCCGTAAAAACTGATCCAATCAAGTAATCGGGCTATGAAAATAGGCATGAGTGTTCAAACCTAAACACTCTACCATACTGTAAATTTTCAGCCAATAACAAATTCCCAGTCAAGAGATTTTAATTGCCGAACATTGATACTTCAATTACCCTACAGGCAAATAGTGTTAAAAAAATGTAAACTCGGCTCGAGTTTGGCGTTATAAAACTGGGCTATTGATCGCTTGGGCTTCTGAAAACCTGGATATAGGTTCTTTGCCATGAGGAGAATATAATTCTATGGTTTAGGCTCATGATGAATCACAGGGCACGTTTGGCGAATTTCCGAAAATAGGCACTTGGAAATTTTAACTGGAAAATGTGTCAAAAAGGAATTTTTGGCAAATGTACGGACATAAGAAAGTATGCAAATGGATTTGTCATGACTTGGGAACTGGCATACTTCAAGGATTTTTAGGAGACAACACAATGATATAATCCATTTAGGCTCACCAATCACAGGATCAAAGTTATAACGTGCCGAACAGGGCTACGGATCAATCTGGATACCTTAGCCGTAACAAAACAATGCAAACTGGGTTTTTGATCATGTTAGCAAACTGATCAAATGGATTCGACATGATCTAAAAATTGGAACATATGAAGTGTCTTACCCCTAGAACACAATGCAAAAATAATTTTTTCATTTGGGTCAACTGGGTCAAAGATATGATTGGTCGAACAGGGCTTCCTAGAATTGTGATCAACTAGTTAAATGCACAAAACAGTAAATGACCAACTTTGCGGGGTGCAAAACCTAGTCAAATGGATTCGAAAAGACTTGAAAATTGAAACATAGGTTCTTTGTTATACACACTAAACATCCCCAAAGTGACTAGTCATGAAACAGTCCTGGGTAAAAGATATTCAGATACAAACTGGGCTTCTGATCGCTATTTGACACTTGGTAGAATTGCAAATTTTGACACTAGCTCAAAATGGGACTTCACAGAATGATTCGGGATGGCAAAATAACATTGTGGATCATATGCATATGTCAAATGAAAGGTGTTAAGCCACTCAAACACCATCTAGGCCTCAAGCTACCAATTGACCACATGCATAAAAGGCACTTTAGGACATGATTTTCCAAAATTTTCAAAATGTGACTAAAAATGAAGCATGCAATTTTCAGTCCCAACAGCATGAAGAATAACTCAAGTGACATAATGATGATGTGAAATATCTAACAGATGGATACAAACTCTAGAACAAAAAGGATAGTTAAGGAATTAATGAATCTTAAGTGTCTAAACATAGAAATCTATGGTTATTGCATGGCCATTGATGATTAACACAAACCCCAAGTTAAGGTCACAACTAAGTGAAATGAAACAATTGCACCATTGTAGTCAAGTTAAGGTACCTCATGGTCAAAGTTGTGATAGAGAGATAACATGGAAATCACATGGTCTTAGGTAAAGAAAAGGTAGTTAAGTTTAATGTTACAAAATAGCGACCATGGTTAATAAATAGTTGTCACCAAGTCATCGTAGTTGATGAAAAAAGGCATGATAAGTTACAACCCAACATAAAGGTTAATGCCATATTTTCTAAGCAATGAAATTGTTTCACCTATTTTCCATGACACGCATCACTGGAAAGTGGACCCACATCATAAATTGAAAAGGTTAACATCATATTATCACTATAGTCAAATTGGAAAAAGATCTATGTTTGTCACTATGTCGCTATGTCAAGTTTCTCAATTATTATTTATAGCAACATAATGATAGTTCAACACATATAAACTGAGTGACCCATAGAGAAGTTATAAAGGAAGGGTTATAATGTTTTAACCATGATCGTTGGTTTAATATAGATGACCCAACTTCAAAACTATAGTCACCATTGGAATATGAATAATATAGACTTGGTGCAAAACAACAAAATTTGATGAAAATAGTAATTTTCTATAGGATTCATGAGATACATGGAGCTGAACAATCATCAGATACTTTTAGAAGTACTGTGCATTCATAAGCATCAATGGAAAATAACCGACATGTTTATAATTTGATATTTTATTCTCTTTTCTATTTTGTGACCATTGCTTTGCTAAACTAGATTATAACCACAAACTATAAATTTAACCTTTTTGACAACACAAAGGTCAAAAAACTTGATGTGAATTGGTTCTATAACTCAATTTACCCTATTTTCTTGTTATGTTTTGTTGCCCGTTCATAGATTAGTTTGGCATTATGAGTTGAAAGATACTCATATGTGGTTCTTTGATAATCATATGGATTCGATTTCATTTTGCTAATTATAGTGAAGGTGATTCCATTTACTTTCTTCATATACAATTCTATTTCTTCTCTTGTTAATTTCATATCATGTTAGATAGTTTCATTAGGAAATGAAAGATAAATGTGTATGAATATATTAGTTATTGGTTCCATTTCATTTAAGGCTAATACTAAAAAAAATTATATTTTCCCTGATGTACCTATCTCTTCATTCATCTTCTTCATTTAGATGGTTAATTTGCATTTAATATAGAAGTAAGGGTTAGAAATCTCAAGATAATCTACTATAGTCACTCCATTTAGTGTGATAGGTTATTCGAAACCATATTTCATGAATTGTTTGTGCTTACAAAAAATTTGGTTATCCTTTAATACTCTTAGGTTAAGAGCTTATAATGTCAAATTTTCTAATCTCATAAAAATTTATTCATTGCATATCAATCAAAATCATAGGGAGGTAAACCTAATAATTCAGATGAAAATGATAGAATACATGAACACTAACCCATTTGTTGGTAAACATCCTTTTGTCTCTCAAAAATATTGGGTATTAATGAAGTAGGTTATAAAATCTAAGAGGACAACCTATTAACCAATAGTTTTTGGCAACTCTATTGGGGAGATTTAGATGAAAGAAATGAAGAATTTTCCTTCATATTAATTTGCAATATAATTCCATACATTTGAGTTGCAAGAAAGGACTTGTGGTAGCCAAGTGTTTTCCATAAGGACTTGATAAGAGTTTTATAGCCTCAACCTGCTGAAGAAATGAAGCAAAATCAAAGTTGAAGATTGGTAAGGTAAATTAAAAACACCATTTTATGTGGTACACCTTGGATTCCAAGTATACTAGGAGTGCCAAGGAAAAATGAAATATTAACCCAATATACAAAGAGCTCAAGAAAGCTAATTTTCCTATCCTAGAAGACCTTTGTAGAAGAGGAAGAACACATGTGAGGGAATCTATAACCAAGAAACTCTAAGATACTCTGTTGTCTATAATTGTCCCTCCAAATAGAACATGGAGAATTCAATATTCTTCTCTCCCTATTGCTCGGACTTCCATTCCTTCTACTTTTGATTATTTTTTATTGATTGGTGCAACAATTCCACTTTATGTTACTTTTCAGACAAACCAAATCATTGTACCACCAATTATGGCACAACCATGGGGAAATGGTATTGGTCCTCTTACCCTTTCAGCTAATAATGATTTTCGAAGAGAATCAAAAAATAACTTCCCAAGATTTAAAGGTGATGGTACCACCTCTGCAAGACAACATTTAAGTGCCTTCCATAAGGCTTTTGATGTAGTTAATCATCAACATGAGGATGTTTCTTTCTGAATGTTTGCAGATACACTTGTAGATAATTCTATTGATTGGTTTCAAGACCTTCCTATAGGATGCATCACAAATTCGGATACCATGAAACAAATTTTTTTAGAACATTATAAAAGTATAGAGGATGCATAAGTATTATTGTTACAATTGGCATTGCTAAAGAAAGAACCACTAGTTTCTATGAGATATTTTAATGCAAGATTCAATAAACTCATCAAAAGAATACCTATTGCAAGTGCACCTACAAATTATAATAAGAAAACTTTCTACATTAGCTCTATTCCTCTTGATTTGGGGTATCAAATTGGAAGAGAAAATGTAGCAAACTTGTAAGCTGCCCAGACACTAGATGTGGAGATGGAGGATGGCATGATAGCCTCCAGTAAATAGAAGAGGGAACTCTATTCTTGAACCATGGATGATATAGTTAGTACTTCTAATAATAATGAGTTCATGCTTTAAAAATTATCCAATGGGCTCATTTCATTGAAGAAACAAATTAATAGGCCTACTCATGCTTTTCGTCAACCACATCAAGAAGGTTATAGAAACCAAAAATGGATGTAAAGCATTGCTTATTCAACAAATATTGACAATAGAAGGTACCTAAAAAGATAAATATGTGTTCTTTTCATCTAAGAGAAGATCATGATGGAGATACATATGCTTGTATGATCAAATATAGGAAGATGGTGGATAATAAAGAACAAACAATTGAATATCCTGAAAGTGAGGATGATCATGCTCCTTGTGGTGACTCTAAAAATTGTATCTTTGAGTATGAATCAGATTCAAATGAAGGAGGTTCCTATTTTGAAGCTATAGAAAGACCTCAATTAACAGTAATGACCATAGCTTAGAAGAACCAAAATTAGACCAAAAATTCATTTCCTATCAAAAATAATTTACCATCAAACAAAGTTGATAAAGATAGTGGCATAGTAAGTTCAACTACATAAAAGGAGCACAAAGGTCAATCATCTAATTCTTTTGACATCATACAATACTATGAAGAGGTAAGAATCCAAATATTTCCATTAGATTACTTGAATTCTAATCTTGATCAATTGACAAGATTAGTTGAGCATTGTAATAGTAAAGATGCAGGTCATGCTAATATTAATGCTAAAGTTGATCATCATAATGAAACTAGTACTAGTTGAACTTCTTTCAATGACAAATATTTTGCACTCCCTAAGTTATTTAAAGAATGAAAACCTCTTGTCTTATCTACATTCCCAAATGAAAAAACAAATCCCTTCTACATTTTCTTATTCATCGATAGAAATAGATTGAGTAACTCTATCATAGATTTAGGAGCTTTTATAGAAAAAGATTTAGGCCTTCCATTGAATAAAACCTTTGGTAGATGTTATTTAATGGATGCAAAACAAGTGCCTTTTCTTGGATAGATAAAAGATGCTCAAGTTACCCTTGTTGCTTATCCTTCTAAAAGACTTAAACTCACTATTCTATTCGCAAATACCCCTACAAGTCGTGGCATGCTCCTAAGTAGAAGTTTCTACAAACACATGGGAGGAGAGATAAAATTAGACTGGTCTTGTACTACTATCCAAGTTGGTGATATAAAGATGAAGTTAGAACCAAAAGAGAAGGAAAAATTTACTATCCTAAAATCAAGTTACCCTAGATCTCAGATCTTATAACATGAAATGCATTTTGGTAATTATAGGCTTTTCTCTGACACCCCTAATATTTTAGAAGAATCAAAACAAAATAAAGGCAATCAATTTTGGACTTTGAAATTGATGGTAGTTGTGCAAATGTTGGTTCAGGTTTACAAGTAGTATTGACATCACCTAGTTGGGAAATGAGTTACTTGTCCTATAAGTTATATTTAAAAAATACTAACAATATTGTATAGTATGAATCCCTTCTCCTTGGTATAAAGACAAGAAAACAAAAAGGAGTCAAGATACTTAAAGCTCAAGGAAATACAAATTTGGTGGTAAGACAAGTTGAAAACTAATATGCATTAAAGAACTAAAGATTGAGAAGCTACTATAAAAAGGTGTGGGATGAAATTGAGGGTTTTGATGCATTCTCAATTACATTAGTACTCAGATAATTCAATTGAAGAGTTTATTCTTTGGCCCAATTTCTACATCATTGCTCTTACCGCATCTTGATTTCAAAGATCAAGTTTATAAAGTAGAATTTCTATATAGGCCCAATTTCCTTGACAATGAAGATTCATGGCAGGTGTTTGATGATGATAAACACATACTAAAATTCTTTGAAGGGGAAGATCCTTTTGAATGCTTTTATTTTGAAGGAAGCACTAATGTAAATGGTGATGATTCAGTGATAGTTGATAAGAAGAAAATAGAGTCTGATGTGATTCAATTGAAAGTTAGTAATATTACACCTCATCTAATATATTTAGAATTATTTTTTTGATAGGCATGATGTATACATAAAGAGGAAAAGAGATAAGAAAGGAAAAACCTATGGTGAATATGATGGAATCAATATAGGGACAAAAGTTAGCCCAAAGATGATAAACATAGGAAAATGTTGCACATCAGAGGTATGATAGAGATAAGGTAATTACTCATTGAATTCCAAGACATATTTTATTGGAGCTATTAAGACCTTAAGAATTTCATTGGTGGGAAGTTCAAGCATGAAATCCCTCTTAAACTAGAAGAAACACTATTTAGGCAGAAATAAAGAAACTATAATCCTATAGTTGAAGGAAATTGACAAAATGTTGTAGGATCTAATTATATATTCCATTCATCATTCCACTTGGGTTTCTAATATTGTACTAGTGAGGAAGAAGAATGGACAGATATGGATTTGTGTAGATTTCAGAAATCTTAATCAAGCCTCACTCAAAGATAAATTTTCTCTCCCTAATATCGATCATCTTTTACAACTTGTCGTTAGGATCAGAAATTATGTCCATGTTAGATGGTTTTTCAGGATATAATCATATTTAGGTAAATGAATCAGATCAATTCATATCAGATACTATCTTCAAGGAAATTGACAAAATGTTGTAGGATCTAATTATATATTCCATTCTTTATTCCACTTAGGTTTCTAATATTGTACTAGTGAGGAAGAAGAATGCAGAGATATGGATTTGTGTAGATTTTAGAAATCTTAATCAAGCCCCACTCAAAGATAAATTTTCTCTCCCTAATATCGATCATCTTTTACAACTTGTCGTTAGGATCAAAAATTATGTCCATGTTAGATGGTTTTTTAGGATATAATCATATTTAGGTAAATGAATTAGATCAGTTCAAAACTACATCTACCACACCATGGGGTACTTTTTCCAACAATAGAATTCCTTTTGGCCTAATTAATGTAGGTGTAACTTTTCAGTGTGGCATGAATTTTTCCTTTGAAGACTTGAAAGATAAAATTATGGTCATATACCTTGATGATTTGATAGTCTTTTCCAAGAAGAGAAAATATCATATCAACAATCTAGAAAGGGTGTGGAAAAGATGTAAAGATCATGGTGTCTCATTGAATCCAAAGAATTCAATATTTTGTGTGCCTGAAGACAATTTTCTTGGTCATATTGTATCTTAGGAAGGAGTGAATATTGATCCAAACAAAGTTAAATCTATTCAAAAATTAAGTCTACCATTTTGTAAAACTGGAGCAAAGTCCTTCTTTAGCCAAGTAAATTTCTTGAGTAAATTTATTCCTAACTTCTCTAAAATAGATAAATGTATAGTTGATATGATGAAGGAAAATAAAAATTTAAAATTGAATGATGTTGGGAGAAAGGTTTTTGAAGATATCAAGGGAGATATTGCCAAAGCCCCTGTGCTTGTCCATCCTAACTACACTAAAGAGCTCATCATTTGTTGTTATCCCTCAAAACATACAATGTTAGCTATATCAACACAAGAGAAATAAAGAAAACATACAAGCTCCAATTGCTTTCATGAGTATATCATTGAAGAATCAAGAATTGACATACTCACAAATGGAAAAATATGGATATGCAATGGTGAGAGATCTTAAAAAATTTACGTTTTAAATGACATACTCATTAAATAATATGTGTCAAACCCTATAGTAAAAAGTATTCTGACACAACAAGAGGTTGGTTGTAATAATAGAGGTGTGTGGATAGAAAAAGTCTAAGAATATGATATAGAGATTAAAACAAACAAACTTGTAAGAGGTAATGCACTTTGTAAATCCTTAGCAAAAGATCAACAATTCAAAGAATAAGATACTCCAAAAGTTCTTATGGTATGTCTTCAAGATCCTTTCTTCTCAAACATTGCTTTTTTTGACATATGATGAATGCCCTGATGGATTGACTACTAAGAAAATAAGAGATCTTAAAATGAAATAATTTAAGTATGTGATCCATGATGATGTCTTGTACAAGAGAAAAATTGATGGAACATTTTTAAGATGTGTGGATAAATAAAAATAGGTAAAGTTATTGACATCTTTTCATAATGAAGCATGCACAGGACATTTCTCATCTACTCTCACTGGATTTAAAATTTTGAGGAAATGTTATTATTGTCTTGGCTTGTTCAAAGATGCATATAAGTAGGTAGGTAATTGTGAGAAATGAAAGATGTTTACTGGTTAACCTCAGCTTGCAATCTTACCTCTTAGGCTAGTGATAATTGAAGCTCCTTTCCATCAATGGGGTTTAGATTTTATAGGCCCCAATTAATCCTCCTTCTAGTCAAGGAAACTCTTACATACTAATTGCCATAGACTATTTCAATAAATGGGTTGAAGCAAAGCCAATGAAGAAGACTTCATCATAAATAGTATGCTATTTTCTCAAAGAGCATATATTGATAAGATTTGGAGTTCCTATGAATTTGATAATTGATGATGCATATTATTTCTCCTCTTCATATATTATTGAATTTTTTTATGATCATTGTATTCAATTTGGGAATTCCTCTAACTATTTCCCTCAAGTAAATGGGTAGGATGAGTCTAGTAATAAGAATCAAATTAATATTTTGAAGAAATTTGTCTTAGATAATCAAAAAAATTGGCATAAGAAGATTCATGATGCTTTATGGGCTAATAGAAGTACACCTAAAAGAGCTATAGGTATCTCAACTTTTGAATTAGTCTATGGAGTCAATGCTAATTTGCCACTACATTTAGAGCCACCTACATGTAAACTAAAGACTATGATTGAAGAGGTAGTTTTCAAAGATGGATTAGAAAAGTGCATCCTATATCTTACCAAAATGCAAAGGGAAAGGGAAGAGATGGTTGATAAGATCACTAAACATCAAGGAAGGATAAAGAAATTTTTTGATAGAAGAGAAAGACCCAGAAAATTTATGGAAGGTGATTTGGTGTTGTTATGGGATAAGAGGCATGAGTCAAGAAGTATGCACTCTAAGTTTGAGTCTAGATTTTCCATAGGATGACCTTTCTTCTCATAATTCTTTTGAGTTGACCTAATGTGTGGAATCATATGCACAATGCATTAGTCCAAAGCTAGGTGATTAGGGTTTGGCAGGTTTTATGTTTCATCCTGATAGGAACAAGGTTAGGATCTTCTAATGATTTGTCTCTAACCATGATAAGGAAAAGTATTCAATGCTATGTTATGGTTTCCATGAAAGACATTATAGATGAGAAAGATCTATGATTAGAAGAAGTAATTCATGCTGAAGAAAAACATTCAAAAGCATCCTAGAGTCAAAAATGAAGATAAGAAAATATGCAACATCAATTCTTTACATGAATGATTCAGATGCTATCATAATAAGCTACATGGTAGAAAAAATTCAAATGATCAAAAGAGTTCATGTCATTGGCCAGTTAACAAGTTAAATGGTTTAAAAGACCAAATCTAGATCATCGATAAAGACTAGATCAAAAGATGATATTTTAATGATGGAAATATAAGTATCCGATGATGCTTCCCATTGACCATCAGATCGAAAATAGATCTAAACTCATTATTCTGTTGCAATGGAAAGTTGCATGAAGAATAACTCAAGTGACATAATGACAATCTGACAAGTAGTACAAATGGACCCACAGTACAGAAAAAAATGATAGTTAAGGCATTTCTGACCCTTACCTATCAGATCCTGGAAATCTATGGTTATTGCATAGTCACTGGTGATAAATGCAAACCCCAAGTTAAGGTTACAACTGAGTGAAAGGAAAAAATCACACCATCATGGTCAAGTTAAGGTAACTCATGGTCAAATTTGGAATAGAGATAAGACACAAAAATTGTATGGTCATGGGTTAAGAAAAGATAGTTAAGTTTAATGTTGTGAAATCATGATCATGGTTAATGAACAATTGTCAGGAAGTCATTACAATTAGTGAAATAAAGGCATACTGAGTTACAACCCAATAAAAAGGTTAATGTCCCTTTTTCCAAGAAATGAAATTGTTCCACCCGGCTTCCATGACATACATAGCTGGAAAGTGGACCCAAATCACAATGTAAAAGGATTAACATCATATTATCACTACCGTCAAACCAAAAAAAGATCTACATTTGTCACCACATCACTCTGTAAAGTTGCATGACTATTATTCATAGTAACATAATTCCAATTTAATACATATACACAGAGGGACCTACAAAGGAAGTTATAAAGGAAGGGTTATAATGTTTTAATCATGATCATTAGTTTAAGATCGATGACCCAAATTCAAAACTGTAGTAACCATTGGAATATGAATAATACAAAACAACAAAATATGGAAAAAATAAGATTTTCCATAGGATTCATGAGATTGCATGGAGCTGAAAAGCCATTGTGTATTTTTGGAAGTACCTTGGATTCATAAACATCAATGGAAAAGATACCACATTTTCATAATTTCATATTTTATTCTCTTTTCTATTTTGTGGCAGTTGCTCTACTAAACTAAAAGATAACAAAAAACTATAAATGTAAACTTAATTGACAATGGAAAGGTCAGAAAAATTGATGGTGAATTGGCTATGTGATTCCATTTACCCTATTTTTATGTCATGTTTTGTTTCCCATACATAGATTAGTTCTCTGCTAAGATTTGAAAGACAATCATATGTGATTTAGTGATAAACATAAAGATTCAATTTCATTTTGGTAATTTCAATGAAGGTGATTCCATTTACTTTCTTCATGTATGGTTATGTTTCTTCTCTTGTTAATTTCATAGCATGTTAGATAGTTTCATCATAGGGAAACATAATGTAAATGTGTATGAATCTATTAGTTATTGGTTAGATTCCATTTCATTCAAGACTGATAGTTGAAAAAATTCCATTTTCCCTCATTTGCATATCTCTTCATTCCTCTTCTACATTTAGATAGTTAATCTACATTTAAAATAGAAGTAAGGGTTAGAAATCCCAAGATAATCTACTACAATAATTCCATTGGGTGTGATAGGTTATTCAAAACCATCTTGCTTGATTTTTTTATGCCTACAAACAATTTGGTTATCATTTACTTCTCTCAGGTTAAGAGCTTATAATGTTAAAACTTTTGATCTCATAAAAATATTTTCATTGCATATCATTACAAATTATAGGGAGTTGTACCTAATAATTCAAAGGGTACTAATAGAATAGATACACTGACCCATTTATTGGTAAACATCCTTTTGTCTATCCAAAATATTTGGTATCAAAGAGTTTGGTTATAAAATTTAATAGGTGGACAACCTATTAACCAAAATGGATGCACAAGAAAATACTGAAACTAAGTTGGCCCCACCAAGAAGCAACCAGTAAAGATATTTTCTATTACCAGGGAAAAGGCTACAAGTTTTTTTCTTCTCGTGTAGTTTTTGATGGTGATAGTTTTTCCCATTTTGTAACTTTTTATTTAAAGGAAAATTTTCCTTTTCCCTCAAAGTATATAAGTGAGTTCCCAAGTCTAGAGGAGGGTCTGAGTTCTTTTTATTACATTAGTTTTGTAAATTCTAAGTCAGGACATGTAGGTTGTAACTTTGTTCTAAATTTTAATATGAAAAGTTAAGAGTTCTTGGTCTACTGTACATTATTTTCTAAGGGAGATAAACATTCTAATTGTATACAACTTCAAGAAAGTTAATAAAAATAAAAGGAGATAATTGTTCTTTACAAATCTTGTCACTTCATTTATCTCCATTATATTGTCTAAAATTTGATAGAAAAGCTGATTAAATTTCAATTGTAATTCATTTCAAATTATATTCCCTTTTCCTTTTTTTGATAATCTAATGGGTAATGTAAAATCTTAGTGCAAAATGAGAAGAGCTTTTGGTTTTCAGTTTGGAAGATATGATAAGTATGTGATCTAGAAATAAATATTGATGATCTTTTCACAAAGTACCAAGATGAGATCAAGAATTAGGATTGAAATCCTTCTAATTTATATCCAAATAGATAAGACACTAATCACCCTTACAATTTGATCTAATATGAATATTTTGCATAATCTAAAAAACTTTTATCAATCAATCAATCTTTTAAATTTTCTATTGTTTGAGTCTAAATTGTTAGCCTAATTTAATTCATAGGATTTATGGTTTGGTAATTTAGCTAGTTACCATCTATTTGTTGACATTGAATTAGAAGGAAAAAGGCTAAGTCATCTGTTACCTTAGAGTTCATGTTGAGAACATTGATATTAAAGCATGTAAGAGTGCATTCCTGAGGTAAACCCATAGAATACTTCATAGTCTTGTCATTTGGTCCTTTCATTTTGCCTCTCAGAATACCCATTATGGTCTTTATGTAATTCCTAGGTTTCCTAACATTGTAAAAGGTAATTAAAATCATTGTTAAATTTGGAGCCAATAGGATTTCTGCATATGTAAATTAATTGTCTTATGTTAGCTAAAAGAATCATGACATATACTCAAAATTAAATCAAATATTAGCATCACATATAAATTATAAATATTAAAAGTTACATAAAAACTTAATTACATTAATCATTAATCTATCAAGAACTCAATATTGAATATCATAGGCATTGATTGCATAATTGTACATTTCATTCATGTCATTGATAATCAAACCCCCTTCAATGTTAGTGATGCAACAATTTGTTGGGCTTTTACACTACTAAGAAACAAAATGCTTAATATCAAGATGAAAGAAAACATAATAACCTAAGGATTAGCTATTTCCTATAAACAACTATATGTTCTTCAAATCTAGACCCAACTTTAGCAAAATCGTGAAAGCTTTTCTACTCTTTTGGCTTTGCAAAACCAAGGCAGGTACACCAGAGGGATAAAAGATTCACAACCAGATAATACATTCATACTTCATTCATTCCATGAAATTTTTTAACAATATTCATCCCTAATAGAAAATTTTTCATAATTCTTCTTAGATCTATAGATAATTCTAGGCAATAGCAGTTAACTAGGACTTAGAGGTTAAGTGTAAACAAGTGTTGACCAGCTTTGACGTTCTCAAAATGTTAAAAGTAAAATTGATATTGATTTCTAGATGTTCTCTTCACATTTATCTATGATCTCTCCATATGCTCATTGGAATATTTAATCAGTGCCTCATACTTTGGGATCTAGAGTTTATCCATTTTCTTGATCTAATTGACTACATTATAGTCAATATAATTAGTAGTTCTCTGTACAACTCATTCCTACATAAATGCTTCATAATGCCTGGATATCCTTTTATATTCATTGAAGCATTTACTTAATTCATTGAATGAACAAAAATAATGAATTGACATACAACTTATACTAGTTGCATTAAATTGGACAAGCTTTAATCATACAATTTCAAAATAACTAGCTACTAACAATGGGGACAAGAATTAGAGATCAAAGATAATGGGGATGATTCAGCTTTGCATTAATCTTCTTTGAAAATTATAAAACTTGGATAAAACTTAGAACAACTCAAAATAAGACATCTTAATCATGGACAAAAATGTATTCTTAGAATTTGTAGAGAAAATACATCAAGGAGTTCATATGAAGAAAAGATGGACCAAGAAAAGCTTAATAAAACTAGAACTATACAATGAATCGAACCCCCCTTCTAGCTCTGGAATCTCACTTAAATAATATGAGATGCAACAAGCTTCAAGAATAGAAGATACTAACAACTATCCTTAAGACAAAAAAATATTTACACTATTACTGTTACTAAAAAACAAAATTTGGCGCAAAAAAATGTTTTCATCATGAATATTATTTGATGAGACTACCTTCTTCTACATCTTTTTACTGTTGAGGATATCACAATTGGCTTCAATGTTGTTGTAGCTTCTTAAAAGATGTAACCAATAGAACTGCAAGTGATGGATCGAGCTCAGGTGTCTGTAGAGTTACTTCAACTCCATAATTTTTGTCCAAGTCATCACATAATGCCAAAATGATAGGTACATGTGATTCTTGTTTTATTTTTTTCTAATCAATTTGAACCTCAATTCTAGTAGCTGAAGCCGGTTATCCATACCTTACCTCTTATGCTTGTACTAATGTATCAATTATTTGAATTTCATCTTGATCATCATTAGTTTCATCAAGTTCTAACTATCCAGCATTGAGAACATCTACCATCCACTTTAAAAAGTATGTCATTTGGCCAATGAAAGCTTACAATATCTTATTTCTTTTTAATTATGTATTTTCCAATTCTATCAATCTCAACAAAATCTCTCCTCAGAGAAACATAAAATAACTGCACCTTTACAATTTCTTTCATTGTAACTTCCCACCATGCATTTCCCTTCTTATTTATCACCTTATTCATTCAAAGGAAAAATATTTCATTCAATTCCTAATCCCATTCCTCTTTATTTTTTAACTTATCCCTTTTACTAATGGCATATGGGAAGAGTTCAAAATTAGTAATCTTATATTTGTCAAGATAATTAACGACCCTTTTATGTAACTCAACTCTTCTATCATCAACTTTTGAGAGATCATTGACCATATCATAAGTTTTTTCTATATATTAAGAGGATAAATTGATGACAAAAAATCATAAAAGAGTAACAACTTTTCTCCTTTTATTCCATTGTTGACAATTGGCTTCAAGGCTTCATCATTCACCTTTACCTCATCCCATATATTTATTGTCTTTGTTAGTTGGTCATAAAATTATGGCCAATGAATTTTATTAACTAAGTACATGAGAGCTTGCCTAAGCTTATCCTCATATTAAACATTTAGCTCCACATTTAACACCCATAGTTTACTCTTTTCTTCTTCAATGTCTTCTATAGTATAAAAATTGGGCCTTTGGTAAGTATCTAAAATTTAAACATGAGGAGTGCATTTAAAAGGTTCCACTAGTGGATAATGATAAGTAATTTGGGGCTTGTTAGATCCTCCCATTTTTCTCTTTCTTAGTTGTTTATCCATTCAGGATACCTAAGTTTCTAGCTGATGTATCCTGCTCTCTCTCTCTCTCTCTCTCTCTCTCTCTCTCTCTCTCTCTCTCTCTCTCTCTCTCTCTCTCTCTCTCTCCTCATATGCCTTTAATATTTCTTTAAACTTGGCATTTAATTCTAGTAATTTACCTTTTTAGCAAGCACCACCCAAAATCCATCATATTCCAAGTCATTTTATACACTTTCTCACTCTCTACCTAATCTGATATATAAACAATGATACTACCTATATGCTTGACACTTAAGACTTCTTGTAGCCTAGTTTTATATCTCTTTTCAATAGACCATATCACCAATGCTTGGTGATCATTACTGTATTTTGTTCGCTTATTTGCCTTCTGGATTTCCTCCTTGGTTTTAAACCAAATATCCTTTTCCTTTCTAATAGAATAAAATATCATAACATTGGCTATGGCCCACTTAGGTAAAATTAAAACTCTTGAGACTTTTAAAAGTTGCCTTCCCCATTTAGGGGTTAATTGTGCAATTTTTTCCAAAATGGTAGCTTTAACTTCCTCTTCAATCTCAAAGTCAAACTTATTTGGTTGCTCTACTTTTATTGATTTGCATTTTCTTGCAAAGTTACCAATATTTCTTCTCTACAAAAATTCGGAAAAGGATCTAGTTTCTACAAACTTTTCATCATCAGTGAATTTTTGGGAAACTTGTCCAATCATAGGAGGCTCTTTAGGTACTCCTCATTCAATATTAGTAGTTTTAATCACAATGTCCCTTTCCCCTCCAATTTTCCTCAACTTTTCTCTCAAAGATGCTTCACCATCTGAGTGAAATCTAAGATGGTGAATATTATTCTACATGAGAAGATGAACCCTACTCTGTTCTCTACTTCTTAGGGACATGTGTTTCTAGAGGGCTTTTAAACCTTGGCCTCTTATATGGAAGAACATATTGTATGTTCTAGGCCATTACATACCCAACCTTTTTCTGCAATATATATTGCCCTATGGTCACAATCATTTTGCTGGCCACTCTTTTATCCACCTCAGCAACCTTGTCTAGGTATTCTTTTGTAATGATTTATTTCTTTGCATTCAGTGTTTTCATGATCCTAGCAAAGGTATTCGTAAAGATATCAATCTTCATGACCCAACTAAGGGATCATATATTGGCTCAAAAGAATTTATGAAATCCAAGATTTTACTATAAGCTATCTAATTTTCCTTTCTAACCTCTTGTTCCCACAATGAGAACTTATTTTTTATTATGTCCTCAGGAAAATATACAATTTATATCTGAACCTTAGCCTTACTCCTTTCTCTGAGGAGGTCATAGAATCCATGTGAATCAATAAACTAAGCATGGGATTGGGCCATTTGATATTTATCTAAAAATTTCTCTAAGTTTCTCCATCCCTTCCTAACAAACACAATCATGAATGATAGTAATCATTGGAAAGAAAGTACCTTTGGATTTTCTTAGAAAATCCCTTTGCTCAACTAATCCATTTGCCATAATAATTTAGTAGTTACCACTTTCAAAGGTACTTGGTGTGGTACCGCATGTGGTTTTCCCAAAAAACCATAAACTCTAAAAATAGTAGAGATAACATATGGAATGATACTCCACCAATTGTGGCTTATCAACAATCCTTTAGCATGATCTTTAGGTCTTATTAATTCTAATAAGGATTGTGGTATTCTAGCGCTATCCCCTCTCAATAGTAATCTAAGCCTTGAAGCAAAATACCTATGAAATCTAATAAAGCTGGCATTAGTGACCTCCCATGTCATATCTAAACTCCATAACTGAAGCACGAGTCTCTCTCCATCTCTTTGGAGAAGAATGTTACTCCTTTATATAAATAAATATACATTAACATTGAATACCAGCATAAAGGCTTGTTAATTTTAGCCTACGCTATTCCAATTAAACCATTATGAATTTCTTCAGCCAATAAGGTAGAAAAATCAAGAATCGAGCTCATTCCATACTGAAGATCTACGCAACAATAAGGACAATAGAACCTAGGATGTTATCTCGTTCATCCATACCAAAGATTTTACAAAGACATAAATAAAAAGCCTATACCCTAGGATTAAATTTTTTTTTTAACAAGGGCTCAAAGATATTTTGTGTGACTAAAGGTAATGATCCAATTTTAACAAAATGTTGCTATAATAGCCCTCCCCTTAGATATACCCTTTCTGCATCATATCTAGCTTGGTTGTACTCCATGTCAATCTTCTCATAAACAACATAATTGGGGTTCAACTTGAATACCTCTCTGATTAGTTCAAGTGAAACCCTAAAAAGGTTATCCCCTACACAATTCTTTACAACCCTAATAATTGGGTCATATTTCTTGACCATATCTACTAGTAGTTCACCATCAAAGAAAACTCTAGGGGCAATCAGTTTACCTATGTCAAATTCACAAACATTGCTTATTGGAGTATCCAGTTTCCTTTCTACAAACCATTTCTTCAAAATTTCTAAGCCCCCCCATAGATACCTCTGCATCCCTTAACCATTTAAATTTGTCACAAAAACCCTTGCTAACTAGTAACCTCAGGCTTTTCAGTAACTTAGGGCATTTCGAAATCAATTCTTGACCCTTAGCCAATTCATTTATTGATAATGACATGTGTTCCAGAAAATCATCATGAATTGCCCTCTTCAAGTAATTTACTTGTCCAAAAAAATCCTTACGTGGATGCATTGTTTGTAATTTACCCTAATACAATCACAATTTTTTACTTATAAGAAGTTCAAATGACTTCCCACTTTTTTTTCTTCATTTCCTTTGTAAATCACTCTACAAATTTCTAAAAACTAGGAAAATTCTTGCCCTAGCTCTTGGCAATACTTACACTATGGTAATTTTGTAATCTTATGGCTCAATAATGGTGAATTTAGAATTTTACTATAGCATTAAGGTCGTACGAAGTGACATTGATCAGAATTAATACTCTAATAGTCAAAATTTTGCACTGTGACATGAAATTTGAGTTTCAACTATTGATCATCAAGCATCATATGACTTATTTTTAAATTAAAAGGTTGCATTAATTCATTTTTAGAAATTTTCATCGATCAACATGGTGCATTCTTACATTTCGTAAAGTCAAAGCATTTTCATAAAGCAATGAAGCACAGATCTTCCAAATATCTATGATCATGAAAAATCATTACAACTCTATAATTATGGAAAATTACAGCCCCATTGCTACACTCATCTTCCATCTTGCAAAACACATAGACCATCCCACTAGTCATCATATTCCACATCATAATGCTTTTCTACCTTGGCATGACTAGATGACCTTCTGAGTAAATGGTCCCACTTGTCCACATGGATAGTAGGTGCTTCCCCACTTTGAATAAAGTTCATTATTATTATTTTTGTAGGAATGCATTGTCCATTGACCTTCCCAAGATCAATGGCATATATAGATCATGCCTTTTTAATCTAGTCAGTAGACTCAACCAATAAATGGATTTCCTTTTGCAATCATGTTCTGAAAATCACCAACTATACATACCGTATTACTACCTCCTTTAAAATTTGTGGGCCCATGACCTCATCAAATGCTATGTGTCAAGAAAGGGCTTCCCCACATTCCATAAACTTTGACCAACTTCATCTTGTAGCCAAGTGTTGTCTGATGATCTTCCTAAGATCAACAATGTATGTATCTTATGCTTTTTGAAATACTTTAATGTCTTGCATGGCATCATTGAAGACACGTGCCAAGTGGGTGCTTTACTAATTTAGATAAACTTCACACATCTTTATGAAGCATTAATATGACCACCTTTGATCATTCCAAGATCAATGACTCAATAATATAATAACAAAGATGGTCCTACTACTCATTGGAACTAATGAAATTGCTTGAAATCAAAATGTGCTCTAATAACTTCTAACAACTTTAGGCCTTTGCAGCATAGTAACTTGTTAGATTGTGGTGACTGGTCAGGAAAGTACTTTACATACTTCATAATAAGTAGCCGACATGGTAGCCGACATGGTAGCCGACATATTATGGCCGACATATGGCCGACATGTTATAACCCTAAAGCGATTTAATACTTGTATAAAAAGGGCTTAGGGTTGGGTATTTTTATGTGTGGTGATACGAAATTGGTTCTTGCGGCGGTATTGAGCTGTAAGGGATTACGGATTGTAATCAGGTTGTAATCACTGGATTGTAATAAGATCGGACTTGCTGTTTGGTGGACGTAGCCCAGGGATTGGGTGAACCACGTTAAATCTTGGTGCCTTGTGTTCATTTCTGTGTGTTCTATTATTTTTGTTATTGGTTATATTTGCATGTAGTTTTTATTTCTATCCGTGGTTTATCCTAACAAGTGGTATCAGAGCCTAGTTGTTTCTCAGTTATCCTCTGCAGGAAAGTCTCACGGTTAAGTGGGAGTCTCACGGTTGAGTGGGAGCAATGGCAGATGATGGTAAGCTGAGGGTTGATAGGTTTAATGGGCAGAACTTCCAGTTATGGAAGATGCAAATGGAAGACTATTTATATCAGAAGGATTTATGGAAGCCGTTGGAAGGAAAAACCAAGAATCAGGGAACTATGTCAGAGGCTTAATGGGATCTTTTGGACAGAAAGGCACTCAGAAGCATTCGATTATGCTTGGCACCATCGGTGGCATTTAATATTACAAAAGCAAAGATTGCAGAAGATTTGATGAAAACCCTAGCGACACTGTATGAAAAGCCCTCCGCTTGAAATAAGGTATTTCTCATGAAGCGTTTATTTAATATGAAAATGGCAGAAGGTGGATCTATTGCAGATCATTTAAATGAGTTTAATACTATTACTAGTCAATTATCTTCTGTGGGTATCAATTTTGATGAAGAAATTAGGGCTCTCTTGATTTTGTGTTCTTTGCCTGAAAGCTGGAATGGCTTGGTAATGGCGGTGAGTAATTCTGTTCCTGGATCAAGTACCCTAAAATATGATGATGTGATCGGTGTTATTTTAAGTGAGGAAACTCGTAGAACATCCTCAGGTGGATCTACATCAGGAAGTGCTTTAAATGCACAAAGCAGGGGCAGAACGACTGAAAGAGGAAGTAACTCTAGAAATCGTGGGAAATCAAGAGGAAAGTCAAAGGGGAGGAGGTCTCAATCGAGAGGACCAAATGATTGCTGGTACTGTGGGAAACTAGGGCACAAAAAGAAAGATTGCTAGACTTGAAAGAAAAATGAAGGAGATAAATCAGATGGAGACAAAGAGGCAAATGTGGTAAGTAATAAATCCGAAGAGGATGCTTTGCTTCTGTCTTTAGAGAGTGTTGATGATTCATGGGTTTTAGATTCTGGTGCTTCTTTTCATGCTACACCTCATAGAGGTTATTTCATTGATTATGTCCAAGGGGATTTTGGGCTTGTTTATTTGGGGGATAATGAACCCTGTCAGATTGTTGGAAAGGGAAAAATTAAGATTAAGTTGCAGAATGGGAATCATTGGCTACTACATTAGGTAAGACATGTTCCAAAGCTGAGTAGGAATTTAATTTCAGCAGGGCAACTCGGTGATGAGGGTTGTGTAATTACTTTTAATGATAAAAATTGGAAGGTTTCAAAAGGTTCCCTTGTAGTAGCAAAAGATGTGAAAGTAGACACCTTATATCTTTGTACAGGTCATATTGTTCCTTCTACTTTGATTGTTTCAGAGAAAAATGAATATTCAGGAACAATTACTGCAGTTGAGCAGGGAGAACAAATAGCTGCTGTAGATTATGATACAACGCTATGGCACAATAGACTTGGGCACATGAGTGAGAAAGGTATGAAAGTACTTCATTCAAGGAAAGTTTTACAATGTCTAAAATGTGTGAATATGGATTTCTGTGAAAGTTGTGTGTATGGAAAACAAAAGAGAGTGAGTTTTGTAAAGACAGGGAAGGAAAACAAAAAGGAGAAATTAGAGCTTGTGCATACAGATGTATGGGGATCGGCTCAGGTATCTTCCCTTGGTGGCTCTCATTATTATGTTACCTTTATTGATGACACAACTAGAAAAGTATGGGTTTATTTCCTTAGACAAAAATCTGATGTATTTCAAACTTTTAAGAAATGGAAATGCTTGGTTGAAAATGAGACTGGTAAGAAATTAAAATGTCTCAGATCTGATAATGGTGGTGAGTATTGTAGTCATGAATTTGAAGATTATTGCTCCACTAAGGGTATTTTTAGACAAAAAATTGTTCCAAGGGCTCCACGAGAAAATGGAGTGGCTAAACGCATGAACAGGACAATAATGGAGCACGCAAGGAGCATGAGGTTGCATGCTGGGTTGCCCTTACACATGTGGGCGGAGGCTGTCAATACTATAGTATATTTGATTAATAGAGGTCCCTCTACTCCTTTGGGCTGTGGTATTCTAGAGGAAGCATGGACTGGTAAGAAGGTGAGTTATTCTTTTCTCAAGACCTTCGGTTGTGAAGCTTTTGCTCATATAGACTCTGAAAATAGAACCAAGCTAGAAGCGAAATCAAAGAAATGTGTCTTTGTTGGATATGGCATTAATGAATTTGGCTATAGGCTTTGAGATTTTGAAAATCATAAAATTATAAGAAGTTGGGATGTCATATTCAATGAAAAAGTGTTGTACAAAGATCTGTTGCAGCAACATGAGAAGAAAGAAGATGATTATGTAGTGCTGGATGATACTCCAAAAGCTGATGTTCCAGCCATTCCTCATGATGTGCAACAACTGCAACAACAAATACCACACACACCAGTGAATGTTAGACAGTCAACAAGGCCAATTAGACCTCCACAAAGGTTTTCTCCCTCTTTGTATTATATTTTGCTTACTGATGCTGGTGAACCTGAAAGTTATGATGAAGTTGTGTAGGTGGATACTAAGATTCAGTGGGAGTCTGCAATGAAAGATGAAATGGACTCTTTGCTGAAAAATAAGACATGGGATTTGTGCAAGTTGCCTGCAGGTAAAAAGGCTTTACAGAATAAATGGGTTTATAGGTTGAAAGAAGAGGAAGGAGGTAAGAAAAGATTTAAGGCCAGGTTAGTTGTAAAAGGATTTGCACAGAAAAAGGGAATTGATTTTGATGAGATATTTTCTCCTGTTGTTAAAATGACTTCTATTCGTACTGTTTTAAGTCTTGTGGCTACTGAAAATTTGCATTTAGAGTAGATGGATGTTAAAACAGCCTTTCTTCATGGTGATTTGGATGAAGAAATATATATGGCTCAGCCATAGGGTTTTGAGGTCAAAGGTAAGTAGAACTTAGTGTGCAAATTGAAGAAAAGTTTATATGGCCTGAAGCAAGCACCTCGGCAATGGTATCTAAAATTTGACAGTTTTATGCATGAGCATGGATATAACAGGTGTCATTCAGATTACTGTGTTTATTTTAAGAGGTTGGATGATGATAGCTACATTATTTTATGTCTATATGTTGATGATATGCTTATAGCTGGGTCTAACATGCATCATATTAAGGGGCTAAAATGCCAGTTAGCACATGCATTTGCTATGAAGGATTTGGGGGCAGCAAAACAAATCCTTGGTATGAAGATTTGCAGAGATAGGAAGAACAGAACATTGACGCTATCTCAAGCCGATTATGTTGAGAAGGTGTTGCAACGTTTCTCTATGGAGAATGCTAAAGCTGTCAGCACACCTTTACCTGGTCATTTGAAATTGACTAAGGAGATGTGTCCCAAGACACAGGAAGAGGAGGATAAGATGTCCAAGGTACCCTATGCTTCAGCTATAGGAAGTTTGATGTATGCTATGGTATGCACTAGGCTAGATATTGCACATGCAGTGGGAGTCGTTAGTAGGTATATGAGTCATCCAGGTTTTGAGCATTGGAATGCTGTCAAGTGGATTCTCAGATATTTGAGAGGAACATCCAATAAGTGTTTACACTTTGGGGGCTCTACTACTGATTTACAGGGCTATGTTGACTCAGATTTGGCTAGGGATATTGATACCAGGCGGAGTACTACAGGTTATGTCTTTACTGTTGGTGGGGCAGCCGTGAGCTGGGTTTCTAGGCTACAGAAGATTAATGCTCTCTCCACTATAGAGGCAGAGTATGTTGCTGCTACAGAGGCAGCCAAAGAGATGATATGGCTTCAGTTCTTCTTGGAAGAATTGGGACATCCTCAGAAGGATAATTATTTGTTCACAGATAGTCAGAGTGCCATTCATCTTGCTAAGAATTCAGCTCTGCATTCTAAGACCAAACACATACAGCTGCGGTACCATTTCATTCGGTCAGTTTTGGAGGATGGACAGTTAAAGCTGGAGAAGATACATACCAATGAAAATCCAGCAGATATGTTGACAAAGGTTGTCACAAGGGAGAAGCTGAACTCCTCTTCAGCTTCAGTTGGTCTTTTTAGACTAAAATGTGAATAAAAGAACAACAGAGTCCAGGGTGGTTTGATCCAGTGGGAGCCCCATGCGGTAGTTGTATTGCTACAAGATCAATCTCCAAGTGGGAGATTGTTGTTTAGTGTGGAGCCTGATCAGTCCCCAAGTGGGAGATTGTTAGATTGTGGTGACTGATCAGGAAAGTATTGTACATACTTCATAAATAGTGGCCGACATATGGCCGACATGTTATAACCCTAAAGCGATTTAATACTTGTATAAAAAGGGCTTAGGGTTGGGTATTTTTTATGTGTGGTGATACAAAATTGGTTCTTGCGGCGGTATTGAGCTGTAAGGGATTACGGATTGTAATCAGGTTGTAATCACTAGATTGTAATAAGATCGGACTTGCTGTTTGGTGGACGTAGCCCAGGGATTGGGTGAACCACGTTAAATCTTGGTGCCTTGTGTTCATTTCTGCATGTTCTATTATTTTTCTTATTGGTTATATTTGCATGTAGTTTTTATTTCTGTCCGTGGTTTATCCTAAAATAACTGAGTTAATGTCACCAAAGACATGTGGCAAGCAGGTGCTTTCTTGCATTCAATAAAATTTGAGCAACTTCATCTTGCAATCATGCGCTCATCGTTTATCTTCACAAGATCAATAGTTGTCAAAAACAAACCACTGTGGTTAAGACATTTTTCCAAATACTTAGGAAATAATGATGGTTAGGGTACTGCTTATAATGAAGGGTTTCTAGTTCATGAAAGGTAATTAAAAAAATTTATAGGAAAAAATAAGAATGAAAACTTCTAGGATAAGGACTTCCTGCGTGATTAATAAAAAATTACTTTCTACCATTTTGAGGGCTAGGGCATAAAAACAAAGGTTTTAACAAATTTCAAAATTTTAAAAATAGAACTAGGGTTTTCACTATAGGGTGTATCAAAAATATAAAAGGTGAAAAACTAGGCGAATAGTAGTAAAAGATTGGTCGGGGCCAAAGGCACACCCACTTGTCCAACCACCTTGTTGAGTAAACATAACAAAAAAAAAACATAGAAAATAGCACCAAGGAGAGAAAGAAAAAATACTTTAATCAATTCATCAAATATTCAGCATACATGCCCAATTGTAAGGCCTTTTGGGTTATGACTACCCATCCTTTGCTCTATACTAATTTCTATATTTAGCTTCAAACTCTCAACATCTACTTTGACTCCCCATCCTCTAAGCTCTGTCCTAAACTAAACCAAATACCTTTACTTATACTTTCCAAAATGGCTCATAGAAGGTTCTAGACCATTACATAGGAGAAAGTTAGACCTCAAAATAGTATACACTCATCCCAAGATAATATCCTATCAACAAATTCATGATGTAAATTAAATACAAGAGTCAACTCCAATGAAAACTGACAAATTTGGTCAAAGAAAGAATAGGGTATCAGCAACAATAGGTCTATTTGGCACATGAAGGATCACTCGGGCATTACAGAACAACTTAGATAACACTACAAGAGGTAGTCAATAGAGAACAAAATTGGTTGACACAACAATCTCAGTTAATAAAAAATAACTTGGCTAACACAAAAATAGCTTGACAAACACAAAATTATCTTGCCTAACATAGAAGATCTTGATCGACATAGCAAGAACTTGGTTAGATTGCAATCTAATGATGGTATATGCAGGATCATGGTCAACCAAACTATGCTCTTAAGTGGCAATAAAAAATCAAAAAATCAGGGTTATGTCAATTTGACATGCAATTTTCTACTTGTTATTAACTTTATATCAAAAATTTGAGAGAAAAGAATCTCTAATCCAGTTTCTAAACTACTAGGACTTATCTCAACAAAATAAAAATTGATTGGTCAAAAATTTGAATTTTATTGCAATATTACAAAAATTTCAGAACAAAAATAAGAAGTAGACATATATCTGACCACCTTAATCAAAATCAAATGATAGTATTTTTTAATAATATTCTAGATATAAGTAGTAGACTCATGCCTGGATGTGACACATTTTTTTGGTATTTTTATTCTAAATAAATAATTATTTTTTAATTTTTGACTTTAGTATTTTTGGAGTTGAAAAACTCTCGTGTCTGACCACCTTAACTAATTCAAAACTCTGCAAAATTCAATTTTTCATTTTTTTTTACTTATAGTAAAAGAAATATAGAATGTGATGCATCTTTTGGATTTAAAAAATATTGTACCATTTGAAAGTTATAGTTTTTTTTCAAGTAGTGTGTTAGTCAACACTTTATACATAACTCCACTAGAAAATAAGTAATAATTACTTACTGAACTCATAATTTGACAAACCTTACATTTATGAAAAGATAAGAACATTCTTAAGAAACCCTTTTCATTTCATCAAATTTTGGTGAAAAAAAAGTCATTAGCTACATGTTTGAACTAATCATCACATAAACATAGGTCAAAAGCACATTTTTAGGATATTTTTAAAGTTGACCATATAGGTTTGGTATCAAAAGATATAGTAGACCTTACAAAGATATTAATTATTTTCATTTAGTATCAAGGTGGGTAGGAAAAAAGTTGGAATAGATTTTGAAATGGTTTGAGATATTTCAGGATGACTGATTTTTCAGATTGCCACTTTTTGGCACACCATGATCCTGCACATACCCATGAACAAAAGTGTAGGATCACAAGGAAACCCAACATACTTCTGCATCAAACAACTAGGGTTGAAAGAAATGATTCTCCTAAATGATGCAAGTGTCAAAACCTGAGTTGAATCCAACTTAGATTGAGAAATCCATGTAGTATCTTCAACTAGTCTATTCTTCCATTTCACCAAATATTCATAGTAATCTTTTCATCTTGTTCTCTTTCCAATTCTCTGATCTAATACCTATTCAACCTCTTCAATCTGCTTCTTAGGATAATCATCCAATATGACAACTTCATCATCTCACTCATGGTACTTATATAAATCAACAACATTGAATATAAGAAATGTATCCATGTCATTAGGTAACTCAACTTCATAATCATTACCACTATCAAACTTTCTCAAGATCATATAATGTCCAAACTTCTTCATCTTTAGCTTACTATATCTTCAAATAGGAAATCTACCTTTCTTCAAATGAGCCATCACCTCATCATGAACTTCAAAAATATGATGTCTTCAAGACTCCTTAGAATTCTCCTTATGCTTCTTATTAATTTTTTCTAACCTCAACTTCACTTCCTTATGTAAACACACCATAAAATTACAAAATTCTTCCCCTACATCACTTCTCCTTTCTTTACCAACAAAATCTCTCAAATATAATATTCCTCTAGACTACATTCTATTAATAATCTCAAAAGGTGTTTTCCTTGTACACCTACTCAAAAAATTATTATATGCAAATTCAACTTGTGCCAACATCAGCTTCCAATTATATTGTTTATCTCTAACTAGACATCTTAGAAAATTACACTAGCTTCTATCTAGAACCTCTATCTATCCATCTATGTGTGGATGGAATGTAGAACAAAACTTCAACTTAGTACCCATCTTTTTGCACAAAGTCCTCTAAAGGTAACCAACAAACTTACTATCTCTCTTAGAAATAATACTTCATTCTCACAATGCGTAAGACAAATCAGGGTCAGTATCATATAATACTTTCATCTCATCAAAAATAAGAACTTCAAGCTTCATCTCAATCAACAAAGAACATCTTCTACTCAATGCAAATGAAACTTAGTTAGTAACTCCACTTTTATGCTTAATCAAATATGTTAAACTCTACAAGTACTCAACCCACTTTATATGTCTTTGATTCAAATTATTTTGGTCTCCCAAATACTGTAAAACTTTATGATTAGTATAAAACACAAACTTTATAGGAATAAAATAATATCTCCACTTTTTCAAGGCTTGAACAATAGCATAAAACTCTTGATCATGCATAGAATAATTCTTTTTAGCATCATAAAACTTCTTGCTAAAGAAATCTATAGTTTTACCTTCTTGACTCATCACAGCTCTTATGTCACTGCCACTTGCATCACATTTAACATGAAATACCTTATTGAAATTAGATAAAGCCAATATAGGTAACTCAACAACCTTTTGTTTCAAAGTCTCAAAAATCTTATTAGCTCCATATATTCTCTTAAAGTCCTTTTTATCTCCTCTCATTGTCTCAGTCATAGTATTACTAATACAACTCAAATTATTTATAAACTTCATGTAGAAACTAGCAAAACCATGAAATTCTCTTACCTCACCCACATTCTCATGTGTTGGCCATTCCAAAATTGATTTAATCTTCTCAGGATCCATTCTTAAACCATCAACTAAAATCACAAATCTCAAATATGCAATATCCTCTTGCATAAAAGAGCACTTTTTAAAGCTAATCATCAACTTCTCCTCTTGCAATCTCTCAAATACTTGTCTAACATGCTCAAGATGTTCTTACTTAATCTTAGTGAATATAATAATATCATCCAAATAAATGATCAAAAACTTGCCCAAAAATCTCTTGAGAAATCCATTCATGAACTTCATGAAATTACTAAGTGCATTGGTCAAACCAAATGATATTACTAAATATTCATACAAATCATATTTTGTATTAAAAGAGTCTTCCATTCATCACCTTCTTTGATTCTGATATGATGATAACAACTTTTCAAATCAATGCGTGTGAAATATTTTTCTCCACTTGCACAATCCATTATGTCATCCGTTGTTGGCATAGGAAACCTATATTTCACTATGATCTTATAGCTCTAGAATCTATACACATTATCCATTCTCCATTCTTCTTAGCTGCTAATACAATAGGTACAATACATGGGCTCAAAATTTCTCTGATCAAATCTTTCTACAACACCTCATTCACTTGTATGTTAAGGTCTTCATTCTCTATAGGTGTTAATGTATATAGTGCTTTATTTGGTAAACTAGCTCCAGGAATCAGATCTATACTATGACTTATACTTATTACTGGTCGTAAACCATTAGGTATATCCTTTTCAAATTTCTCCCTATACTCATTAAGAAATTTTTCATTTTTTGTCAATACTTGACCCCTACCAGTTTCTACTATCACTCGGTCTCTACCAACTTCTAGTATCACTTAGTCTCTACTAGCTTTTGTTGTCACTCGGTCATTACTACCAAAACTTGATCCTCTAGTAATTATAGAAAAAAAAAAACTTGGTTTATTTTCATTTCTTTTTCAAGTTTCTTTCCATTAACCATGTGAATTCTCATAGTAGTACAATTTATCTCATCATGAGACTCAATCAAAGGAAACAATACTTTCTTTCTTCCATTCACCCAAATAGTATATTGATTCAATCTTCCATCATGCATATCATATCTATCATATTACCAAGGTCTACCCAACAAAATATGACAATAGTCCATAGGTATAATATCACATAGGACTTTTTCAAAATAATGTCCAATCTTGAACTTCACAATACATTTTTGACTTGCCAATATCTTATGCTCATTCTTAACCCATGAAACATGATAGGGTGAAAGGATGCTCTAGCCTCTATAACTACAACTTTGTAACTAGCTCTTTTGATGCCAAAATTGTATAACTTCCACTATTAATGAACATCTTGCAGCATTTCCAGCCATCTTACATCTGATCTTGAAAAGACTTCTTCTTAGAACATGTTCTTCATCATTTCCCTTATTACATAAAGTTCTTCTCACCATCAGATTTTCTCTAGCCTCAAGTCCACTTGGTGAACCCTCAATGTCTCCTTGAATCACAACATTTATTTTAGCTTTCTCATTATTAGAGGATCTAGACTTAAAGGATATATGCCCTTCTTTTCCAAATCTGAAACAATTACCATGAAAGCCACCTCTAGAATAAGAATTACCTCTTCCTTAGTAAGAAATAGTACCCCCTTGGTAAGAATTAGTACCTTTCCACTTAGTCATTCCTTTTTCATCATTCTTCCTTTCAAATTTTCACTTATTTTGCATAGTATTGTCATATTTTCCACCTTCTCCATAAGATCAACCTTTGCCTCTCTAGAATCTACCACCTATGCCTCTTTGTCTTTATTTATGCTTCTTTGTCAAGATCTCCCTAGCCTTCAATGCATATTGGTATGCTTCTTCAACACTATCATATTTCACAAGATTTATCGCATCTTGAATTCCAGATCTCAATCCGTTTAGGTACCTTGTAACTTTCCCAATATTATTGTCCACATGTTCAGATTTGATGTCCAATTTATAGAATTTCTTAGTATACTCCTTCATAGTCATGTCACTTTGTCTCAAATTGCATTTTCCTCAACAAGATAACTTGGTAATCAACAAGAAGAAACTTTATCTTTACCTTGTTCACAACTTTTAGTCAAGTCATAATCTTCTCCTTTCCTCTCCTCTACCTATTAGTTTGTAAATTCTCCCACCATAGTAAGGCATGTCCCTTCAACCTAGTAACTACAATTTTCACCTTCGTATTATTAGGAGTGTTTTCAAACTCAAAGAACTTCTCTATATCAGATATCCAATATAACACAACATTGGTTTCTAATTTTCCATCATAAGGAATAACTTCTATACTAGGCTTTGATTGTGCCCTAGACAATACTCTCAACAATATTTCATCATCTTGATCTTCTTCATGTTCAAGATTAGGGTTTGGTGCTATATCCTCATCATCACTCACATCATCAAGATGTGCTCCTCTCCTCTACGATGTCTCCACAATATCTAATATGGCTACAATTTGTCTCAATATATCCAATATGGATTTGTTAGCATTTCCTCTACTTTGAACTAGTTTTATAATCAGGTTCTTGCAAATCGTAACCCTGTAGCCAAATTCACCTAGAGTTCTACATGATGCATTCTTGAAAAGGATGAACCTTGTCTTTGATACCACTTGACTGGAGGAGGAAAAAAATGGCTATGGAAAAAGGAACTTCAAATTGTCCAACCACCTCACTGATGAAACACAATGGAAGAAAAACATAGAAAACAACACCAAGGAGAGAGCGAACAAATACTTTCATTGATTCATCAAATGTTCAACATACATGCACAGCTATAAGGCCTTTTGGGTTATAGAAAAATACTATATATATATATATGTATGTATGTATGTATGTATGTATGTATGTATGTATGTATGTATGTATGTATATGTATATATATGTATATATATATATATGTATAGATATATATATATGTATATGTATATATATGTATATATATATATATGTATATGTATATATATATGTATATATATATATATGTATATATATATATATGTATATATATGTATATATATGTATATGTATATATATATGTATATATATATGTATATATGTATATATATATGTATATATATGTATATATATCTATATGTATATATATATATGTATATATATATGTATATATATATATGTATATATATATGTATATATATATGTATATATATATATATATATATACATATATATATACATATATATATATACATATATATATATACATATATATATATATATACATATAGATATATATACATATATATACATATATATATATATATGTATATATATATATGTATATATATATATGTATATATATATATATATATATATATATATATATCACTAAGTTCTATATTTAGCTTCAAACTCTCAACATCTACTCTAACTCCCTGTCCTCTAAGATCTATCCTAAGCTAGACAAAATACCTCTATTTATACTTGCCAAAATAGGTTACAAAAGATTCTAGAACATTAGATCAAAGAAAAGTTGACCTCAAAATTATATGCACTCATCCCAAGACAAGATCCCATCAATAAATTCATCATTTAAATTAAATACAAGGGTCATCTCTAACTAAGAACTGAACATATAATAACTTGATGAAAGAAGGAATGAAGCATCAACAACAACAAGTCCACTCAGTGCATGAAGGATCACTCCATCATCATAGCAAAACTTTTCTAATAGTGTTAGACTCGGTCAACACTGAAGAAATTAGTCAACAAAGGAGAAACATGGTTTACACAACAAGCTTGATTAACATAGAAATAACTAAGCTAACACAAAAATAACTTGACAGTTACAAAAAAAAACTTGGATTACACCAAAGAACTTGGTCAACATACTAGGAACTTGCTTATATTGCTAGAATGAAAAAAAGTGCATGATTGTAGTGAAACCCAAGATGCCCCTGCATCTGTTAGCTAATAACCACCCCCCTATCATTGATATTATTCTTCATCCATCTCATCATTAGAATCATCATCATCACTAACATCATCACCACCACTACCATTGTCATCCTTGTCATCAACATCATCATCATCATCATCATCATCAAAATCATTAGTAGCAATAGAAGCAGCATCAGAATCATAATAGCCATAACCATTGTGATCATCATCATCATCATCATCATGATTAGTAGCAATAGAATTTGCATTAGGATCATCATTGACTAACTCTTAATTGTAATCTACTTTGATGTAGGAACATCCTAGGTTGCATTGTTATCTAGCATGTTTTCTAAGTTTCTTAGTTACTAACAATTTTTCCTTATATTTTTGAGTTCTCTATGTTTCCCAAGTTCTCCGTTGCTCATGAGTTATCCTTTGGTTGTTGAGTGTTGTTGAGTTCCTTTGGTTGTTGAGTGTTACCAAGTTCTTTTAGTTATCGAGTGTTGTTGAGTTCTTTTGGTTACCAAGTGTTGCCAAGTTTCTTTGGTTGTTAAGTTTTTTCGAGTTCCTTTGGTTTTTCAGTGTTGCTATGTTCACTAAGTTGTAGCATTTTTTTGGGTCCTTTCTTTGCTGAGTTGTCTATGCATAGATTATTCCTGGAGCCAACCTTTACATTTAATTCCATTATAGGTATTTGCTAAGAATCAACTTGTGGCTTGTTTTAGCACTTAATGTGAGGATTTATTTAGTTTTTAATTTGCAACATGTCGACCTATGGCCGTGCATGTACTTAAAGGGGTCTTGGGTACAGTTTTAGGGCAGAACAAAAGAGCGAAGTGGCGAGGAAGAGTTGAAGAAAACTAAAATATAAAGTTTTATCATCGTGGTATGAATCTGAATTGTAATGTTGTCCATAACCTAGAAGGCCTTATATTTGGGCATGTATATGGATAATTTTATGAATCTATAATGCATTTTTTCACTTCTATCTCCTATGTTCACTGTTATTGTATTATTTTCATTTGTGTTCACTCTTGCAGGTGACTTGGATAGTTGGGTGAGCCTTTATCCCTAGTGATATTTTGTCTCCTTGTGTCACACTTCTTCCTCTTCCTATTGACTAATTATGATATGTCATTGTTGTCACTAATAGCAACATATAATGTACATGTTAATAGGAAACCTCAACAATAAAGATACTTAGTGATTGGTAATTAGAAAATTGTCTAAGTATAGAATTTGGTTTACAACAATGTATTGTTTTGTTTATAACATGTTGCAGATGCCATATTATAACAAGAGAAGTTACATGGAGATAGTATACATGTTCATGATGACGTGAATAACCTCAAAAGTTTGTATGAACTATAAAGAACAGATATAATCATGTTTTCATGATGTAGGATAGTGGAATTGTAGGAAAATAATTTCTTTGTTTACAAACAATTACTTGTCCAATTAGGGTAGACATCCTAGCTATTTACTCTAACTTGGAAAAGTGAATTTTAGTGTTAGCTGACCCAAAAAATAATATGGGTAAAGGTATGATATTTATGCAAAGGACTTTTACAATAAGAAGTGTGCTATGTTGATATTATGAGGAGGCAAAGTGCTTGTATGTGCTTGTGAAGTTATGTGAAGTGAGAGAACTTTTGTGAAAGTGGCATATGCAAAGTTTTAAATGAGCTATTTGGTAATTCAAGATCAAGCTAAAAATTAGAGCTTATAAAAGGAAGACAAATAATAGTAAACTACTTGTTTGAGTAGTGAGCTCTTCTTGTGGCTGAAATTGCATGTTTGGGTAGTGGGTTCTTCTCCCATACATAGTACTACAACTCCTAATAGGGTTGGTACAACTCCTAATTGGGTTAGAGTCTCCTAATTGGGATTTAAAGTTTCCTAATAGAGACTGCTTATACTAAATTTTCTCATTGACTCCTAACTATTAGAGTAAATAATTGATTTACTAATTATTTATTCTATTTACTTAAGCTTACTTAGGTAAATGCATTTATTTATTAGTTGTAGTCTAGGAGTTTGTTATAAGTTGTTGACAATACGGGAGTTTTTTCTCTCCTAAGTCATACTTATACTCTCACATTGTTTGAGGACTTTCCACCTTATGTGGATGTATGCTTAGTTGTCACACTTATCTCCTAGCGTCTTCTAGCTTGTTTTACGAGATTCCTGGAACTCTTCATATTCGTGATCCCTCATTGTATAATCATAACAATTTTTCATTCTATTGTAAATAAATATTTTCTTGTGTTTGCATATTATCTTTCATGTCCATTTAGGGTTTTTCCCTTGCTCCACACTCTTTCTTCCTTCGCTGCTCTTTGACAGGTTTTTGCATGTAGGTGATCTTGGACATCTTCAGAGTTGGCTTTCATCAACTCCAACATGGTATCAGAGCCTCCCTACTGCTACTTCGTTGAAGATTTTTGAAGCCATGATTTGAAGTCACAAACCCTAGTTTTTTTATGAATTTTTTCTTCAAATCGGGAGAACAACAAATTTTTAGAGCACTTTCAGCCCAAACGGACGCTACCATTGGATCTGGAAGGCCTTTTGCAGTTAGGATTCATATAAAACTTGTCAATTTTGGAGACAGAGCTCCCAGAGGCAAAAAAAAATTGGTTGCAGGGCCATATGGACGTGTACGAATGATTTTGGGAAAATAATTTTTTTTTTAAAAAAATACAGGGTCGCACCGTGTGGCACCACCGAGCGGCCACCACAGTGCTACCCGTGCTCTGCCAACGCCTCTCCAATGCTAGTGGCGACACCTTTTCCCACTACTCCTTCGGTTTTTGCCACCCATCCCTATTGTTAGCTCCATCAGCACCACCTCTGCAGGTCTTAGCAGAGTCAACAGCCACATCAGTGGGTATGGTCCTTGCTAAGTTAGCTCCAGCGCATAGTCAATGTGTGACACATGGCAGGTCTGCCACATGGCCCCTACCATGTCATTCATACCACCACGTGGCTTCCATGTGGCCTCTTTTTGTTGCACTAACAGTTGATGAGACATCAATTTTGATCTTGTGAAATGATGACATCAGCATGATGTCATCAACATCTTAGCCCTTGCACCTCTCCTAAGTCCTTTTTGACCTACCTTCAATTTTTTGGCCATAACTTGAGCATACGGATGTATTTTTTTGATCTAAAAGAAGCACCAGAAAGCTGGTTCTAAGACAAAGACATTGGTGTAGGTATTTTGAGGCTTTGATGCTTTTTCATTGCCCATTTTTCAGTCAAAGTCCAAAGTTCTTTTTTTGACTCCGGTAAGCTTTTCTTTTGCATCCCATGTCAGTTTTTTGAAAACTTTATAATTTTGGAAAGCTGGTTCTATCACCTTTTTAAAAATGTGGTCCTTTTTAAAATATTTTGGCCTATGCTCTTTCTATCATATTTTTAGCATTTTTTCTATATGGTGGATATCTTGAGTGTTTTAGGCCTGAGGATCATTTTCTTGGCATGGTTTCCTTTGTTCTAGGTTGTACTTTGTTTTTTTGCAGCTTGCTTTTAGTTTTGATCATTTTAGCTATCATTTTGAAGCATTTTTATGTATCACACTGAGATAAAGTGTCACTTTTGCATTTTGGGTTCATGAACATTTTTTTTTAATCAATTGTGCATGCACTATTTTCATGAAGCACCATGGGGAGATAGTTGTTTACTATTTTAGGCATTCTCCATTTGTCATGTGAGTGTCCCTTCCAAGACATTAGCCCATGCAGAGTCAATTTGATCGTGTCTTTATGGGTATTTGTACCTCTTCCTCTCTCGTCATTCTTGGTTCATCTGCAGGAGACTTTGGCCCACCTTCTCAGTTTCCTATCATCTCACCCCATCTACATTAAGGGGGGGTTATGTTGTTGTTCTAATGCATCTGTGGTTCGATAGTTCATTAGTGGGAATTATGTATTCAATGGTTGATCCTATATACAAGGCGATTGCAGTGGCTGGCTACCTATGCATTTCAGTGAGATGGATCATCTACCATATAGAAACGCTTGGTTTGTGCCTTCTTCTTCCATGGAGGTTCTTCAAATCAGTAGTTTGGTAGATTTGCAGCTTCTACATGATTTAGCGATGCTCATCATGATCACTCCTTGTTCCTATTTTAGGGGACAATTTCCCTAGTTGGAGGCTTCTTCTATTCTTCACTAGGTTCTTACCTCTTTTTTGGGGAGGGTTTTTCCCACATGGTTTTCTCTCTTTCCCCATTTTTAGAGGTTGTATTTCTTTGCATTGTACATGGGTACCTAACATGGCCTCATTGTTGGGACCCATTTATGCATTTCTTAGTCTTGTGAGCTTAAGGCATTTCCCTAAGTTTCACTTAAGGGGGGTGTTAGAGTAAATAATTAATTTACTAATTATTTATTCTATTTACTTAAGCTTACTTAGGTAAATGCATTTATTTATTAGTTATAGTCTAGGTGTTTGTTATAATTTTTTGACAATACGAGAGTTTGTTCTCTCCTAAGTCATACTTATCCTCTCACATTGTTCGAGGACTTTCCACCTTATCTGGATGGATGCTTAGTTGTCACACTTATCTCTTAGCATCTTCTAGCTTGTTCTAGGAGATTCCTAGAACTCTTTATATTCAAGCTCCCTCATTGTATAATCATAATAACATCTAATTCTATTGTAAATACATATTTTCTTGTGTTTGGATATTGTCTCTCATGTCCGTTTAGGGGTTTTCCCTTGCTCCACGCTCTTCCTTCCTTGCCTTCTCTTTGAAAGGTTTTCGCATGCAGGTGATCTTGGGCATCTTTAGAGTTGGCTTTCATCAACTCCAACACTAATGTGGTCCATCCTAAAAAGGAACTTATATACAAACATATTATCTAATGAATAATATCCCCACCAAGGTTTTCCCTTGACTAGGGTTTCCCTAATTGACAAAATATGGTGTTATGAGTTATCTTTGTGGATTTCTATTGTTAGTGTTCAACATTACTTTATTGCTTGGTTATGCATGGTTTAAAGTAACTAATATTATCCAGTTGGCAACAAAAGTTTGTAGTTTGTTGATTCAACACCCACACACATCCCCCACGCCACAGTAATCCCTTCTTCTAACAATTGGTATTAGAGCATAATTACTTTGAAGAGGCTTAATAGCTTAAGTAAGATCCCCATGGATATGGAACAGTTAATGAAGAACCTTGAAGAATTTCTTAAACAAATTGATCTACTTACTAAAGAAAGAGATAAGTTGAAGCACATATATGAAGAATTTAAAGCATATATTGGTCAGTTGTAGGAAATGATTGAAAATAAAAAATCCAAGCCTGAAACTACTAAATCTAGAACTAATAATGATAACTATTCAAAGTTGAAATTAGAATACAAGATCTTAGAGCATGAATTGAAGATTACAAATCTGAAGTTGAGTCGGAGAAATAATCCTAGCAAAATTGAATCTAATTTGAAGACTAAAAATGAATATCTGAGAAAAAGTATAGCAAAGAAAACATCTGAACTTGAAACATTGAAAGAAGATCATGAAGATCTCCTTGAGTATAATACTATTGTGAAAGGTGAATTGACATAGTCTAAACAAAAACTTGAGAAAATTTATTCTAGATGAGAAAAGTTTGATGATTCAATGTCTATATAGAGACCTTCTTATGATAAGATTGATCTTGGCTATCTAATTAACATGTGTACAAAGAAACTTGAGATTAGATCAGATCCTAAAGAAAAAGAAAAATCTAATGACATGATTGAATCCAGTCAATCTTCTGAGAAACCTAAAGAAGTTGAGAAAAACAAGGAAGCTGAAATCTTGGATGAACCAAAGAAAGTGGAAAATCCTAAGGAAACCAGATATGAATTTAGAGTTAAGTGTTTCTTATGTAATGAAATAGGTCATATGAAAATAGATTGTACTAATAAGTCATTTAATCATATTAGGGACTTTTATAGTCATAATTTTCATGGTATGGGTCATAATGCAATTGATTGTACGAAGCCTAAGTATGATAATGATAGGAGAAATAGTAGAATGTCTAGATACACTAACCCTATAGATAGAAGAAGATCTAATGAAAGGACATCAATAGAAGGAAGATCTTATGAAGATTGAAGAAAAATCATGTGTTATATGTGTAACAAATTAGGACACATTGGTCAAAATTTTCATGTACCTAATGATCATCAAAATCCTAGAAGTAAAGTAATTATATGTCATTTATGCAACAACTTCTGACACATAGCAAATTACTACAAAATGGGAAAAAAAAATTGGAGATAGATGAAAAAATGGAAGAAAATTCACAAATAGAAGAAATGATAAAAGGAACTCCGGAACTAGGAAAAACAATGAAGAACAAAGAAACTTTGTGACTGAACTTTGAGAAGAACTTAATGAAGCAACTGTGAAAAGAACAAACATCTCAAAAGAAAAGTTAGACGATGATGAGACAAAAAGATCAGAGTCAGTTATCAAGTTTGATTTAATTAATTTGAATTAAGTTTGTTCACAACATTAGAACTTGAGAACTTCAAATAGAGACCAATTTAGAGGTAGCAAAGTTGGGAAAAGATGTATCTTGTTATGTTTATATTGTACCTTTTCTTTCTTGTGATGTGGAGCTCATCTAAAGAAGTTATCATGAAATTCAAAATTACTGGTATTACAATGAAGATTAATTCTACTGTAGAAGATGAAAAGTAAGTTTTGCTAAGAATTTTGTGATGCAGAGTTTCTAAGGATATTTTCCATAATGAGAGGAAGCTATAGTAAACTTTAGATGACATCCGAAGATTAGATAGATTATTTTGAGTAGTTATCTAGATTGTAGAACACAAGTAACAACTTTTCATATTCGTGAAAGTATGCAATTAATGAAAATTCAAGTTGAGGGATAAATAGAGTACATAATTGATTTTAATTAATTGCGAACACATTCAAAGTGAAGAGAATCCCAAATCAACTTGTCAGATAGATTTCAAAGAAAACCCTATTTTTGGAAAGAGGTATTTTATGATTTTTGTGTAAAATTTGTTCAATAAAGGATTTTGTTAATAAAGAATTGTGGATATGTCAGTTTTTCATAGTGTTGAGCATGAGGATAGACCTAAGTTTAAGATAGTTTCTATAAAACCTAGTGATGGAAACCCTAACTCTACATTGTTTATCACTCAGAACAATGCAGTCTATCTAGAAGACAAAGAAAATATTTAAATTGCAAGTTTGAGTCAATTGGTAGTGAATATATGAATAAGTATATGGAACTAGTCTTTAACCTCGACATGACTATGAAGCCCACATTGGATTATTTAATGGAATTAGACTTGTTGAAGTATCATTTCTACCATGAGCTAGATATAGATGAATGGACTCAATTCATATTGAGTAGGATACATGATGGAAAATTGTGGATTTAGGATAATGTAGTAGACATTTCTACCAACCTTATAGATGAGGTAATTGGTCTTACCAAAGAAGGCAGTGTACCCATAGGTGAAAATATGGTTAAGAAGAAAGTGTAAAGTTATACTAAGGTAGTATCTAATGGGAAGGCTATGGTAATCAACTCCATCAAGCAGGATGATGTGAGATTTCTTAGAAAAATTATTGCTTATTTAGTTTTTGCAAGTTCTAAGATAGATGAACTTTTAGCTGAATTTATTTATGCAATGTATAAGATATGTGTTGAGAAAGAACAAGTAAATGTAAGTGAAATACTGAGGATGGAACTCTCAGAGAACCTTAACAAGATTAAAAGAACCATGAATTGAGTGTTTAGATTCCAATCATTAATTAATCACATATTCTTTAATGTGCTAAAGAATTTTCCTTACTTATCAGTAACAGATATAATGAGTAGTGATAGATGCACTATGGAAAATATTACAGAGGTATGTAGAAGGCACCCTGCAAATAAGGTATTGGACAGTGGCAATTTGATAATGAAAACATTCCAAAAAGACATGAAACAAAGATTTAGGATCTCAATTACAATTATGGATAGGTTCAAGGAAGACATATGTATTTTAATTAAACATTTAAGAGAAGAAACCTCGAGAAAAAAATTTAGATCCTTTGAGCTATGAGTTGAGTGATGATGTTGTAATTGATTACATTGATTTGTTGTTCAATTTAGAGAAAGAAAAAGTATAATATAGATTTGGCACCTTTTATGAGATTACAAAGCATGCTCATCAAGAAACCTTGGAGAAAGAATCACATGAGAAGATTGAATAAATCATGAAGAAGGCATTATCTGAGGCCAAAATGTTAGAAAGTGAATCTGATGCCTTGAGATAGACATTGAAGCAAGGTGTATTAAACATACAAACCTTGTCAAATTTAGTTGCTAAGATATCTTTAGAGTACAACATACCATATGTTGTAGTATCAAATGTTTAGCCTAGTGAACATAAGAGAAAATTAGAGAGACTGGTTGAGGAAGTGACTACAAAGGAAAAGAGAGTCAAATAGATGGCTATAGGACCTGCCAAGAGGAAAAAAACATTATTGACAATTGAATCTAGTGATGATGAAGAGGTTGAGAAACAAGAAACCAAACAAGCTAAAAAGGTGACTATACCTAAGCAAGTAGTAGGCAAAACATGGCAACCATGGAAGTCAAATATTGAGAAGATTAACACAATAATTGGCTATGAGGGAAATTTTGTTCAGATGAACAAATTTTATGACTTACACAATAATTTTGATAAGGACGAGATTGATATATCCATTATAAGATATATCATAGAATATGATCTTAGTATGAAAGATATCAAAGTACTAGAGAACTAGAAAGTCTATGAGAGACTCATAGAGAAGAAGACTCTAACAAGGGAAGAAGACCTTGAACTTTGGAAGTCTATGCTAAGAACAATCTGCAAGACTGATAATGAAGAAGAGATTAAGAGTATGTTAAATAACCTTGCTCCATACTTGAGGAACAAATTGAGGCCATTTTTGTTCATGGTTGGTGAGAAGGATAAGTTGAGAAAGGAGATAGTAGCAACTATCAATTAGATATTTTCACAAACAACTTCTCCTCTAGCTTCTAGAACTTTGGAAGTATCAGTAAGTGGTGATACTATGAAGATTGATCATATCAAAGTTACTCTTAACATTGATGATACCAATCCATTTGGTGGATCTGAACCAAATGTACCTAACACTGAGGATGTTGAAGAAAAGTTGAAACAAATTGATGAAGAGAAGAGGCTGATAAAAGTTGAAAAGAACAAGATAGAAGAAGCCAATTAGCAATTCCTTGAGGAAAATAGAATAATAAAGTAAGATGAAGATTATAAAAGAATTGCAGAAGAAGAAAGGAAAATAAAAACTAAGGAAGAAGAAAATAAAAGATTAGAAGAGAAGAAAGAAAGAGAGGAAAAGGAAAGGAAAGAAGAGGAAGAGAGGAAATCTAAAGAAGCAGCCAAAAAATAGAGGGAGGATGAAACTAAACCATCTAGTTCATCTATTGCACTATCTCTTGCTAGTTTAGCTATGGATGATGATGATCAAACTGATATGATCTCATCCTTATCCAAACCTTTATAGCAGAATTAAATGGTGAAAAGTTTATAAAAATCACTAATGGAACTGAATGACAGATTGCATAATACTTTGATAGTATGATAGATTGAGTCAGATCCTAAATTGAGAGCACAATCAATGCTAAAGTCATTTGATGAAGATTTTACTAATTTGCTAAATGTTGTAGAGGTGAAGGCTCAAATTTCCCATGGTGCTAACTTGTTTAGCACCATCTTCGAGAATATAAAGAATGACTTAGTCAATCCTGATATAGGCATAAAAGAACTTTGAAAATATCAACAAGAAGGGAAAACCTTGTATTTAAGTGTACTTTATAATAAAAATTGACTAAGGATTTGGATAGTCAAATAGAGGAAAAGATAAGTAAACTTGAAGCATTATCTAGCCAGATCCTGCATCCTTCTAGCAAAGTTAATGATTTTTAGAGTCAAGTTGCCAGTGTTCACAGTGAGATCAAGGAGCTAGAACTTCAAAAAGAATAGATTTTAAAGACAACATCTAATTTTAGATAATCTATTTCTCTAAAGTTATTTTTTATTGAGAAGTAGCTAGAAGAATGTGTGAAGGCCAAGGAAACATATACAAACTTTTTGTATTTAGATATCAATGCAGCTAAGATTGCATCATTGCATTATGTGCAATTCTCTCATCTGTAGAGTCTACCAAGGAGACATACAACAAAGGTATGTATAGTTTGAAGACCATTTTTGATGATTGCATGAAGATTATTTCAGCATAAGGAAAGGATAGTAATTTTTATAGTTTCGGTCAGCATCTTGACATTTTTGACCTTTGTCATTGATGTCAAAGGGGGATTAATAGTAGAAGAAAATTGGAAAGCAAAAAATTTTGGATAGTAAAGGGGAGAGATGTGAAAATTGTATACATGAGATTGTTGGGATAGATACATGTGTAGTATGAAGTACATTGTAAGGGAGAGCATACATGTAAATATTTAATAAATGTAATGTTTATTTTGTTAAGTTTTGTCACTTAGCCAATTTTTCCTATTTTGTTGCCATTAATGCCAAAGGGGGAGATTATTGGAAATTGGCTAATTGTGATATGTGATTTTTGTCATTAATGGCAATACATGATGTATATGTTAATAGGAAACCTCATAAATAAAGATACTTAGTGGTTAGTAATAAAAAAATTGTCTAAATATAGAATTTGGTTTACAATAATGTATTGTTGTGTTAATAACATGTTGCATGCCTCATATTATGACAAGAAAAGTTATATGGAGATATTATACATGTTGGTGATGATGTGTATAACCTCAAAAGTTTGTGCAGACTATAAAAAACTCATATAGTCATGTTTTGATGATGCAAGGTAGGGGAATTAAAGGAAAATATTTTATTTTTTTACAAAACAATGACTTGTCCAATTAGGGCTGACATCTTAGATGTTTACTTTAACTAGGAAAAGTGAACTATGGTCTTAACTGACTGAACAATAATTTGGGTAAAAGCATGATATTTATGCAAAGGACATCTTGCAATAAGAAGTGTGTTGTCTTGATATTATGAGGAAGCAAAGTGCTAGTATGTGCTTGTGAAGTTATTCAAAGTGAACAAAATTTTGTGAAAGTAATATATGCAAAGTTTTGAATGAGCTATAATTTGATGATATGAGATTTGAAGATCAGAGATCAAACAAGGAAGACAAATAACAATAAACTATTTGTTTGAGTAGTCAGCTATTCTCATAGTTGAAATTTCATGTTTGGGAAATGGGCTCTTCTTGCATACATTGTAGTACAACTCCTAATAGGGTTGGCACAACTCCTAATAGGGTTAAAATCTCTTAATAGGGATTCAAAGTCTCCTAACAAGGACTATTTATACTAAATTTTCTCAATGACTCCTAATAGGGTCCATCGTCTACAAGGAACATATATATTAGTATATTATCTAGTGAGTATCATCCCCACTGAGGTTTTCCCTTGGCTAGGGTTTCCCTAGTTAACAGAATATGATGTTATGAGTTATCTTTGTGCATTGATATTGTTACTATTCAATATTAAATTATTGCTTGGTTATGCATGGTTTAATGTAAGTAATAATATCTAGTTGACAACTAAATTTTGTAGATTACTAATTCACCCCCACGCCCTTCTCGGGAATCCCTACTTCTAACACTTCCTCGATATTATCTTCTTCTATTTCATTATAGTTTATGTGGAACATTTGAGTAAAATATTTGCTCACATTGGCTTGGAAGAACATAAGGTTCATCCCTAACTAGCCTAAACAACCTTGTATTAATTATTGGAAATCCATTCTCATGCTCAATAAAAGTTCTATCAAGATTGTTTTGATTGAGTCATAGTCTGTACAATTTGATAATGAAGATAACTAATAAATGAATTAAATTCATAGTCAAGTATATCAACCAAAATGCCATAGTATCAATTTTGAGACTCTCGAAGCTGTAAGTCATTTGTAGATGAAATATTGATCTTTTGGAAGGCTTAGCTTATCCCATTATCACAAGTTCTCTTTGTGTCATCCAACTTTTTGATGCGAAATTTATAAAAAAAATTATAACATAGACTTGTGGTGTTTCACCTATAATAATGTAAAAAATGTATAAATTATTTTATCAAAAGTTCAAAAACATATAGTTGATTAACAAATTTATAAGTACCTAGAGATCTCTTTAAGAATATGCGAAATCTATTTTCTTTTGTGTAACATTGGGATATCCATTACAATGAGATTGTATAACCAATGAAGACATAGATTTCCATAATAATCTATGACCTTAATGTTGACATCATTCAATCCATACTAGCATCCAATCTTGATTGTTGCAATAAAAAAAATTAGTGTTTCCCACCCTTTAGCAATTGTATAAAAGTAAATAGATGACTTACAAAAAATTTATTATGAAAACTAAGAATTAATTAACTACAATAACATCTCATAATTGATTAGCTTTCACTTTCCTAAATCTACAATTCCCCAGCAACTCTTCCCTTTGAAATTGTTTAATGGAGTCAAAATCCCAAATGCAATCTATATGGTTCTTTGCTACAAGATTATGAATATATTGAGTAACATACACCGTCATTTGGCATACCATATATCCCTCAAAAATAGAACTCTCATGGCATTTTTTTTTGGAACCAAACCCTTAAAAAATTTCAAGTGTCTCTCAACCATCTAGATTAAACTAGGTTGTACAGGTCCACATAATTAAATATGCTCAACTTGGTGTATGATGTAGTATTCTTGTGCATTGAAAAATGTTTAAGGTAAAAACTTTTGTATTTCACACATTAGTCAAAAATTTATTTTCTTCCAAAATTTTATATCTTCTTTATGGATTTATTTAGATGACAAGTAGCTACAAGGGATTCAAGACACAAAAATATATAAATATGAGACTTTGCAATATTTTACTTATTTGGTATTATTATTTGATATATTGAATAAATATCATTGTTTACCTCATGTATTTTCTAAGATAATGCAAGGGCATCATGGGTTTCACTACTATCCAACATGTTTTTAGATTTCTTGGTTTTTGCCAAGTTGCAATGTCCTGCATTATTGAGTTCTCAGTTGTTGCCGAGTGCTTAGCAGATGTTGAGATTCCTAGTTGATGTTGAGTTCATAGTTGGTGCTGAGTGTCTTTGGTTGTCAAGTGTTTTTTGGTTGCCAAGTCATCTTTTCATGTGGTTGTTGAGTTTGTGTAGTTTTTGAGTTTGTTTGGATGCCAAGTTCATTCATTATTGGGTGTCAATACTTTGTGGAGTCTTCATTTTTTGAGTTGTTTATGTGGGGTTTCCTATTGAGGCTGACCTTTTCATTTAATTTAGTGTTAGATATATGTTGTGAACCAACTTGTGGCTTAGCCTTGCATTTAAAATGTGATTTTATTTAATTGTATTTGCATTAGGCTGAATTGTGGTCTTACATGTATTTAAGAGACCTTATTTAGAGTCTTAGAGGGTAACTTAGGGGAGAGTAGGAATAGAATGCAAAGTTGGATCATTGAAGATTGTAATTGAAACTAATATATATATGGTCGTAACCTAGAAGGCCTTATAGCTAGGCATGTATTAGATCTTTGGATGAATATATGATTGAAGGCACTATCTTCCTCTATCTTATGAGTTATTTTTATTTGATGTTTTTTCATTGTGTTGACTCTGCGTAGGCAATTTGAATAGTTGGGTGTGCCTTTCACCCTAGTTCTTTGAACCCCCTATATTAGGTGGTACCAGAGTAGAGGTTCGTACTTGTAGATTTTGGGTCGTGTAGAACCCTAAGTGAATTTGGTTTTAGGGTTGAAAATCTATGGATTTGATCTATAGCTTGTAGAGGGTTACAATCTTGTAGGAACCTAATTTGTAAAGATGGTTTGAGGTAGAGAAAATATTGATAATGCAATATTAGATACCTTGAGATAAATTGTAGAAAGATTAGATGTTATAGAGACATCCCTGTGGAGAAGAGCACATCTTGATTATGTAAGTGATGATGAAGCAATAACATCAAACCCTAATCCAAAACCAATATAATTGAGGGGGGAGGGGGGTGAATCAATTATGTGATAATATAAAACATTTATCCTCTTAAACAGTCTTGATCATTCAACCAAAGTAAACAACAACCATAAAGAGATGCACATACACAATTACACTATATATGTTGACTAGGGAAATCCTTGATCAGAGGGAAAACCTTGGTGGTAATGATGCCCACAAGATTATATACTAATATGAATATTCCTTTTTAGAGGATGGACCCTATTAGGAGTTTTATTACAATAATTAGTACAATGAGCCCTTTTTAGGAGACTTTGAATCATTGTTAGGAGATTCCAACCCTATTAGGAGTTGTGAAAATTAGTTAAACCCACTATCCAAATAGCTTCAATGTTAGATCAATGAACCCACTATCGAATTGACCTCGGTACTATTCCTTTTAGAATAATAGATGTGTAACAAGATTTTACTTCTTCCTCTATCTAGTATGTCAGAATCCTTCTCCTTCAGATCATGTAATCAAATCTAGAACCTTGTACTTAGTAATAATAACCCTTAAGGTCACTTACACACATAAGTAAGTCACTCTACTTCTGTATTTCTTTGTTGCTTAGTAATTTGCAAGTGTTCTCTGCTCACTATTAGTGAAACACAAAAAACACTTTTCCTTTATACCATACTCAATAATAGATTCCCACTTCATTATAACATGTTAGTTAAATGAAATAAAAATTTAGTTAATGTTGTTAGCTAATAGTTATACACAAACTTTCACACATGCGACTTCCATACATGTGCAATCTCTGATGTCATTAGTGGCTAGTATATTGTCTCTAGATAACTGCACAAGCCTTCACTACAAATGTAATGAACTATAGTAATCACAAATTAGGAACTGCTTTCCTAATACTCTATTTCTATACAATTCTCTATATATCAATCATATCTTCTACACATTGCCACATTAGGTTGTGTGCACTTGCCCTTGTAAAAAATACATACTGTAGTATGTGTTGGATACTACACATAAGCAAATAAGTGATATATTGTCCTTAATACAAAAATCACAATCTTTTTCTTTCTCATTCTTTACAAACTTATTACTACATTGTCATCAATGACAAACACAGTTAGGAATACATCATATCAATGTTCTTCATTGCTTCACCATAGAATCAGCAGTCATGCTAGCAATCTCCCCCTTTGGCATTGATGGAAACATAGATGAAAACATCTAAGTTCCAAGAACACCAAATCATGCTCTTCTTTCTTCCTAATTGAATTTTTTTCATGTCATTCTCTCCCCCATTAACATCAATGTCAAAGATAATATACAAATGGTTCAATTTCTTGAACATACAATAATTTATCAGTGTGACCACAAGACAGTCTATTGTTATATAACTCCATATATAGCTTGAGTGTCTAAATAGACTGTTGCATATTAATTATCAATTACCAAGAGTCCTTTTCTAACTCTATTCATCACAAATACTCCCCATTGAGGAAGCATCAACATTCAATCCAATCTAACAATGATGCTATTTACCCTAGATTGATGCACTTTTTCATCTTCTATTTAGAATTAGGCAAGAGCATAACCCCAAGCATACCTCGTAGATACTCAAATGTATACTTTGGTAAGGCCCTTGTGAAAATGTTTGCAATCTATTCCTTAGTGTTAATATATTCTAGTCTGATTTCTTTCTCTAGAAATTTCTCTCTCAATACATGATACTTTATAGAGATGTGCTTAGTCTTAGAATGCAAAACATGATTCTTAGACATGTTAACCATACTTGTGTTATCACAATAAATTATAATAGGTTCTTTGAATGTAATTCCAATATACTTCATCATCTTCTTCATCCCTATGGATTGATTACAATTGTTGGCTGCTACAACATATTCTACCTCTGCAATGCTTTGTGAGGTGCAATCTTGCTTCTTGTTGAGCCAAGAAACGAGTATTCCTCCAAGAAAGAATCCTCCTCCACATGTGCTTTTTATGTCATCCACATCTCCAGCCCAATCAACATCAATATAAGTGAAAAGAGTAAAATCATTACTTCTATCATACCAAATGCCATAACTCGATGTCCCTTTCAGATATTTGAATATCCTTTTTACAACTGTGTAGTGATATTCTTTGGGATCATCCTAAAATCTTGCCACAATTCTAACTACATTAACTATATCTAGTCTACTATGAGTTAGATACTATAATCCTCCAATCATAGATATGTACTTCTTTTGTTCAATAGTAGGCATCTCATCCTTTCTTGATAACTTGTGATCAGTTCGCATAGAAGTTCCAACAGGTTTACAACTTTCTAGTCCAAATCTTTTCAGAAAATCTTTCAAATACTTTGTCTCAGAAATAAAGATACCTTCTTTGTTTTGAACAATTTGCAATCCTAAGAAAAATTTGATTTATCCTATCATGCTCATCTCAAATTCATTCTTCATATTTTCTAAGAATTTCTAACTGGCTTCATCATTTCCTCCAAAAATGATATCATCAACAAATACAATGATTATCAACAAACCATTTTCTATTTCTTTCAAGTACAAGTTGTTATCTATTGTTCCTTTAGCAAATCCAAGTGTGCTAGGTATTTATCCAACTTTTCATACCAAGTTCTATGTGCTTGTTTTAATCAATACAAGGTTTTCTTTAATTTGTAAACCATATCCTTCACTTCTATCAAGGGAAATCTTTTTGGTTGTTCAATATAAACTTCCTCTTCAAGTTCTCCATTCAAGAATGCCGACTAAACATCCATCTGATATACCTTAAAAAAATTATTTGTTGCATATTCCAAGAATATTTTAACTTCTTTTATTCTTGCTATAGGTGTATATGTTTCCTCATAGCCAATTCCTTCTTGCTGAGAGTAGCCTTTGCATACTAGTCTTTCTTTGTTTCTTATTACTTCTCCTTGTTCATTCAATTTCTTTCTAAATACCCACTTTGTGCCAATCACATTTTTTTCCTTGGGCCTAGGAACTAATTTAGACCAAGTGTCATTTTTTATTATCTATTGAAGTTCTTCCTCCATTTATTTTGTCCAATAATCATCCTTGATTGCTTCATCAATGCTCTTTGGTTCTACTTGAGATATTAGGCATAGTTCTTCATTGATTCTACTTCTTTCCATTACTCCTCTTTCTTTACTTCCTATTATCTAATCAACATGATGATTTCTTATTAAATTCTTATTCGACTCTTATTTCAGGTACTATGCTCTATTCTTCTCTTACTTCTTCAGTTTGCACATTATTCTACAAGTCATTGTTAGTCTTGAGAAATAATTCATTACATCTGTTGGTCATCCTAGAGTAATTGTCTTCATCATAGTTATAATCCATCATCTTCTCTTTAGTGCCAAAGTTTTCATCTATTCTCACATTTGTGCACTCTACTATAGCTTTTGTTCTATATTTGAAACATATATAAGATTTAATTTTTAATGAATAGCCAAGAAACATACCTTCATCACTTCTTGGATCAAACTTATTGATATCATCATCTCTTTTGATGTAGCATTTGCTTCTAAATATTCTAAAATATTTAACTGATGGCGAGTAACCAAACCATAAGTCATAAGGTGTTTTCTCCATACCTTTTATGATTTGTACTATATTTAGTGTGTATACTATTGTGTTGATTGCTTCTCTCCAAAAATTCTTTGGTACATCATTCTTGAATAACATAGCTCTTGCTGATTTAGCAATTGATATATTTCTTCTATCAACAATTCCATTCTGCTCATGTGAATAAAGTGAGAATAGCTATCTCCTGATTCCATGTTCTTCGTAGTAGATATAGAATTCTTTCAATGTGAATTATGCTCCTCTATAAGATCTAAAGCTCTTAATTTTAACACTAGATTCATTCTCTACTTTGTTCTTGAATATTCTAAACTTTGCAAATGCCTCTAATTTTTATTTAATAAAGGCTACCCGCATCATTCTAGTAAAATAATCAACAAAAATTATAAAATACCTTTCTCAATAGAATCCTCTTGTTCTTGTGGAACCACTCAAATCTATATGAACCAATTCTTACTTTTGTGTAGTACCAAACTACTTGCTAGGAAATGAAACCTTCTTTTTCTTAGCCAAGATATATCAAAGTTTATGTGACAAAATCTTCTGTGCCATAACCAACTATTGTCAACTTTAGATACTAAACATGTTATTTTAGTAGAGTTTAACTAAAATACATTACCTTTGGTTCTTGTGCCACTACAAGAATATTTCCTTTGTTGTCCTTGATGATGCATGTTTCATTACCAAACTATAATTGTTAACCTTTGTCCATAAGTTTTCCAACACTTAACAAGTTATGTTTTAGTCCATCAAAAAAATAAACATCATTAGTATTTTTTTAACCATCTAGTGTGATAGATCCAATTCCTGTAATGTGGCAGATTGCATTGTTCCCTACTCAGACAATTCCTCCATCATGGCATTTGAATTTGAAAAATTTTCTCATATGATCAATCATGTGATGTGAACAACCACTATCAACGATCCAATCTTTCTTTTCAACTTGTGAAATCAGCACACTTTCTTCTCTGATCTCTCTATCAAGATCATGGGTATGTGCAAGATCATGGTCAACCAAACTATGCTCTTAAGTGGTAATATAAAATCAAAAAATCAAGGTTATGTCAACTTGACGTGCAATTTTCTACTTGCTATTAAATTTATATCAAAAGGTTGAGAGAAAAGAATTTCTAGAAAATTGAATCTAGTTTCTAAACTACTAGAACTTATCTCAAAAAAAAATGATTGGTCAAAATTTTGAATTTTAATGCAATATTACAAAAAATTTAGAACAAAAATAAGTAGACGTATGTCTAACCACCTTAATAAAAATTAGATGATAATATTCTTTAATAATATTCTTGATATAAGTAGTAGACTCATGCTTGGATGTGACACACATTTTTGGGTATTTTGATTCTAAATAAATAATTAATAATTAATTTTTTATTTTAGTATTTTTGGAATTAAAAAACTCTCGTATTTGACCACCTTAACTAATTCAAAACTCTACAAAAGTAAATTTTTCATTTTTTCCCTTATAGTAGAAGAAACATAGAATGTGATCCATCTTTTTTATTTATAAAATTTTGTACTAGGGTAAGTGCAAGAAGTTGGGTCTCACTTTTCGTCAAAAAGTGGAAGTGTTTTACCTGTTTTTGAAAATTTTTGTTAATTGATATCAAAATTTTAGGCATTTAGAGAATGAATATAAAAAACTTCAGAAATAAAAACTTTAGTGTTTGGAATCTAGTTTTTGAATATGTAATTTATCTGTGTACCCATATGATAGATTTTTTTCTTAGTATGGATCTTTAAGAACCACTTTTTCAAAATGCCTATTTCAGGACCATACCATGCTCGTGTACGGACACAAAAATTTGACACAAATAAATGAATTTTCATAAATCCTTTTAAAGAGAGTTACCTAATACACCTAGGATCGATGACAATATTTTTTCTTAATTTTTTATTGAATAATTTTTTTATTATTAATTATTAATTGGCTATAAAGGAAAATTTTAAAATTACTCATGTACGGACACCATAATTTCATCAAAATTTTACTTTTTTCAAATCTTCTTTTTTTTAATCTCAAACAAATTGTATGCAGATTGATGACATATAGATTAATTTAAGAAAAAATGTAAAATAAAAAAGTTATTAAAGTTTTAGTGAATGTCACTTTTTAATGTTTAAGAGATAGTTTTGATTAATAAATAATAGAAAAATAGAAAATAAACTAATAATATTAAAAAATTTAAATTTTTGAAATTAAAATAATAAGACCTATAATGGGTTTTTGTTTCATCAAAAAATTCAATAGGGATGACCCTATAAAAATTACGGCAATCTCTGAAATTATCGATTAAATGCCTTAGAAAAAAATGGTTCACAAAGGCATGGCTTGGTGGGACCAAGCCTATGCCATGCCTTTCCCCAAGGAAAAACCCGATGCAAAATGAGCAGCAATTCCAAATTCCTGCCTAGCTTTCACAAATCAGGTACCCGATTTGTAACTCAAAAATTGGGTACCCGATTCCTATTAGTTGTTGCCCTATTTTTTATGAAATGGGTACTCAATTGCCTAAAAATTGGGTACCCAATTTCCTAAAAATTGGGTACCCAATTTCCTAAAAATTAGGCACCCATTTCTAATGTATCCATTGGGCCCCAAAAGCTGCCCCACAGGCTGAATTTCAATGATTAAAATGATTGAATAATAGTTTCGAATCTACAATAGCGACTTCTATCACACAATTCCATTTTCTTGTTTTCTTCTACAATTTGCAAGCAATTCATTCAAATTCAAAATAGGTGCAAACATGGGATCAAAACAACAAAGAAAGAAGAAAGTGAAAGTTCTGAAAGACGAGATTGCAACAAATAAAGAGAATGAAGCACAACATCAACAAGAGAGAAGACAAAGAATTAAATACTTGAACAATGTTTCAAAGGAGAAAGACATTGAGCATACCACAATGGATGAAGAGGCTAAAGAAGAGAACCCAATGCAAACATACTTAGGTGCACATTTTAATCAAACACTCAATACAGGTGTGTCTCCAAACCCTCAAATTTTTTCTTGTGATGAAATAGGTGATTTTTTAAAAGTAGGTTACAATTTAAATGATTTACATTTTCTTCATGAGAATAATTTTTCAACACAAAAGCCTTCAATTGAAATGCATGCTCTGAAAGAAATAGTAAGAAAATTTGAAAATGAAAATGAAATCCCAAATACCAGTGGAAATGAAATATCAGTTGAAAATAAAAATTGTAGGAATGTAGACATAGAAACACCAACTACTGAACAAACATGTCAGAATGATAATAAAGTGTCTAAACATAATTTTTATTTTCCTAATGATGTGTTAGATAATATTGAGGGATTGGTTTCATGGAAACAAATCAGAACACATGCGAATATATTATATAGACATTTTTTTTATAATAAGAAATTTTGGTTTTAATGTCAGTTGATGTTGCAACTAATTAAAATGTCTAAAATCTGAAAAGTAATGAGAAGGTTAGGAATGTATGCAAAACTAAAAAATAAAAAAGAGTCTTTAAAATAAGTTTTATCCATTGTTGCTAGTGTGTTTGATGTTATTAGAAAGAGAAGTCACTCTAAAGATAAGAATGCAACATGACGAGCAATAACAACAGCTTTAGTTAACAAATCAACAACTAACAAAAAATAGATTAGCAACATAAGTGGATATCTTAATGTCAATCGTAAGACTTTAGAAAGAGTTGTAAAGAGAAGGATTAACTTTGAATGTGATCCAACAAATATTTTGTGGACTTCTAGAGGAAGACTCCCGAGATGTAATATAAAACTTACTAGTGAAGTCAAAAGTTTGTTTGAAATTTTTTGGCATGATAATTCAATAGTATCACCTAATTCAAAAGATGTTCTTAAATTGAGAGCTGGGTCAAAAATACATGATCCACATCCTAAACACCTTTTGGACATGATTCAAACTAAATTATTTAAAAAAATTGTAGATGGTAAGGTATTAACTATTATCATTACTCAAAGATCTTTTGAAAAGTGTAAACCATGGTATGTAAGGATTAACAAGGAAAGAATCACATGTTGTTGTAAAACCCATGTTCAATTTCATTACCATTTTGATGTATTTTGATCTATATGTGGTACCATGCATAATCAATAAATGTTGTAGGAATGTGGTATAAAAATACCACCTCAAACTATAAAGGATTTCATATTAGGTTTTTTTTTGTAAGCCACCTAATGATCAATACTTTCTTTCCAATGCACGTCTTTTTGGTACATGCGATATGTGCAACAATCTTTCTTTGTTAGATGAATGTTTGCATGAAAATGCTTTGACTACTTTTGGACAAGAATTAGTTGATGTAAAAAGATTCAAAACTATTGAATATCTATTGAAGGATGAGAACACTGGAAGAAGGTGTGATTTAGTTATAGATAAAGTTAGTTGTCATGAATTTATGGATGAGTTTAAGAGTATGATCATACCAAAATATATTAAATACTCTCAATATGCTAGAGGCTTGATGGACAATTTCACATATGTAAGAATACATTTCCAATTGGTACTATACTTTGAGTTATTAATTTTGCAGAGAACTACACACTTGCACTGCAAGATGAGATACAACCACAATGTTACAGTTCAGTGCAAGTAACAATTTATGTTCATATAGTTTATAGGAATGCACCTGATAGTACAAAGGAGGATCAAAAAATATTAAGAGAGTAACATTTCTATATGAGTGATAATAAACTTCATTCATCTGAGTTTGTCCAATATTGTTTCAAGGTCTTTTATGATAATTTAAAAGAGAGACAAATTCAAATGACACAACATTGGATATGGTTAGATAATTGTATAGGACAATTCAAGAATGCTAAAATGTTCTATTGGTTGAGTAGGACGCATAGGCAAACTAATATCCAACATGTGTGGAGTTTTCTTGATGCTAGACATGGTAAAGGAGAACATGATGGTTCTAGTGCATGTGTGAAGAGAGCCCTTAGTAGAGAGCAATTAATATTTGAGGAAAAAGCCATATTCAAAAGTGCACATGAGATTGTGGCATGGTGTAACAAATATTTATACACAGGATCAAGTGAGAATTCTACAATCAAATTTTTCTTCTACCTAGTTGAAGAGAAGAATATCCTTTCAAGATATGATTGTGATACAATTAGTGGGTCAGCTAAATGGCATTCATTTAGGAATTCAAATTCTAACACTTGGACTGGATGGAGTAGAGAACTTGTTTTTTTTTGTCAATTTTGTCTTGCAAGTGAATAGGAAGAATGCAAGAATATAGAATGGGTTGAAGATTGGCAATAAAAATCATTAGCACCTACTGACACGCATTTTTAAGATGATACAGTAAATGAAGGCCAGAATGTTACTTTTGCATCAGAAGACTATGGTCATATTTCAGACCTCATACAACTTGGTATGAACAATTTAATTATATTTTGTTGTGGTCTCATTCTTCAATTTATATAATCTACATATGTACACTCATGTGATTAAAGTGTTTCTATACTTTATCTTATCTTGTAGGACATGTTTATGTTGTTATTGCGCCTAGTGATAGCGATGGGTAGATTGAGTATTGGCTAGCTAGATGTGTGAAACCTAAGAAAAAAATGACATGTCATCAAGTAGACGATGATGGTTTTGAGTATCCAATTGGGTCTGTCATTGTAGCTGGCACCTAGCTATGTAGATACCTAGCAAGAAGAAATGGTTTTCCAGCATTTGAAGACTAACAAACCAAAAAGAAGATTTTACACTATTCTCATTTGGTTGTAGCAACAAATGTCAAATTAGAAAGATACAAAGGGAGACCCACCAATAAGGTATTATGGAAAATTTCAATGCACAAGCATGAGACAATCATAGATGCATTGCAAAAGAGAGAGGATGCAGATGGCACAGTGGGATGACTTCATTTAAATCAAACACATGTAAGTTTTTTCTTTATTGTATTATTTATATATATATGTGCCATGCATAATTTAATTACATGTATGTTTTTGTTGTCAATACCAATTTAGAGAGCTTATATATACTTTTTATTCAGGTGTCAATTACAATTTATGGAAATTTAGATGTTAAAGTGGATCAAACATCAACATCTTGTGCAATTTCACATAGTAAGTACATACAAATTACACATATATTTACATAGTTCAGATATTTCATCTTAATTTATGTGTTTATTAACATGTTTTTTTATTTTACAATTTTATTTTACAAGACCTCGTTTGAAGAGATGTGTTGAACCAATTTTATTATTTGAGTTCGCTTCTATAAATATATCATTGACATTGTCTTACATATATTGTGAAATATGTTGTACAAACTATTTTAAAAATGAGAGTTTACTTCTATTTGAAAGTTAAAGGTATACACTTGATAAATTATAAATTAATTATCAATTTAAGTAATGACCTCCTATTTTGTTCCATTACTTTTACATTCAAGCATGTTTAAATTAATGTTTGTTTGAAGTTTCAAATTACTATTGATTGTAATATTAAAAACAAGTCACTTGTACATGATAATTTAAAGATCATTACTCATTGTACTGATTATATGTTATTGTTATGTTGATAATTGACATGTATGTTTAACCATGTTAACCATGTTAAGAGAGAGGGAGGGAAGGATGAAGAGAGTGAGATAGTCCAAGAGGTTTCCAAAAGGTTTCTAAGAGGTTTTGATGGATTATAAGGGTTCCTAACGGGTCTTAAGGGGAGATAGGGAGTCCTACCAAGTCATAATGTGTGTTGTAGGTTAAATAATAGGTCTTAATATATCTTAGTAGGGTGAAAAGGCCTTATTAGGTAATAATGAGTCTTGCATTGCCAAATGACACATAAGGACCTCTTATGATACATTTCTAGGTATTTTTATCCATATATATGTTAAGGGGACCTAGGGAGTCCTACTAATTCATTATGTCTATTATAGGTTATTATAGGTATTGATATAATTACTAGCACATAATAGGTATGGTTAGTCAATAATGACTCTTACATTACCAAACAAAACATTAAGATCACTTATGATACATTGCTATGTACATTATCCATACATGTGTGTCTTAAGGGGACATAGGAGTCCTAATAGGTCATAATAATTTCTATAGGTTCTAATAAGTCTTAATATTTATTATTATGATATAATAGGTCTTATTAGGTAATAATGACTATTACATTACCAAACAATACATTAAGATCACTTATGATACATTGTTAAGTATGTTATCCATACATTTTTTAATCTAATAAGTCAATTTTATTTGTATGAATCTCAATGCATAAATTTGATGTGATATTTATCCAATAATCTTTTTTATATCAGTACTAATGATCTATAAATAGTTAAAATTATTTTTCATCTAGCATATATACTTACAAAATGTGTCATATGTTCATGACTAAAATATGTTAGAATAAAGAAAATGGTTTGAATACTTAAAACATGATGAATCATAATTATATAGACTACATACACAAGCACAATAAGAAGTTGTAAAAAAATAGTACATGGTCTAACATGCACCATAACATGATCTATGAAGTTAAAAAATACATATATAATTGATGGGGACACAAACCAAGAATAGAATGGAAACAACAGAAAAGGGAAATTATATTAACTGAGAAAATAAGCTAGTACAAACAGTACAGGAAAATGAACTTCAAAACATGCCCTAAGGGCTTACAATAGCATAAATCTAGAGATAATTTCTCCTTATGGTACCTCCTCTCAAACTCTACTCCGAACTGCCTTTTACAATGCCAAAAATCTCCTTAAATAGACCCCGTAGGGTTAAGGACTAGGATTACATTCTAGAAAGTGCTAGTAGGCATCCACCGACCAAATAGAAGGTTCTAGAAGCAGCGTTAGAAGTCAGTGCAAATCTAGAAGAATCCAGAAATGGTAATTGAACTTTTGGCAGGCATAACTTTTGAACCATAGCTCCGATTGACGAACCGTTTACATTTTCAGAAAGCTCTCGAAGTGCTCTATAGCTCTATGGACGAGCTTTGCTCATTCCCCATTTTTTGGCCCTTTTAGAGGTCATTTAATGCCCCTAACCTGACTTTGAAGCATTCTTAGGAGATCTCCAAAACTCAAAAAACTGTAATAACTTTCAAACCGTGGGGCCTTTTGACCTCATTCTTTTTCTGGAATGCTCTAAATCACGATTACATTCATCTGGCCAATTCACACCTTCTAGGTCACCAAAATGATGGCCAAATTGCATGCTCCTTTTTTTTGGAATTTTCAAACACACTGATAGTGGAACTGTGAGAGTTGGAACCTTTATTTGACCCAAATGGGTATCCAAAAATGTAAAGACATGAAACAGTAACTAAGTCTAAGTACATTTTTTTGGGTGACACAAGATTGCCCTTATACCTCTGGATGCTCCTGCATCAATAATACAGTCTTAGCTATCCTAACACAAAGTGTATACATCATAAAAACACAATCTACAGGTGCCAACAAGACCTAATCTATCTTATCGAATGTCTTCTTTACTCCACGTGAAGAGGACTCAAATGGATCATCATGTGTAATATGAGTCGTCTTGTCATGTGGGACACCCTGTGTAACATGAGGCATGTCTCATCATGTACATGCTTAATTAAAATGAGTTTCAAAATCTAGCTTGGAAATAAATTAAATAGTCACTACATAATAAAATAAATACCACATGAGATGGGTGTCCCTCAGTAATGGGAGGAGACGCACTGTGAAAACTACCAAATGTAGCAATGGTGAGGTCTTGTAATTTACAATACATACATTTTTAAATTTTGATTTTAGAGCATAATGAACTATACATTATGTACATAAATCACAATATTGACCTCAAATGATGATGTAGGTACCTCCATCTGGCTAAGTCCTATGCTCTCAGCAACACTCATGGTGACATAGTCCTAAAATTATGGATACATAAATGTTTAGTCAAAGTTATATATACATGAATAATTACAAAGTACACAAACTAAAAAGTACATAATTTGTACACTACATTTTTTATACACTATAAATTTAACATGTATATATATCATACCTAAGTAGTAGCCAAAGTCACGGATGTGTCTACAAGTATGCTAGCATGATGATCATAAGATGGAGTTGAAAATAGACTATATCAAGGCCTATATGGATGAGTATGATATGGCTCCAGTTCGTAAAATCAAAACACATAAAATATATACATGTGAGTCAAAATTGTTTGGATTATAATTTAATAACAATGTACATACATAATTTAATAGTAAAAATTATTTGTCTTAGTTAAAAGTTCATACCATATGTATTTGAGGTTGTGCCCGAGTGGTAACTAGAGCAGGACCTGTACTAACATCAAACTGTGTAGGTGCAGACAATCCCTACAAAATTAGATAAAAAGAACATATGAGAAAGTGTTATTAAATTCGATTTCAAATGTACCATTTTATAGTGTACTTCAAAGCGCATACCATATAAGGGATGCCAATGTCTGTATGTCTCAGAAAAAGAGTATACTACCTCCTAGGAGGAACAATATCATCCATCCTTTGTTATTTCAAAAGTAAAAATTAATATGGTTAATACAATTACACATGTATTTAGAGAGTAAATAATCATGTGTACTTTATATTTGAATTAAAATTAAAATTTACCTACTGCTCTTGACTCTCTCCAAGCTCTCCTTGTTGCATGAGGTCAAGAAATGATGGCACATCTATCTTTTCACTACCATCACCATGGGCAATGTATACATCATCATAAAAATCAGCACCCTCAGCATAATGGTCATCATGTGTTGCATCAGGATCACTCTAGAGCCTATGCATGTTCTTGCACAACTAGTACAAATATGTCCAAGTGGAGGAGCATGTGCCGCATGCATCCAATGTTGTACTAAATTGCCTGAAAGGGCACTCAAATGGGTAAGAGAAAATGAAACTACTCAATGATGGTGAGAGTAGGCACAACAGGTGCAGGAAGAGGTACAAGGGGTTGAGCTTGCCTGCGATTTCTTATTCTATAGCTCAACTTTTCCCCAGGCCTATCCTAAGGCATCCCTCCACCAACCCCTTGAAATGATTTCATATCAAAATAATTGGGTTTCAAACTGAACTCAAACTTAGCCCATAGGTTCCTAATAAATTACATGGGCACCTCATGGTTAGCGTGTGGTGGATGGTCAAATACCACTAACCACTACTCTGAAAAATGTGTTGCTATACATGGATGTGTACACCACCAAATGGAAACGTGAGGCTTCTTCTCATTAATTTCCTCACTCATCTTAGGGTTTAAAAAATAAATTTTAAAATTCCCTTTACCTATATTGAGGTTATGAACCTATTTGTATGATAAGTCGTCGGAATAGAAGGCACACATGCTTTCCCTCCATGATCTAAATGAATCAATGTTAGAATCTAAATGATGTATGGACTAAATCATGCCTTGCATGCTATCTGCAAGACGTAGTAGGTGAGGAAGGGGGTGGTCTCATGTCGGATAGCCTTTGTATCATGCATGAGATCGTTAAGGTTATGCCTCATGGTCTCACAGAGCTCATCTGTGGTGGGTGGTGGAGGTGGGGGTGGAGGTGGAGGTGGAGGTGGAGATGGAGGGGACAGAGGTGGGGATGTGGGAGGGGGAGGGGGTAGCAGTGGGTCCATCAAATATAATCTACATATATGTTTAGAAAACATAAAAAATGACAAAATTACTATTTAATAAAATTTATATCTAAAATATCAACTAAATATATAAATTCTTATATCTTTATTAAAATTGTATCAATTAAATAAATAAAGTTAAACACTTAAGTCAAATTGAACATTAAATACTGAATTTACACAAAGTTAAGTCAAACAAAGTTAAGATTATGGCAAGGTTATGGTTTACAATTTTGTTATGTTTATGGTTTTCATGATGGCTAAGCTTAAGATTATTATAATGATTATGGTCCTTTAATGTTAGGGAACTTACCTAGGATTATGGTTTTAGTTAGAATTACATTTAGGTTTCAGATATTTATTATGGTCCTATTGTTTAAAGGATATATAATAGATGGAATTAGGATGAGAGCTAAGGTTACAATTAGAGTGAAAGCTTAGAGATAGAATTATGATTTGATTAAATTATTTATGATTATAATTTGAATCCTAAATATGATCCACTTTTTAATGCATACTATAAGTCTAGATCATGTCCTAATGAACTAATACATGAACCCTATCCCTAACCATATAATAATCCTAATTCTAATCATAAATATTTAAACTTCATAAATTATCATTTTTCTTAAGGTGTTTTAATGAGTTGTTGGATATAAACCTTAATTATAAACCTTAATCATAAATCTAAATATACTTATAAAATCTAAATTATAATAGTTTAGATCCTATTTATATTCTAGAATTGAATATAAATCCTAATACTAGATCCTAATCTTAAATGTAAAATGTTAAACCCTAACTTTATACATGTAAATCATAGTTAAGGTAAAGATTAGGGTTTAACATTTAAGCTTAATATTTTTATTTAGAATTAGGAGAAGGGCTTAGCATTTATGATTACTTTTAGGATAAAGGTTTACCATTTAGGATAACTTAGTTAGTCTAAGGGTTAAGAAGTTAGGATATAAAGGTTTAGGATAAGGGTTTTGACTTAACATAATTAGAATTTAAAAGTTAATGTCAAGGTTTAATATTTTGTAAATTAGGCACATGCAATCTTAAAATGGATGTAATCATGTGAACTCAAGTTGCACTAAATAAACCTTACATGATGCTAGAAAGCTATAAAGTGTAATAAGATTATGATCTTGTAATATGGATTAGCTCTTGAAAATGCCCATAATTCACTCAAAAGCACTTGCAAATCACCTAGAATGATTTGCATAACCTTATTACAAAAAATGTAGATATCTCAAAAGCTTGAGTTGATGGCACATTTATAGAAATCTCTGCAAGTTCAATGGTTTGGATTCATTCTCCATGAGTGGTGGAGGTTGAAACCTTGATTGATCAATACATGATTAAGCTTTATTGGTGGGAATTAATTTCATTTTCCATTAGCAATGATATGGATAATTGATCATTTTAATTAATGCATTTAATTAATATTTCTAGCCATAGGATTTAAAAACTTGATTTGATTAATTATGTTAGGATTAATTAATTAATCACTGCCCCTTTTTTAAAATTGTTTTTTATATTAAATTAGTGATGTTTTGTCATGGGCCTCTAGAGCAAGAAGCCAAAGGAGAGCCCACATAAGAAGATGGCATTAGGGGACTGTAGCGAATATGTAGAGTAGCACAATACCAGGTGATAGTCTAGACATAGGTGATCATCTGAGCTAGCAAGGTTTACTATTATGATGAATACTCACTTAGGATCTAAAGGTTTAGGCATCTAGTGGAAATACAAGTTATTCACTTCTCTAGATATATTCTCAGGCATCCAAGGGTGTAGTCCATCCTACTCGCATTGATGTTCCACCTCCACCTCTTGATGGTGACGGAGGGTTATTTAATTAGATGTCTGATTTGTTCTTCTCTTCTAATTTTTTTATGATGTATCATTTTGGGACCTTGATATCAATGTTTAATTAGTTTTAGGATTAGGGTTCAATTTTTTACTATTTGATTACGTTTATGCTTAGGTTTCAATTAGGACAAGAGTTAATAAATTAAATTAAGTTTTAAAGTGTTAAATTTGGTTTTAGATTAAAAACCAACATTAATTCAAAAATGTTAGGTTTGAATATTATTTTAAAGTGTTGAATATATTATTGAGTTAGTTTTAAGTTTAGGGTGATTTGGTTTAGTCTTAAGGTCAATGTTTAACTTGGTTCAATCTTAGGGTAAGGGTTCAATTTGGTTAATGGTTAGGGAAAGGATTCAAGCTTAAATTTGGTTTGTACTATTAAGTTGCGATATATAATTAGGTTTATAATCATAGTTTAATTTAATTTGGTTTATAAGTATAATATTAATTAGTTAAGGGCTAGGGTTAGCTTTGAATCTAGTTTGGTATTCAATTTGGTTTAGGGTTACCTAGGGGTTAGTTTATTTTAGTGTTATATTAAGATATAATGCTTCGATGTCGCCCATTTTTTGATATTTTGATTATATCACCCCCATACATTGATAGTATATGCAATGAATCTTACAAATATTATTTGATCTAATTACATGTGTCATGGTAAAAAATTTTATTTTATACATGAGATGCTCCTATATGGTGTTTTTCTTTTCTTCTAATATAGTCTTATATATAAATTTACCTAAGTACCCTTCTTGATTATCTATGATGGATGTAGTAAATTACATATCTCTATATGATTCTTTTGATATGATATGCATGGATAATATAATGAAATTTTTAAATCCTTTCTATGTAATAAATGATGTAATTAGATATGTAAATGTTTTTAGATTCACATGTATGACATGTAGATGTAGATATGATGCTCCTTTAGGATAATTTAGTTTATCATAAATAAGGTTACAATTATGGTTTGACATTTATAAAATTAGTACTTGGTTCTTAGGATCTAGTTATTTAATTATTTATATATTACCTGGTGTAGGTTTTAGCAAATTAAGATTATCGTTAGGATGGCAATGAGGGTTATGATTAGAGTTTTTGTTAAAATTGGGATTATAGTTAATCCTAAATGACACCAAACCAAGGGATCCAAAGAACTAATCAAAAGTTTTACAAAGAAAGCAATTACATACATACAATAACTTACATTTGTAAAAAATATAAGAGATTATATTCCTTAATGAGCACATTTACATTTCATTTTTAAATAATTATAAGTACTAAAAGTATAATAAATAACACATCCACATGAAAGAATAACTACTTGAGTTCAATCCATTTAAGTAATATACAGTTTTTCCAAATACCACTTGGCAAATTAATTTAGAATGTACAATCATCCACTATACATGTGAAAGGGTATGAAAGGCTAAAAGAATATACATTTATAAAATAGTTTACATCATCCATTTTCAATCCATGAAACAAAGTACAATACAATTTAAGTAAACTCATTAAATGCTAAGTTTTGTGTTTGGATCCCTTGACGGGGTGTTACGTGATTAAGTACTTAGTTATATATGTTTAGGGTTTTATTGTACATAAATATATGGTTAGGGCAAGGTTATAGTTTAAACAATGAATTTAGGTCGAGGTTATATGGTTCTAGGTTGAGGTTATATTTATTTGTAATACATGTTTAAATAATGAATTTACATCTAATCTAATCATTCAACATTGTAATAAATACATAAATTAAATACATTTCAAAACATCTAAAATAATAAATTTTTAAATGAACTTTTACGAAACTATATTTTAATTAACAGATACAAAAATCTAAACATATACTCATTAACAATGTAAATTTACAATTTTACATATATTAAAACTTTAAAAAATCAATAAATTAACGTACATATAAAACCTAAAACTGAAAAAAATTAAGCAAAATAGTACAAAACATATTAAAATACCTAGTATATTGAAGACTAGCAACATGGGGTGGTCGGTAAAGCTGAAAATTGGGCTCTCGTATCTATCTCTAATCGGGCTCCCATTTTTGAAATCATGAAAATGACTTGCAAAATGCCAAAATTGGGTTTATATTAGTTTTTGAAATCAGGTACCCAATTTTTAAAGCAATTGTGTGCCCAATTTTTAAGTGCCTCAGGAACCCAATCCAACTTTTAAAAATTGGGTACCCAATTTTTAAATCCTTGCTCGGGTGCCCAAAGCTTGAATTTAGAAATGGGTACCCAATTCTAGCAGAATTGGGTACCCATTTTTGAGAAGTACAATTCCACAGATTTGAGTTCTAGAAAATTGCGACCCAACTTCTTATGGTCACCCACCATTTGAAAGTTATAGTTGTTTTTCAATTAGTGTGTCACTTAGCACTTTATACATAACTCTATTAAAAAATAAGTGATAATTACTTACTAAACTCATAATTTGACAAACCTTACACTTATGGAAAGATAAGAAAATTCTTAAGAAACCCTTTTCATTTCATCAAATTTTGGTGAAAAAAAAGCTGTCAGCTACATGTTTGAAGTAAAAATCACATAAAATATGCCAAAAGCACATTTTTAGGATATTTTTAAAGTTGAAAATATAGGTTTGGTATTAAAATATGTAGTAGACCTTATAAATATGTTAATTGTTTTCATTTAGTATCAGGGTGGGCGGGAAAAAAGTTGGAATAGATTTTGAAATGGTTTGAGATATTTCAAAACTACAGAATTTTTAGATCACCATTTTTTGGCACACCATGATCCTGCACATACCCTCATCCTCCTTTATAGCTACAAATCCTAATTTATCTTCACTTTTGTTTTGATTAGATTCTTCTTCCTCTTCTTCTTCATTACCATATAAACAATTTCTAGGTTTTCAAGATTTGAATCTTCCTTTGTACTTCCTTTCTCTTTTAGGACACTTAGATGTATAATGACCATATTCATTACATGTCCAAAATTTAAATATATTCTTACCATCTTTTTCTCTTTCCACAAGAAGAGCCACTCCTTCCTAGATCTTTTCCTCAATAGACTTGTTGCTCATATCAATGTCTCCTTGTGCTTTTTTGTTCCTTGCTAGACCAAGTTTAATATTCAATGCACTAATTGTTGTCTTAACTTATCCAAATTCTCCAAATTGTTTTAGATCAAATTCTACAACTTCCAATCTATCAATCAATGTTTCTTTGGTAAAATTAGTAGTGTAGGGTATCATTAACTGAATCATCTATTTTACTATAATGAAAGGTGGTGTTAGAATTTTCAAGATCTTCCATATTACTTCATCATTAGATTTCATTCCATCAAGAGATGTGATTCCTGCAAAAATCTCAGATATTTTTCCAATATAGCTTCTTACATATTCATCTTCCATCATTCTAGCATCTTGGAATGCACAATGCAAATTTTGTAATCCAACTCTTTTTGCATGTGTATCACCCTCATAATTAGCTTCTAAAGTTTTCCAAATTTCATGAGATTTTTTGAGTTGTTTTACCTAACTATACTCACTTTTAGGTAGAGCTAAGAATGTTTCTTCTCTATCCCTTATGTTGCACATAAATACTTCTCTTTGCTCCATGGTACAGCTTTCAAGATTGTATTCTTCTGTAATATTTTTAGATGCCTTGGTTACAAGCCAATAGCTTGGACTCGTCCACAAAAGATGAGTCTTCATTTTATCCTTCTAGTTGTCATAATTTGTGCCATCAAATCTCAAATTTTCCTTTCTGATCAAGTTCATTGTGGATCTCCCAAAGTTGCTAAACTTTTTCTTCAAGGAACTGAAGCTTTGATACCAATTGTTAGAAACAATAGTCCACTAGTATAACTAAGAGGGTGGGGGTGAATTAGTTATGTGATAATTTAAAACATTTATCCTCTTAAACAATCTTGATCATTAAACCAAAGTAAACACCAACCATAAAGAGATGCACATAAATAATTACACTAGATATGTTGACTATGGAAACCCTTGATCAAAGGGAAAACCTTAATGGGAATGATGCCCACAAGATGATGTACTAATATGAATATTCGTTGTTAGAGGATGGACCCTATTAGAAGTCTTATTACAAAAATTAGTACAATGACTCCATGTTAGGAGACTTTGAATCTCTATTACGAGATTCCAACCCTATTAGAAGTAATGGAAGGTAGCTGAACCCATTGTCCAAATAGCTTTACAATCATATCAATGAACCCACTATCCAATTGAACTCGATACTATTTCTTTCAGAATAATAGATGTGTAATATGGTTTTACTTCTTCATCTATCTCGTATGTCAGACTCCTTCACCTTCAGATCATGCAATCAAATTTGAGACTCTATACTTTGTAATAATAACCCTTAAGGTCACTTATATGCATAACTAAGTCAGTTTTCTTCTGTATTGCTTTCCTAGTTAGTAACTCACAAGTTTTCTCTACTCATTATTAGTAAAACATAGAAAACATCTCTCCTTTATACCATACTCAATAATAAATCCTTGAGTTGGCTTCCCACTTCATTATAACATGTTAATTAAATGAAATACACATTTAATTAATTTTTTCTTCTTATAGTTATACACAAACTTTCAAATGTGTGACTTCCATACATGCACACTCTCTGACATCACCAACAACTAGTATATTGTCTCTAGTTAATTGCACAAGCCTTCATTACAAATGTAATGAACTGTAGCAATCACATGATAGGAAGTACTTTCCTAATACTCTATTTCTATGCAATTCTCTATAGATCAATCATATCTTTCATACACCAGCACATTAGGTTCTACGCACTTGCCCTTGTAACAAATACATACTATTGTATGTGTTGGATACTACACATAAGTAGATAAGTGATATATTGTCCTTAATACAAAAATCACAGTTTGCTACTCTGTCAATCTTTACAAACTTATTACTATGTTGTCATCAATGAAAAACACAGTTAGGAATACATCATATCAATGTTCTATAGTATTCCCCCATAGCATCAACATTCATGCTAACAGATAAAGAAAATACCAAGTGGAAAGGTGGTTATTCTTACTAAGGAGGCACTAATTCTTACCAAGGAAGAGGTAATTCTTATTCTAGAGGTGGTTTTCATGGTAATTGTTTCAGATGTGCTAAAGAAGGGCATAGATCATTTCAATGTAGATCCTATGAAAGTGGGAAAGGTAATAGAAATGTTTTGATTCAAGGAGATGATGAGGGTTCACCAAGTGGACCTGTGGCTGGTGAAAATCTGATGCTGAGAAGAACCTTATGTAATAAGGGAAGTGATGAGGAACTTTTTTTAAGTAGAATTATTTTCAAAAATAGATGCAAGATGACCAAAAAATGTTGCAAGATGATCATTTATAGTGGAAGTTCTACAAATTTGGAATCATAAGAGTTGGTTAAAAAGTTTCAATTGTAGAGGTTGAGCAACCTAAACCCTATCTTGTCTCATGGATCAAAGATGAGCATAAGATATTGGTAAGTGAGCAATGCCTTATGAAGTTAAAGATTGGACATTATTTTGGTGAATTTTTGTGTGATATTATTCCTATGGATTTTTATCATATTTTGTTGAGTGGACCTTGGTAGTATTATAGATATGTTGTACATAGTGAAAGATTGAATCATTATACTCTTAGGGTAAATGGGAGAAAGACAAAAAATTATTTCCTTTGATTAAAAGTCTAGATGAGGTAAATTGTACTACCATAAGAATATGGATGGTTAGTGGAAATTAATTTGAAGAGGAAATAAAAAATAATCAAGTCTTCTTTGTTATAATTCCAAGGAGACCGAGTTGTGTCAATAGCAATTGAGTGTCAGAAAAAAAAAAATGTTAACCAAGTGCCAAAAAACAATGTTGATCAAGTGATAGTTGATAGTATTGAATGAGAGGATATACCTAATGGCTTACCACTAGTAAGGAGTATAAGCCATTGTATGGATCTAATTCATAGAGCTAGTCTTTCGAATAAAGCGCCATATATATTAACACTTGTAGAGAATGAAGAACTTAACAAAAAAGTGCACGAGTTCTTGCAAAAATGATTGACCAGAGAAAGTTCTAGTAAATGTGCTATACCCTCCACATTAGCACCTAAGAATAATGGAGAATGGAGAATTTTTGCTGATTCCAAAGCTATTAATAAGATCATAGTGAAAAAAAGGTTTCCTATGGCAAGGATGGATGACATAATGGATTGCCTAAGCAAAGAAAAGTATTTTACCAAGATTGATGTGAAGAGTATCTATCATTAGATTAGAATGAGAGAAGGTGATGAGTGGAAGACTAATTTTAAGACAAAAGATGGTTTGTATGAATGGTTGGTTATGCCTTTTGGTTTGACTAATGCACCTAGTACTTTTATGAGATTGATGAATGAAGTTCTAAAGAGATTCTTGGGTAAGTTTGTGATTGATTATTTGGATGACATTTTAATATTCAGTAAGACTAAGGAAGAACATCTTGAGCATGATAGATGAGTATTGTAGAGATTGAAAGAGGAGAAGTTGATGATTAATCTGAAAAAGTGTTCTTTTATGCAAGAAGAGATTGTGCATTTAGGATATACGATTACAACTAATGGTTTGAAGATGGATCATGAGAAGGTAAAAGAAATTTTAGAATGGCCCATGCCTAAGAATTTGGGTGAGGTGATATCATTTCATGGTTTAGTCTATCATAGACCATTTGGTTTAGTGTGTCTTCGATATCCTTCAGTCGTAGATTGTTAGCTTTAATGTATCTCACATTAGAGATATCAATTTGATCTTTCTCAAAATTATTATAAAAATCATAAAAAAATTCATCTGCACAAAGTTGCCTTCATTAGAAATAGATGGATTTATCTTCTCTATCTTCAGCTTCCAAGATTGTTGAGCTTTTCCTACTGACTACTTCGAAGTTGTTGCCTTCTCTATCTATTTAAATTCTTCTTCTTCTTCTTCTTCACTAGAATCAACTTTTTTCAATAGTGTCTCTTGTCTATTGCCTAGTCTAGTGCCTTGTTGATTGGCCTTTTTAGTCTTTATGGTTACAAATCCCACTAATCTCTCAAATCTTCTCTTTGGTTCACTTGTCTGAACATTTGACACTACTACATAAGGAATGTTTTGTTATGAAGATGTATTTTCAATAGACACTAACAAAATTTGCACATTCAATATACCTTACTTCATGGTTTTCTTGACTAGTTGTGACTCACTCTCAGTCATACTAGCCTCTGATAAAGCTTTCTTCATTCTTATTTCAATCTTCTTGTGATATGCCTTCTCCAAGGATTCTTGATGAGCTGATTGGGTAATCTCATCATAAGTTCCAAATCTATATTCATCTTGATTCTTCTCTTATTTCAACAATAAATTAGTGCATCCAACTATTGCTTCATAATTCAATTTATAACCTAAAGGATCAAGAAAAGTTTCTCGAGGTTCTATTGCTTGAATATAAGTAAAATCTATACCAACCATAACACAATGTAATGTCTCCTTTCTAGCATTTATAGCATGATGTTGTCATTAGCCTATTTCCCCACGGTCTCGTAGGCTAACCAGGACATTAAAGGGACTTAGAGCCCATTTGGTCTCGACAATTTCAGTTGCAGGTCTTTTTGAGGGGTTTTGAGGCAACTTTGGGCAGACTTACTATTTATAGTAAGTCATCTTGGATATGATCGGACATCCTGTGGCAGCGGTATGCTGATGGTAATTGTTTAAAATCAACAAAAAGACTTGTTTATCATTGGTAAGATTTGTTATGCATTGATAAAGCTATTTTATAAAGTTAAGTTTAAATATTTAACTTTATTAATGCATAGACTATAGTTTGTGCAAAATATTTAAATTAAAAGAGTCCCCTTTATTTTATAACACATTGGAGACATAAGTTACATAAAGGGAGTTATATTTTATCCCACATTGAGAAAACAAAAGATTGAGCTCTTGTGAGAACACTATAAAAGAAAGGGAAGAGCTTCTTTTCAGTATGGTTGGAAATATCAAAGAAACTGGAGAATTTTATGGAGGTTATGTCTCAATAGTTTGAAGGACAAAATCCCTTCAAGCTAAAAATTTTGACGCCAATTCTTGAGATTCAATAGGGTAGCAATCCGAAAAAGCAGAAACGAAAAAGTAGTTTGAAAAAATGGAACCGAAAAAGCAGGCAAAAAAAGTAGAATAAAAAAAGAAAGCGGAAAAAGTGGAACTAAAAAAGCAGGCGGAAAAGCGGAATAAAAAAAGCAAGTGAAAAAAGTGGAACTGAAAAAGCAAGCTGAAAAAGTAGTTCGAAAAAGTAAAGCAGAAGGGACAACATTGAAGGAAAATTATTATAGCCATCTACAACCAGATTCCCTTGTTAGTATTGCTTTTTTTAGGGTATTATAAGTTTCAGCTATAAGTGTGCATTATACTAGCATTGTCATTTTGGTAATCCATGTAAATGCCAAAGTCTTGGCCATATTTCATGAGCATTGTATTAGAAATTTGATTGCAATCAAAAGATAATAGTTGCTGGTGTCATTTAAGCAATTCAATCTCATTATTTATTAGCTAGATAGTTTGCATACCAACTGTTTGCAAAAATGCCAGTTGGCTGTAGGTGTTCTTTTCTCATGCTTAGATCATATATATGCACTGAATATTGTCAAAATTACTAGCACACTCATGTTAGGTCATTGTGTAGTCCATTTAGAAACCCACATGACACAAACTCTTAGAGCATTAGAACCCAAGTAAAGTGGGCAAATCAAGCTGCCAACACAGTAAATACCATCAATGCATCCCACTGGTCTATATGGAATGTACAATCCAACTCTGCAACAATGGTGACCACTCCCACATGAAACTACACCAAATACAAAGAATCCACACACTGTACATCTACTGCAATTAACACAACTCTATAGATTATGGGCCACCATCTCATAACCATAACTCCCATGCACCGCTGATGGTGAAAAGACATCACAAGATAAACAGCAAGAAATGGAACCCAAACCAAATCTACCTACCACCAACTCCTCAACACAAGGATCAAATGCTAACTGATGTACATACCCTACAGTATAATGCTGATGAAAAGAACCAACCCCAGTCAACAGCTCACCATGAACAAGTGATACAACCCACTGTGATTGATCACCAGCTAAGTCAGGAGATGTCATAGCCAAAGGAGTAGAATCAATAACAACAACCACTGAAGCATCACTCCCAAACTCTTGCTCTAAGTCATGTATTATCAAGCTATTAACCACAGAACCTATTGCCATGTCATTCCCATCACAACTCTCATCTTGTGGCATCAAACCATCCCATAACTAACGACGAGCACTAGGAATCAAAGTATATCTATGTATCATCATCTCATCAACATAGTCATCAAAGATAAATTGATGAGCATACCTCATAGTGTAATGCTGATAGAATGCGCCAATCTTAGTCAGTGGCTTAGACTACAACCTAGATGAAACTAACTACAATTGATCACTAACCAAGCTGGAACTGACTACTACCTCCGAAGACATCGCCAAGGGAGTAGTATCACTAGAAAGAACCATGCCAACTGTTGGCTCACAAACATCACACATGATCTTTGATACAACATCTCTAGTCTCTGTGCCATCAGTACTAGAGGCCATCACAATGTCAGGCATACCACAACAATCTACTATAGCACCCAACTCAACTGAACCTGACTCTAGTAGGAATGGAACCGATATGCCAATGTTAGTATCAAGGGTGGATGCATCCCCATCTCCACTGTCTTTGACAATCTCGACCATGGACATCTTCGGATCACTAGACACCACAACTTGTGACTGTACAGAATCTGGTAAAGACTGCAGTCACTCTAACTCCATGGTCACCTTAGCCAAATGAAACTGTGACTCCTCAAAAGCCAACTATGTACTCTCAAGAATCTCAGAAGTCACCTCGAGCTGCTGAGTAAGCTCACTCACCTCATCTTCCTTGGCCAATAATCCATCATATGACGTACTCCCCCACTCCATAAGATAATCTCTATCGGCTACCAACTGCATATAATCTTGTCTCAGAATCCGAATAGCCTCCCATAAAGAGTGGATCTCTGTCAAGGAAAGATAATTACCTCCCTACTCATCACTAGTAGGACAACCCCATCCATAAACTACTAACAATTGATGAGCAGCGTCGAAATGCTGGCAAGCGATAGAAATGTCTCGCTCACTAACTCTCAATTGACTAGACACATGATTGCATTGGCTAGACTATCTCCTACAAACCTCCTCTGACACATTGTCTAAAGGAGCATCCTCAAAGTTACTAGACTCTAGAGTATTACCATCCATATCCTACGAATCAACTCCAAAGCTCATATCAACATACGTAGTATCAAAAACTGTAGCATCGATGTCCAACCCCTCCATACCATATGAAACTATTGAGGAAACTAAGTCCTCAAAACTATCCACATCCCCTTGGGTTTCATCTGTAATAATTAGATCCTGGGACTCTCCTGTAAACTCTGTCATCTTTGAGAAATCATCAACATGTGACCTAACTGTAAAAGAAATTTGAGTCCCTACTATAAGCGCTAACTCTCGAACTGAGCTCACCTCAAGACAAAGCTCATCCACATGTCTCTCAAAATCTTGGAGAGCCAACTGAATACACACCAAGGAATTCCAAGTATCCTCTAGCTCATGAGAAAGTTGGTCAACCTCCTCCTCCTTCTTCAATGCATCTAAATAGATCCCTGCAAGATTAAGGAGATGATCATGATCTGAAAGCTGGTGTATGTAACTTACTTTCATTTCCTCCATGCCTTCCTTGATCTGCTGTAAGTCATCACAAGAAGAACCTGTTGTGACTCCTTTCTGTCTCTCCTGTAGTTGAATCATCCAAATGTGATTCTCAATCAATCCATACATCCTATCATGTTGAGATAAAGCTGTGACAATATCCTTGTCCCTTGTCTTCAGCTAGCTTGCCAAACCAAGTGAAGAGCTACTAGCCTCTATCTCATGTGAAGAAGCATCCAACTGTGCTTGATACTCATTCTCTGCAAAGTCTTGAATGCTCACTTTCTGATCAACTGTACTATCCTCAAACATGACAATATCCTCAACTGTTGTAACTTCATCCAGGCCAACTATACTAGAATCACTATCTATTTCAATCATGCAATCCAGTGTGCCTATGATATCACCTTCTGATGCAACTAGCTCAACCTGTACAACATCTAAAACCCCTTCTGCCTGTGAAGATGATGGAGATAAACCATTACCTAAAGATGTGCTAAAGTCTCCCTGTATCAAATCTGCATGTCTGTTAAACTCCTCATACAAGTTTCTGCCTGTCATAGGGAAGGTATGATCCTTAGGCCTATCAAAGCATTCAATCAGTCTCTCCGAAAACTCCACATATGAAGTAATGTGTGCATGACCCATAGTGACCATACCATGATGCCACCACTTGTGTGCTAATCCATCCAGGTGAATTGCTGCATACTTAATAGCTTCTTTCTCAGGCATAGGGTTCATTTGAAAGTATGTGTCAAGCTTTTGAACCCAAGCTCTTGCTACAGACTTCCCCGAGCCATCATAATATGGTAACTGAAGTTTCCCTACTTTCTTTTGTAGCTCATAGCTCTAGTTCCTATCATGTCCACATGGCATATGCTTCATCCACCCATCTATATACTCCTTAAAGGTAATTGCAGCAATAAAATCTGGACCTCCAGCTTCCCAATCTCTCCTCAGATGGTCCTGTATATCAGTGATCTGGGGCTCTAGTACGGGCTGCTTTGGAGCTCTAGGAGGAAATTTAGGAATCATGGGCCACAAACTCACTGTCCTAGTTTTCTAGGGTGCATGACCGAAATTGTTCCCAACTTGTTCGCCTCCATTATGTGCCCCTTCCTAATTATTACCATTCTGATTATTTCCTCCACCCACATTAGCATTCAACCCCATTTGACAAGCCATCATCTGCATCATAAGCTCAAATCTCTAACTCTGTTCCTGTGCTCTTTTCTCTGCTGATCACTGTCCCTATGCTAAGGTGTCTGATAACTGTAAGAATCTTTCCATTCCCTGATCTAGACCGGCATTCATTTTGTCAAACATTTTTCTCTCTATCTAGCTATTCCAAATTCCCTATAAGAGCTCCACAAGATGGTAGGACTTAGAGCTCTGATACCATTGTAATAACCCCAATAGGTTATAACTTCTTCAAACACCAAAAATCTTTATACTTCAGTGGTTTGACATTTCGTCAAACACTTTGCAAGCAAGCTCTGATACCACTGTAATGACCCTCCTCAAATCTGCTCTTAAAAATGTTGATAAAAGCTCAAGGAATTTAATCAAACAATTCACATGCAAGGGACGTATGACTGATATAGTATTTCAGCTGGCTTTAAATGACTCTTTTTCAATTTGCATCAAAGAGAATCTTGTGCTAGAAGACTCCAAATGGACTACACAATGGCCTAACATGAGTGTGCTACTAATTTTGACAATATTCAATGCATATATATGATCTAAGCATGAGAAATGAACACCTACAGCCAACTGCCATTTTTACAAATAGTTGGTGTACAAACTAACTAGCTTATAAATAATGATATTGAATTGCTTAAATGACACTAGCAACTATTAGCTTCTTAATTTGCAATGAAATTTTCTAATACAATGCTCATGAAATATGGCCAAGACTTTTGGCATTTATATGGATTACAAAATGATAATGCTGGTATAATGCACACTTACAGCTGAAACTTAAAACACCCTAAAAAAGCCAATACTAATAAAGGAACCTGGTTGTAGATGGATGTAATAATTTTCTTCAATACTGCCCCTTCTGCTTTTCTTTTCTGATTTTCTTTTTTGAACTTCTTTTTATGACTGCTTTTTCGGCCTACTTTTTTGGTTTCACTTTTTCGGCCTGCTTTTTCGGTTCCGCTTTTTTGGACTGCTTTTTTCGTATCTACTTTTTTAAACTGCTACCCCGTTGAATCTCAAGACCATATCTTTCAATGGCATCAAGATTTTCAGCTTGAAGGGATTCCGTCCTTCAATCTATTGAGACATAATCTCCAAAAATTTTCCCAATTTCTTTGATATTTCCAAGCATGCTTAAAAGAAGCTCTTCCATTTCTTTTATAGTGTTCTCACAAGAGCTCCATCTTTCGTTTTCTCAATGTGGGATAAAACATAACTCCCTTTATGTAACTTATGTCTCCAATGTGTTATAAAATAAAGGGGACTCTTTTAATTTAAATATTTCCCACAAACTATAGTTTATGCATTAATAAAGTTAAATATTTAAATTTAACTTTATAAAATAGCTTTATCAATGCAAAAAAAATCTTATCAATGATAAACAAGTCTTCTTCCAATTTTAAACAATTACCATTGACATACCGCTGCTACTAGATGTCCACCCATGCCCAAGATGACTTACTATAAATAGTAAGTATGCCCAAAGTTGCCTCAAAACCCCTCAAAAAGACCTGCAACTGAAACTATCTAGGGAAAATGGCCTCTAAGCCCCTTTAATGTCCTGGTTAGCCTATGGGACCGTGGGGAAATAGGGTAATGACAACATCATGCTATGAATGCTAAAAAGGGGACATTACATATCACCACTACATGATGAAATCCCTAACCCTAAACCTTTTTATACAAGCTTTTCCCAATTACAAAATTAAGGCTAGAAATAGTCATCCAATAGAAAAAGTAGCAACCGACACCTTTTATAATATAAGGTCATTTTTGGATTTGGGGGCATTGCCCCTGAAAACCCTCTCATGGGTGTTGCTCCTTGACCCCACCCTGTACTATAATAAGGTCCACACCTAAGGCACTACCCCCAAAGCATTATAGAAATAATATGGGGGGCAAACTACATCAAATAAACCTTCGAGTCTAATTAGGCTTCACATCACAACAATCTCCCACTTGGAGATTGATCAAACTCCACAACAATAACATCCCATTTGGAGACTAATCATAGTACTACTAAACCTATAGCACCCACTTGAATATCAAAGCACCTTGGACTCTATTGTTCTTTTATTCTATTTCATCTAGAATACCAATAGAAGTTGGATAGGAGTTCAACATCTCCCTTGTTACTACCTTGGTAAATATATCTATTGGATTATCATATGTATATATCTTCTCCAACTTTAACTATCCATCGTCCAAAACTTAATGAATCAAATGGTACCACAACTGTATGTGTTTTGTCTTTGAATGCAAAGTTGAATCCTTTGCAATATTAATGGTACTATGGCTATTTGTGAAGAAATAATTATCCCTTTGTGGGTGTCCCAATTCTACCATCAAGAATTGAATCCATATCATCTCCTTGGTTTCCTCTATAGTAGCAACATACTCTGCCTCTATAGTGGATAAAGCATTAACCTTCTATAATTGAAAAACCCAGCTCATTGATGCCCTACCAATAGTAAATATATAACCTATAGTACTCTACCTAGTATCAATATGTTGGAAATATAAGGTAGGCTAGGTTATTAAGAGGGGAGTGGTGAATCAAGAATAAATAAAATTTTAACTCACTTCACCAATTAATCCTTCATATATTATCATGATCTAATTTCATGCATGAAAGAATGAAAGCAATTTAAAATATTCATAACACTTTGACACAAGATATGGTGACCCAAAAACCTTCTAATTAGAAAGTAAAACTAGGATGGGGATGATACCCACAAGCTTTAGTATTGTAGTATAAAGTTAACCTATTAAGGCTTACGATTTACCACTTCTAGTGATCTTCCCTATAAGGAGAAATAAGAACTATGAGGTTCACCTTGTTAAAGGATTTACAAACATATAATGAAGTATGCACTCTATTAGGAGATTTAACAAAAGACTATTAAGTCCACTTGGTTAAAGGATTTGAGTGATGTACATGTTAGGATGAATTAGTGGTTTATCTCCAATCTACAACTTTGATTTTCTAAATGAGATTCCTTGTATTGCAATGATCACCTAGGTGTGATAGATAAATCTCTATTGTCCCTTATCCTGCTTGTATCCTTCTTCAATTTTCACTCATACACTTATATATTCTTTCTTAATTATGCACTTAGATATGATACAATGAGTTACATATATATATCAATTCAAATAACTACTTACTAGAGTAGGCTACAATACCGAATTCATCATAATTCACAAAGTCAACCCAACCACCATAACTTGCGTTCTAAAGAAAAATTAGGTTATGTTTTGATACTCAGAAAATAACATCAATGCTTAGAAAACTTTATTTATCTGTGCATTACTATACTACTCCCCCATACATATATCTATCCTATACACATATCTAGAGTATAGTATTCTTCTCTCCCTTTATCAATAATTTATTCCCCCCCTTTTTGACATAAATGTCAAAGGTCTATAATATCTACAAGTTAATACCAAAATGTGATAAGAAATAAGAATGTACCTTTAGAATTAGTACCATAGTCTTGTCCCAATTTTCTTACAATATCTTGCTTGCATGCAAGGCTATCTATATTTTTGCTGACAATTCCATCATGTGGTCATTTGTGGAGAAGTTATTATCAATGCTAAGAGTATTTACATGTTCACTGTGCTTTTTCAGTGCATCCATGTTTGGAAGAATCATGCACTAAATTTCTAAAATTGTGGCCCTAATTGTGGCTTATTCCCTCAATAATTCTGCCTAGACATTTGTTGGATATCTAATCTTTATGGAGTGTGAAGAACTATAACTTGGATCAAATTACAACTAGTGTGCACTTTCCTTCATATCCTCATCTATCTTGGACAATTCATCCTTGATCTCCTTTGTGAAGATAGATATGTCATTCAATTTAACAAATACATGAACAACATTACTGATAGATCTTTCTAGTGAAGCAAGAATATTAGACAAATCTTCTTGATCTATAGAAATATTTAGTGCAACTTTCTCCAACACTTTATTTTCAAATTTCTTTTCAGCTCTTTGCAACATCTTTTCCTATTCATTTAATTCTTCATTATACTTGTGGACAATTTGAGCTAACTGATCTAGAATAGGTTATTTTCTATCAACCTTAATATTTAGAGCATCAACAAATATGCTCTTAATATCCTCAAGGACTTTCTTTTCCTTCTTCGCTTCTCTAAGATTTTGTTGCTTAGCCCTTTTCTTCAAAAGTTCTCCCAGGGTATCCATTTGATTAGGAGTGAGGGTAGAGATATCTCAATTAGGAATAACAATGTCCTCATCTAGATCATTTTTTCCTCTTTACCCTTCTTTGTAGAAATGGTAGAATAAACAATTCGTTTTTCCTTATTGAGAACTTTAGTGCTTGGTAGAGACTAAGTCTTAAATGTCATTTCACTAGATGTGTATACCCTTGATATTGAAACAATAGTAGAAACAAATGGACTATCAATAAATGTAACTTGATAGATGAAATACTATTTGTAAGTGGCTATTGCTTGGTAAAACTTGGTGTTGGTGGGACTAGATGCTTGACAGATGAAGTGTTGGGCACCTTAGTCAATGAAACACTTAGCAGTATCGGTCTAGACATTGGTTAGGTGCAAGGTGATCCAGTGGTAACCATAACAAACTTAGGAGAATCCTTCTCTAAGCTTGATTGTATGAAGGCTTTTCTCAAAGAATAAGGAAAGGAAGTCATAATTTGTGTTGCAATCTTCTCTACAATATATTATTCAATACTCTATATTTGTGGAAGGCTTCATCTAGTGGCTTCCTATTCTTCCTCGTCATCATCAAGATTAACATCATATATATCATCATCCTTTATTTCTACTTCTTCTTCTACATCCTCATCTTCACCATATTTGTCATCAACATGGACAATAATGTGACTAGGTTTGTACTGTAACTCATAGATGTTTTTCCATATGGTAGTAGTATACTTCATGATAGATTCAATGTCTATAAGAAATATTAGATATGTATTGAATTTGAGAGTGAGCTTCTTCTCATTCTACTCCATAGATTCCTTCACCACTTTATCATTGAGACTCGACATAAGCTATCTCAAGGTTTGTTCACAGATGCCTTAGCAGTCTTCATTACACTTTCCCATCCAAGTTTCACTGCTTTCAAATTTTCATCAATAATTTGCTGTGAAATCTCGTAAGGTGAGTATTTCCATTGACCCAATTTTTCCATAAGGGTATCCACAATATTCTTTTCCTCTTCTTTATTCCTAGTCTCATAGTTAAGAGACTTAAAACATGCCATACCTACTCCTTCTTCCATCTTCTTTAATTTTTTCTGAAGGGTAGGTGTAGACCTCATAAAGATAATTTGTTTAGCTTCATCTTCACCCAACTTCAACTTCTTGGATTTTTTTGTTCTTCTTGTAAACACAGCAGGGTAGGACTTAGTAGGTTTTTTTTTATAACCTTCCCCTTCTTCTTGGGAGGCTCCTCTTCCTTAGTTTGAGTTTCCTCTACATCATCCTCTTCATCTTCATCCTCTTCATCGTCTCCTTTACACATAATAATCATGAGAGGAAAGCCTGATGAATTGGTATTCTTCAATATTTTCTCTATCCTCTTCCTTCCTCTATTTACTACTTGAGGTAGCTTGATAACAAGCTCAATTCTAGCCGTAGCCTCACCACATGTCCCAAAATAAGTTGCCTTAGGATCCATGGGATCATTTAGTAGATCCTCAATGATATCTTTAGTGACATCTATATTAACCTCATATTCTAGAGGCTTAACCGATTCCAATCTAGGTCTAATTACCTAAATGTAAACTTTGTCACAGTCAACCATAAAACAAATATCTTTCTCATAGTCTTCTAAAAGATTCCTAGGAATCCTAGATTTTCTCTACATTTCCTCCTTAAATGTTTCAAAATAGTTCTCCATAATGCTATCAAATTTTTCTCCCATCTCTGCTATGAATTAATTGATTTGGTACAAAACTAGAGTATCTTTCTTCCATACTATAGTTCCTTTAGAAGGGGAAAACTTCTAAACATAAAAGAATAAAAATGTCAAGAGAGAACCAAAATTAGATGGAACATTCTCTTACACTCAGATACTTTACATGTTCTTGTTGAATTGATTCAGCAACAACTCAAGAAGATCAAAAGACTTATTAGTCTTCACAACATTATATGTTAGGTCAACCACTTCACATGACACATTGTTCAAATTGATTGAGTTGTAGATTTTGTGAGCAATTACATGGATGACAACATCAATTCCATGCTAGTTACAACACTTAGCTTCATGCATCTTTTGTCCCACTCGGCAAGAGTTCTCTTTTTTAGTTCTACCTAACCTAGGATTTTAGTGGTCTTTCATTTATTCAACATGGGTAATCCAGTAATCTTATGTATCATCTACTTGGCTATTGGAATAGGATGATCTAACCATAACTGTCCATTGTGAATATGACTCAGGAAAAATTTGATCCATTTCACTTGAAAATGATTTTGCATATGTAAACCATTTCTCTCTCAGTGTTTGTTCTCCGGTTTGAGAATGGCATCCACATATAATTCATTGAATGCTTCATTCATCTGTATGGTTCCAAGCTCCTAAATAGAATAGTGATAGAATGATCAAATTTCATGGACAAGAAGTACCTTTGGTGGAATTTATGATTGCACTCTAGTGGGGTCTAGTATCTCTGCAATTGTTGGACCTAGTTTGAATGTGGGGGCCTTGCAATCCACTCCATGAACCAATATTTTTGAACCTTTCTTGACTTTTCTACTTGAAGATACCATTTGGCGGTAAGGTTTCAAATACAAGAGAATCTTCAACAACTACTACTTAAATCACTCGAAGGCTCTAAATTCTCTCTTCACTCTATGCTCTAAAAATTGGTGGTGAAACAATATAATTAATTTCTTCCTTTTAACAAATTTCTTCTTTTTTATCACCATTAATGCTTCATATGCATACTCACTCAATGATAGGCTTTCCTCTAGTTAGTTTTGTCTTTAATGCTCAAAAGGCACCTTCAACTTGGTAAGGTCTACTAACTCAGTAGAAACTACCAACTCAAAGAACTTTGAACTTAGTAAATTACTACCAGTCGGTCTAAACTTGGTACTCAGGTGAGTCACCAAATCAGCATCTATATCATCAAAAGATATGCATCCTGAACTTTCTTGGTAAGGTCTTCAGTTTCCATCACCACTAGGTGATCCTTGTGCATCTTGAATGTTGATATGGATCTTTCTGCTTTCTAGGTGGAACTGATGTTAGATGACTTCTTCTAAATCACGGTTCTAGTGATCTCCATTGACAACTAAGTTGAAATAATTGTACCACCCAACTCATTGATTTGGGTTTCAACAATTGCAGAACTTTGGCTTAAATTATCTAGATATTTCTACACCCATTTCTACCTCATTTATTTTCTAATGTTTTCATCTTTGGCCTTATTTTCATCTTTAATTCTTCCTATGTTTGTACAGTTATTGGCAAGATATCTAAGTCTTGTATAAATAAAAAATCTTTTTGTAGTATTTATTTTCCTCATGCAATGTTTCAAATAGTTTTCTCTAATGTGCCCAAACTCACTACATTAGTGACATCTAAACCATGTGTTGTAATCCCATCAAAATATTTCTTTCACAATTTGTTCTGTTTGGTTATACTTCTTGGTCTTACACTCTAAAGATTTGTCTCCTTTTTTGCTACAATTGTGACACTTTTCTTCAAACTTAGGTTTCTTTGTGCATTCACTTTCTCTATGACCATGCTTATTGCAACTATAACACTTTCCATTGAATTTTGCTTTTCCATGGCCACAATCATTGCAAGTAGGTATTTTGTTCTTTTCAGCTCCTTACTGAGATGATTCACCTTCTTATGTACATCCTATTCCAACTTTTCCTTTGTGTCTATGCTATTTTTTCTCATTCACTTGATTCATGCTTTCTTGAGATTTCATCATTCTCTCATTGGTTTACTTTTCAATGATGAGATCATTCTATAGTCTTTCATTCTTTGTCCTTAGATTTATAAGATCTTGATTTGCATCATTAACTTGATCCATTAAGTTTTCTTCCTAAAGGGATAGTTGTTGAATTTTATTATCCTTTTCTTCTATCGCTTCTTTGTCTTTGTCTTTTTCTTCCATGACTTCACATAATCCAACTGATTGGATTTCTTGTTCTCTTCTCATCTTTCTCATTTCTTCTTGAAGATTGGAATTCTTCTCTAGTAGGACTTTTATTGCTACATCAACTTCATTTGAATTTCTTTCTTGACATAACTCTAAACATTCTTTCTTCAATATAGAGATTGGCATCCACTTGTGCTGCAAGATTTTCCTTCTTTACAATGATTGATAGAGTTTCTCCTTTACTCTCTTCAGTTGTCCAATGGTCAATTCTAGATCTAACTTTTCATTCTCAATAGCCTTATCTATCCTATACACCTCTATTACCTCTGATATTATCTCAAGTTGTTAAACTTCTCTTGTGAGAACCAAAAGGTCTGATACCAATTGTTAGAAATTGAAGGTAGGGTAGGTTACTAAGAGTGGAGGGGTCAATCAAGAACCAATAAAATTGTAACTCACTTCACCAATTACTCTTTCATATATTATTATGATCTAATTGCATGCATAAAAGAATGAGAGCAATAAAACATTCACAACACTTTGACACAAGATATGGTGACCTAGAAACCTTCCAATTAGAAAGTGAAACTCAGGTGGGGATGATACCTATAAGCTTTAGTACTGTAGTATAAATTTAACCTGTTAAGGCTTACAATTGACCACTTCTAGTGATTTTCCCTCTTAGGAGCAATAAGGACTATGAGGTCCACCTTGTTAAAGGTTTTATAAACATACAATCAAGTATGCACTCTGTTAGGAGATTTAGAAAAAGATTGTTAAGTCCACCCAGTTAGAGGATTTAACTGATGCACCTATTAGGATGAATCAGTGACTGATCTCTAATCTACAACTTTGATTTTCTGAATGAGATTCCTTGTATTGCAATGATAACCTAACTATGATAGATAAATCTTAGTTTTCTTTTATACTACTTGTATCCTTCTTCAAATCACACTCATACACTTTATATTCCTTCTTCATTATACACTTGTATATTATACAATGAGTTACATATATATCAATCCAAATAACTACTTACTGGAGTTAGCTACAATACCATATTCATGAAAATTTACAAAGTTGGCCCAACTAGTATAATTCGTGTTTTGAAGACAAACTCGATGATGTTCTAATACTCAGTACACATTGTTAACGCTTGACAAACTCTAGAACTCAATTGAAGTTGAAGCTTGGTCCATACTAATCACTTTTGAGTAGCTCAAACTCAGTCAACACAATGTGACTTGGTGAATACTGAGAAATCAGTAGCTATTGAATCACTTATTGATACTAAATGACTTGGTCAACACTAGATTCACTTTATTAACACTGCAAGCTTGATAGACACTATAGAATTTGGTTAACACTACAGAGCTTGGTTAACACTAGAGTCTTCATCACTTCTAGTGGATAGCTCAGCAGACACTGCTATGCTTAGGCTATACTACAAACCATCTATGATGCTCAATAGACACTTGAAGCTCTACATCAACTAAAAACTATCTATTTGGCTTGATAGAAATTGAGACACTTGGTTAACTTTTCTAGATGAATGATAAGATTGGTAGCAACTATAGAGCTTTGTAGCAATTTAACCAACTAACTAAGTGTTGAGTCACTAATAGACAAACTAACCTTAATGTGAACACAATATCCCTTGACAAATCTAAGTCAACATAGCCCTTTAAATCAATAGTAGAACTCCCAAAATGTAAAAACTTACTAGATGTTCCTCTCAAATATCTAAGAATCCATTTAACTGTATTATAGTGTTCAAGTCCTAGATGACTCACATACTTGCTAACAGCTCCCACTGCATGTGCAATATCTAGCCTTGTACATACTATAGCATACATCAAGCTTCCTATAGTTGAAGCATAAGGTACCTTGGACATCTTATCCTCCAGTCTTCTTGTGTCTTTGGACATATCTCCTTAGTTAATTTCAAATAACCAGGTAAAAGTGTGTTGATAGCTTTAGCATTCTCCAAAGATAAACATTGCAACACCTTCGCAATATAATCAAGCTGAGATAATGTCAATTTTCTAATTTTTCCTATCTCTCCAAATCTTTATACAAAGGATTTGTTTTTCTGCCTCCAAATCCTTCATAGAAAATGAATCTTCTAACTATTCCTTTAACCCCTTAATGGGATCCATGTTAGACCTAGCTACAAGTATATCATTAACATATAAATATAAAATAATGTAGTTGTCATAATCCAACATCTTAAAATAAACACAATGATCTAAATGGCACCTACTATATCCATGCTCATGCATACACCTATCAAATTTTAGATACCATTGTCGAGGTTCTTTCGTAATGACATATAAAATTTTCTACAATCTGCATACTAAGTTCTCCCTACCTTTGACGTCAAATCCCTGTGGCTATACCATATATATCTCTTTATCCAAATCACCATGAAGAAAGGTTTTTTAACATCAAGTTGTTCCAAATGTAAGTCTTCAATAGCCACAATACTTAAAATAGTATGAGTAGAAGTCATTTTAACAGTAGGAGATAATATCTCATCAAAAGAAATGTCCTTTTTCTATACAAATCCTTTTACCACTAAACTAGCTTTAAATCACTCCTTATCTCCATCCTCTTCTTTCAACCTGTAAACCCATTTATTTTGTAAAAATATGTTTACCTACAAGCAACTTGCATAAATCTCATATCTTATTTTTTAGCGAAGAGTCCATTTCTTCTTTCATTATAGACTCCCACTGAATCTTTGTATCCACCTAGATAGCTTCATCATAACATTCAAGTTCACTAGCATTAGTCAGTAAAATAGAATACAAAGAAGGAGAAAATCTTTCTGGAGGTCTCCTTAGCCTTGTTGACCATCTCTAAATAACTGGAGTGTGTGGTATCTATTTTTGTGGTTGTTCCAGATCATTAGGAACTATTGGAACATCATCTTTTGGAGTATCATCTAGCACTACATAACCATTTTCTCTCTTCTCATGTTGTTGCATCCTATCTTTGTACAATAATTTCTCATTGAATATGACATCCCTACTTAAAATTTTAGAATTTTCAAAATCTGAAATCCTATAACCAAATTCATCAATGCCATATCAAACAAATAAACACTTCTTTGACTTATCTTCCATCCTGGTTCAATTTTTAGAATCTAGTTTTAAGAAAAGAATAACTCACCTTCTTACTAGTCCATGCTTCCTTTGGAATACGACAACCCAAAGGAGTAGAAGGACCTCTATTAATAAAATGTGTAGCAATATTAATAGTCTTTTCCCACATGTTTAAGGGTAACCCTGCATGGAACCACATCCTTCTTGCGTGCTCCATTATAGTCTTGTTCATGCATTTAACCACTCCATTTTCCTATAGAGTCCTTGGAATAGTTTTTTTTCTATAAATACATTAGTGGAGAAAAATATTCAAATTCGCAACTACAATACTCACCACTATTAGTAGATCTGAGACATTTTAATTTCTTACCAGTCTCATTTTCACCAAGTATTTCCATTTCTTATAAAATTGAAATACATCAAATTTATGTATAAGAAAATAAACTCATACTTTTCTAGTTGCATCATTGAAAAATGTAACATAATATTGAGAGCCGCCAATGGAAGATACATGATCTGGTCCCCATACATCTATATGGACAAGCCCCAATCTCTCATGTTTTTTTTCCTTCTCACTCTTCATAAAGGTCACTCTCTTTTGTTTCCCATGCACACAACTTTCACATAAATCCATATTGACAAATTATAGAGTTGGTTAAAATTTATTTTAATGAAGTAATCTCATACCTTTCTCACTCATGTGCCCAAGATTGAGGTGTCATAGCGTTCTATCAGAATCTACAACATTTATTTTTTCTCGCTGCTCAACTGCAATAACTTTTCCTAAACATTAATTTTTCTCTAAAATAATCAAAGTAGAAGGAATAGTATGATTGGTACAAAGATATAAGGTGCCTACTTTCTCACCTTTTTCTAATGCAAGGGAACCTTTTGAAAGCTTCCAATTTTTATCATTAAAAGTAACTAATCAACCCTCATCTCCAAATTTTCTTGCTAAAATTAAAGAACTCTTTTTCATGGATTTTGTAATATTAAGTATGTACCTTTTGTTCTTTATTATTCAATTTTTTATGGGATTTTTCATACATTTGAATTAATTCATGATTAGTGGGATCTACTCTATATGCACTTATCATTTTCTCATGTTGCACAAGTAGTTTATAGAATTTTCCAAACATTATTCTTGTACAAGTTGATGACAACCAACTTCACAGTGCACCAAGATCACCTGCATGCAAATAATCTATTGAAGAGAAACCAAATGAGGAAGGAATAAGAGCTTGGAAAAACTAAATGAACTTGAGAGAAAAATATTTCAACAAAGAAAAATAATTTTCTATACAATATTCTCAATGCCAATATGTTATGAAATACAATGAGAGAGCCCAAATATAAAGGTCTCAAGGAATCTTCTAGAACAAGCTAGAAGATGCTAGGAGATAAGCATGCCAACAAAGAGTACATCCATGAAAAGTGGATTACCCTACAAGTAGGTGAAAGGATAAGTATGAGAAGGTATTGGCAACACGTACACAAACTTGTGTGTTGTCAAAAAGTCAACACATAAAAGGATGCTAACTCCTAGGTGACAACTAATGTCTAATGCGTTTAGCCTAAGTAAACTTAAGTAAAAGCATAAAAAATAAAAAATAATTATTTCCTCTAACATCCCCTCTTAAGTGCAACTTAGGGGAATGCACCTAAGCTCACAAAAGCTAAGATGAAATGCAGAATGGGTCTTGGCAACAAAGCCATGTTAGGTACCCATGAAAAAATGCATAAGAAATGTAACACAATCTCTGTAAACTGGAGACAAAGGAGAAAACCCAGTGGGAAAAACCCCTCTCGAAAAAGAGATAGCTAAAAACCTAGTAAAGGATTGAAGAAGCCTCCAACTAGAGGAATGTCCCAAAAAATAGGAACAAGAAGATCATGAAGAAAACCACTAAAGTATGAAGAAACTACAAACTCTATCAAAATGAAGTTGCTGATTTGAAGAACCTCCATGGATGAAGAATGCACAAACTAAGAGTGTTTATATGGTAGATTATCCATCTCACCAAAATGTATAGGTAGCTAGCCACTGCAATCACGTAGTATATAGGATCAGGTACTAAATACATAGCTCACACTAATGAACCATCAAACAAAGGAAGCATTAGAAACAACAGAATAACCAACCCTTAATGCAGATAGGGTGAGGTGATAGGAAAATAAGAAAGTGGGCCAAAGTCCTCTACAGAAAGAACCAAGGATAGCGAGAGAGAGTGAGAGGTACAAACACCTATAAAGGCAATGTCACCAACACATCATGGGGCAAAAAGGAAGAGGGCATAAAAATGGCATACAACTATCCCCCTTAGCACTTTATAAACATAGTGCAAGCAGAACTATCTCAAAACAACAGTCATGAACCTGAAATGCAAGAGTGGCACTTTATCTTAGTGTGTTTGCATAAAGATGATTACAAATGATATCATCAATGATCAAAAAGGGACAAAAGCTGATATAATAGATAGTACAACCCAAAAAAAAGGATCCCATGCCATGAAAATGATCCTCGTACCTGGAACACCAAAGATATCCACCATAGAGAAAAAAATGCCAAAAGCATGATAGAAAGAGCATGGAGAAGAATATAAAGGAAATGATAGCATTTCTAAAAAGATGATAGAACCAAATTTTCAAAAAAAATAATGTTTTCAAAAAATAGAGATGGGACACATAAGATATGTTTGTCAGAGTGAAAAATAGAACATCCAAGTTTTACTACAAAAAAAAACACTAAACTACATCAAAACTTAAAAATACCTACACCAATGTCTTTGCCTTGGAACCAGCTTTTTGGTGCTTCTTTTGGATTGGAAAAATACCTTCATATGCTCAAGTTATGGCCAAAAAATACAAGTAGGTCAAAAAAGGACCTGAAGGAGAGGCAAGATGTTGATGCAGTGCTGATATCATCATTTCACCTATTTAAATTTGATGGCTAGGGGGCTTTCATAGAAAAAAATATTGCCACGTGGCAGTATGCTGCAATGTGCTGATGTAGTAGGGGCCATGTGGCAAGTGTCAACATTGCACCCATGCCACCTCACACATGTTAGTAGACTAGAAGAGGTGGGCAAAGCCACAGGTGGGTAGAGCCACAGGTGGGCAGAGAATAGGTGGGCCCATTGGTGATGGTGGCTGTAAGGGCAACTGCTGTTGATGGCACCATCGGGAGGGTAGCAGTGGCCACAAAGTGGAGGTTGCCCCGTAGATGCACTGTCAATGGTGGTGGCAACAAGGTAGCACACTAGCCGCGTGGGGGTGGTGTAGTAGTGGCACACTAGTAGCCACTGGGCGGTAGTGCCAAAATCAATTTTTAAAATTGTTTTCATCCATACATCCATATAGTCCTCCTGGGGGACAAAAAAAATTTGCTAGATGCTATGAAAGCCAAAATTGGGAAATTTTATATGAATCTTGACTGTAATGAGCCTTGTGAACACAATGGTAGTATTTGTTTAGGCCCAAAGTGCTTTGAAAAATTGGTCTCCCCCCTGATTGAAAAAAAAAATCACAAACAAATTGGGGTTTGTGTCTCTGAATCATCGCTTCAAAAGTCCTTTAACTAGGAAGCAGTAGGGAGGCTCTGATACCATGTAGAAGTTGATGACAACCAACTTCACAGTGCACCAAGATCACCTGCATGCAAATAACCTGTCAAAGAGAAACCAAAGGAGGAAGGAGCAAGAGCTTGGAAAAACTAAATGGACTTGAGAGAAAAATATTCCAACAAAGAAAAAGAATTTATTGTACAATATTCTCAATGCCAATATGTTATGAAATACAATGAGAGAGCCCAAATATAAAGGTGTCAAGGAATCTTCTATAACAAGCTAGAAGATGCTAGGAGATAAGCATGCTAACAAAGATTACGTCCACAAAAAGTGGAGTACCCTCAAATTAGGTGAAAGGATAAGTATGACAAGGTGTTGACAACATGTACACAAACTTTTGTGTTTTCAACAAGTTAACACATAAAAGGATGCTAGCTCCTAGGTGACAACTAATGTCTAATGCATTTGACCTAAGTAAACTTAAGTGAAAGCATAAAAAATAAAAAATAATTATTTAGTCTAACAATTCCAATACCTTTGACATAAAAAATCACCCTACTATAAATTTAGATTTACCATATGGAGAGGAGTGGCAAATTGATATTAGACCTCCTCGTAAAATGCGTCTTGACTATGGGGATGCATCAATTGAGGATAGTCCAACACCTTCCTTTAATCCTCCCACCTTAACATACCTCACTTTAATTCATGATCATTCATATGTGGTGTGCTTTATTTATAGTGATGATCCTTTCATTCACAATGCCACCATTTGGCATGAACCTCTTGATGCTAATATTGACTATTATTTTTCTCACGAAAGAGTTAACATAATTGATATCCTCTCCTCTAAATATAGCAAGCTTCATATTTCTTTTTCTCCTAATATATACCCTTCTCTTAGTGATATTTTAGAACAAGAGGAAGACATTATAAATACTTCCATCAATGTGACATTTCCTTCATTTGATGCTCCTAGTAGAGATGCATTATTAATGGAAATTGATAATCTATATTTTAAGGATTCCTTAGGCAAAGAGGACAATGACAATTTCCTTAATGATCTCCCATCTAGTGATGAGTCTATTAAGAAGAAAGATCTTAGTCAAGTTAATTTTGATCAACCTATTCTAACTGTCAAGGGTTACCCTTTACCAAATGAACCCCTCATCACCCTTAAGGGTTGTCCTTCCATAAATATTTAAGGGGATTCTAGTGAATATGAGGATTATCATATGGTGCCTCACGGCTATCAAATATAACATAAACCTCAACTTACTACCTCTCTTCCTCCTTCTCAACATATCCTTCCCTGTCTTTCTCAAAACATTATATTAGACTATGATTTGGTATCTTTTTTACATAATACCCCTACCAAGAATTTTCTTTAGGAAATTTAAACATTTTCTACATATCATGAAGCCTTAAAATAAGCTTTATTCACTCTTCCAGTTCCATCTCCTAATCAAGATAACATAAATTGATTTTTATAGTACATGAATACTAGATTTTTCTCATCTCAAATTATGTTTAATCATGATGAATTTCCTCCTAAAGAGATTTAAGATTGTTATGATTCTCTCATGGTAGTTATCATAGTCAATGGTAACGTTATTCATCAAACTCTAGTTGATAATGTATCTAGGCTTAATATTTGTAGCATGGATATGGTGAAAAATAATAATATTTTTCTTTCAAATAGCAAACTAGATATTACCTCTATTCATGGCTTTGATAATATTTCTTAAAAAATTTTAGGCACAATCACTTTACTTATCAAAGTAGGTCAATTCATTTTGAATACTCATATTCATCTTATACCTGGACCTCCCAATTAAAATTATATTCTTTTGGATAGACCTTTGTTATATGTTATGCATGTTGTTCCTTCAACTCATCAAAAATACAAATTAATCTATAATAATTTCATGTACACTATTCATAGGTATACTAAGCCAAATAGTTGTTTAAATGTTGAGGATCAAAAAACTCATGAATCTTACGATGATCCTCCTTCTACAAGTACCCTTCTAGGTGATGACTATGGATCCTTAGATTTCACTCAACCTTTATTGGAGAATATAGTGTTAAGGACTTTCCATTCATGAGAAATTGTGTAGCTCCTCTCTTCACAAACATTTTTCTACTTTCACTCACGATAAATCTAGTGATAAAAAGCATATGCACTTAGGCAATGTGGAGCATGGGAACTCTTTTAACACTATTGTTGACCATAATTTAACATGTGTTGAAAAAAGTCTTGAATCTAATTCTTTGTCCACATCCTCTCACATATGTTGTCCTAATAATCAAGAGCTTATCTTACCTGAAATTTTCCATGCTAAGGTGATTACTAGGCCTAATAGTAGAAATAAACATAGAAACAAACTTAGGAATCTCCAATTTTGAATGTATCACCATTATCATGGTCACTCTACTAATGATTTACATTAAAAGATCAAAAAACTCATTAATAATGAGGTTATTCACATATCTCATTATAATGAGCTCTATTTTACTTTTGATTTCCTTAAATAACATTTAATTCTATATTATTTTTTTCCACACCATATAACATTGTTGGCCTTCTTTCTAGGGCCTCATTGTCACACATGGTTTTCATACACTTTTTTTCATTGTGAGTAGCATAATAGATTTTTCTTCTTCTATTATTCCTATACTTGAGGGAAAGTGAATCATTTCCTTTTTTTTTACTTTCTCACAGATTCACTATTTCCTTTGGTTGAGTGTTATTTGTTTTTCATGTGACATTCAATATTACATCATTTGGATTTTCATGGTAGATAGATCAATTACCTTAGAGTCTCAAAATTATGTATCCTATATTTGAATTTTTTCCTTTTTAGCTTCTTGCATGGTGTCCCTACATTATATGCTTCATGACCTCATAGGACTTGTGATCTCTTCAGTTTGTGTTGCTTGTGGATACTATCTTGATGCTAAATTATTTTTATCCTCCTGCATCACTTCCTTAAGATGGAAAAATAATAAATTAGTTTTCTATCTTTTAGGGGATGTGGGGGAGGGGGAATACATGGTCCCCTTATCCTTTTCAAATGTTTTTACACCATATAGAGTACACTAGCATAACACAACTTCCTAAGTCCAACTACTCACTGTCTATACATGTTTTGAATTGGTTGACTAACATGACACAAAAATATTGCTAGACCATTTAAACTATCAAAGTACATACATAAAACATTCTCATAATATAGTAGTACTATATCATGGAAATATAAATCTTCTCTAAGGTGCAAATTCATAGGACTGGCTATCAAGAACACAAACCTACTAGACCATTCAATCCTCTACTTTTCTTTTCTTTGTGGGATTGGCTACCGAGAATACAAAACCACTAGAGAATTTTATCCTACCTCCTTTTATTTTGTTTCATGGATTGACTATTAAGAACACAAACTTGTTAGACCATTCAATCCTATCCTCTTTTGTGATATTCACAATAAGGAACATAAACCTTATTGCACAAGTTGATCGCACCCCCTTCTCACTTCTTTTTTTTAGTGGCATCTCTCTTATTTTAAATTTGGGATATGATGAAGACTCAACTTCTTTAGAGGAAAATATAGATTCTAAGTATGACTTAGAGTCCTTTAGCCTTTTTGGCTTGGTATGATTTCTGGGTTTATCTTCAAATATGTGCATTGTTCCTAGCTTGACAACTTCATTGTCTCCTAAGTTGTGATAAGATCATCTTTTTCTCTCGATCTACTTTATTGTGAGTTTGAGGAAACTCATACTCACACTAAAGTGGGGGCTAAATGTACCATCTTAAAATGGACACACTTTCCCTTTAAATTTTTTTAGCTCCCTCTCTAAAATGCCTTCTTTAGATCATGGATTTGTTAATGCCTGCCCCTTTTCTCCTATCTTGTTTCTCTTTCTAATCAATTCTTTCTAGCATCTACCTCTTCTTTCTATGAAACCCTTAACTTGATCTCTAGGACTAGATTGACTTGTTATGGAATAGGTCAACCTAGGTTGACCTAGTCCTCCCAAGTTAACCTAGTAAAGGACTAGGTTGACCCAGGTTGACCTAATCCCTAATAGTTTCAGGGCTAAGGGCCCAAATTTATCGACGGTTTAATTAGTTTTAATTTTCTCTCCCATCGAGTTGTATTGTTTTCCCACCCAAAAAATTGAATATAAGGAGACATGGAGGCTTCATTTTAAAATCTCATTCTCAAACTCATTCTCTCAAGGTAATATTTCTACCTTTTTCATTCAAGGAGTTCAAGCAAGGAGATTTCTATCTAACATTGAAGGATCCTTTGTGAGTATTTCTTCTTCTAGATTGATCATATTATTGGTCATAAGGGGAGAAGATGTGTATTCAAACACTCATTAGCTTCTTCATTGATACACTTTTAAATCAATGGCACCATGATGAGATTATGATAGATATGTTGTGAAGTCTGGATATACCCTATATTCCTAGTTGAAGATGTACAATATATTTACATACAAAATCCTTATTAACAAGAGTTTCGAGCAAGGTGAATCTTAATATTTATCTTTTTTTTAGTCATTTACATAATTTACATTTATAATTTATGGTTAATTCTTTAACCTAGGGCTTGACCAAGGCAATCCCTCCCCCAATGAAACCCCCAGAACCCTTTTTTTTTGTGTTAATTTGTAGGATATCAACGAAATGTGTACAGATCTAGAACCTACTTTTTAGTAGCTTTCTGAAGAAGTCATTTTCATGTTGTTGGACTACATCAACCTAGTTCTAGGACATCCTTCCAACTTAGACTAGTCCCCTAGTCTCCACTTTTTAGGAAATTTATTATTTTTTTGCCTTTCACAATTTTATTTTGAGATCCATAGATGAATACTTCAAAAAGGTTTGTATCAGTGATTTTTTGAGCTAGAATACATCTTCCTCTATGCATTTCAAGGCAAGTCTTTCATATTTTATTTACTTCCATATCTTTACTCTAGATCTATATCTTAATTGGACTAACTATACATTAGAAAAACCTCTAGATTTACATTATTTAAGCAATTAGATCAATTTCATATTCACATTATTCTATTAAGGGCAAAAGACTATATTTCCTTGTATTGTATTTTAATTTATAATTCAAATTTAATAGTGACACCCTTCTTCATTTTGGTTCTAGCTAATCTAATTTGGATCATAAGTGGAATCATATTCAGAGGTTTCTCTATTTCCCTTTCATACATGTTTGAATGGCTTAGTATGGGTATTATGGAAAGAAATAAATAAAAGACTATTCCAAGACAAGATGATGACTACAGAATCCCTTGGGAATACTATTGAAGCAAGTATAGCCAATAAAATTGAACACTAGATTAAGAAACACAAATCACTTTTAAGGAACCTTCACTTTATGGGATGGCCTAATTTGTATAGCTTATATAATACATGATAATAAAGGTCAAGTTTTAGGAAAACTCACTAAGCCCCTTAGCAACACCACCAATAATATGACTAAGATAACAACATTATTAGAAGGATTTGATCTTACTAAGGACCTATGCATCAAATGATTGATAGGGGAAGGATATCCCCAAATAATTACCAATATAGAAAGGACATGTAACACACCAAATTGGAAACTAAATTCAATGGTAGAATGAACCTTGTAAGTCTTAAATCATTGTACAAAATTTGAATTTAAATGCATATATAGGGAAGATAACAAACAAGCCAATGAACTAGCTAATGAAGGAGCCAATGGCTAAGTAATTGGAGATGCTTACAATAACAAAGAAAACCCCTCAGCACCCATATTTCTCATATTTGGACTAGAATAGGTAGGATTGTATCCCAATAAAAATATTGTAAATTTCTAACATAACCTAGATTCTACATTGTTACATCTTAACACCAATTTATATCTAATACCATTAATATGTATTTGAGTCAAAGTTAATAATCATATAGAAATATTATAGATTAGTCAAAAATTAAATATCAAAATTAGGACAAAATTTTAGCTACTATATATAATCTTACCTTTCTCTTCTCACATATCAAACTTTGTAACCTACATAATCTACACCTATTACTTATATAAGTAGATCCTAGGACTAAGTTCAAAGTGCATATATATGTATATATGTATATATATGTATATACACATATATATATACATAGATACATATATACATATATATATATATATATACATATATATATATATACACATATACATATATATATATATATATACATATACATATATATATATATATATATATATACATATATATATATATATATATACATATATATACATACATATATATATATATACATACATATATATATATATATATATATATATATACATATATATATATATAATATATACATATATATTATATATATATGTATATATATTATTATATATGTAGATATATACATATATATATATATACATATAGATATATAAATATATACATATATATGCACTTTGAACTTAGTCATAGGTTCTACTTACACACACATATTTTTAAATTGTATTAAGCATTTTATCTCCACTCTTAAGTAGTTCATCTAGCTTGTATATCATCACTCCCAATCTAACATTAATTATAAAGCTTTTAAGCGTATTCGAATAAGTCTTTAAACTAGATGATAAAAGATCACATCATATATATCTCCACTCCTAAGTAGTTCATCTAGCTTGTATATCATCACTCCCAATCTAACATTAATTATAAAGCTTTTAAGCGTATTCGAATAAGTCTTTATACTAGATGATAAAAGATCACATCATCTATAATCATATATTGATAACAGATTTTGCAAACTTCTAATGATGAGAAAGATTGATATTTTGCCATCTTGTTTGGCTCCCTTCATTATGTCTAGCATCATTATGCTCTCTACTCATCGAGGTTGCTAGGTGCATCTAGATTCTTGTAGCCCATTCTAGACATTATGTAGATATTTAAACACTTCTCAGTTAAGTTGGGAATCACTAATGTAAAGATGGATTCAGTTGTAATACTTTGTCAATTGACTGATTAGAGGACAATGCCATTCTTATCTCCCATAAAGCCTGAAAGATGGAACAGGATATTGAAAATGGTGGATGATATGACCAGATTTATAGTCAGTCAAGCATTAGGGAAGAAGTATTTTCACTATGAGTACACCTGGAAATCCAATAGTGATGTTATTGGTATCTCTATTGCTTGACTCCTCAGAATCGAGGTATGTCATTCGAATGTAATTATCTGCCTGTCCAAAATTAAGTTTGATAACACTTCGCTCAAAGAGTTATACGATGCAATTTTTCACATTAACAAAAGGTTAGAGATACCCTTTCCAAAGGATTATATGACCGCCCCTATAGGTAGTCTTATTTCTGCTAAGCTTAATCATAAGACATATTTGAGGATTAGAGACCCTGATTATTTTAAACAAATATGACTTGAAATGGAAAGAAGCATCCGTTTTTTTCTATTATGGCGTGGCATTTTCAGGGAGGAGAACCATTTACGGCTCCACAATTTTCTTTTACCTTCTGATGTCCATATCACACCCAACTTGGATCTTTGGGATTATGCCAATTTAGTCTTCATTTTTCCAAAGGAGGAAGACATATGCCATCCATTTGACAGGTCTTGAGCTTCTAGAAGAGTTAGATATGAAGATTCTGATGAAGAAATTTATATAGTTTTCTATTTGTATTAAGCTCGTCATGGCTCTCTTTTCTAAATGTACCTGTATAATCTCAAGTGTTGTCTATCAGTAGATATATTGCATAGCTTGCAGAATTATGTAGCTTTTAGTTTTGGTCTTTGGTATGTTTGTTATCAGGGTACCTTTAAGGCTTTGGTTTATGTTAGAATCATGTTATGGATGGTTTGAAGAACTATTGCTCTCATTTTGTTTGGGGTCTGTATAATAGGACTCTCTGGACTTATTAGTCCCTGCCTCTATGGCGGGGACTAATGTTTTCACTTCTCTATTTTGAATTAGTCTGTGCTTTGGAAGTTGTGCTGCTCGGAAATATTGAGTTCAATGATATGGTTTTTATAAATCGGTTCATTAAACAGAATTTTGAAATTTTGTAAACCATTTTCTGATTGGACAACCCTCTTTTTCCCGACAGTCTTTTGAATTTCCTATTTCAAAATTTCTGAAAAATGGATGGAAGCGTGGCAATTTACAGGAACAACAGATGTGTCATTTGCATGAGGAATTATGTGGCTCCCTGCGTGTAGGTTTTCTCTTCTGTATCTGCAGGCATTTTAATTATGTTGAGAGGAGTGGACGACTCTTCTTCAGCTTGGAAATTGAGAACAATCCAGAAGAAAGGAAAAACTTTCATTAGAACTCTAAAGAAAAAATTCATTAGAGCTCTTAAAAGTTTATTTTTGAGTTTCAAGAAAGATGAGTACAACGTATGGCGGATGGCCGTGGTTGGGCAAACAATTTTTAAAAAAATGATCATTCATCGAAGAACAAAGGTCATAGATCAGTCCGTAGATGTCTATAAAGTGAACAGAGATTAGTGGCAGCTTCTGTCAAAAGCTGGAAGAACACTTTCAACAGGAAAGGAGATCAAGGGGTAATGGAACATAGAAATAAAACTATTCCTATCACTCCACAGGTCCTTGGGTTTCGCTACCAGACAATGTGCCGATGTCTGTATTCTCTTTTACCTCCAGAACTAACAACATTCCAGCTAAGAAAGATGAATGTAGAGCGCTCTTCAATCCAAAATTTAGCTCAGGATATTTAAGTTTGGGTGCGCAAGAAACCCCAATAGAACAGTCAAAAGGAGGTAAATCCAATTTTATTCAATGCAGGAAGAAAAGATGATGATGGATGTCATAAAATTTGTTGCGCGAACCACAGATTTCAAACTTTCGAAATCGGGCTCTGTAGGTATTCTTCTTCGTCTCCACCATTATGAACATGGGTGCATGCCAGTTGAAAGGGGGTTGTTGAGGTTCACGTTGTTGACGGTGCTCCATATTATTTTATTGCTTTTTTTTCTTCTAAAGAAGCCATAGATAAGGTTAATAGGTCTAAAGGGTGGTTTTGTGAAAGTTATGGACTATTTAAAGTGTCTGGCTCTGATTTTGATCCCTCTTCGTTTATGATAAGATATGCACCATTTTGGGTAATTTTTCCTTCTTTTCCGTTCGAGTATGCAGTATATACATTTAGATTTCGTTCAACTGTTTACAAATAAATTTGACGTTTTTGTAAAACATGGTTTACATCCTTTCGAATATCTGGCTCTGACTGTTCGGGTATGTGTCCTTTTAAGGAAATTTATATAAGGTCTGGAACTAGGTTCCAATCTATTCGAATTCACTGAGAAGGTTGATAGGCGCACAAATTTGCTGGATCTTTTTTCTTCCGAGTGTACAGGACCTTGTTCAACATTAGATTTTATCTTTTTATGATGATCCAACTTGAGATCCTAATAAATGCTCTTATAGTTTGCAATCCAAGATATATGTGGAATCAGCGGCCAATTTTATCTTATCCAGAATAAGAGTAAGTATTTAGATTTCTCATTTTCAAAATACGTGAGTACCCAGAAGCCTAGAAATGCTTTTGATTTGTGTTAGGAAACAACACATATCTCCGTCTTTAATGGTTAAAGTTTTAAATTCAAATTAGAGAGCAGCTGTTGATTATAAATTTTCTAGCTTGTCTCCTTCAATGGGACAAAAGGGAAAGGACAATGGGACAAAAGGGAAAGGACAAAAGGGAAAGGGGGTTTTATAGTCCACGACACTATGCTATATTTTTTGGGTTAAAGTTTTAAATTCAAATTAGAGAGCAGCTGTTGATTATAAATTTTCTAGCTTGTCTCCTACAATGGGACAAAAGAATAAAGGGAAAGGGGATTTTATAGTCCACGACACTATGCTATATTTTTTGGGTTTACATATGGTGACAATGATATGAGACTACCTCCTCGTACTCTTTTTCAAGAAGCACTTGGCACTACAAACGAGGCATACATACCCTACCCCCAGTGAGATACTTGTGACCTCTCTTTCAAGTATACAAGTTCTCCACCATAGGCCAATATATAGTTTGTATGACTTATAAACTTTTAAAATAATGTTATGGAATTTGGGTTAACAAAATATGATACACTTCTCAACATATGAATTATGTTTTGTCCTGTTTAATTTACTTCTCTAGGACCTGCATTCATTCCAAAGTAGTTTCCTAATCTCCAAATTTGGTTAAGGGTCAAGATCTTCAGTTTAAAGATTCAGGGTGTGTAGCAGGTTCAGGGGCCGTCAATTAAGAAAAATATGTAAAACCCAGTCAGCGTTTTCATTAGAAGGATTTTGTCTGTTATGGAAGAGTGTAACAGTTGCACATGGTTCCTGAATGGAGGTTTGGGCCTATATCTAATGCTGGTACAAATTCTTGCATAATGATGCCATCCGAGATTGAGTTGCTGGCTATCAGGTCATTTGACGTTTGGATTGCCCCTCAAAAATCAAAACAGTTATGTCTTCTTGATCTCACAAGGCTACAATCTAGTCATCGATTGAAGGAGGATCAAGGATTATTAGTAGGTTTAATTTCTTTCTAATGTCTTCCCCTGCTCTGAGTGACATAAATTCCATATTGTTATATTCTTTTACACGATTCCTTTAAAAAAATTGATTCATCTTATTTATTTAAAAAGATGTAAGATTCTATATTCAAATGTTTTTACTGAAAAATTACATCGCTTTTGTCAGCCATATTGATTTCTGTTATATTATCTGTAATAATAGCTTCTTTCGCATATAAAGATGCTGGTTCCAAAGTGCCCAAAAAAAGCCCCTAAGAAAGATGTTGGTTTTGCTGGTTCTTACACGATGTACGTGTTCAATTACCAATGCAATGGTGCTACTTTTAAAGCTGTCTGCCGGTTTTAGTTCCATAAAATTCAGGTTTGACCTGAAAGTGAAATATGGCTTCATTGGATGATGCTACTTTTAAAGCTGTCTACCAATTTTAGTTATATAAAATTTAAGTTAGACCTGAAAGTGAAATATGGTTTCATTGGCTGACTGAGGATAATCAGATGCAAGAATATAAGTATTTCTCTCTCTAGTTTTAATCTTGGCTGTATGACAAGAGTAAATTGTGGATGCATGGTTTGGAACTTATCATTTTAGTTGCAAGAACGGTTCAGGGATTAGTAGGATGGTTTCATTTCACATTTAATGTTTTTCTCTAAAGCATGTTTCATCAAAATACCGATGCAAAAAGACAGAAGGGTTAATCCTTGACAGGTTGAGGGTTTCTTACTTATTCAAGGTGATGGTTTGATTCGTCAAACAAATATTCGAACTGATAAATTTCTACACTGGGCAGATCTTTGTTATTTATAGAAGTCAAATGCTAATGTACCAAAAGTGAAATTCAAGAATGATATGGCCATCAATAATCATAATCCGTCATTCGAATCATTATCATCTTGATACTGTGATCATCTCTATATTTTTTTGCACTTCTTATAGCCACATCTAAAGATGTAACAGATGGGCTTCTTCCTTCATACCACAAATATAGGAATCTTTAACCAGCTTGCCTTTTCTAGTGATGAAATTAGTAGGAGATCTTATATCCACCTTACCTCCTCTGTGGAAGGAAGAAAATATTCTTAAACAATATATTTGTCCACCTTACCTCCTCTGTGGAAGGAAGAACATATTCTTAAGCAATATATTTCAGTGAAGACTGTAAATTGTCCCATTGATTCTTTTCATATTTCCTCTACTATACAAATCAGTGGCTATCATATCCTTCACATTTTAGTTGTGGCAGTCATTTTGGCTCTAAAGTCCCATCCTTAAGAAATGATAAATTTATCAAATCTTGATTCTTGAGTAAAATTCATGAGGGTTGAAAGCAAGTAGTAAAAGTAGCCAAGCCAATGGTCAAAAGAATTGTCAAGGTAAGTAATGGGAATGAAGAAGTCATAAATTAAGTAAGTTGTTGTCATGGGTCATTGGTAGATATTCCTTAAGATTGTAAGTCAAGTGGGTAGAAAGGTGCTAGTGTTATGAAACTTGAAGGAAAAAGGTGCCTCACAATCCCATTCAATAAAAAATAAAATGATTCTGGTACAATTAATCAAAAATGAAGTTGAGTTTTTGACAACGACACATTCTAGGATAAAACATTGCAGATTTCTATACCTTATTTGATGAAGTTTGGTGATGTTCTGGTCTATTTCCAGTTTAATTGCTATCTTTTTATCTCTCTATGATTCCATTTCCATCTTAAATGTTAAGTTCCAACCTTCCGAACGATCAAGACCAAATCAATTTCCCTCTCCTTGTCTCATTTCTTACCACCCTTTGGCAATTGATGATGAAAAAGCATTGGAAGTGCCAAATTTTGATTGAAGGGTACCATCCTATGACATTCAAATCAACCTATACTTGTTTTCTTTAATAGGCAAGGATTCCAGCATTTCCACTTTTCCTTGATTTGCTCAGTTCTTTTTTTTTCCCCGTTGGGCAGCGGCAGGGACTCGTGATGTAGCACCATAGCTCTTGTTAATAATATGTTTTAACAAAATACATTTCGAAAAATCTAATAGATACTTGTTTTGCACCCTTTTGTTAGTATTAATTTTATCATTCATTGGTAGAAATGATATCGTTTAAGTTTACTCACAAAATCAAGGTAATGAAATAATTTATATATTGCTAATGAAGAACTTGAGTAGCTTATTAAGAAAGTGGAAAATCCTTCTAATACAAAATACTAATAGTAGGTTTTCAATTCATCAATAATATTAGATGCTATTTATATTAAAGACCATTTTTCTGTTACATAATTGGTTCTTCAGATATCACATCACATTTAGAGAGGTCATGGTTTTGACTAATGATTGGCCAATAGATTCATATGAAACTCTTTACAAATTACATGTTGATGGCCAACCTTATTACATCCTCTACTGATATTCATAATTTTCCCGATTCTCTTCTTCTGGTTTAATCTTGCAAAACTGGAGAAAAGATTGCTCTGATGCATTTGTATTAATAAATTATGTTTATAAGGGGTGTTATAATATGAAAATTAGTAGTTATGTCTTTAAGATTTGAACTTGTTGTAATGATGCTTAAATGTCACAAATACACTCGTGACTACAGACCTCATAATCAATTTCTGCTCAGTGATCTTATGATCAATTTCCACTCAGTGTAGTATAGGATATGAAACTAACCCAATGTATTCCAATATATTAGATGTGATGATTATTAAATGTTACAATTAGCGCTTGCACCAAAAAGAGGTGCGAGGGATACGTTGATAGGTTTTCAGAATTCAAAGTATAAATAAAGATTTATTTTACAAAGGAAAGAACCTATAACACAATTGTAACTTGTGAGGGGCTCATGCCCAATTCAACAATTTGAAGAAGTTAAACTATTGGTGATATAAACTTTATTGAAGAGCAAAATATACAAGAAGGAAAACCTTTCAATTTAATCAGGTCCCTATCTTTTTAAGGTAGAAATTTGCTACGATTTTGACATTTTTCAGGATTCTATTGAGTTGTATCTGCCCATGTTGTATTTGCTCAAAATGTGTGGTGGAATTTTCCTAGGACTTGATCAAAGATCATTTCCATGTAATAGAGTAGTTCACATAAAAAATCTCTTTCTTAAAAACCAAAACCAAAAAAGAAAAAAAAAATCAGATAGTTCAACATTCCATTTTAAAGAAGACTCTATGGTAGGCTGAGATTTGGAGGTTATACAATGACATATTTGTAATAGAAACTTGTACGTTGATGAAAATTCTACAAACAAGACTACTTAGAGTAGGTAGGTGCCAATAGTTCATTAAGATTTTATTTCTTAATTATTAGCATTTCTTTTATTAAAATAAATGATATTATCTTTTAACACTTGACAGCTATTGCTTATGGGCTTTATTTATGTTTTACAAGTTTATGCATTGTATGGTTTTAATTAGTATTGATCTTGTATTCATATATTGATTTTGTATTACAATTTAAAATTCTACCATTTACATGATATGATGAATGATGCTAAAACTATCTACATAATTTAAACTAGAAGTTGCTCAAATTAATATTTAATGTTTGCCTTTTTTGTCTAGGCAAGAGCCTACAACGCATCGGTAAATTGTGAGCCTCTCATCGGAGAGGTCATGGTTTCAAATAATATAAAAAAATAATAATAAATAAATAAATAATAATAATAAATATATAAAGAATTTGAAATGTGTATTGAAAATAATGATTTAAAAAAATATATTTTAAAAAATTTATAATAATGATTTAATGATTTAAGACAGTTTTTAATTTAAATATATATTGATGAAAAAATTAGTAAGGTTCAATGATTTCTTTTAAATATTTAAATTAATTAATATCTAATTTTTACCAGAAGTGTATGTGTAGGTGCAAGCATGTTATTTTAAGTCAACATGCGGACGTTTGGGGTAGTAGGAGGCAACACAATAAATGAATTGGAGTTGAATGAAGTGTGTAATTGTGAATTCAAGTATAATCGAGCCATCTGATGCCATGATCATGTTGTTGGGTGTGTACACAATGCCAAGAGGCATTGATTTTTTTTAAAATTTATTCATAACATTGTATTGACATTTCACTTCCGCCCTTTGGGAAATCCTGAAGGTTGTCATGTTTTGGGATAAACCAAGGGTTGAGATGAGCAGGGCAAACGTAAAGGATTCCATAATTTATTACACAACTGTGTAAATGCAAAAACAATCCAAATTCAACTCAAATTTCTACAATTTTGTTTCAATCTAAAGTCACAGTTAACTAAGAAAGAGTAAATCGTTTTGCCCTCCTCTAAACTATCACTGTCTAATTAGAAACTAAAAATGCGAAACAATGTTTGCAACAATGGATTAAGATAATGCCTTCAAAATAAGAAGTTGCCATCTCAAGATTGTTGGAATATCCCTCTTTGAAATAGCAAGAACAGGTCTACAGATAGTGTTTATAAATTGTGTATAGTGCTAGGAGAAAACCGGAGGTCAGAACATAAATGTACCCACAGTTGTTAAACAAGTTTATATGATTACCTATCAAAGTATGTCTACCACGTCTGTCCTGCACTGACACTGAGTAGATTAAAAACATATATACTTCTAAACTTTTTTTACAGGTATCATATCATGGAAAACAATATTGTTTGGCTGAGGACTCTGCTTCACCATTAAGCTTGTCCCCATTGCGTGTGGGTACAACTGCTGCTACAAATAGTAGCCATGTCACATTTAGGAGTAGACTTTGTCTAATAGGGCACGAGAAGATGATAATCCAATTCACTTTGCCTTCCCTTGTTAATTCTGCAAATCTGTATAATGCCTATTATTACTCACATATTTTCCAACACTTATCCCAAGCCGGAGCAGATGATTAATGTTAGATCCTAGATATTTATGCCAATGAGAGGAAGGTTGGTGCGTACACACTAGTGTTTATGAGTTGAAGGCATCAACACATAATTATCAGACAATCAATACTCCTAAGCCAAAAGAATATATACTTTAAAAGAAATATCCTTGAAAGAGGACTAGGTACTGTTGATGTGTGTTTCATGACTCACCAAACAGTAGAACAAAATACTGAAATATCTTATCCTCTCTTGAATAAAGTCTTGTGTATGCTAAGATTGCTAGAAGATCATACAATGACTTCAAGATTCCTTTAATGCCAGGTCTTGACTGTGGATAAGATCGGTGGTTGATGTGATTTGCTGATGATCACAAGGGCCTTACGTGTTTATTCATATTCATTTCAAGCCATACTGGATGTGGGAGCTATCTTAAGGTTTTGCAATGAAGTGCTTTTTTTGGATTTTTCACAGAATATGCAAAAATTAAATAGGATGGGGTTCAGGAATTCTATTCTAATCCTAAGGGTAGTGATAACAACCAATAGTATTCTAGTGGATAAATTCCTCAATTTACTGAATTCCACTTTGCCAAGTTATACTACAACTAAGCATGACCCAGTGCAATCTTCAAAGGTTATGCCAAAGATTTTCATATCACTGCATACACCATCATAATGAACAATGTATACAAATGATAGAAGTTGAGCATATGCATGAAAGGGGTTCAGGCTAACTTTACACAACGAATTAGAATCACTAAAATGTCAAAAGTATAAACCAAAGGAATTCATCAATACACCATCATATTCTCCATTGTAATCACCACACATTGACTATGCTAAACTTAATCTACTTGAAGAAATTTTAGGAGAACAAGCAAGAACTAAGATACGTCAAGTATTCACCAAACTCCAATGAAAACTTTATTATCTCAGTAACTCATAGCAACAATCTCATAAAAATCTCCCTTACAAATGAGAAATGAGGCCTTTATATAGGTCCTCAATTACAACGGGTGGCCCGAATGATCACAATAATGGATGGCCGAGATCATTCCACATCAGCCCTAATTAGGGTTAGGGCAATGGAAAGGAATCTACATTAATGCAATAAGGAATCCACTATTGTAGTGGGTAATAAATGCCCACCATGCATGCTAATTTAAGAAGTAGTGGGGTGTAATAAATGATCCCTATGCACAACCACTTTGCATTTAATGCATCTATCCTTGATTTTTTTGCCTGAAAGATCAAAATCGATCTAATACTATTTCCAACTCCTCTATACTGATGCTTGGTGCAGATTCTTGCTTGAATTCTAGAACTGTAATTGCTCTTTCTACTTTTCCCAAGCTTTCATCCCAATCTGGTAGTAAGTCCTTAGTAGTGTGCATTGAATTTGAGAAGATGGAGAAGTTCTCAAAATCATCTCTTCCATATACGTCTAGCTAAAAGAATTCCTCTAGCTTGACTTTCAGATTATCAGTTGTCATTTCCTCTTCCCCTAATCTTTTTGATAACAAGGATGCAACTGCATTTGATATTCCTTGCTTGATGTTATCAACAATCTTTTTCCATCGACTAGATTCCTTGGTAAAGCTCTCGAACATTTCCTTAGCCATGATCACTACACTGTACCATTGAATAAAATCATAGAAACCCCCCTTGTTGATAACTCAACCATCAATCAATTCTTGCTTTGGGGTATCCATCAGACTCTGAATGTCGGCAATCACCTCTTCTTGATAAATATGCTCATCCACCCATGATTCCTCCATGCACTGAATCCTAGAGACTGCAGCCAATACCCTATTGTGCACTTGCACTAATTCTTCTGCATGTTTGAAGGCTACCTCCTGAATTCCTTCGATCCAAATCTTTGCACCCTAAGCAATCTGCTTGATTCTGTCAATATCACCTACCACTTCACTGGAAAAACCTGTTGGAGGGAAAAATGATGGACCTTCCTCTCTTACTGGATGAGGCATGTTATTGATGTACTAACATAAGGCCCAAATTTCTCCTTTCTGCTTTTCATACCCTTCTTCTACTTTCTTCAGCCTATCCTTCAAAGCTCGTGTGGAGTCATCAAATTCTTCCAATGTTTTCTCTTGGGAGGCCCGACCAAGATTTACTTCTGTAACATGATATTCATCTGGAGCAATCTGATTTTTCCCTTTGTCAACTGTGGGATTCGCAATCTGCAAGATTTTGGATCCTGATTCTCCTCCAATGAATTTAGTATATCTTTTTGCTTTCCCTTGTTCTTCTAATCGGTTTGATCGGTCCAAAATTTCCTATAATTCAATTGCTGGATCAACCTCCTTTTGTTGATGCAATTGAATTCGTTGCCTCAACCATTCCAGAATGGGTATACTTTGGTCCCCCAAAATTACCAATTGTTCTTTCCTTTGGACCGCTCGAATGTCAATCTCTTCTTCACCTCCTGGACTATCCATTGTAACCTTAGGAACTATAGCTTCGACATTTGGAAGATGTATTGCTACCCCTGGAGTTTCTTCATCTAGTGGACCATCTCCATCATTAATCATTTCTTGCTCTAAGATCATGGCAAGACTTTCTTCTATAGCAATATCTTGATCTCTCCCTCTTTCTTGCATGGATTTTTCATAAGCATTTATACTCAACCTATCATGAATTGGCTTATCCAAATTCTCTTCTTGCTCAAATCTCCTTATACTTGTCCCTACATCCTGCCTTTCAAAAGTTTCTATCTCTTGGACACTTGGAGTTCGACTTGGAGAAGAGGGAGCATTTCCGTGTTTCTGCTTCTTATTTTGAGATTCCTGGATGACTTCCTTAATTCTAGGACACTTTTCTCAAGGCACCTCCTTCCCTTTCTTGGTTCCTACATCTTCGGATGGAGTTCCCCTTTCTTCAACAGTCCCTTCAGATATTTGTCTTGATCTTTCATCCCTAAGTGGTCTGTGGCCAAGCAACCTATATGTGAATCCATTAGCTGGTGCAACTAGTTTTTCAAGCTTACGCTCGATCAACCACTTTGTAAAATCTAAGACTAGTTTTGAAAGGGCTTCGAGATCTGTAATTTCTTTCTTCTTCTAATCAAATGGTTGAGCTGTCATTTCTAGATTGAATCCTTTTCGCATCACATTTGGGTCCTCCTCCATTTGATCAGGAACCTTGAATATGTTCCATGTTCTAATAATGTTCAATGGTAGTCTTGAATGCAATCTTTTTCTAATCTCGTTCTCATCTATTGCATTTGCCCAAAAGTCTTCAAGGTGAACCTTGTGTTGGTACTTTGACCCTCCTACTGATGAGATCTTGTTGAAAGGATCAAAATCATTCCTCTTTGGATAAAGCGGAAGGCGAAAGAAGTGGAGCTCATTTGATGATTTCTCTGTAGCTTTTAGACATGGGCATACCTTAGTTTTCCTTTCTCCTATGGAAATTGGAAACTACAATCCCAATTTCTTCTTCCCTTTCTGAATCTTGTCATAGGCAGTAAGTTGTCGAGTAAGCTCTAACAAGACCATCTTATCCGTTGGATACTTGGAAAGTTTGTATGGCTCCGTGGAGAATCCTTGAACTTGGATGTATGAAAAGGTAGGAAACTGAATGAACCAGGCGCCATATTCTTCAACCAACTTCATTGCACTCATTGACATTCTTATATGTGGCCTCTTTTGTAGTGTTCTTACTATGCACATGGAAAATATATCATTAACCCTCATGTAATCATCCTTTGAATACAAATGCAACTGCGGGTAACATTCGTGGACTTTGAGGTTTTGGCTTCCGCTTCCAATTGGTCCTTTGCATCGTAGTCCATCATAATTTGTCCTCTGTGCTAGCATGTAGATGACATAGGAGCTCATGTAAAATTTTCTTGTATGCTCTAGATTCATCAACTGCTCATTTAGGTTATCACTTATGAGCCCAACCCAATCTATTATGTCACCTTCTTCCATTACCTGCTCAAAAAAATACCACATCCAAGATTCAAACCTATAAGAATAAGGCATGCCAAATATGCGACTCAACATCATGACCATATCACTATATTCCCTCTACAAGTCAAGCCATACTATTTCTTTAGGAATCTTGGAATGATGTGGTCTATTCGTTTTCAACCATCTTTTGTTGATTATTTCTTCACAAAAATTGATTCCAGATGTATAGATTCTCAGTGCTTGCTCTTGTGTTTTTGTGACCATCCTTAGATTTGAAGGAATTCCAAATGCTTTAGAAATGGATGCTGGAGAAAAATCTGCCAAAATATTTCGTTCAGAATCCTGGATGGTTTTGTCTCTAGGACTGTAATGCTTGGTACATTCCATGATTAACTGTGGATGCTGAAAAGAAGGAGGGAAACCAGCTGAAGCAAAAATTCCACTTCTCACAATTTTTGTAGCCAGGTGTGTTGGGTGATAGTCATTATATCCGAGCATTCTCTGATTAAAATCTTTCAAATCAAGGCCACCAAGACTTGTATCTCCAATTTCGATCCACTTTGACATGATTTTGGATTCAGGATATAATCCTCTCCTTTCATTCTTTATCAATTGTCCTCGCATTTCTCCTGTTCCCCTGGGCTCTGCCATTTTCCTTTTTGATAGGATTCAAAATTTTCTGTCGTGAATTCCTAGAAAACTCCTCAACAATTTCAAAAAAATTCTCAAAAAATCTGCTTCCTTAAACTCCTCAAATCTTACTCCTATTCTCGATTTTCTCTTCAAATTTCTGTGTGAGCCTGAATGAATGAGAGGGTTTCTTATAGAAATCATCCTTCAAAAAAGATGCCTTTAAAGCTGCAGACTAAAATTAGGTAGCTACTTTACTTAACCATTAAGGTTTCCATTTCTTGTGCCGCTTGTCACTTTTTTGCTACTTGATTCAAAAAGTTGCTATCTTTAATGCTCTTAGCTTCATGATGAAGCTGAGTATTCTTCTATTTTGATTTTTTGTTGTTTTATTAATTAAATATAAATTTAAAAAAATCAATATTTAATTAACTTCCATTTTTAAATGAAAAATCAAATTTATTTGCAACTTTATTTTCCATTTTTATTCTTTTTGGATTATTACTCAAAAAAAAAAATCAAATGAAATATTAGTAAACTAATATTTAATATTTTAATGATAATATTTCTATGCCACACTAAAGTTGTGCTCCATGATTCATGGGATCCAACTTTTCCCAAAATGGAGGATTTTTTCTTTTCTAAAACATTTCGTTTACTATCTTTAGGCTTGCGCTATCAATCCCGATATCTATGCTTGGATTGGAGATAAAAATTGAAATCCCTAATTCTGTGCTCGAAATTTGCTGGAGTAGGCTTTTAGTGGAATGAAGGATTTTATCCTTTATGAAATGTTTCCATGATTCCTTCAAGTCTGCGCTCCACGCTTTATAGAAAGCAAAATTTTCAAGGAATGAGGGATTTTTTTTTTTATGACTTCTTTAAAACTGCGCTCCATGCCTTAATGGAAAGCAGGATTCTCAAGGATTGGAGGATTTCATTTTTTCCATGACTTCTTTAAAATTGCACTCCATGCCTTAATGGAAAGTGGGATTCTCAAGGATTGGAGGATTTCATTTTTTCCATGACTTCTTTAAAACTGCGCTCTGCAGAAAAAGGAAAAAGCTAGTAAAAAAGATGGCAAAATCTAAACAAAATGGTGGGGGTCCCAGGCATGGGCGTGGTGTGACCAGTGGTCACAACAGGTACCCCTGCGAAGAGAGGATATAATATCATGGCATGTTTAATTTTTTTCAATTAAAGTTACACAACAGTGAGCATAATGAAGTTCCATGAAATATCATTATTTGAATCCTGCAAGAAATATTTGATAGAATCTTAGATTATATTTACACAAAATATTTCTCACCATTGCATATGTAAAATAGGTTAGGAGATTCAATCCAGCTCAACTGAGGCCTGCCCCTAATAAGTCATCACTCATTTTAAAAATATTTAATAGAATGGGGAAACTAAAAAATTGTCTCTCTCCCTCTTCCTCTGATACAATGTCTTAATTTCTATCTTAAGAATAGGCACTAGATAAAATAAGCAAGACAATATCCTTCCTTCAAAGATAGTGTCCCTACTTACCCTACTTCTCTCCCTCCTCCATTGTAACATCCAAATGTGTGTCAATTTCTGGGTGAATGGGTTTTACTGGATTTAATTTGACAATCAAAATTGTTTGGTTGGGTCTAAACCTATGATGAATCTACCACACTTGAGTCTATTCCAAAGATAAAGACTACAAAGTAAAGTCCTAATGGGTCTATCTAGTCCAAGCCTAGTTCGAATCTCAATAGTGTGTATAGGTAAAAGCACAAACCTGTGTCACTTTTTTTGTAAAGGAAAAGGCTAACAAAAGTATAATTGTTCACCTTTAATGACATAAAACTAGAATTATTACTTAGAATATGATGATGAAGCAAACTAATGAAATGTTAGAAATGAATGAAGTTCATGACTATAATTTTTAATAATTATTTGGAATAAGAATTGATATTTTTCCTAATTTTTTAAGATATATTTTTAGTTACTGAAAAATATTTAAAATCAGGGGTCTAGTTCCCACCACAACACTATATGGAAATCAACTTATTTCTCTTTGATCTCGGACTATGTCATAGATAACATATATAACTAGAACAATCAATAATAAAAACTAATTTTATACCTATATTTTCTCTTTTATAATGATTCAAAATTCAATTGCCCTAAAATCGATAGTTTTCATCTCCCACCACATTTTTCAAACAAATCTATTCTAACCAAGAGAAAAATTATACATTCTCAAAGAAGACACTCTCCTCTAGAACGTCATATAATTTTATAATTTTTTTATATCATTTAACATTTTTTCTTTCTAGAAATTGACATCTTTTTGAGTGTTAAAATACGTACTTGTAAAATTTTTTAATTACAATATGTTATATCTAATTTAAAAACTATAAACTTTATATGAGAATATTCTTGACTTTGAGCTCTATAAAATGGTGTTTATATGTTATTAAAAAAAAAATCATAAAAAATAATAAGAGTTATTGAAATGTCAACTTTTCTGATATAATTTTAGTTCTTTAGTAATTGGATACAAACTAGTAGAAAATATGCTTTTAATAGACATTTCCAATTGGAAAAGTGTGAGACCATATATAACTTAGTTCGAATGATTTTATCTAGATCATATGTTTGAACAAAATAGACTTTTAGATAGAAATACTCCAATTTAGTAGTTTTGATAAATCAATCTGAAAAGTGACACAACTTTATACTTTTACCTGTATAAGCTACCAAAGCTATAATTTTCAAGTTTTCTAAAATTTGTCACATTTTAAGGATTTTTGAGATGAGAAATCTGTCCAATTAATTTAAGCTTGAGTTTCTACCGTCTATTTCCATCTCAATACTAAAACTATATTCCAAAATCATTTTCATGGAGCTAGGTTAATCACAACAAGAACTTATCCAAGGAATATGTATGTCAAAACAATAACAAATCTAAAAATAGCCTTAAAATGGAACAATAGTTTGGCATAATAGCTATAAGTATGGTACAGACGCACATAGATTCATAGCTTGCGGTTGTCATAAAAACAAAAAACAATCCATATAACCACAGTGGACTTCAAAAGACCTGTAAAGCGACTTCTAAATCCTCTTAACCACTTGAACAATTATATTTTCATAGAAATCAAAAACTACAAAAAAAAAATGAAAATGATAAAAACCATCAAAGAATATAGTGCCCCCCAATTTATTGATCGAAGCATTGCCCAGTCATTCTTAACATTCGTAAGGGACCTACAGAAGCACCATTCGCCCTTCCTCTACCTTGCCCTTTCATCCAAATTGTATTTTTTATTTTTTATGAAGTTATCGGGAGACATATTCAAAGCATTTACCATGTTGAAACTTAAAAATGGTAGAGATATTCATGATTTTAAACCTTTGTGGGGAACAACAGAGAGCTCTTAAATAGAGAAAAAAGAATATACAGAGAAGAACAAAAAATTGTACAAGAGTTAGGAAATTGGGTTGTCAACTTGAGACAAATTGCTTGGGGTCTTGTCCTGTTGAATGAAGTATGCATTATCATCAGAGACAAAATATGGATGGTGGTTGTGTTCTAACTTCTTTCAATGCTCTTTTTGCATCTGCATCCTCATCATTCTCTGAGAATTTTCCAGAATCCTTCAATCCATGGTGCAACATTGCCAATTCATTATGCCTAGAGAAATAACTTATCCTTGAAGATTGCAGGGATATAATAAATACAGATTGGATATGATTACTACAACTAAAGATTTGATGTACTAGTCTCCGCAAATCTTAATCGGCAAATGGTTAACCGATAGCTGTTTGTGAGCGTCAGAAAAATTCAAGTTGTAAGCACCTTCAAAGGGAAAGCCTATCGACTAAATACTCTCTGACTACAGACCTTAGAATCAGTTTCCACTTAGTGTAGTATAGGATATGAAACTAACCCAATGTATTCCAATATATTAAATGTGTTGATTATTAAATGTTACAAATACTCTTCTAACTACAAACCTTATAATCAATTTCCTCTTAGTGTAGTATAGGCTATGAAATTAAGCCAATGTATTCCAATATATTAGATCAGCAGAAGTTAATGTAGTCAAAAAAATTGTTACACTATCAAGGATGGTTAAGCACAACAAATGACATTTAGTTTGTAGCTCGGCATAATTTTAAACAAAAATGTCAAACTATAGCGAAGCATTTATATTGAAAATAAAAGGTTTAAAACAAGTACTAACGATACCTCTGTTATGTTTTAGCAGACCTTGAAGTATAGGATCTTGTTACATTTTCTCTACCAAAATGGATGGTGCAACAGGACGAGCTTCCATCCAACTATACAACAAGAACATAGATTTTAATATTTACAATGGATACTTGAGTTAGATTGATTTATTAAGGAAGAATGTGTTTTTAATATCTCTGACTTTTTCATTGTGAGAAATATTACTTCATATATTAAAACAAAATTCTCAGTAATCAGTTAATGCCGAGTGATAGGTAGTTGGTACCAAGTGAACTCAACACATTAAGGAGCCAAGTGGAGGTTTACTCAACAGTAGTGGATGTCGAGTGATTCAGTCAGCAAAGAGGGATGGAGCTCAGTACAATGTTCGGTCAACACAAAGACTGAGTGAGTTTGGTAAGCATAGGAGAGAGACTCAGTGGACTCAACTATAGCTCGAAAAAAAAAACACAAACAAGTGTTGACCGAGTTAACAGAAGGAGGCGATAGTTAACAGGAAAATTGAGCAAGTTAATAACAAACTATTCCACCATTAAAACACAAAAGAAGATAATAGAGAACATGCAACTCTCAACTTCTCAAATACTAAGCACCATGCATAATGAATAGAAAGGAGACAACAATGAGCCAAAACAACTGGATTGACTAATATGTCTACTTACTTTCTTTCTATTCATAAACTGATTCAACTAAATAGAAATCTAGGAGCATAGGGCCTCAACCAAAAACAAAATGCTTTAACTTACAACTTCTACTTGTAATATAAACTTGACTTCTAATCTACTGACTTCTTTCTTTTCAAATGAATGAAGCTTCATTCCTTTTTACTTATCTCAAAATATTTTCCTCTTTTTCAGATTTCAAACTCACCTACCGAGTTAAATGTGTCAGGCGAGTAGGTGGGCATTTGGCTCAAGGGCAAGCAACCATTTTCAACACTCCTCCTTTATCAAGAGCCAAACAAATAGGGATCACTCTTGATCCAAATCAACTATGCCAAAGTTTCTTCTTAGATGCACATAAGTTGCTATGCCCAATGGGGGCTTAGTGAAAATGTCTGCTAGTTGTTGCTCAGACTTGCAAAATTCCATTTTGATGTCTCCATTCTCTAGCAACTCTCTGATGAAGTGATATCTGATTTCTAAGTGTTTTCTTTTCCCATGGAAGATTGGATTTTTTGACAGCTCAATTGAGAAAATTTTGTTGCAAAAGATTCTGGTTTCATCCTCTTGCTATTCAGCCTCTACTATAGATTGAGCAACAATAGGTCGCTTCTTAGATGCCCATGAAATTGCAACTGAGACTATATCAAACATGTATTCAGAAGTGTTTTTTCTATCATCTAGGCTTCCTGCCCAATCACTATCAGTATAATCAACCAACTTGAAATCATTATCAATAGTGTAGAATTCAGTCAGGGGAAGGGAGGCTACAAAAGGCTCTTTTGTCAAAAAAAGATTTGGATTTGGATGGGATTATTCAAGACCAGATGTATGTTGGATTTTCAGCGTCTACACATGATGTTTGCCTTCACTTGTCATCATAGCCCATCATTTAGCATTGTGATTTTGTTACTTACAGTGTTTTCTAATGACTTTCATCTTTTATCTTTCATCATACTTTTTCATTGAAACAATTTTAAAAACCATTGACATGGTTTGCATATGGCCATCTACCACATTGGCCTTGGTTAATATCTAAACAAAATGTACCAAAGACAAAAAGAAAAAGAGTCAAACATGATTCTTTTTCAGATTCATGAAGGCATAGTGAAATTTTCTTAAAATTTTAGCTATTTTTTATCACAAAATATACAGATAATGAAGATCAAATGTTGAAAATTTCAAAAAAAATCATTATGTTTTCATTTTTTAAATTTAGTTAATGATGCAATTTATAGAAAAGATAGCCACATGCTATAAGATTCTAATCTTTTTTTTTATAGATTTTATCATTTAGTAATGTAACATCTCTTAGTTCTCACTGATCCTGCGCATCTTTTAGTTCTCACTGAAATAAGACTTTCCATGCAAATTGCTTTGTACCTGTTTTGCCAGTCGGGCAACATTTACACAATCAATTTTCTCTTGGGAATAGCCAAGTGCAAGTTTAAATATAATGCATAAAAGCCATGCTGTTACGCATGTTTTAACAATCACTTCAATTATTTTTAGCGGTGCATTAAAACTGATGTATAGAGATATAAGCTCTATATATTCATGTAATTTGATTGTTTTGAAAGACAACTTGCAATGACTTTAAAGATCTCATATAAAAGGCAATATGTAATCGATTCTATTGTGTGTTGATGTCAAAATTTATTTAATGCTCTAATAGAATTTCTGTTTATGTACTCTGTTCTGCCGTATTGGTCAGATTCTACACAAATAAAACTGATTTTAATGTAAGCCCTGCATTTATACATTTTTTATCTATTGATTTGAATTATGTTGTCTCAGGCTGGGTTGGAATTGCAATTAGATGTACCGACATTTAAAGTTGAATGTGTAGACATATTTTTATTTAATTAGATCTTAAATCCCTGGGAAAAGGGCTAGATCAATGAAAATAGGTTGCACTCAAATAATAGTTATAGACGAGTGGATGGAATGAATGTATAAGAATTTTTTAGCATAGAAAAAGGTAAGTAGTAATTTTAAAAATTTTAAAATATAATGATTTTTTCTGAAAATTTCATCATTTGATCTATATGATCAACATAGTTTGTATTAAAAATAACATTGTTTTTTTTAATCATTCTATTTTCATGAATATTGAAAAAAAAATTAAGTTTGACATTTTTTTGTTGTCTTTAGTGAATTTTGTCTGAGATTAGCCAGAGCAGAAAAGATGTGTCATAAAATAAGTGAATAATATAGGTTGAAATTAACTATATATTAAATAACTCTTTAAAAAATAAATGCATAAAACTATGTGAAAAATGTAAAGTATGTAAATTTTATCTTTATTTACCATATCTATTATACTCATATATTTATTTATCCATATTAGAGTCTAGAAGATTGTATTATACATTTCTTAAGATATTAAAGTTGGTGAAAATTTTAGAGTTCTATATCTAATTGAAAAATTACTATGTGAACGCTTTAAAAAGAAATTCACATTCATATATTTATGTTGACTAACATGCTTGTAATTTTTCAATTGTTACATGTGGACAACCTCAAAAGTATTAATTGTATTGATACCTTTTTTAACCTGTAATATATTCCATGTTAGAGAATAGAACCTCAAAATTGACTTAGTATGTGAGAACAATAAAAGAAAATTAGTATTTCCATATAGCTATGCTACAAATGTGAATAACTGATTATTAGAAAATGGGGAGAATAATCCAAAGTTGATGAAATATCATGCTTATTATATGATATAGAGAAAAATCATTCTAAAAGTGACTATATTTCTTATAGGAAAAATAAAAATCATAAAAGAAAATAAATAAACAAAAAATTGCAATGCTCTCTCTTATTCCTCAAATAAAAATAGAGAATTCAAATTTATTATAGCCTTCTATAGAAAGATCATATCTCTCTTAGTGAATATTGATGTCTTTGGTTTATTATGTTAAAAATAGATACATTTCTCTTCCCCGTGAAAAAGTGGGGTAAAAATTTATTAAGACAGAAAGAAATACAACAAGGAGAGCTCAACAGGGAGCTCTATCTTGAGCAACAAGTTCATCAAATTCTTGCACCATCTCAAAAGGAAGCTGCCCCCAATGTATAGTAAATATTTTATCCTTTACTGGACCAATACATTATGAGTATCATATTTATCTTAGAACATTCTATTTGAAGCATTGTGGACCTCAAAGTCATAGTAATTTTGAAAAATTTATAACATTGCACAATTTTGACATCGCTTGTTTTGTTCTCAAATGAATATTTTTATGTGGTGAAACTAACATAAATCCAATCTAGCCTTCATCTCTTCCATTTTTGACTAAAATTGTTCATTTGTTGTCTTTTACATATGGATGCAATGGAAAAGATAACTAAACAAAGATAAATAGAAAAATTACTAATTTCATCTTTAAGTAGAGTTATTAATGCTCTTCAAAAATCTTGCAAAAATAAACAGATTCACAATCACAAAACTTGACTCTTTCTATGAAGAAGTCTCTAAAAAATCATAGAGAAAGTCACAAGAAGCATCCTAGAAGCAAGATAGTGAATATGGTGGTTGGAGTAGGTGGAGTAGGTGTAATAAATCAAAGGGGAGATTAAATTGTCCATTTGGAGGTGGACATCAACCAACACTCCTCCTTAATCTTCAGTGCCATGCATTCCTATAACATTAAATCCTCCTTGTAGATGCTCAAAAATATTCTTTACAAGGTGAAACATAGAAAATGGTGTACAAAGTACTACATGGATGAACAACTATATAACATTGTAATGACTTGTTAAAAATAAGTGTTAACCTAATAAAAGAAGAAATTTTGTATCCTTCAAGTAGAACTTTGAATTTCACATGTAAACATTTTCTTTTTCGTTTTAAATAGTGTTTATAAATGTTATTTTTAAATTAAATTTTTAGTTATACTTTGTATACATAATATTCAATACAAAATTATAGGAAAATTTAAAAAATGAAGAAAAATGGTAAAGATATGTGCCACTTTTCTTTAACAAGAGACTGAACTGTCATAGTTTTTGGCATATGCAAAATTATTTTAGTGTTGTGGGTTGGGAAAATAAAGAGTGAAACTGAAATGAAGACAAAAAATAATAGTTTTAAGTGAGAAAGAATTTAAGTATATGCCTATTAGAATTGTGAATGCATTGAAAAATTATTTGCACTGCTATTTCACTTTGTGTGTCTAATATGTGACAAACAAATATGACATAAATATAAAATCAGCAATTTTTCCTTCTTAAAATTTGTGTGATGATCACATATGATAATTTTCAAAACATACTTCAGTCAGAAATAAGAGAAAATAACTGCAGACAATAGCCTATTGTCAACTTCTCAAGGCATACAAGACCACTAGGAGGCAATCCCTTCAATGACTTGGACTGCTTCAGACCTCCTATTTTCTTAAGATTGTGGCAGAACATCATTTCAAATTCTTTTAGTGAAGCCAAATCAACTAACAGGTTAAATTTGAAAGCCAAATCTAAAAATTATTTTAAATTCCATATTACATTTGGAACATTCAATGTCGATATCCTTCAACAAGGAAAAGCTAACAAGAGAAGTTTGCAAGCATTTTAACATCAGACTCTCAATTTTGAGAGTGTAGGTTAACTAGTAGACCAATGTTACTTGGTAATCCTGTCAACTTGATGCAACCTCTTAGATCTAACTACTCTTTCCAAGATGTCTCATTTTGTTAGAATAATGTTTACATATAGTAGCAGTGGTTGAACATTTATTATACTCTTGAATAGATGGAACAGAAGGCTCCAGATTTCTCCATTTTCTCCATCGTAACTGACTATAGAATTTTCTAGAGGCTGCAAAACCTATATATATTGAAGCCTCTCCTCACAGGCGAATGTAATAAAAATTTGAGTGTGTTATGTGAATAAAGAGAGTCCATATCTATTCTAATTTATTCTCATTTTGCCGTCCAATTTCCTTGCCCTGTCTTTCTCTATTATTCTATTGTTCTCCATACTCTATTTTCATCATGGTACCAAAGCATACTTTGTTCTTTTGGCTTTATATATATATATATATATATATATATATATATATATTTGGCTGAATCTTTTACTTGTAGGCTATAATCTGAGAGTGAGCAGCACCAATAATTCTTGTGGTAAAAAGATCAATACAACAGCAAAAGAAAAAGACATTGTTCAACAAATTGGTGAGAAATTTTTCGATCTCAATTTGGGTATTAGGTTCTTTTTTTAGCAATTTCAATCATCTTTGAAAGTATTGTTTTCTTTAAGTGCAAAACAAAATGCATTTCTTACTTGGGAGAATCTCTGCAAGCGAGGCTTCCAGGGGCCTTCCATCTTTGTTTTATGCCGCAAAAGTGAAGAGACTATTTCTCGCCTTTTTTTCTAGTGCCCCTTTCCCAAACAGATTTGGCACTTCTGGTGGAGTGTGTGGGGATGCACATGCTGTCATGTTTCCTCTCTATCTGAATTCTAGGACCATTTGGGTCATCCCCCTTCCAAGACTTCTTTCCTTCAGGTTGCTTGGACTATTGGCCCTTCCTTTATATTATGGCATGTTTGGCTTGAGAGGAATAGGAGGATCTTCCATGATGTGTAGCTTGAGATCAGGCACTTATGGGGGAAAATTGTTAATTCTCTTCATGACAGACTCCTAGCTAAATGTGACATTGGTGGAGGTTTGGATTCTATAGATGCTAGTATTTACTCTCACCTATCCTTTCCTCTTTAGGGTAGCACTCCCTTAGTCCCCCACAACTGCTTTGGGAATAGAGTTAGGAAACACTCTCAACATGTTAATCGTTAGGGGCATTGGTCTCCTCCTAAGGCAAGCATTCTTAAAATCAACATTGATGGCTCTTCTCAAGGAAATCCTTGTTCGTCTGGTATTGGGGGAGTTGGGTGTGATAGTTCTGGTGATATTTAGTTTCTATTTTCTATATACAAGGGCCACCATACTAATAACCTCATGTAAGCCTTGGCTATCCTAGTTGCAATGGAACAGTGCTTTCAACATGGCAAGAAAAGAATTATTTGTGAGACTGATTTGCAAGTGATTGTGAATTTATTGAATAGTCAGAACCTTGTCCATGTGGATTGGCATTTGGCTCTGGTTATTTAGTAGATCATTCAGTTATGCAATTCTCTAGATTTTGTGTCTTTTATGCATATCCCTCAGGAGTGGAATACTGTGGCTGATTGTTTGGCTAAATGTGCCTCTGAGCATGGACTAGATTGAAACATTATTGATCATACGATGCTTCCCCTTGATTTATCTCAGATGTTGGTTCAACTTGTGGACCAAGATAAAGCTTTGTAGTTCTCTTTGCATCTTGTGTTGTTATGCTCTCTTTGGTATTCAATAAAAATTTTACCCCTCTTTTAGTTTAAAATGAATTTCTTTTAGAATCACCAAATTTTGGAGAATTATTTATCTTTTTTTTTTTTTTTTTTGTATCTCTCTTCTTCTTGAAACATTCATTTTCTTTATGACCCATTTTACCACAATAATGACATTTCCATTTACTTAATAGAATCTATGATGAAGAACCTTTATTTTCATTCTTCAAATTTCCTTCTTTAAATTGATTATCTTGTGACTTCTTATAATATTGTTTTCCTTTCATTACAAATGCTTGAGATTCACCATCAAATAATTATTTTTCTTTAACTTTAACTTTTCTAGTATCTAAACCCTTATAAATGATTGATAAGATCCTGGAAAATGTTGTAATATAATTTGCACAAAATCTCTATCATCTGTATCTATTGTTGAAATTACTCTAACTCAATTTCAATAATACTTTCAATCATCTTTGAAAGTACTATTTTCTTTAAGTGCAACACAAAATGCATTTCTTTTAGAATCACTAAATTTTGGAGAATTATTTTTCTTTCTTTTTGTATCTCTCTTCTTCTTGAAACATTCATTTTCCTTATGACCCATTTTACCACAATAATGACATTTTCATTTACTTCTGTTATGATCTATGGATGAAGAACCTTTATTTTCATACTTCAAATTTCTTTCTTTAAATTGATTAACATGTGACTTCTTATAATATTGTTTTCCTTTCATTACAAATGCTTGAGATTCACCATCAAATGATTCTTTTATTTAACTTGTCTTTTCTCTTCTTAAACTAACGTAGCACATAATTGTTTAGATTTAATACCTTTTGATTTATCTGCCATATCTAAACCCCTTATAAATGATTGATAAGATCCTGGAAGACTTTGTAATATAATTTGCACAAAATCTCTATCATCTATATCTTTTCCAAGAGAAGCAAGCTCATTTTTCTTTTCCTTTAACATACTTAAATGTGAGACTATCTCTTGTGAGCTTGATAATTCCATATTACATAACTCAGTAGTCAGAGATAAAATCCATACATCACCTGAATTTTAATATAGATCCTTCAAAATCTCTCATACTTTGACTCCACTTCTCTCATTACAAACTTTTAGAAAAACCTCTTTTGAAAGTGTAAGCTTGATTAGTGTTGCAGCCTTCTTGCCCCTTTTATCCCAATTATCTTCATCCTTTCCTCGATTTGTAGGCCTCTATTCACTACCAATCACAATATCATAACAATTTTGAAGAGTTAGAGTAATTTCAACATGACATACCAATGATAATAATTTTTCTCATTTAATTTAACTATGGG